>OX451741.1:92738072-93938072 GCA_948472305.1 Vicia faba
ATATATATATATATATATATATATATATATATAATTTTATTTTATTAAATACTTTAGAATAAAAATATAAAATATTACATTTTTACTTTTATTATTAAATATACTTAAAAAAATACTTTTTCTAAATATATTTTATTTTTTCACACATACTATTTTATTTTTATTGTATATAAATAAAATAATTAATATATTTACTTTCTTAAAGAAAATTAGGGTTTTACCCTTAATCTAATAAAATTAATCTTTTATTTATTTCTTTATTTTTTACATTAAATATTTTTACATACTTGGAAAATAAACATAAACTTTTTTGCATAATTCATATTATTTGATATATTTATCTATTTTTGTTTACTTAAATATTGTCCATTTATTATTTATGCATTTGAATTCAATTTGGATGTAATAGTAAATTAGGGTTTTAATTTCTTGTCAAATACACCCCCATTCAAAAATTGTACCCCCATCCCCATAATCATCTTGTAATAGCTTAGACTTTTAATTCTCGCACTTTATGCTTTCAATTATACCATGATAGAAAGATTAGAGTTTGTATGCCAAAAAATCCAAATCAACAAGTAGCTTGACCTAATCAAAGACAAAAATGCATGAAAATTAAACACAATGCACACTTGCACCCCTAGGGTTACAATCCACTTGTTGCTTTGAAAATGGGCCATGTTATGCATGTTGGATACTTTGGCAAAACAAACAAAAACAAAAGATCATAGTCCCTCGATGACGCTATCTTAGTTGCCTAAACAAAATGATCAAGTCCCTCAAAAATTTGCCAAAGATACTTAACACAATTGCTATCATTGTATATACGATGACCCGCGCCTGTCCGGTTTAACATCCTAACACAAGGTTGTTCACCAAATGCAATGGTGAAATAACACTGTCAAAAGGGTTAAATACATATAGGAAAGATCTTTGAGTAAAATAGGGTAGAAAACTCTTAGTTACTTGATCAAAAGCTTGCAAAACATCCTTATTATTTTCAAACACACCTCACAACAAAATTTCAAAACATTTCCCAAAAATAAACTTTCAAAACATTGAAAACTTTTCAAAAGACAAAAACACCTTTGTATACATTCAAACAAGAATCATTACGAAGGTTGCCACAACGATGGCCTCTTTTCAAAACATCTTTCAAAACCACACAGAAAGCACCATTTCAAACAATTGAAAAGCAAAAGCAAGTGATCTAAACAAGTAACTAAGAGCCCATGGATAACCATGGATGAAAAGGGTGCTTGCACCTTCCCTTTTCATAATCTACTCCCCGAACCCAAGAAAATATCTCAAAGGTCTTTCCTATGCTTTTTGACCTTTCCTTAGGATAAAATAAAAAGTCGGTTGCGACTCTTGCTAAACCTAAACATTTGCAAACACAAACGCGAAACCTCACGTCAGTTCTCCCACTGTATCACAGAACTGGCGACTCTGCTGTGGATAATTCTAAAAGTGGAGTAACCTTAGGGTTTAGATCACCCTTTGTATGCTTATCTTGATTGCTTTGATTGCTTTACATTTGGTTCTCTTGTTTGGGTTTGAATCCTCCACCCAGATTTTTGGGAAACATTCATAGGTAAATAACAATACGTTGTGGAAACTGTGCGGGGTATACCTACATGGTTGAAGCAATAGCTATATTAGTGCGACATATTGGTGGGTACTGGTAGCCTTTGAGTCAATCAAAGAGAATACGGGGCCGCTGAGTGATGTCATGAAGCACTAATGGACTCTTAGAACCTTACTTGACCATCTTGGCCTTTTTTGGGGTAGTGAGATGACCGGCTTTGGTGTAGTCTGAAGTTGGTAGATACTCGATACTACACTCATTGAGGGTTATTTTCTTGGAATATTTCGGTCGCCAGTTAAGTGGCTAAACTGAAATAATGAACAAAGAAAATAATCTGGTGATATTGAGCTCCTTAGAACCCAGTTACTATTTATAGGACAGGTTGAGCCAACTAACTTCAAGAGGGTACTTACCTATGAAACCTCATGCAAGCCTGAAACTAGTATCTTGTTTGACTTGTTTGTACATATGCTTGTGCATACATCATGAACATCATAAAGCATCATATGCATCCACTAACCATTTCAAGGGTTTGGATCTTCATCTTTGTTCTTGTTTTGTAGGTCATGGAATCTCTTCGCGGGAAAACAATTCAAGTCAACCTTGTAAGAATTCCTCCTTAACTCAAGGAGCTTACTTCCAAGATTCCAGAGAATTCTCTCTTCAGTGAAAGACACGGTAGACTCCTCAACTTGGTCAACTCCAACATTGAAGAAGACATGGTGAAGGTTCTCTTCCAGTTCTTTGACCCCCTACACCACTATTTCACATTCCCTGATTACCAACTAGTACCTACTTTGGAGGAATTTTCTCAACTCCTGAAGATTCCTATTCTCCATCAACTACCCTACAATGGTACGGAAAGAGAACCAAAGCCGTAAGATGTTGCTCAAGCCTTACACTTGCAACCATATGATATCAAAGGTCATTGGAAAATCAGAAGTGGTGTCAAGGGTTTCTTGGTAAAGTTTCTGTTTGAGAAGGCACAAGACTGCTGGAATTCTCTAGATCTACAAGCTTTTGAGGAGATTGTAGCACTTATCATATATGGGTTGGTCTTGTTCCCAAACCCTGATCAACTTATAGATGTGAATGCTGTCAAGATTTTCATATCTCGGAATCCCGGGCCTACATTGCTTTGGGACATCCTACACTCATTTTACACACGAACAATGAGGAAAAGAGGTGTTCTCATGTGCTGTACTCCTCTTCTAGCAAGGTGGTTTATTTCTCACCTTCCCCAGTCAGTCTTGAAGAATGAACAAGGCTTAAGGTGGTCGCAACGATTGATGACTCTCACATATTCTGATGTTCATTGGTGTTCTCGGTCCAAAGAAAATGTCATCATCATTGATCATGGTGGGGAATTACCTAATGTCCCATTACTTGGCATTAGGGAAGGCTTTACCTACAACCCCTGTTTGGCTCTGAGACAATTTGGATATGCTCGAAGGGATAGCCCTCATGACATGCTGATTCCTGAATTGGTTTTTAACTTCGACAACGACGCTTAAGAACTTTGACAAAGGTTTATTCGAGCATCGAGGATGCCCAACAAAGTGGATAGTAAGACACTGGGACACAAGAATTCCATCCCCCTAGAGCCTTATCTCAAGTGGGTACCAACCCGCGCCCAGAGTCTTATGATGCCTTACCCCCGCATTCTCCCCATGATCAAAGAGCCTGTTATGGAAGGAGAGGTTCCATACACCCTCCTACATCCATACATGCCAACATCATTGGAAGAATTGCAAAGGAGTTGGATACAACTCAAGGAAGAACAGAATACTTTTGAAGCCAGCTTCTATGCCAGTGAGAAGAAGGTTTTGGAACTTACCCGTTGACTTCACGAAGAGGAGACTCTTAACACTTACATCGCACCAAAGATGATGCGCAACGTATTTTTACATTAAGAATTTTGTAATATTTTGCCCATGGGCCATTTATGTACTAACAAATTTCTTCTTATTACCTCCTTACAATGACAAAAAGTTCTTAAGGAGGTTTGCGACCAAGTTCTTTCTGAGAAATGGTATCCTATATAAGCGCAACCATGATTGTGTTCTACTTCGTTGTGTGGACAAAGTTGAAGCTGAGTTGATCATGACTGAAATACATAGCGGCACATTTGGCACCCACTTAAGAGGACATACGATGGCCAAGAAGATTCTAAGGGCAGGCTACTACTGGTCTACCATGGAAGCTGACAGTCATCAATATTCCCGTACTTGTCACAAATGCCAAGTCTATGCTGACAAGGTACATATTCCTCCAGTTTCTCTGAATGTCTTAACAACTCCTTGGCCATTCGCAATATGGGGAATCGACATGATTGGAGAGATCAAGCCTACAGCATCCAATGGACATTGCTTCATCCTGGTGACTATTGATTACTTTACCAAGTGGGTCGAAGCAGCTTCCTTCGCTTCCGTTACAAAGAATGTGGTTGCCCGCTTCATCAAGCAGAACCTCATTTTCCGGTACGGTATCTCCGACAGGATCATCACAGACAACGGTACAAACCTGAATAACACTGTGATCACCGTTCTGTGCGAGCAGTTCAAGATTCAACATCACAATTCATCTCCCTACAGGCCAAAGATGAACGCTGTTGTTGAAGCTGTGAACAAAAATATCAAGAAGATCATTCAAAAGAAGACAGTCACATACAAGGACTGGCACGAGATGTTACCGTTTGCTCTGCATGAATATCGTACCACGGCGCGTACTTCAACTGGGGAAACCCCCTTTTCTTTGGTATATGGCATGGAGGTTGTTTTACCTATAGAAGTTCAGATTCCTTCCTTGAGGATTATGAAGGATGTTGGTTTAAGTGTAGACGATTGGATTCAGACCCGGCTTGATCAACTTAATTTGATCGACGAGAAGCGACTTACTGCTGTTTGTCATGGTCAGACGTATCAAAAACGGATGATCAAGGGTTTCAACAAGAAAGTCAGACGTCAGGTATATCAAGTCGGAGATCTTGTAATCAAGCGGGTCATCTTGCCGCAAAGTGATCCCAGGGGCAAGTGGACTCCTACTTATGAAGGACCATTTGTGATCAAGAACATCTTTTCTGGTGGGGAAATGATTCTGACCACCATGGACGGCGATGACCTGCCGCACCCTGCGAACGCATACATAGTCAAAAGATACTACGCATAAAACGACCCGACAAGTCGAAAACCCGAAAGGGCGACTTGGGCAAAAATGGGCATCCCGGTGAATCGAAAACCGGAAAGGGCGGTTCAGGAAAAAATTAGGGATAAATAAAATAAATCTATATACCCGACAATTTGAAAACCCGAAAGGGCGACTTGGGCAAAAAGGGGTTTCCCGGAGGACTGAAAACCCGAAAGGGCGGTCCAGGCAAAAGTTAGGGAATTAAAGCGTATGACTATGTCTCGTCGGATCACTTTAAGGACAATATCTTCGCGACCAAACTCCAAGCTTTTGATCAATCCAATCATCCGCGGACGAAGCAACGAATGGACGAGATACTCAGAGTTGTGAAGGCTATAGCAGAATGGGAACCCCATGGAATTGCTACACATAGCCATCTTTCTTTGTATAAAATTTTTCTTAATTTTTCAACAACATTCTCTTACTAGGATGTCTGTCTCCTTTGTACAAAAATACTTACAAAAGTTAATACAAAGATACTTCAAAGTGCAGAAATTTGCTTGCCTTTCCTTTCTTTTTACACTTATGTTTTATTTGAAAACGTCCAATGGTTTGTTAAATGAGCATATGCATTTGAATATAATCACTGCTTACAAATAAAACAAAATAAGAAAGGATAATTACTGATAGGTCGAAAGTATAGGAAAACGTATTTAGGCTATTCCAGAAGAAATCCCCTACAGTATGTCATTCATATCCTCAACAGAGCTAAAACCTTGGAGTATATATCCCCAGCGGAGCCAGAATACTCTACACTTTCTTCCCCAACGGAGTCCAAAACTTCAAATCTTAAACCCCGGTGGAATACTATCCAACTTCCTCCGATTCCCCAGCCGAGTTCTCCACAAAACAGGAATCCCCAGTAGATTGGCCTACAACCCAAGCTTTTGATTTCCTCGACAGGATAAACTTTCTTCCTAGAGTTATTTCACGACAGAACGAGGATTCTTGTTCCCATTTCTTCGGTTAAAGCCTCCCAGGTTTTAGTTCCCCAATAGAGATCATCAGAGTTTTCCATATTCCCCAGGAAAGTCATGAAGGATTCTCAATTCCTCGCAGAAGTTGTCAAAATTCTTGATAATCCCCAACAGTGGTACAAGGATTTCTCATTCTCATTAATCATAGATTTTTGAATCTCCAACAGCAGTCAAGTATTTATTTTCCCCGGCAGCAGTCAAGTATTTCATCATCTCCAGTCATCAAGGATATATTTTCCTCAGCGAGATGGCTAGTCAGCTTACATGCGCATCCATTAAATTCATATATCATAAACATTGATAGAACACATTTTATTGCATCATACATATCATGCAACATAACTTTGTATTTCAGCTAACATTCTACCCTTTTCAGGATGAGATTAGAAGCTATCGTTAACAACTATTCAAAGATTTCAGGTACAGTACAGATACACTCCAAGACATGGAAGTCATTCTGCTACTCATTCAGATCTCTTGTTTCGGATATAGTAGGAATACACCCTAGACGCAGCGGTCATTCTATTACTCATTCAGAATTTCAACTCAAGATACAGTATGCATACACCCCTGACACGGCGGTCATTCTATTACTCATTCAGACTTCAGCAATCAGATACAGACTAGATATGCTCCAGACACGGAAGCCATTCTATCTCTCATTCTGATTCAACTATTAACTTCAAGATCAGATACACTCCAGACACGGAAGTCATTCTGTCACTTATCCAGATCCCAATTACAGTACGGATACACTCCAGACACGGAAGTCGTTCTGCTACTCATACAGATCTCAACTTCAGATACAGTACGGATACACTCCAGACACGGAACTCATTCTTCTACTCATACAGATCTCAACTTCAGATACAGTCCAGATACGCTCCAGACACAATTGCCATTCTGTCACTCATTCAGAATTTATCCCCAGCTCAGAGATGCTCCATACACGGATGTTTTTCTATCGCCCATTCAGAATACAGATACACTTCAGACATGGCAGTCATTCTGATATTCGTTCAAGAATCAAATACAGTTACAGCTTGGATACGCTCCAGACACGGACGCCATTCCTTTAGTCATACGAATCCAATGTCCAGATGCAACTCAGATACATTCCAGATACGGATACCATTCTGATGTTCATTCTACTGATATTCAACAAACACTTTGGATGGCATCTCTAAGCCCATCTCCAGCAAGATTCTATCATCTCCAAATGGCATCTTTAAGGCCATTCCCTCAGCAATATTTTGACGAGTGCAAATTTATTGGCACTGTAGTGTCTATTCCTCTTTTACCTTCGAGTCACGAAAGGCAAACTTGCCAATCTAACATTTCAGGTTCAAGAAGATTGAACAGGGGAAATTGTTGTACCCCAAAATTTTCCCTCTCATTATATCAACTTTTATCATCACAAGGCTCTTTGAACTCAAGATCAAGCTAGGGTTTGCTCTGCTCAAGACATCTCCTTGCACTATTGACCTAAATTAGGGTTTGAGTTTGCACAGAGAAATTTGGACTTCCAATGCCCAAAGTGACTTTCATACTTCATGTTGGACTTATAAGTTTGTCCATACCAAGTTTCAAGCCTTGAATCAAATTTTTGCCCAGTCAATTGAATAGTTGACCTAGAAATCATCTGTATTGGGGAAAAAGTCAACTGTGGCCAATTTACAGTCAAACCTCATGAATTTTGACCCACATCAACATTATGAACTCATATGAACCATTTGATCAAGTTTGGACCACAATTCCACAAGAAATCTGATCAGATCACCAAAAGGGTAAAATGGTCATTTTTAGGGTTTTGACTATACAAAGGCAATTTCTGATTTTTGACCTAGCCAATGGCAAATTGGGTTCAACCATGGAAAGTCAAACTTTGACTTTTTGGTCAAAATCAAGTGCCAAGGGTCATTTTTCATCAAGATATGTCAAAATATGAAATTTGTTCATCAAGAAACCCATTTTTGCAAATTAGGGTTTAAAGTTGAAAAAATTTCATAACTTAGAATTTTTCTAAGTTATGAAATTTTCTTAATTTTTCCTAACTTTGCCCAACATTTTCACCATGATGAAATTGGATTCAAACAAAACTCCCAACATGAAAGTTGTAGTCCTCCAAAAAATCTACAACTTTTATTCCCAAAGTTTTCTCAAAAGAAGCTTGGATCTCAAGTTATGATTTTTGGAATAAGGGTCCCTAAAACATTTAACTTAGTGAAATTTTGCCCTAGTTTAGGCAGGATTTTGACCTATCTTCATGGCCATTTTTCACATAGTTCCACTTGGAATCTCAAGTTTCATTTCAAAGATGGATTGTAGAGCATGTTACAAGCTTTCCAAAATGTCCAAGAACTCCTCAAACACATTTGTGGTTAGAGAGAATCAGAGGCTTGAAGGTGGCAAAAACTCACTTTTCTTCCATGGCATATTCATGTTCATACATGTTGCAATTTCAAGTCAGCATGCTTTGCACTAGATTACAGGCATCTAAACCACTCCACAGTCAATAATTTAATGCAAATCCATTGGTCTAAGACATTGTTTTGGTCATTAGGACATTGTACACAAAATTAATCCCAAAGTAGAAAAAGGTACATTTCCATTTTTGCTTAAATGTGCTTTATGTCAAAACTAAATCCCTTGAGCATTGGTCCATATCTCAGAGAGCAAATCAAATCCACAAGTTGGAGGGGCCAAGAGCAAAGTACGCAAGCATAAGGATAGCCTGTACAGGCCTGTTTTCAATCACTTCCCACATTTTGCTTCAAAAACAAGAAACATGTCCAAAACTTAAAAAACTTGAACACCAGCCAAAAAAACTTGTGAAAACATTTTGAACATCTTTCACACATCCCTCTGAGCCAGGAACATGATTGCTTGAGCCTCTAAACATCCCCTAGCCAGAAATCACCATCCATTGGCAAAACAAGGCAGAACCTACAACTTGACTTCTATAACTCATTTGGCTCGTGCGTTTTGGCCAAAACCTGTTCAAACACTTTCTATTCAACTCATCCAAGCTATCCCAAACCTCACACACCAACTGTAACTCCATTTATAGGGTTTGCCATTTTCATTTTGAGCTTGTGCAAGTTGAGTTCTTTAGGCTGATTCAAGGACATTCAAGACAAGCAAGCTATTGGAGTAGGTCAAGTGAAGTTCAAGCAAGATCCCAGACATCTCAAGCCTTGTTGAAAAGCTCCACATTGCCCTACACGAAGTCAGCTGAAACAAGTTTTTGTCAACTTCCTATATCTCTATTTAGGAACATTTAGCCTTAGGTTTGTGAATAAGAAATGTAGTATTCATTGCCATGAAGCTGTACATATGCTCAGTTTTCATTTATATTAAGCATGCTAAGAGAATTTCATCCATGAACATGCTAAAAAAATTAGGTTAGATTTTAGGGCCCGAGAAATTATCTCTGGTCTTTGAGAGTTAAGACAAGTTGTTTATATGGTTGGAATCGTCTTGAAATTCTTTACAAGTTTGATGTTATGTGTTTTTACAATAGAGCTCGTATACAGGATCTGGTATTTGAACAGGGCGCGCACGTTTTCAAAGTCTGAAGGTTGAAGATGAAGTTGGTTTGGGCTGGGCTTGGCCTGGCTCACTATTGACACCTCCCTTTTCTTTTTTGCACCCCCTGGCCCAATTTCTTGATATTTTATACTTTTGAATTTTTATTTTCATTTCTGATTTTATTTATTTATTCCCAAATATAAAAAATGCTCAAAAATATTTTTATAAGTTTTTTCACATTTACTTTGCATTTTATTTTTATTTTTCTAACATAAAAAGCAATTTAATTACTTTTATCTTATTTATTAAAAAAACTTGAAAATAATATGTAAAGTATACTTTTCTTTTTATTCTTTATTTTTATTCACACTAAAAATATTTCTCTAAATATATTTTTATTTTTTTATATATTTTATTTATTATACATATTTAATATAATATACATACATATATATATATATATATATATATATATATATATATATATATATATATATATATATATATATATATATATATATATATATATATATATATATATATATATATATATACTTTTATTTTATTAAATACTTTAGAATAAAAATATAAAATATTACATTTTTACTTTTATTATTAAATATACTTAAAAAAAATACTTTTTCTAAATATGTTTTATTTTTTCACACATACTATTTTATTTTTATTATATATAAATAAAATAATTAATATATTTACTTTCTTAAAGAAAATTAGGGTTTTACCCTTAATCTAATAAAATTAATCTTTTATTTATTTCTTTATTTTTTACATTAAATATTTTTACATACTTGGAAAATAAACATTAGCTTTTTTGCATTATTCATATTATTTGATATATTTTTCTATTTTTGTTTACTTAAATATTGTCCATTTATTATTTATGCATTTGAATTCAATTTGGATGTAATAGTAAATTAGGGTTTTTATTTCTTGTCAAATACACCCCCATTCAAAAATTGTACCCCCATCCCCATAATCATGTTGTAATAGCTTAGACTTTTAATTCTCGCACTTTATGCTTTCAATTATGCCATGATAGAAATATTAGGGTTTATATGCCAAAAAATCCAAATCAATAAGTAGCTTGACCTAATCAAAGACAAAAATGCATGAAAATCAAACACAATGCACACTTGCACCCCTAGGGTTACAATCCACTTGTTGCTTTGAAAATGGGCCATGTTATGCATGTTGGGTACTTTGGCAAAACAAAACGAAAACAAAAGATCATAGTCCCTCGATGACGCTATCTTAGTTTCCTAAACAAAATGATCAAGTCCCTCAAAAATTTGTCGAAGATACTTAACACAATTGCTATCATGGTCTATACGATGACCCGCGCCTGTCCCGTTTAACATCCTAACACAAGTATGTTCACCAAATGCAATGGTGAAATAACATTGTCAAAAGGGTTAAAACATATAGGAAAGATCTTTGAGTAAAATAGGGTAGAAAACTCTTAGTTACTTGATCAAAAGCTTGCAAAACATCCTTGCTATTTTCAAACACACCTCACAACACAATTTCAAAACATTTCCCAAAAATAAACTTTCAAAACATTGAAATCTTTTCAAAAGACAAAAACACCTTTGTATACATTCAAACAAGAATCATTACAAAGGTTGCCACAACGATGGCCTCTTTTCAAAACATCTTTCAAAACCACACACAAAGCACCATTTCAAACAATTGAAAAGCAAAAGCAAGTGATCTAAATAAGTAACTAAGAGCCCATGGATAACCATGGATGAAAAGGGTGCTTGCACCTTCCCTTTTCATAATCTACTCCCCGAACCCAAGAAAACATCTCAAAGGTCTTTCCTGTGCTTTTTGACCTTTCCTTAGGATAAAATAAAAAGTCGGTGGTGACTCTTGCTAAACCGAAACATTTGCGAACACAAACGCGAAACCTCAAGTCAGTTCTCCCACCGTATCACAACCAGCATACGCACGATATCACTTATACATTCATACATACATCATGCATGGCTAAAATGTACAAATCATTGTTCATTGACATTTTGCTTTGGCCTTCCTACAGCGCTCCTTGCTTAGATGGATTCGGTTTTCCCTCTTTAGTTTATTTCTCAAAGGATGTATCTTCGTTGACTGTCTTGCTCTAGTTTATTTCTGATTTGGATCTGTGGTTACATGACCATATTATTTACATTGGATTTCTGGAAGCTTTGAGTTTTAGTTTGTGCATTTATTTTGCACGAGAAGACAACAGGTAACAAGTATCTTTATTTGAGACAACTTATGTTTTATCTTTTCCAGGCAGATTTCGTTGGTTAAAGAAGAAGTTGAGACCCGTTCTAGGTGAAACACCAGAATTTTGGGGAAAACTTGATATTTTCTGTTTCTACCTTCAGTGAACGTTGGTAGGACATCGGCAGTGAACTTCGGTGTTTATTATCTTTTTGCTATCTTCAGTGAACGTTGATAGTTCATCGTCAGTGAACGGAAGTGATATGATATATTTTCTCTTTCTACCTTCAGTGAATGTTGGTAGGACATCGGCAATGAAAGTTGGTGTTTATTATCTTTTTTCTATCTTCAGTGAACGTTGATAGTTCATCGTCAGTGAACGGCGTTGATATGATATTCACTTTCTACCTTCATTGAACATTGGTAGGACATCGGCAGTGAACGTCGGTGTTTATTATCTTTTTGATATCTTCAGTGAATGTTGATAGTTCATCGTCAGTGAACGGCGGTGATATGATATTCTATTTCTACCTTCAGTGAACGTTGGTAGGACATCAGCAATGAACATTGGTGTTTATTATCTTTTTTCTATCTTCTGTGAACGTTGATAGTTAATCGTCAGTGAACGGCGGTGATATTATATATTTTCTCTTTCTACCTTCAATGAACGTTGGTAGGACATCGGCAGTGAACGTCGATGTTTATTATCTTTTTTCTATCTTCAGTGAACGTTGATAGTTCATCATCAGTGAACGGCGGTGATATGATATTCTCTTTCTACCTTCAGTGAATGTTAGTAGGACATCGACAATGAGCGTCGGTGTTTATTATATTTTTTCTATCTTCAGTGAACGTTGATAGTTCATCATCAGTGAACGGAGGTGATATGATATATTTTCTCTTTCTACCTTCAGTGAACGTTGGTAGGACATCAACAGTGAACGTTGGTGTTTATTATCTTTTTGCTATCTTCAATGAACGTTGATAGTTCATCATCAGTGAACGGCAGTGATATGATATTCTCTTTCTACCTTCAGTGAAAGTTGGTAGACCATCGGCAGTGAACGTTGATGCTTGTTATCTTCCTCTCTGATTCAGTTCTTTTGGTCCACCAGTGATTTATTTTCCTGGTGGGGTTGCTCTTTTGTTTCTTTATTTTTGTTGCATCCCCAATGATACTTTGCGTCTCTTTGGTATTGTTCATATGCATTCATATGCATAAGCATTTGCATGGCATCTTAAGGCCAAAAATAGGGTTTGTTTTATATTTAAGTATCTTTGATCATGTAGACACGAATATTTTCAACCTTCGTATCTTTGGATAGAAGAAACTTAAATAAGGGCAGCTGTTGTACCCCAATTTTTGCCCCTAAGATCCCTTCATCATACCATGTTGATTCAATCATAACAAGATCACATTAGGGCTTTTGGTTCTTCTCCCTATCTTCAACTTTGCTCTTTGAGGAATCCCAAAGCACCTTGACTTGTTTTCTTTTGTGATCATGAATATTTTGTTTTGATTTTATTTCTAATTAATAAAATGCAATGTTGGTTTGTCTTACTTGTTAATAATGTAGATAAAGGCAATGAGGTTTAGCAAGTTGCTTCATGGGTTCATGAGTTTATTTCCATGCCCTAGTCAATAAATCTTGAGAAATTAAAACCTCACCATTGAAGTTGTTTTGGAAGAAATGGCATGACAAGGCTTATTTTGGTTTAACATATTTCAAAGTTATCAAAATTGATTCAAAAGTACAAGGGGTTGAGGGAAGAAGTTGTCATGATTGGACAAGGTCGTGTTCCTATTGATCACAAGAGCATATTTCTCTCAAATTTCAAGATATGGAAGTGGTTTTGGTGGCTATGAGTCCTCATCATTATCCTCAACAACGTCTATTCACAAAACAAGAATATTGGCACAAGAAGTTTGTTCAAACATGTCAAAGTTCCTCAAAGCTTTCTCTTGATCTAGAAGCTAGGGTTTTGAACTTCAAAGGAGCATATCTTGCTCACCTTTTGGTATTTTTGAGTGATTCCAAAGACATCTTTCTCTTCAAAGGGTTATCAACAAATAACTTCAAAAGTTCCAAGGAGTTTTCATGTGGAAGGAACTTGGTGAAGAAGAAAGATTACAAGTCATCCAAATGAATCCACAATTTTCCATATGTGACTTCAAATCGTCATAACTTGGTCAATTTTAATCACCTTGAGTCCATTATTTTTCCATGATTATCTTGAATATGTTTACTTTATGCCTTCTTTTATGTGCAAAGTGAGAAAATGGATGGAAGTTACCTTAAATATGCAAAAGATTATAGGTTATTTCACGATTTTTGACCAACTTCAACAAGTCATAACTTGCTCATTTTTTGGATATTTTGAATAGTTCAAATTTCAAAATGTCATTCAAGAGATCTAATTCATTCCATATTTTTTGGTCAAGAGCAAATTCTAAGTGGAAGGCCATGTTTGGATACAAAAGATTATATGTCATTTTTGAAGTAGAATTTGAAATATTTCTAAGTATGGAAAGTCAACGCTTTTTCTTCAACTTTAACTCCATGTACCTTTCATCTCAAGCATCCATTTGATTCCATTCTTTTTCCACTGCAAAGCTTGAAACCTCATCTTTCCAAAGCATCAAGAATTATGCCCTAAGACCCCTTGAGTTAGAAATGCCATGGATTTGAATTTGGTAACTTGAAACTGAATTTTTCACAAAGTCAAAATTTTGATATCCATAATGTGACTTCTAAACACAAAATTTATGCGTGTTTTTAATTTAAACTTGATTAGAAAACTTGCCAGAAGTGATTAGCACCCCAAAACGCAAGGTTTGGCTGAGTTTTGATGGAAATAAAGTCACACTTCACTCGTGCTCGACCTTCACTCAATTTCCCTCCAAACTTCCTTGTTTCTTCAAATTTTCATTCCCATTCACTTCCCTATAAATAGAGGGTCATCCCCCATCCATTTTCCCAAGCTTAGAGAGCCAACACCCTGCCAAAACCTCACACGAACCCACTTTTTTTTTTAATTCAGTTTCTGAGATTTAAGCTTCCTTTTCCAAAATTCTTTGCGCATTCATCATCCTTGAGCATCATATAAACTCTTCAGCACTTAAACCAATCAAAACGAGCCATAATCCAAGCTACAGAAGTCCAGTTTTAGAGCTTCTTACTTGAACTTAGAAAAGGTAGAATTCTCCACCATTTGGATCCAAATCAAGCACTAATCTATTCTACTCCTTATTCTGATTCTAACGCTGCTTACAATTTTTAAATCCATTGAGAATTGAGAGAGAAATCTCAAATTGAAGGTGCTCGTTATTTTCTGGGTTTTTGATTCATATCTCTCTCCATACCTTATATAAATTTGGCGCGATGGTTGTGTTAGAATTGTCTTGAAGAGACGAGTTCAATGATGCTAGCCCAGGATCCTAATTTTTCCATTTGAAGGATCTCACAAAATCCCCATTGCAGGGTATCTGGAGGTTGAAGACGATGACATGTCTCGTCTCAGCCAATGATAGCGTGCCAAACATTTTAATTTCATTGGTTGCCCCTTTTCTGATCACTAGTGTGTTTCACTAAGGTCCATATCAAGCACAATGCGTCTGGTCCATTGGATTAGCTTACTGACGCGTTTTGACTATGATCTGATGGTCCACATCTTTTTGGTTTTATTTTATTTTCTGATTTTATAATTTTATTGATTAAATATTCAAAAATTCACAACTCTTTTATTTTTTATCCATAAATTATGAAAAATTCACAAAAATACTTTGAATTATTTCTGATCTCATGACTATTTTTTCACATTTTTATTTTAACATTTGGTATTTCTTATATTTTTTGTATTATTTTCTTTCTTTTAATTACTTAAAAAAATACTTTATGACATTTTTTAATTCTGGAAAAATTCATAAATATTATTTTGCATATTTTTGACTTTCTGAAAATTTTATGGAATTTTATGTTGAGGTTTACTATTTTTGACCTATTTAATGTTTGTTTTAGCAATTTTAAATAGTTTAAAAATAGTTTCTGATTTTTAAAAATCACCAAAAGTTTTATAAAAATATTTGGATCCATTTCTGATTTTTCTATGGCCTTACTTCTCATTTCTTGATTAATTTGAACATAATTGATAATTTTCTCATTATTTTCTATTTTTTTAAAACATTTTTTAATCCTTTTTTATATTAAATGTGATATTATTTTGTGATTATTTTCGGGCTAATCTTGGGTTAGGTTTTGGATCATGAACTTTATTAACATCATTGGATCCACGGTGTTGAGTTTAACTCCACAAGAATGGATGAATGATTTTAATAATAGTTTGATTAAAATTTAATTCAAATGTGGTTTGTACATTCTTTTTACACTATCTCTCTTCATCTCATCCCCTTCTTATTGCACTAAATGTTGTTGGAGCATGATCTCTATATCATGTCTCAAAACAAATGGTGCATAGATTGCTATTGACCGGCCTCAAAATAGGTGCGACTTCTATATAAGTCCACTTACGATTGCTTAACATAGGGCTAAATTTTGTCCCGATTCGAATAAATGATCATTCGTGGCCCAAACTTATGATTGCAAGCCCAAGTATTATATTTGATCTCTTTGATCCAATAACCTTGAGATTCATTGTGTGGAGGCTTTGGTTCTACCAATCCTCTAATGGATCTACAACACCTTTGGTCAACGCGGATCACTAAAACATTGTTGATCATTAAATGGTACTTGTGAGAATTCCAAATGGATGATTTACTTGACAAAAATCAAATGCAACTTGTTGTGTGGAGGCTTTGGTTCTACCAATCATCTAATGAGTTCCAAATGCAAGTTTCAAGATGGTCATCCAACTAACCACTAATTATTGACTTTTTTTACCTTATGATTTTATTCTTTTTTATGCTTTATGTACTATTTACTTTTAGCATTTACATTTCATGCCATTTTCATCTTTGCTCATTTGAGCATTTATTTTCTTGATATTTTTTCTTTGCTCACTTGAGCTTTTCTTTTCCTTTCTTAAGATACTTAATAATCAACATAAACCCTAAAAAATCTTTAATGACACTTGGACTATTTGGTTACTATCCTTGGCATTATGGAGCATGGGACTTTTTCCTTGGACTTAGCATTAGAAACCTTGGCCTATCTTGGAGACCTTGTGATCTTATGTGATTATTTTGTCTGGAGTCCTTGAGGTTTACCTCAAGACATTGGGTTTCTTGTTTGTTTTTTGTGTGCAGGTTTTGTGATTACATTCTCTGTTTGTAATCTGGAATTCACCCGTATACAACCGTTACTCTGCACAATTTTTGTGAAGACTTAATGCACTTTAAGTTTGGTTCTCTCAAGAGGTCTAATATACTTGCTTGCTTGGTTTAAATCCAAAGAATTGGAATTCTATCTTGACACATAATGTCAAGTTTTGGCTTCTTGTTGGTTAGATGGTTCTTATCTCTATCTTTTACTTTATGCTTTAAGATAGTCTCTTCTTCTCCTCCCATCTTCTTTAATTTCAAAAATCTTCTCCCTCCTTTTGAAAACTCTTCTTGTTTTGGAACTTAAACCACTTTTATAATAAACTTGGACTTATGTCCATGCATTTTCAAAATACTTTCATAAATAAACTTCAATCAATTTAATAATACCTTGACATTTTTTTTGTGAGAAGACTAAAAGTCAATCAATCTCATTTCAAACCATTTTTCCACTTTGGCTTTTTTATCTTTAAACTTTTCTAAAAAGATTAGACTCTTGTCAATCCTTATAGTGATGCAAACAACTATACTTCTATAATATGTAGTGAACTGAGATATTTTCCACTTGGGTGTTGAGTGAGGCATTGTTGATTTTAAAATCCAAGCCATATCCTCCACTTTGAGAAGATGCAAATTCTCCTTTCTCATGATTGTGGGTAGTAAGTATGTTTTCCACACGGACAATGACGATGATGTCTTATCTCTTAAAATTAACCAACACACTTGTGTTTCAAATTTTTAAAAGAGGAACTACGTGTACCCTGATCCCCTGTTGCACGAAAGGTGGAACGTAGGCACTAAAGGTTCGCAACCGCGGCGGGTGAAAAAATCATAAAAAAATATTTCTCTTCTCACCTCCACCATCTATTTCTATACAACACATTTTTATAGCCAAAATATACAGATTTTTCAAAGAGGTTTCTGTGGAGTACCGTAGATGTTTAGGGTGCTAATACCTTCCCTTTGCATAACCAACCCCCTTACCTTGAATCTTTCCCCCTCTTTTTGGGTTATTCACTCTTTTCCCATTCCTTTGGAAATAATAAAGCGCGGTGGCGACTTTTATTTTTGATTTGTATAAAGTCTAGTCAATCCAATGGATTAGTCTTGAACATTTCTACCGCTACACCTATGTTCTGATTCCTTCATAAAATCCCTAATGAAGAATTTGTGAAATACTTGCTTGGAAGCTTTCCTGTTCATGACTCATTGATTGAAATTGTACTAACTATTTCCTTGTTTGTTTTCCATATGATGTTGATGGATGAGCTTGCAAGAGCATAGAGTAAAACTCAAAGAAGAAGTTATAGCAAGGCGTGAGAACAAGACGCTTGAAGATGGAGCAAGAAGACTGAATAATAATTCTCTTTTCTTTGTAAATAAGAAACTTGTAACTTGTATTTCAAATTTGTAAATTTCCTTGTAAATTTCTCAAAATGTATTGAACATGAAACTTGGATGATCTTGTTTCTTGAAACTTGAATAATCCATCTTTGTTGAATTTATGAATGATGAATTTGTTTTATGGAAATTGGATTAATCTTGAACTTTGGTTGGATCTTTGAATAATGGATGAACCAACGAATTTGAACGAACCATGTCTTCAATAAACTCAACTTCTTAATACATGGTTTGAATGATCTTTGAATCAAATTCACCACTTTGCTTTAATTCACAACTTTAAACCAATTAAACATAAATCAAAGGACATACCCCAATATCATGCTTCAATTTCCAATTCTCTATGCCTTGTTCATAGAACAACTGATGAGTTTACATTATTCAAACAAGTACCATAAAAATAAGAAATCTTGAATCGATGATTGTTGTACCCCAAAATTTTCCCTCTCATGGTTCCCAAGATTTTGCCCTACATGGTTGGTCACAAACCTTTTCCTAAAGAAAAGGAAAATTCATGAGTGATGTTTCTAAGTTTCCTTTGATTGACATCCCCAAAGCGCCTTTCGATTAGCACCTCCAAAATGCCTTTTGATTGGCATCTACATAGCGCTCTTTGATTGGCATGGATAAAGGTCCTTCGATTGGCCTGATAACAAGGCCTTTCGATTGGCATTTTAACAATGTCTTTCGATTGGCATCCGAACAAAGGCGTCTTTGATTGGAATTTTTAACAAGCACCTTTCGATTGGAATTATAACAGTGTCCTTCGATTGGCATTGTAATAGTGTCCTTCGATTGGCATGTTAACAAGTACCCTTCGATTGACATTCCAAAAGATCCTTCGACTAGCACTTCAGAGGGTCCTTCGATGGAACTTCAGACTTTACCTCAATTAGAACATCAGAATGAAATGACCTTCGAATGGAATATCAGTGCAGAGTTGGACTTAGTCTAAGATGCTCTGATGAAGGAAGTTCTGAATACTTCGAATCAGAACTTAGACTCATCACAAGGCCAAGAGTTGGTCGAAGTTGCATAATAGGAAATTTTTCTTCAAAAAGGACAGGAAATCGAAGCAAAGGGTGGTTCAATCGAAGGAGCCCTAGTATTGAAGTTGGAACAATTCAACTCTGAACCATTAAGGAGAACAAGGTTCTACTAAGGAAAGTCTTGATTGGCTCGAATGAGACTTTGAAGCTGGCAAAAAAAGGTAGATTCGAAGAAATGAAGTAGGCTGGCATGACTAAGCCAAAAAACGTATCCTTACTTGTCCAGGTTCACCCCAAGTTCAAAATGGCATGTTGTCCCTGCAAACATGCAATCGATGCAGAATGAGTCTCAATCGAAGGGGCTGTGACATCGAATCTGGATTAATTCGAAGCAGAGCTTAGAGCTATCGAAGAGAGTAAATTCGAAGGGAAGTGGATCTACAAAGGGAAATTCAACATTCGATTTTCATCATGTTGGAGGCCCAAACAGCTCATAACAGACTGACAGTAACGCATAAAAGCAGATTGGCACATGATTGAATCAAATCTAGCAAGTCTTTATGAAGAAATCAAATCAAACCTCTTCATCATAATGGGCCGATATTTGATACACAAATATTTACCTAAATTCCTTTGTCTATATAAACATCATGCTCACAAAGAAAAAAGGACGAAAAAATGCACGGAGGCTGCCTTGGAAGAAAACGCTGCCTGCCCCACGAGATTCCACAAAGTTGCCAAAGATTGTCAAACTCAAACCAAATTTTGTGCGCAGTCTTCGTCCAAACAAACATTTGGATCGTGAAAGCATCCCTCATACAACCCCCATGTCGGTAATTTTGCCTTTGATCTCAAACTTGTTAAGTATGATTTAAATTAATGTTGAACATATATACATATTGCTGCTAATATTCATGTTTCTTTGAGTGTGTTACATGTGAGCAAGAAGGCACGATCTGAACTTACCTTCGATTTGCACAGCTGTAACTCTTTTTCGATGGGTTAACACCATAGGGGGCCACTGAGCATGCAGATTCGATGTTTAAATTAAATAATGCGTTTTTGTTTCTAATGTAGCATTGCAAATTCGTTTGTACCAATAAATATCTTTCAACCAGGTTGGTGAGGAAGAGGTGCTTCAGCGAAAAGGACTTGGGTTCGATACCCAGGTCATATATTTTGTGTTTTTCTAATAAAATTCCTTCTAGGATTCCAGATCGAAGGATGTAATATCTAGATCGAATGCCCCGGAAGTGCAGTCTCGCAGGAACCTTCGATAAGTCCCTTGGATCGAAGGGAAACCTAAGCTCCTTCGAATCCCAAGCCTTGCATATGCAATTTCTAATGTATTTCCTTTCAGATCTAGCAACCCAAGCCTCTTCGATCCAGGTCCATTTTTCTTCCCTTTATTTTATTTAATTTTAGTTTTTGTTAAGTAGTTTATATTTTCTATTCGTTTGTTTTTCCAATAAAATCATAAAAAAATCAAAAAATCATGAAAATTAGGATTTAGAATTTTTCTTAATAAACTTAATTTTGCAAATTAATTTAATTAAACTTTAACCTTTTTTTCTTTAATTTAAAATTAGTTAGAAATTAGGTTTAACTTCTAATTGTTTTCATAAAACATAAAAAAAAACATTTTCAATGAGCAATTAGATTTTTTAGGGTTTTCAAACTTATTTCAATTTTTTTATTCTCACGCGTAATTATTTTTGTCGTACGATTAATTTTTACTAGTGATGTAACTGCGCCCGGGTTGTAATAGCTTAATTAGGGTTTTATTTCCACATTTTATTTTCAGTCAATTCCTTATGTATCTACACCAAAGCCTTGTAATAGCGTAGGACCTCTATTTTTTGCTTACATTTTATATGCTTGTATATAACTGCTAGCAATCTAGGAATTTATGAGTAATTAATCAATAGATCACTAAAATTCAAGATAAATATATCTGAAAAAAGCACACTTTTGCACATGTGCACCCTTAGGGTATACCCCACTTGGTTGCCTCGGAAACAGTGGTCACGTCTCTCGAACGTAGGGATACTCTTAGCAAAAACCCTCGGTTTAAAGTCATCATAAAGATCATGGTCCCTAAACGTCCTTCAAATTTCTTACGAAAATGATCTTATGATGATAGTCCCTTTGAAATGTTAAGGTGTCGTTACATGTTGCCTTCAATGACCATTACGTCCCTTTCGATAGTCCCTTCGAAATGCTATGGTATCCTTACATGTTACCTTCAATGACCATTACGTCCCTTTCGATATTCCCTCAACATCCAACGACTAGGGTTACCTACTCACTAATGGTAGGATAACACGTTCTAAGGGATAGGAGGAAAATAACAATCTTTTTTCGAGTAGGTAGATAACTGTTAGGTACTTGCTCAAACAAATTTTCACACCACACTTTCAAACATTTTTCAAAAAAAGTTTTCAAAACGCTTTATCACACTCTTGAAGACTGATACAATTGTTACCATAAAGTGAATCGCTGCAGTAAGCCATTTTTCAAAGCTTTTCAAAACACAAACACCAGAAATTTCAAAGAATGAGCAAGTACCTAAGAGCCCGTGGAAAAATATGGATGGAAAGGGTGCTAACGCCTTCCCTTTCCATAATATACCCCTCTTACTCAGAAATCTCGAAAAAAGGTCTTTTTCTATTCTTTTCACCATTTCCTTTGATGGATAAAAGAAAAGTCGGCGGCGACTCTTGCTTACCGTGACATTTGCGAACAAAAAACGCAAACCAGTATTAACAGTCGATTCTTCCACCGTATCACAGAACTGGCGACTCTGCTGGGGATTGAATTATAAAGTGGGGTTTACCTTAGGGTCTAGATCATTTTAAATTACTTTCTTTTTTTGCTTTAATTGCTTTACTTTTAAAGGTTGGTTGGGGAATTCTTGTATAGATCCTATACCCGGATATGGGGACACTTTTTAGGTTAACAACAATAGATCGTGGAGATTGTACGACATAGACTGATATGGTAGAAGTGATAGTTGTGGTTGTGTGACACTTTGGTTGGTACCAGTATCCCTTGTGTCGAATTGAAGAGAATACGGGGCCTCCGTGTGGTGTCGTGAAGCACTAACGAACCTTAGAACCTTAGTTGAACAAACTTGGCCATTAGAAAGTAGTGAGATAGCCAGTCTCGGTGTAAAGCTGGGAATTGGTTGATACTCGATACTATACTTATTGAGATCGGACTTTCGGGATGTTTCCGTCGCAAGAAAATATTGCTAAGTTGAAATAATACCGATGCAGAAAGATCAGTGATATTGAGACTCCTTAGAACCCGATTACTATTTCTAGGACAGGTTTGAAACCAACTAAACTTCAAGAGGGTATTTAACTATAAACCCCATTCAAGCCTCAACCTAAGGTCTTGTGTTCTTTTCTTGTGTGTGATTAATTTTCTTAAACATGGCATCATGCATCATAAACATTCATTCTTCATTATGCTAACCATTTCAAGGATTAGGGGAATTTATATTTGTTCTGTTTTACATATCATGGCTTCCGCTCGTAGAAATACCATCTGAATCAGCTTGGTGAGAATACCTCTTCAACTCAAGGAGCTAGTATCTAGGGTTTCTGAGACTTCTTCATTCACCAAGAACCATGGCGGCTCCTTAATCTGGTTACCTCATGTTTTGATGAGAAGATGATGAGTGTGATCTTTCAGTTCTTTGACCCTAAGCATCATTGCTTCACCTTTCCAGACTATCATTTGGTACCCACCATGGAAGAGTTCTCTCAGATATTGGGTATACCTATTTTGGATTAGTTGCCTCTCACCGGCTTGGAAGAAGCTCGGAAGCCGGAGGTCATTGCAGCAGCTCTACACCTGAAACAGTCTGATGTTGTATCTAATTGGGAAATAAGAAGCAGAGTTAAGGGTTTTCTAGCTAAGTTTTTAATAGAGAAGGCTCAGCTGTTTTGGGATGATTTGGACTTCCATGCTTTTGAGGAGGTATTGGCCCTTCTCATCTATGGGTTAGCACTGTTCCCTAATCTGGACTTGCTCATAGATGTGAATGCTATCAAGGATTTCCTTTCTCGCAACCCTGTGCCCACTTTACTCGGAGATATCTTGCATACCTTCCACACTCGTACCACAAAGAAAAGAGAGATACTTATGTGTTGCGTGCCATTGCTTTCGAGGTGGTTTATTTCACACCACCCTAAAATAGTACTGAAGAATGAAGAAGGTTTGTGTTGGTCGCAAAGGCTAATGTCACTTTCTTACACGGATATTCTCTGGTACTCCCGATCTATATGAGATATTTCTATCATTGACCGTTGCGGGGAATTCCGTAATTCCCCACTACTTGGCATTAGGGGAGGCATAACCTATAATCCTTCTCTGGCTCTGCAAAAATTTGGTTACGCTCAAAGGGATGGTCCTCACAAGATGCTTATCCAGGGAATTATGTTTAACTATGAGGATGATGTTCAAGAGTATCGCCAGAGGTTCGTACGAGCTCGGGGCATGGTAAACAGATTTGACGTCAAGACTTTGGGGCTGAAGACTTCCATCCCTATGGAACTTTATCTCCAATGGGTACGAGCTCGTGCTAAGAATCTTATGATGCCTTATGTAGCCGTCTTACCGGTGATTGTGGAGCCCATCGCTGAAGGGGATATTCCCTATACGGTTCTTCATCCTGATATGCCCACTGCTCTTGAAGAATTACAGAGGTCCTGAATTCAGATGAAGAAAGAGCGGGATACCTTTAGAGACCATTTCTATGCCCATGAGAAGAAAGTTTTAGAGCTTACGAAGCAACTTCATGAGGAGAGAAGCCTAAATGTCTATCTCGGCGCGAAGAGGAAGCGCCCATGGGAAACCAGATTTTTTTTAGTTTTGTGAACTTTCAAACGCCTAAAAGGCAATTGTATTTTGAATTCTACTAATAAAATATTTGTTTCATTTTGGTTCGCAAATTTAAATTTACCAAAATCCTTTAAATCATTGCATACACATGTCATACATATCATTGCATAAACAGGTTTTAAAGCAGGTTTCTCATCCTCTTCGTTGTTTATTTCAGCAATGGCTCTAGAACAAACTGTGAAGGATCTACAAACTCAGAATGCACAATTACAATAGATGATCATGGCTCTATCCAAAGGGCATGAGGAACTGAAAGCCCTGATTGTTAAAGACAATACTAAGAAGCCAAGGAGGACAGCTAGTGTGGTAAATCTAGGAAGGAGGTTCAAGGGACCCTTAAAGCAAGTGGTTGATCTGACATATTCATCCAAAGAAGTAGATAAACAAGAGGGTGAGACAAGAGAGGAAGACCCCAGTCTGGGGGAATCTGATAATGAGACTGATTACAATGAAGAGCAGTATCCTCCAGTTGACAAAAAGTACAAACAGCTGGAAGAGCGTCTGAGTGCAATGGAGATTCAGAAAGTGCCTGAGCTGGACTTTGAAGAGATGGGTTTGGTGTTTGGGATTGTCATTTCGCCAAAGTTCAAGGTTCCAGTGTTTTCCAAGTACGATGGGGTCTCATGTCCCAAGATGCACCTTTGATCTTATGTGAGGAAGATACAGCCTCACACTACTGACAGAGACTTATGGGTCCACTTATTTCAGTATAGTTTATCCGGAACTCAGTTAGATTGGTTCTATCAGCTGGAGAGGACCAAGATCCATAATTAGGAAGACCTGGCCGCTGCTTTCTATAAGAAGTATCAGTTAATGCAAACCTTGCTCCCACCCGTACTCAACTCCAAAGTATGGCTATGGGTTCGAGCGAGGGCTTCAAAGACTACGCTCAGAAGTGGATGGACTTAGAAGGAAGAGTTCAACCTCCCATGTCTGATAGGGAGATGGTGGATATGTTTCTCGGTACCCTGTCTGGTCCATTCTATAATCACCTGATTGGAAGCTCTTCAGCCGGCTTCAGTGAATTAATTCTGACAGGAGAACCGGTTGAAGCTGGAAGTAAAAGTGGTAAGATCCAAAAGGAAGCATCCTCTAGTGCCGTAAGGAAGCCATTTGCTGGGAAGAAAGAGGTTAGTGCTATGTACAATCAGAAGAATCAGGACAGAACTGAACACCGTCCAACGGTAGGGGCTGTATGATCTCTAAACCTACACCTACCTGTTGTACCCCAATTTTTGACCTAAGATCCCATTTTTATTTTTTGCATTTTTTAAAGATAAGTCAAGGTCACGAAATACAGTCGGTTTTAATCTCTCACCTTCAAGCATTGACTATGCGAAGATTGTCAAGTGTTTTGAACATTTTTAGCCTATGTATCACTAATTTCTAATCCATACAAAGGTGTATGTTCATGTTTTCTTTTGCTTCATGTGCAGAGACAGGTCTGAATCAAGAGCATCAGGTGTCGCGCCTCAATTAAAGTTTTGAGTCTCCCAAGCCCGAAGTACGGTTGATTGTGGATTCTCGAAGACTGATTCATCAAGGCACAACTGTTGCACCCTAAATTTCGCCCCTAATATGTTTTAGTCGCACTTTCATATCATATTTTGTTATTTGGTCACAATCATTAGTAAATATCTTCATTCATCACATTTTTGCATCATTAGTCGTATTTAAGTTGACCAGGAAAAGTCAATTTAAATCAAAGTTTGCATCGTCTTTCAGTTGTAAAATACCCGACATTTCACTTCATTCATTTTTATCTGTTTACTATTTTCTTGCACTGCTCCAAGTTGTTTATATGTCGATAATAAAATATTTCGGTTTTATAGACAGACTGTTAAAAGCGATTCGACACTATGCGGGAAAGTAGCGAGAAAATATTTCAAGTTTTCACCTTTTACCGATCATTTTATGAATCTGCGCTTCGCGTAGATTATGACGATATGCTCGCTTTTTTTTTCGGTACAGTTCGAAGTCTCGTTTTTAACCTTAAACGTCTGTTTAGTCTGATATTTTTATTATTATTTTATTTTTGATTTTTGACTTCTTGAATATTTTTTTTCTTTAATCTTTGTGACATGTAGATTATTTTAATGTGTTCATTTTATTTTTTCGGATAAATTTTCGTCCGTTTTTTATCATTTTCGATCATTTTGGGTCTTTATTTTTTATTCATAAAATATTCAAAAAAATCATTTTAAATTGAGTTATTTTTTATAATTTCAGGTTTTTATTTTATTTTATCATTTAAGGGCGTTTTTGTCACAAAAATATATTGATTACACTATACTATGCTCTCATTGGCTGTTAGCAAAAGTGGTGGATTGATACAGAGAAAATGCAAATCAATGGATCATGATTGAATTTAAAATCAATTTTTTCTTCTTCACTTGTCTATATAAGACCTCTTAATTTTCTTTGTATGATACCAAAAAAAAAAAAGACACATCACAAAACAAAAACAAACAGTAATCTACTCTCTCTAACCTTTCTATTTGTCTTCTCTCTTCCAACTCCTCACAAATATCCCTTTCCTCCTCTTCTTCGCTAACACAAAAGCAAAATAGTAAATCTCCTTTAACCCTCAGTCCCCTTGCTCTCTCTTCAATCAGCTCACTTCCATCTTCCAATTCCCTTCCTTCCAGCAGACTTCCTGAGTTTGTAGCTGAGCCTACTGTTGCTCGATCTATGTCATTTGTCGGTACCCACGAATACCTTGCCCCTGAAATTATCAAAGGGGAAGGTCATGGAAGTGTAGTTGATTGGTGGACATTTGGAATATTCTTGCATGAATTATTATATGGCAAAACCCCTTTCAAAGGGTCAGGAAACCGTGCTACGCTTTTCAATGTAGTAGGTCAGCAGCTCAAGTTTCCCGAGTCTCCTGCGACCAGTTACGCTAGCAAGGATCTGATCCGCGGCTTACTGGTGAAGGAGCCGCAGCATCGTCTCGGGGTTAAAAGAGGCGCAACTGAGATCAAACAACATCCTTTATTTGAAGGCGTGAACTGGGCATTGATTAGGTGCAGCAGTCCACCAGAAGTACCAAGACCAGTGGAAAACGAACCGCCGCCGCCACCACCAATGAAGGTTGGACCAGCAATTGATGCTGTTAGGTTTGGCAGTACTAGTAAGAGGATGTCAGGTAACAATGAAATGAAGCCTGGGGGTAAATATCTGGATTTTGAGTTCTTTTAATTTGGATTCTTTAATCTACATTTTATTGTATTTGCCATAATCAGTTATTTTTGCAGCAACTGCTCAGTATTACCATGTTAGTTCAGCTTACCTACTTTGTAGTGAAATTCCATTTCATTTGGAAATATTCAAATATGATATGATATCTCAAGTTTAGATTAGGTTGGATCTCCTTGTCTTATGCTAGAATACTTATGGATAACAAATCCATAATGAAGTGTTTCATCTATACAAAATACTATTAGAATTATTAATCTTGATTCATTTTTAAAAAAAAAAACAAAAACAACTAACAGTAAACCAATTGCTTCATACTCCCTTCACGCCTCTGTTTCACTACTCCACACCATCCAACCTCCATCAATTCCTAGCTGCGACCGTTCTCCAACCGCTTTTACTATTCCCCCTCCAATAATTATTAGTTATACCCTCTCAATTTTTTTATTTTAAATAATAATTAGTTTAGTTAATCTAGTTATTTGTAGATTTAATTAAACAACTATGTTTTAGTTAACTAGATGATCTTAATTATTTAGATTAGTTTTAGACTTAATTTAATAACTTTAGAATTTTAATTTAATTAGATATAAATTAGTAATGTTAGAACCTTTAATTAGTTTAGGTATATTTTGATAACTTAAAAATTTTAATTTGTTTAGATCTATTTTATAACTTTAGAACTTCCAATTAGTTTAGATATATTTTGATAACTTTAGAATTTTAATTTAATCTTAGAATTTTAATCTTTAATTTAGAATTAATTTAGTTTTGATTTAAGTTAGTAATTTTATTATTAATATAGTTTAGATTAAATTAGTAATTTTATAATGAATTTAGTTTATACTTAAACTAGTTTAGATGTAATTTAGCAACTTTAGAATTAATTTAGTTTAGACCTAATTCAGTAATATTAGAGTGTTAATTTATTTTAGATTTAATTTAATAACTTTTGAATTTCAGTTAGTAACTTTAGAATTTTAATTTAGTTTTAGTTAATAACTTCAAAATTTTATTTAATTTAGTTAGACACTTTAGAATTTAAGTTTAGTTTACTTAGTAACCTTAGAAATTCAAATTAGTCTAGATAATTTTTTAATTACACTTTTCTTTTATCCATGATTCTTCTTTGTCCATTCATTTAGTTTCTTACAATTTATCTTGTTATCTACCTTGTTCGTTTCTCGTGGATTTTAACTATTTATGATTTCTTACTCGAATATTAGATCTACCCACTTATGATTAATTCCAAGGGAAATGTTTCAACTCAGCTGACTTCATGTCATCAAATACGTCTTCTACAATCGTACGAATAACCTCATTCATTTTTTTGCTTGTTTACTATTTTTCCAAACTTAAGATGATTTTCCCAAAAGACTCCATTTTCAAACTCATACCTTTTAAGTCAAAACTTCGACATTAGGTTATCACATCTTCAAAATCTCGCCAACACCTATTTTTAGCCAAACGAACAATTTTAATCAAACAAACAATTTTAACCAAAAAATAGATATTTCAAACGGTTCCTGCGGAGTACCGCAGATGCATTGGGTGCTAATACCTTCCCATTGTATAACCAACCCCCGAACTCTCGATCTCTTTTAAAAAACGCATTGTGTTTTCATTACTTCTAAATATTACTTTACATTGCATATTTTAGGGTTTTATTTCGCTCTTTTCCCTTTTCCCTTGGAAATAATAAAGCGCGGTGGCGACTCTTGCTTTTGTGAGTCAAGTTAATTAATAGCTTGATCTCCGATTTTCACCGCTACAGAATTGGCGACTCTGCTGGGGAAAGATTGACCTCTTACTGGTCCATCCCTAAGTGGGTTAAGCCTAATTTGTTTTATCTGTTTTATCATTATTTGATTGTTTGATTATATGTATATATTATGATTATTTGGGTGTTGATAATATTTACAAAGGACAAGTCCTATACCCGGACTAAGTTACACTTAGGAATAGGACGGGCGATATAGTCATGTTAACTTTGAGGGAGTAATCCCGAAGAAGGAGGCATGAGATCCCCCACTCAGTGGAAGGCCCTTTTGAATGTAATATTTGTTTACCGAGTAATCGGGAAGACATTATTATTTTCGACCTGGGAGCCAGAGAAGCTGGGAACCGTAGAACCCTAACCCATCTCGGCCTTTTAGGTGTAGCGCGGAGATTATAACGGAGTAATCTGGAAGTAATTGTTATACGATGCTACGCTTAGATGAGTTTCTCTTGAGAATATTACTGATTATTGAGTAATCAAGACGTTGGTAATATCCGAAGGAGGAATGTAGACTCCAGGAACTCTTAGAACCTTGTTCTACAGGTGTGATTAAACTGTTAGTACATACCTTAGGGGTGTTCCTTACCTTGACTCCATGCTCGTGACGTTGAACCTTTCGACTTTATTTGTGACCTTGCTTTTGGTTGTTGCATAGCCATGCATCCATGCATCCATAAAACCCTTTTCACTTGACTTTGAAGGAATTTGGAGGTCTTTCTTTGTAAACATCACAAGTTTCGTCAAGCTCAATGGATCTTGGGTGTTGATAGGGCGAAAACCCTAATCCACCAAAGTGGATGATTGATCTTGATGATAACTTGATCAATGTTTGGAGCCAATTTAAAATTCATCTTCTATCTTCATACTT
Organism: Vicia faba; assembly: GCA_948472305.1. Lineage (NCBI taxonomy): Eukaryota > Viridiplantae > Streptophyta > Magnoliopsida > Fabales > Fabaceae > Vicia > Vicia faba. The sequence goes on from OX451741.1 coordinate 92,768,009, forward strand.
TGATGTTTACAACTTAATATCTTGAGTTCCTTGAAAATCAAATAAAAACTCTCTTTTGCATATCATACATCATTCTACATTTTTTGTTTCACTTTCAAAGGTCTTTTTTCGAGTCTTATTTTTCCTTTGGTCTCACCAGTACAACACTCGCGCTAAGAGAACAATGGAGAATATCAAGCAAGAGGTTTCTGAACTCCGTAGAGAGATGACTATTTTGAAAGCTAGTATGGAGCGCTTAACTGGTTTGGTTGAAATTTTGGTTGCCTCCCAAGTCAATCCTTCTAGGAGAAAGGAAGCGAGGATAAAATTCTTCACTGAAACTCTGAAATCATGAGAAGATGATAATTAACGCGCCTAGTGACTTTCCTGACAAGGTGAATGTGGGAGTGCGTCTAGAAGAAGATGCCTGAAAGGGATGTTTATATGAATATGGTAGCTCAGCTAATGGTGTGAAGAAGTTTGATAATGACTTTTCCAAGAAGAGAACCAGAGGAAGAAATAATCATCATCAGAATCATCATGTTTCTCCCATTTATCAACAGAATCAGCAAGTTCCTAATCAGAGGAAAACTCAATTTGATCCAATTCCAATTACCTATACAGAGTTGTTCCTTATCCTGATGCAGAGGAATTTGGTTCAGACCCGACCTCCATCGAAGGTTCCTGAGAAGATACATTGGTACTACAAAGCTGATTTGACTTGTACCTTTCATCAAGGTGCTCCTGGGCATGACTTGGAGGGTTGCTTTGCTTTGAAGATTGAGGTTCAGAAGTTGGTCAAAAGTGGTATCTTGTCATTCAAGAACGTTGGTTTTGAAGTTCAAATCAAGCATGTGCCGAAGAGTAAACACGGTTGATGGTCACTCTGAGTTTTGAAGGATGTTTTCGGTAATTCAAGTCCAGATGGAAAGCCTTCCTAGATTATTAACTTATTCATGCTTTTTGTAATTTTTCTTGTTTATCAAAACATTGTTTGCATGTAAGAACTTGTTTGCATCTGAATGATTATCTTAATACAATGGGTATGTTTGTCTTGAAGAAATTCATTCGTTTCACTCATATTTGTTTTCAAATTTCAAATTTCTTTTTGCATTATGATACCAACTTGTTGCCCATTCTCTTGCCTAGGCAGAGATTGAAGGGAGGATGATGATCTAAAAAACACAAAATCTTTGGTTGCATGCTTTTGAATAAGATCTTGTTGATGATGTACAGGCATTGTTTCTAATCCCTAAACACAGGAGATATAAGGAAGATAATCCCTTGCTAACCCCTTTTGAGCCTTGAAGTAGAAGTTTCTTTTCTATGCGAAAAAACCCTCAACTTTTAACCTGGGGCAGGGTAGTTTTCAGTTAATCTGATTGAGTGTTCAAAATTCATTAGGAAGATATTTCTGAAGAGAAACTACGAGGGCTATCTTTCATGTATAATGAAGCCAGAAGATGTGGAATCACAATGTTATCCCTCATTCATCAAGAAACGAGGCAATCCCAATCCTCTCAACAAGCAAAGACAAGCTAATGTCACACATTTTGTTCAAAAAGTCAAAAATCAAGAAAAAGAAAAGCCTGCTAAGTCAAAAAAAAAATGAAAACGTGTGACTTAGGCAAAATTAAGGCATCCCGCTGGACTATCAATTCAAAAGAATTAGTTCAGGCAAAAGTTGGGGAAAATAAAAATTGCAAAGAAAAAGACTGCAAAGAAAAGTCCTCAGCAAAGAACAAATTGGTGACTACAAACACGAAGACATGAGGGTGGTTTCTACTCTGAAAGCCTCGTCGTTTCCTCGACCGTCACAAAATCCTTTTGAGAGATGAACACTCATGTTTGAATTAACTGAACATAAGGTTGGAGAACATCATGAAGAATGGGTGGGCACCAAATATTTTGAGCCTTAAAATCTTTTTTCTAAAAAAACCATGAACCAGACCACGTTACAACCTTCAAAAGTCCTAATTAAAGCAAGGTTATTTTGAAAGCATACTTCAATGAGATAGTGTTCCTGACTCCCATGAATGTTCTAAATAGTTATGTTGGTATCATATGTTTTTCCTATACAAAAATAAATGGTGCTTTAACTCGCAAAATTTGTGCGATATCTTTCAAAATTTTCAAGACTTACATAACTGTTGCATTAGAATTTTCATTCTCATTGTAAACTTTTTATAACTGCAAAACATTTGTTTGATATCAAGGAGGCTCACATAAGCACCAGTGATGAGTTTATTCTTTTAAGGCCTGAAACTATGTTGAGTAATTGGCGGATCACGTCAAGAAAAAATCATATCCATGGGCATGTCACCTAAAGACCGTAAACACGAACATGTTGCTTCTCCCAGTTAATGCTTTTCCCAACTTGTTTGCTCGTTTGGGGCAAAAATTCGAAGACTTTGTTGTGCCGACTACAGTCAATCCGGGGCAATCACGTAAAGATTTGATGAATCTCTCTAAGAGTTTGAAGACACCAGAGCATGGTGAATGCTAGGTCTTTTGTAAAATCCTCTTGAGACGATTTCTCCTCATCAACCATATAGCTCGGGGCATTTTAGAGGTAAAGTTATTCACAAGAATTGTCGTGCATCACGCAGCTTATCAGCAGTAAACTTGGGGCATCCAAAATTAATCCTAGGGGCAATCCAGATTTGTCAAGATATGTTTTTCATACATTATCAGAGGGTGGTGTTCCCAGTATCTCCAGCTAAGCAAGACTTCTTTCCAACTGAAACTTTGTTTGTGTTGTTATCCTTTCAATGGATTGTTTGCAATAGAAGACTGGACTTTGGGTTTTCTACCTGAAAATATCTTCCTCTCCAGAGATATTTAAGCCTTGTAAAAGGACCTTGCTCCAATGATGGCCGGTGTTTTATCTCCAGTAATGTTCCCATCTTGTTGAGATTAGCCGAGTGTTGGGTTGTGCTATGATGTCTTATCATCTCCAGTTTATCCTGTCTATTTGTTTTGTCAGCACATACATGGCATTCATTTATTCATTCACACTTGCATCATGCACGCACAGTTGTATTTGTTGATGTCATTGAGTTCGTATACCTTGGTTGGGTCTATTCAAATAATGTATTTGATCTTTCCAAGTAGAGTGCCAACTTAAGAAAAAAATGTGCCTTCTTTCTAATTCCTCACTGAGTTAACTCTCGTGGAAGAATCTTGCTTTAGCTTTCCTTTTCCATCTCTGGATAGGATAAATCCCCATTTGAGTTGTTTCCTCATTGGGTGGAGTCTTGTTTGACTGTTTTTCTCTCCAGTTTATTCCTGGATTGAGCTTTGTCTCTTGTGAACGATACCCTGTGGATATCTCTAGGCTGTGAAACCTAGATGGAGAGTGAATTTATTTTGCAATGTAAATACTTGGTCTTCTCAGGAAGGATCCATTCTTGGTTTCCCACTGAAGATGAACTTTATTCCCTAGTAGTGTTATCACAACCTTCTTCTAGAATATCGACATGACAACAAGCGACTGACTCTTTATTTGAGCAGTTTGATTATTTCTGATTTCTTTATGACAAATGGCGGTCTCTTCATGAACAATTTGTCCATCCCCGATGAAATTATTGGTTCTCACCTCCAGCAATATCTTCACGATATTTTATGGGTATCTTTTTGGGAAACAGCAAGCGGCAGTCTCTTCATGAGGTAACTTGTGTGTTATGGATACTCTTGACAAACAGCAAGTGACGGTCTCTTCATGAGCAACTTGTGTGTTATGGATACTCTTGACAAACAGCAAGCGGCGGTCTCTTCATGAGCAACTTGTATGTTATTGTCACCTTTGAAAACATCAAGCGACGGTCTTTTCATGAGCAACTTGTATGTTATTGTCACCTTTGAAAACATCAAGTGGCGGTCTCTTCATGAGCAACTTGTATGTTATTGTTACCTTTGAAAAAACAGCAAGCGGCGGTCTCTTCATGAGCAACTTGTGTGTTATTGTTGTCTTTGAAAAATGGCAAGCGGCGGTCTCTTCATGAGCAACTTGTGTGTTATTGTTATCTTTGAAAATGGCAAGCGGCGGTCTCTTCATGAGCAACTTGTGTGTTATTGTTATCTTTGAAAAATGGCAAGCGGCAGTCTCTTCATGGACAACTTGTATGTTACCAACACTTTTTAAAAAAACAGCAAGCGACGGTTTCTTCACGAGCAACTTGTGTGTTATTGTTATCTTTTAAAAAACAGCAAGCGGCAGTCTCTTCATGGACAACTTGTATATTATCAACACTTTTTGAAAACGGCAAGTGGCAGCTCTTCATGAGCAGTTTGTGGTTTATTGGCAACAAGTGGCAGATTCTTCATGAGTAGCTTGCGTGTTTTAATATTCTTTGAAGACGGCAAGTGGCAACTCTTCATGAGCAGCTTGTGGGTTATAAGCAACAAGTGGCAGCTCTTCATGAGCAGCTTGTGTATTTTAATATTCTTTGAAGACAGCAAGTGGCAGCTTCTTTATTTAAGCAGCTTGTATGTCATAGCACTTTTTTGAAGACAGCAAGTGGCAGCTTCTTTATTTGAGCAGCTTGTGTATCCCCCAACAATAATGTCTACTCAGCAAATGGCATCCCTTCGGAAAAGTCTTGTGGGGAAGTTTGCATCTAATCATTTTGCTTTCCAGCCACAGTGCTGATGTAAATCATTTCTTTTTCCAGTCTTCGTACTGATATAAATCATTTCTTTTCCAGTCTCAACACTGATGTAAATCATTCAAGAGTCTCTCATTTGAAGTCTATGACTCTGTTTCCCCAATGGAGTTACAACCTCTTCCTCTGTGGGATTATTGTATAATGTGCTTGGTTTCTCCAGCATAGTCTGTCTCATATGGCGTCATTCCCCATAAAATTCAGAGCATTACATTCATATCATATCATGAACATAATCGCGGTATCTTAAGGCCAAAAATTGTGTATTCTATATTTAAGTCCCTTCAATCTCGTCGAAATGAAGATCCCAATCTTCATATCTCTAGATAGAAGAAACTTAAATAGGGGCAGCTGTTGTACCCCAATTTTTGACCTAAGATCCCATTTTTATTTTTTGCATTTTTTAAAGATAAGTCAAGGTCACGAAATACAGTCGGTTTTAATCTCTCACCTTCAAGCATTGACTATGCGAAGATTGTCAAGTGTTTTGAACATTTTTAGCCTATGTATCACTAATTTCTAATCCATACAAAGGTGTATGTTCATGTTTTCTTTTACTTCATGTGCAGAGACAGGTCTGAATCAAGAGCATCAGGTGTCGCGCCTCAATTAAAGTTTTGAGTCTCCCAAGCCCGAAGTACGGTTGATTGTGGATTCTCGAAGACTGATTCATCAAGGCACAACTGTTGCACCCTAAATTTCGCCCCTAATATGTTTTAGTCGCACTTTCATATCATATTTTGTTATTTGGTCACAATCATTAGTAAATATCTTCATTCATCACATTTTTGCATCATTAGTCGTATTTAAGTTGACCAGGAAAAGTCAGTTTAAATCAAAGTTTGCATCGTCTTTCAGTTGTAAAATACCCGACATTTCACTTCATTCATTTTTATCTGTTTACTATTTTCTTGCACTGCTCCAAGTTGTTTATATGTCGATAATAAAATATTTCGGTTTTATAGACAGACTGTTAAAAGTGATTCGACACTATGCGGGAAAGTAGCGAGAAAATATTTCAAGTTTTCACCTTTTACCGATCATTTTATGAATCTGCGCTTCGCGTAGATTATGACGGTATGCTCGCTTTATTTTTTCGGTACAGTTCGAAGTCTCGTTTTTAACCTTAAACGTCTGTTTAGTCTGATATTTTTATTATTATTTTATTTTTGATTTTTGACTTCTTGAATATTTTTTTTCTTTAATCTTTGTGACATGTAGATTATTTTAATGTGTTCATTTTATTTTTTCGGATAAATTTTCGTCTGTTTTTTATCATTTTCGATCATTTTGGGTCTTTATTTTTTATTCATAAAATATTCAAAAAAATCATTTTAAATTGAGTTATTTTTTATAATTTCAGGTTTTTATTTTATTTTATCATTTAAGGGCGTTTTTGTCACAAAAATATATTGATTACACTATACTATGCTCTCATTGGCTGTTAGCAAAAGTGGTGGATTGATACAGAGAAAATGCAAATCAATGGATCATGATTGAATTTAAAATCAATTTTTTCTTCTTCACTTGTCTATATAAGACCTCTTAATTTTCTTTGTATGATACCAAAAAAAAAAAAGAGACACATCACAAAACAAAAACAAACAGTAATCTACTCTCTCTAACCTTTCTATTTGTCTTCTCTCTTCCAACTCCTCACAACTATCCCTTTCCTCCTCTTCTTCGCTAACACAAAAGCAAAATAGTAAATCTCCTTTAACCCTCAGTCCCCTTGCTTTCTCTTCAATCAGCTCACTTCCATCTTCCAATTCCCTTCCTTCCAGCAGACTTCCTGAGTTTGTAGTTGAGCCTACTGTTGCTCGATCTATGTCATTTGTCGGTACCCACGAATACCTTGCCCCTGAAATTATCAAAGGGGAAGGTCATGGAAGTGCAGTTGATTGGTGGACATTTGGAATATTCTTGCATGAATTATTATATGGCAAAACCCCTTTCAAAGGGTCAGGAAACCGTGCTACGCTTTTCAATGTAGTAGGTCAACAGCTCAAATTTCCCGAGTCTCCTGCGACCAGTTACGCTAGCAAGGATCTGATCCGCGGCTTACTGGTGAAGGAGCCGAAGCATCGTCTCGGGGTTAAAAGAGGCGCAACTGAGATCAAACAGCATCCTTTCTTTGAAGGTGTGAACTGGGCATTGATTAGGTGCAGCACTCCACCAGAAGTACTAAGACCAGTGGAAAACGAACCGCCGCCGCCACCACCAATTAAGGTTGGACCAGCAATTGATGCTGTTAGGTTTGGCAGTACTAGTAAGAGGATGTCAGGTAACAATGAAATGAAGCCTGGGGGTAAATATCTGGATTTTGAGTTCTTTTAATTTGGATTCTTTAATCTGCATTTTATTGTATTTGCCATAATCAGTTATTTTTGCAGCAGCTGCTCAGTATTACCATGTTAGTCCAGCTTACCTGCTTTGTAGTGAAATTCCATTTCATTTGGAAATATTCAAATATGATATGATATCTCAAGTTTAGATTAGGTTGAATCTCCTTGTCTTATGCTAGAATACTTATGGATAACAAATCCATAATGAAGTGTTTCATCTATACAAAATACTATTAGAATTATTAATCTTGATTCATTTAAAAAAAAAAACAAAAACAACTAACAGTAAACCAATTGCTTCATACTCCCTTCACGCCTCTGTTTCACTACTCCACACCATCCAACCTCCATCAATTCCTAGCTGCGACCGTTCTCCAACCGCTTTTACTATTCCCCCTCCAATAATTATTAGTTATACCCTCTCAATTTGTTTATTTTAAATAATAATTAGTTTAGTTAATCTAGTTATTTGTAGATTTAATTAAACAACTATGTTTTAGTTAACTAGACGATCTTAATTATTTAGATTAGTTTTAGACTTAATTTAATAACTTTAGAATTTTAATTTAATTAGATATAAATTAGTAATGTTAGAACCTTTAATTAGTTTAGGTATATTTTGATAACTTAAAAATTTTAATTTGTTTAGATCTATTTTATAACTTTAGAACTTCCAATTAGTTTAGATATATTTTGATAACTTTAGAATTTTAATTTAATCTTAGAATTTTAATCTTTAATTTAGAATTAATTTAGTTTTGATTTAAGTTAGTAATTTTATTATTAATATAGTTTAGATTAAATTAGTAATTTTATAATGAATTTAGTTTATACTTAAACTAGTTTAGATGTAATTTAGCAACTTTAGAATTAATTTAGTTTAGACCTAATTCAGTAATATTAGAGTGTTAATTTATTTTAGATTTAATTTAATAACTTTCGAATTTCAGTTAGTAACTTTAGAATTTTAATTTAGTTTTAGTTAATAACTTCAAAATTTTATTTATTTTAGTTAGACACTTTAGAATTTAAGTTTAGTTTACTTAGTAACCTTAGAATTTCAAATTAGTCTAGATAATTTTTTAATTACACTTTTCTTTTATTCATGATTCTTCTTTGTCCATTCATTTAGTTTCTTACAATTTATCTTGTTATCTACCTTGTTCGTTTCTCGTGGATTTTAACTATTTATGATTTCTTACTCGAATATTAGATCTACCCACTTATGATTAATTCCAAGGGAAATGTTTCAACTCAGCTGACTTCATGTCATCAAATACGTCTTCTACAATCGTGCGAATAGCCTCATTCATTTTTTTGCTTGTTTACTATTTTTCCAAACTTAAGATAATTTTCCCAAAAGACTCCATTTTCAAACTCATACCTTTTAAGTCAAAACTTCGACATTAGGTTATCACATCTTCAAAATCTCGCCAACACCTATTTTTAGCCAAATGAACCATTTTAATCAAACAAACAATTTTAACCAAAAAAACAGATATTTCAAACGGTTCCTGTGGAGTACCGCAGATGCATTGGGTGCTAATACCTTCCCATTGTATAACCAACCCCCGAACTCTCGATCTCTTTTAAAAAACGCATTGTATTTTCATTACTTCTAAATATTACTTTACATTGCATATTTTAGGGTTTTATTTCGCTCTTTTCCCTTTTCCCTTGGAAATAATAAAGCGCGGTGGTGACTCTTGCTTTTGTGAGTCAAGTTAATTAATAGCTTGATCTCCAATTTTCACCGCTACACTACCTAACAAAGGAATAATCAACTAAGAACAGAAAGGCCGGTAAGACAGTTTACCCGGATAAATATGACTCTGACTCAAATTTTGCCACTATTATTGAAGACCAATCTGGTAACTCTGAAGGAAGCCCCGAATAATCCCAACACTACCTCCCCCGCTACAATCCAAATGCTCGTTGTGCTTATCATTCGGAAAGTCCAGGTCATGATACAAACGATTGTTGGGCTTTGAAAAACAAGGTTCGGGATCTGATCGAGGCAAAGGAGATTAAATTTGATTCTTCTGAGACTCCCAACGTCAAAATTGCACCCATGCCTAAGCACGGCTCGAGAATCAATTCTATTGAAGTTGTCTCCGCCATAGAAAATTCTGACATTGACAATGACATGGACAACTGGATCTTCCCTACTACCAACGGTGGACCCAATAACTGGACAAAAAAGGATTTTGTACCGATTACTTTTGTTCAGAAGTAATTGTCTTTCTTGTTTTTTGGATATGTAATAAAAAATATGACTTTATGGCCATGTGTCTTACCCGGGGCACATCAGTTTATTTGTGAGGGTTATCATGTTTCACTTTCATATGGAATCAATAAAGCATTGGACATTTATGCATATAAATTTTGCGCTCTCTGTTTTCTTTTCTACTTTTACTTTGTCTATACAGCTATGCTCTTACACACAATCACGTATCAAACTCCAGATCCACGTCCACTTTGGATCCCATTAATAACAATTCTGCTATTTCCAGTTATAACTTTGAAAATCTGATCAACCAAGTCGAGTACGAAGGTGAGGTAGATTGTGAGGTTCTTGGAGAACTTGCTAGACTGTTACAGCAGGAAGAGAGGGCTATACAGCCTCATGAAGAGCCAGTTGAGACAATAAACTTGGGCACAATGGCAGACAGAAAAGAAGTCAAGATCGGCGCAAATCTGGGACTTAATGTCAAACAGCGGCTGATACAAATGTTGCATGATTATGTCGAGATCTTCACCTGGTCATATGAAGACATGCCAGGACTGGATACGAATATTGTGGTTCACCATCTTCTAACTTAAGAAGATTGCCCTTCGGTAAAGCAGAAGGTTCGTCGCATGCGCCCTGAAATTTCAGAGAAGATCAACGCAGAGGTTATGAAGTAGTTCAACGCTGGTTTCTTAGCCGTCACTCTTATCCCCAATGGGTGGCCAACGTAGTTCCGGTTCCTAAAAAAAGACGGTAATGTACGGATGTCTGTGGACTACACAGATTTGAATAGGGCAAGCCCCAAAGATGACTTTCCACTCTCCCACATTGATGTTATGGTTGACAACATCGCGTAGCACAAGATCTTTTCCTTCATGGATGGTTTCTCTGGTTACAATCAGATCACAATGGCACCCAAATACATGGAGAATACAACCTTCATCACGCAATGGGGCACTTTCTGCTACAAAGTGATGTCGTTTGGATTAAAGAATGTTAGGGCAACCTATCAGCGAGCCATGGTCACCTTATTTCCTGACATGATTCACCATGAGATAGAGGTATATTTAGACATGATAGCCAGGTGTCAAAATAAGGAAGAACACCTTGATCATTTACAAAAACTATTTGATAGGTTGAAGACGTACAAGCTGAGTTTGAATCCAAACAAGTTCACCTTCGGGGTGAGGTCTGGTAAACTGCTGGGTTTTATTGTTAGTGACAAGGGCATCCAAATAGACCCTGAAAAGGTAAAATCTATACAAGAGATGTCGGCTCCTCGCACTGGGAAGGAGGTCATAGGCTTTTTGGGACGACTAAATTACATTTCCAGGTTCATTTCCCATTCAACTACTACTTGTGAGCCGATCTTCAAACTCTTGAAGAAAGATCAAGTGGTAAAGTGGAATGACGAATGCCAGACCGCCTTTGAGAGAATCAAGGAATAACTTCAAGAACTACCAGTTATGATGCCTCCGATTGAAGGAAGACCTTTGATAATGTACTTAACAGTGTTAGATAATTCAATGGGGTGTGTGTTGGGGCAGCATGGCGAGTCTGGTCGAAAAGAGCATGCAATATACTACCTTAGAAAAAAGTTTATCGACTGTAAAACAAGATACTCACTGCTCGAGAAAAATTATTGCGCTTTGGTATGGGTTGCTCGCCGACTGAGACAGTATATGTTGATCCACACTACTTTAATGATATCTAAGATGGGTCCGATCAAGTACATCTCGAACTCTCCGGAAGAATAGCAAGATGGAAAATGATCTTGACCGAATATGATATCCAATGCACAACCCAGAAAGCAATCAAGGTAAGTGTACTAGCTAATCATTTAGCTCATCAGGCCGTGGATGACTACCAGTCTATGAATTTTGAGTTTCTGGACGAGAATATTATGCTAGTGACTGACTATGAAGAACCAGGACCGGATGAAGGACCTGAAGAAGGATCCTGATGGATTATGGTTTTTGACTGAGCCTCGAACATACTCGGAAATGGAATTGGTGACGTAATTATATCTCCTGAAGGCTGTCATACTCCTTTAACCGCCATATTATGTTTCAATTGTACCAACAATATGGTGGAGTATGAAGCATGCATCATGGGTCTCAAAGCTACTATTGACTTGAGGATCAAGTTCTTGAGCTTTTTCTGGGATTCAGCCTTGGTAATAAGTCAGATCAAGGGAGAGTGGGATAAGAAGCACCCGAATCTCATCCCGTACAAAGAACATATGTTGTCATTGCTTCCACACTTTGAAGAGGTCACCTTTGAACGTTTCCCATGAGAAGAGAATCAGTTGGGGACGCGATAGCTACCATGTCATCTATGTTCAAGGTCAAGTGGGACAATGAGGCTCCCCGAATTACCATTGAGAGGTTAATGAACCAGCATACTGCTACGAGATTGACACTGAAGGAGCAGCAGACAAACCTTGGTTCTATAAAGTGAAGAGGTGTCTCGAGGTTCAATAATATCCCAAAGGGGCATCTATCAATGATAAAAAGTTTCTGAGAAGGTTCTCTGCAAAGTTCTTCCTCAATAATGGAATCCTCAACAAGCGCAACCATGACTCTACTTTACTTTGGTGCGTAGACAAGAGCGAAGCAGGGAGGATTATGGCAGATTTACATGAAGGTACCTTTGGCACTAATTCTAGTGGATATACCATGGCTAAAAAGATCCTACGAGTAGGATATTATTGGTCCACCATGGAAGCAGACTGCTTTTAGCATTCCCGAACTTTCCATAAATACCAGATCTATGCTGATAAGGTACATGTACCTCCGGTTCCTTTGAACATCTTGATGGCTCCTTGGCCCTTTGCAATGTGGGACATTGACATGATCTGAGAGATTAAACCTACCGCTTCAAATGGACATCATTTTATCCTTGTAGCCATTGATTACTTCACGAAGTGGGTTGAAGCTGCCTCTTTTTCTACTGTTACCAAGAACGTTGTGGTGCAATTTATCAAGCATAACCTGATTTGTCGGTACGGTGTCCCAGAGAGAATTATCACTGACAATGGTACTAATCTCAACAACATAATGATCATCGAACTCTGTAAACAGTTCAAGATCCAGCATCATAATTCTTCCCCTTACAGGCCGAAGATGAATGGAACTGTGGAGGTTGTTAACAGGAACATCAATAAAATCATACAAAAGATGACGGTGACATAAAAATACTGGCATGAGATGTTACCATTTTCTCTTCATGGGTACCTCACCTCCGCACGAACGTCGAAAGGGGAAACACCCTACTCTCTGGTATATGGTATGGAGGATGTCCTACCTATTGGGGTCAAGATCCCTTCTCTGAGAATCATGAAGGATGTGGGTTTGAACGAAGTTGATTGGATACATACTCGACTTGATCAACTGAATTTGATTGATGAGAAAAGGCTTATTGTTGTCTGTCATGGTCAAATGTATCAAAAACGGATGATCAAGGCTTCTAATAAAAAGGTCAGACACCAATTATATCAAGTCGGGGATCTAGTGATCAAGCGCATCATACTGCTGCAAGGTGATCCCAGGGGGAAATGGACTCCCACATACGAAGGGACATTTGTGATCAAAAGCATATTTTCAAGAGGAGCCATGATTTTGACCACCATGGATGGTGACGACCTTCCTCACCCTGTTAATGCAGAGATAGTGAAAAGATATTATGCATGAATAAGACCCGCTAGGTTGAGTGGCCTAGGAAAAAAATAAGGGCATCCCGGCGAATCAAAAGGGTTCGGGTAAAAATTAGGGATGAAAAAAAAAATATCTGTACACCCGGCATGCCGAAAACCTGAAAAGGCGGCTTGGGCAAAAAAGGGTATCCCGGTGGACTGAAAACCCGAAAGGGCGGTCCTGGAAAAAGTTAGGGATTTGAAGCGTATCATTATGTCCCATTGAATCACCTTGCGACCAGACTTCAGTATCAACTATCAAGCTCAAACGACATCGATCAATTCAGTCAGCTTAGGACAAGTAGCAAAGTAATGAGACGCTCAAAGACATAGCGGCAATAGCAGAATTGAAACTCAATGGGATTATTACACATAGCTGTTTTCTTCTCTTTGTACACTACTTTGTATAGTCTTCACACTCACGGCGGCGTTCTCCTACTAGAACGTCAGCCTCTCTGTACACAATTCCTGTCATAGACAAACTTCAAAAATCAATACAAATCATTTCTTTAGAAGTACAAAACTGTTTTGTTTTTCTTTTTCTTTTTCCTATTTTGTTATGCAAAAACGTCCAATGACTTATTCTTGACATATGCTTTTGAATATGACTTCTATTCATAAATATTTGCTTATGAAACAGAAAGACAGTTGCTCATGACTTAAGGAACGGGGCAAAATCTAAAAAACATTTAGATCCCGACAGTTACTTTTTCCAGCAAGTATAGGGGCAGAGACTGTTTTGAGATGAAATCATCATTACACATGACCCCGTGACGTCTATGCTCCCCATAGTAGAGGCAATTAAAAGTTTTGACCTCTGCTTCCCCAAATAGGAGTTACTTTCCCCAGCAAAGTTCCTTCAGAGAACTGATATCTATATTCCCCAGCCGAGTTTTATAATCGCAAACAGTTTATAAAGCTTTCTCCCGAGCAGAGTTTATTTCTCTGACTGCGGAACCTCCTCCCAAGCAGAGTTTATTTCTCTGAATGCGGAAGCTCAATCCCCAACAGAGTTTATTTCTCCAGCTATGGAAGTTCATCCCCAACGGAGTTTATTTCTCTGAATCGGCAAAATCTTCCAACAAAGCATCTCCTCTCTCAAACAGAGTTATTCCCCTACAGAGTTATTCTCAGGCAAAGTCTCTCCCCGGAAGAATATTCGCAAATAGAAAGGAGTAAATCCCCAGCATAGTCATCTCCATTCATCATCCCCAGCGGAAATGAAGAATTCAGCTTCCCAATACTCTTCAGCAACAGTCCAGGATTTATTTTCCCCGACTAAGAAATACCGCTATAGCATCCCATATTCATACATCATGGAATGCGCAGACATATTTCATACAGCACAATCTCATTTATTTTGAGAACATCATCACAATGAATTTCATACATCATGACATTGCATATGACTAACTCTTTTCCTTTCAAGGAAAAGATCAAATCAACAAGCTACGTCTAACAAAGGGCTATTCCAGGATTTTCCTCAGAAAGATGTCCTCTCAAGATCTTTTATGGATCAGACAGGTCTACACTAAGATCTCTCTGATTACCATTCTATTTAAAGATATTCCAAGACTTTCGTCTGGATTAATGGAATCGATACTAAGATTCTCCTGATTACTATGCCAGTCAAAATTAACCCAATATTTTTTCCTGGGTCAGACAGGTCGACACTAAGATCTCTCTAATTACCGTTCCAGTGGAAGATATTCCAAGGCTTTCATCTGGAACAGTGGAATCGCTACTAAGATTCTCCTGATTACTATGCCATTCGAAGTTAACCTAAGATTTTCTCTGGGTCAGATAGGTCGACACTAAGATCTCTCTGATTACCATTCCAGTTAAAGGTATTCCAAGACTTTTGTCTGGATCAGTGGAATCGCTACTAAGATTCTCCTAATTACTATGCCATTCAAAGTTAACCCAAGATTTTTCCATGTGTCAGACAGGTCGACACTAAGATCTCTCTGATTACCATTCTAGTGGAAGATATTCCAAGGCTTTCGTCTGGGTAAGTGGAATCGCCACTAAGATTCTCCTGATTATTATTCCAGTCGAAGTTAACCTAAGATTTTCTCTGGGTCAGACGGGTCGACACTAAGATCTCTCTGATTACCATTCCAGTTGAATATATTCCAAGACTTTCGTCTAGATCGGTTTCTCGGCACTAAGAGTCTCCTGATTACTATGCAATTCAAAGTTAATTCAAGGCCTTCCCCTGGTTTAGTCAAATCGATACTAAGACTTCTATCCCAGTTGAAGACAATTAAAGACACTGTGAAGCCTGGATCCTGACCAGATGACAGTTTAATCTCATCCTCCAGTAAGTCACTGTGAAGTCTGGAGCATGATCAAATAATAGTTAGCCTTATTATCCAATTCAAGACACTGTAAAGCATGGATCCTGACCAGATAGCAGTTCACTTTTGTCTCTTCAAACAAGCGATGACTCCCCAGTAGAGTAACGGACAAATAAAGCTCCTAAAACTCTATGTTCCAAGACAGAGACCAACATTCCTCAGCGGAGTCCTCTCTAACAGCAAGAGCAGGAATTCCCACAAAGGGATATCTCATGAAATCATCATTGTTCTGGATGGCATCTTTAAGCCCGTCTCCGACGAATCTCTGCCACATTCTGATGGCATCTTTAAGCCCATCTTCGACGATCTTCGGTCATATTTTCCAAATGGCATCTATAATCCCATTCCCAATACTATCTACATAATCAAGTATCATCTCAGACGAGTGCAAATTTCTGGGCACTCTAGTGTTCAATCATCTTCCACCTTCAGATCATGAAAGGAAGACCAGCCAATCTACATCATCGGGTTTAAGAAGATTGAACAGGGGAAGCTGTCTACCCCAAAATTTTCCCTCTCATGTTTCCCAAGATTTTCCCCTACATGTTTGGTCACAAACCTTTGCCTAAAGAAAAGGAAAATTTCTGAGTGATGTTTCTAAGTTTCCTTTGATTGACATCCCTAAAGTGCCTTTCGATTGGCACCTCCAAAATGCCTTTCGATTGGCATCTGCATAGCGCTCTTCGATTGGCATCGACAAACGTCCTTCGACTGGCCTGTTAACAAGGCCTTTCAATTAGCATTTTAACCATGTCTTTCGATTGGCATCCGAACAAAGGCGTCTTCGGTTGGAATTTTTAACAAGCACCTTTCGATTGGCATTATAACAGTGTCCTTTTATTGGTATTGTAACAGTGTCCTTCGATTGGCATGTTAACAAGTACCCTTAGATTGACATTCCAAAATATCCTTCGACTAGCACTTCAGAGGGTCCTTAGACTTGAACTTCAGACTTTACCTCAATCAGAACAACATAATGAAATGACCTTCGAATGGCATTTCAGTGCAGAGTTAGTCTTAATCTAAGATGCTTTGATGAAGGAAGTTCTGAATACTTCGAATTAGAACTTAGACTCATCACAAGGCCAAGAGCTGGTCGAAGTTGCATAATAGAGAATTTTTCTTCAAAAAGGACAGGAAATCGAAGCAAAGGGTGGTTCAATCGAAGGATCCCTAGTATTGAAGCTTGCACAATTCAACTCAGAACCATTAAGTAGAACACGGTTCTACTAAGGAAAGTCTTAATTGGCTCGAATGGGACTTTGAAGCTGGCAAAAAAAGGCAGATTCGATGAAATGAAGTAGGCTGGCATGACTAAGCAAAAACGCATATCCTAACTGTCCAGGTTCACCCTAAGTTCAAAATAGCATGTTGTCTCTACAAACATGCAATCGAAGTAGAAGGAGTCTCAATCGAAGGGGTTGTGACATCGAAGCTGGATTAATTATAAGCGGAGCTTAAAGCTATCGAAGAGAGTAAATTCGAAGGGAAGTGGATCTGCAAAGGGCAAGTCAACTTTCGATTTTCATCATGTTGGAGGCCCAAACAGCTCATAACAGGCTGGCAGTAATGCATAAAAGCAGATTGGCACATGATTGAATCAAATCTAACAAGTCTTTATGAAGAAATCAAATCAAATCTCTTCATCATGATGGGCCAAGATTTGATACACAAATATTGACCTAAATTCCTTTGTCTATATAAACCTCATGCTCATAAAGAAAAAAGGACGGAAAAATGCATTGAGGCTTCCTTGGAAGAAAATGCTGCCTGCCCCACGAGATTCAACAAAGTAGCCAAAGATTGTCAAACTCAAAGTCGGTTTTGTGTGCAGTCTCCGTCCAGACTAACATTTGGATCGTGAAAGCATCCCTCATACAACCCCCCTGTTTGTAATTTTGAACATATATACATATTGCTGCTAATATTCATGTTTGTTTGAGTGTGTTACATGTGAGAAAGAAGGCACGGTCTGAGCATACCTTCGATTTGCACCGCTTTAACTCGTTTTCAATGGGTTAACACCATAGGGGGCCACTGAGCGTTCAAATTCAATTTTTAAATTAAATATTGTATTTTTGCTTCTAATGTAACATTGCATATTCATTTGTACCAATAAATATCTTTCGACCAGGTTGGTGAGGAAGAGGTGCTGCAGCGAAAAGGACTTGGGTTCGATACCTAGGTCATATATTTTGTGTTTTTCTAACAAACTTCCTTGCAGAATTCCAGATCGAAGAATCTAATATCCAGATTGAACGCCCCGAACATGCAGCCCCGTAGGAACCTTCGATCAGTCCCTTGGATCGAAGGGAAACCGAAGCTCCTTTGAATCCCAGGCCTTTCATATGCAATTTCTAATGTATTTTCTTGCAGATCTAGAACCCCCCCAAAAACCTCGAGCGAGGCCTTCGATCAGCCCCTGGATCGAAGGGCAACCCAAGCCTCTTCGATCCAGGCCCATTTTTCTTCCCTTTATATTATTTAATTTTAGTTTTTGTTAAGTAGTTTATATTTTCTATTCATTCGTTTTTCCAATAATGTCATAAAAAATCAAAAAATCATGAAAATTAGAATTTAGAATTTTTCTTAATAAAATTAATTTTGCAAATTAATTTAATTAAACTTTAAACTTTTTTTATTTAATATAAAATTAGTTAGAAATTAGGTTTAACTTCTAATTGTTTTCATAAAACATAAAAAAAAAAACATTTTCAATGAGCAATTAGATTTTTTAGGGTTCTCAAACTTATTTCAATTTTTTTATTCTCACGCTTAATTATTTTTGTCATACGATTAATTTTTCCTATTGATGTAACTGTTCCCGATTTGTAATAGCTTAATTAGGGTTTTATTTCCGCATTTTATTTTTAGTCAATTCCTTATGTATCTATACCAAAGCCTTGTAATAGCGTAGGACCTCTATTTATTGCTTTTATATTTTATATGCTTGTATATAATTGCTAGCAATCTAGGCATGTATGAGTAATTAATCAATAGATCACTAAAATTCAAGATAATTATATCTAAAAAAAGCACACTTTTGCACACGTGCACCCTTAGGGTATACCCCACTTGGTTGTCTCGAAAACAGTTGTCATGTCCCTCGAACGTAGGGATACTCTTAGCAAAGACCCTCAGTTTAAAGTCATCATAAAGATTATGGTCCCTAAACGTCCCTCGAGTTACCTACGAGAAATGATCTTATGATGATAGTCCCTTCGAAATGCTAAGGTGTCCTTACATGTTGCCTTCAATGACCATTACGTCCCTTTCGATAGTCCCTTCGAAATGCTAAGGTATCCTTATATGTTTCCTTCAATGACCATTACGTCCCTTTCGATAGTCTCTCAACATCCAACGACTAGGGTTACCTACTCACTAATAGTAGGATAACACGGTCTAAGGGATAGGAGGAAAAGAACAATCTTTTTTCGAGTAGGTAGATAACTATTAGGTACTTGCTCAAACAAATTTTCACACCTCACTTTCAAACACTTTTCAAACAAATTTTTCAAAATGCTTTATCACACTCTTGAGGACTGATACAAGAGTTATCATAAAGTGAATCGTCGCACTAAGGCATTTTCCAAAGCTTTTCAAACCACAAACACAAGCAATTTCAAAAAATGAGCAAGTACCTAAGAGCCCATGCAAAACCATAGATGGAAATGGTGCTAACACCTTCCCTTTCCATAATATACCCCCCTTACTCAGAAATCTAGAAAAAGGGTCTTTTTCTGTTCTTTTCACCCTTTCCTTTGTTGGATAAAAGAAAAGTCGGTGGTGACTCTTGCTAACTACGACATTTGCGAACAAAAAATGCAAACCAGTATTAACAGTCAGTTCTGCCACCGTATCACAATGACCAATAATTCTTAAGAGAAATCTCAATATACAGGCACTCATGCTTTGACAAACTCTTTCCCATTTGATGGACTCCAACCAAGTAAAGCCTTGATTCCAAGGCTACACCTGAATCTCGCTTTTAGAGAAGTCCCTAAAGAAAATGGAAGTCGAAATAGGAAGTGAAGAATGATCAGGATAACCAAAGTATCAAAACCATGGCTTTGACAACATGAATGATGTAGAAACCAAATGAATCACACTTGAGTGAAATAAAATCCCCTAAGCATAAGGAAACCCTAATTTCTGACTGAACAACTTAGGAGATGGTAACTGAGGAGAAAACCCATATTTTTAATCACACCTTGGGAAATAAACCCTAATCCAAGATCTTGAAGAAATTGAATGAGAAATGACCTTGTAGATGGATGAATAAGAAACTCATGATAACCATATTTCAAAACTTGACTCCACTATCCACTTCCCAAGGAGGAACCAAGGAAATCAACTGTAGAATGTAGAAGCCTCAAACCAAAATTAAACCCTAGTTAGCACAATCACTGATGCTTTGAATCACTTCCTTATTGAAATGAAGGAATGATGTCTGAACGACCTAATGAAAATAATGCAAATGAAATGTAAAAACTAAGCCAGATAAAAGTGAAAAGGTAGGACAAATTTTGGGTATGATAGGGCTGCGGAAAGTAATTTTTCAATTTTTGTTTAGGACGACTTTATTGGGGATTCCCATTTTCTGTTTAAGGACACTCTATTAGGGATCTTCGACTTCTGCTTGGGGATAGAAGCATTCAAGGAGAGTCGATCATTCTCCGTTCTTTTTATTGAAGGATCTGATTCTTATGTACCCTGACTGGGGATGAAGGAGATGGATATTCTTCTAATGTGCTATCTGACCAGGCTTCAGATATGGGTATCCTCTCTTCTAGGGAGGACAATGTTGAATGACATATGACTGGGGGAATTTGAAGCATTGGAGAAATAAGCTTTGTTTGGGGAATTAAATCTTGTAGACTGTGTTTGAGGAAATAATCTCTGATGGGGATTGGTAATTCATAGGTTACGCCGAGGAAGTTTCCACTGTATGCTGGGTAAATGATCAAATTTCCTTTTCTGCTATGGGACCTATTGGGGAAGATGATCATGTCAAGATATTCATCAGGGATATAGAGATGAACTATTGGAAGATACCCCTAAATTCTGTCTGAGGGCATATTAGACTTGATGGGGAATATATCTATGTTGGGGATGAACATGCGAAGTTAGCTCTGTAGGGATAGTTTCACGGAGATTGCTCTGTCGGGATTTATGGATAACTTGAACATTGTTCCAACTCCTAGAGTCTTTAATAAATTCTAATCTTGTTTTCATGCATATGTTTTGTTAACAGTAATCATATTCAAATGCATATGTTTATTCAATCATTGGACGTTTTTGCAAACAAACCAGAGAAAGTAAAAACAATTTTTGAATTTGGAAATATAATTGCATTGATTCAAGATGTTTTATACAAGGAGACAAAAATCCTAGTAAGAGGAGATCGTCGTAAAAATTGAAAAAGGGGTACAAAGTGATAAACAAAGAAAAAAAGCTATGTGGAAATGATCCCATAGAGTTTCAACTCTGCTATTGCCCATATGTCTTCAAGTATCTCATCACTTATTGTCAGAAGAATATAATTGAATTGATCTGTACCGTTTGAACATGACGCTACTAATAAAGATGGTTGTACATAGATAGGTGATCCAAAGGGACATAATTGTACGCTTTAATCCCTAACTTTTTCCTGGACCGCCCTTTTGGGTTTTCAGTCCACCAGGATATCCTTTTTTGCCCAAGCTGCCTTTTTAGGTTTACCACTTGCCAGATGTACAATTATATATATATATATATATATATATATATATATATATATATATATATATATATATATATATATATATATATATATATATATATATATATATATATATATATATATATATATCCCTAATTTTTTCCTGAACCCTTTTGGTTCACCGGGATGACCTTATTTTTTCCTAGGCCTAGCAACCTAGCGGGTCTCTTTTATGCGTAGTATTTTTTTTACTATGTTTGCATTCACAGGGTGCGGAAAATCTTCATTGTCCATGGTGGTAAGTATCATAGCACCACCAGAGAATATCTTTTTGATCACAAATGGCCCTTCATATGTGGGAGTCAATTTTCCCTGGGGATCACCTTGTGGTAGCATGATGCACTTTATTACTAAATCACCAACCTGGTACACCTGATGTCTGACTTTCTTGTTAAAGGCTTTGGTCATGAATTTCTGATACACATGACCATGACAAACAGCTGCAAGCCTTTTTTCATTAATAAAATGTATTTGATCAAGTCGAGTCTGAATCCATTCGTCTTCATCTAAACCTGCATCTTTCATAATCCTTAGGGAAGGAATATGGACTTCAACAGGTAAGACAACCTTCATACTGTATACGAGGGAGAACGAGGTTTCCCTAGTTGATGTACATTCTGAAGTGAGGTAACCATGCAGAGAAAACGGTAGCATCTCATGCCAATCTTTGTATTTCATCGTGGTTGTGCTTGTACAAGATTCCGTTACTCAGAAAGAACATGGCAGAGAACCTCCTTAGAAATTTATTATCATTGATAGATGCCCCTTCATGATATTCTTGAGTTTCGAGGTGTCTTTTTACTTAGTGGTACCAAGGCTTTTCCTCTACTCCATCAGTATCAACTTTGCAGCAATGCACCGGTTCGTCTAGTCTCTCTCAATAGTAATTTGAGGAGATTCATTATCCCATCTTACTTTGAACATAGATGACATGGTAGATAATGTGTCTGCCAATTGATTGTCTTCTTGTGGAATGTGTTCAAAAGTGATTTCCTCGAAGTACAGAATTAAGGTCAACACATGCTCTCAATAAGGAATGAGATTTAGATGCTTGGTGTCCCATTATCCCTTAATATGATTGGTCACTAGAGCTGAGTCCCCATATACATTCAGGAATTTAATTATCATATTGATGGCAGCTTTGATACCCATGATGCATGCTTCGTACTCGGCCATATTGTTGGTACAGTCAAAACACAATTTGGCGGTGAAGTGTGTATGCCAACCCTTGGGAGAGACAATCACAACACCAATTCCATTACCAAGCGCATTGGAAGCTCCATGAAAAACCATAGTCCATCAGGATCCGAGTTCAGGTCCTTCAAAATTCATAGACTGATAGTCATCTACTGCTTGATGAGCCAAATCATCTGCCAATACACTTCCTTTGATTTCCTCCTAAGTAGTGTACTGAATTTCGTATTCTGTCAAGACCATTTTCCATATTGTTATTCTTCCGGAGAGAGCGGGTTTCTCAAATATGTATTTTATTAGATCCATCTTAGAGATCAACAAAGTAGTATGAGTTAACATATACTGTCTTACCCAGCGAGCAGTCCATGCCAAAGCGCAACAATTTTACTCGAGTAGTGAGTATCTTGTTTCACAGTCGATAAACTTTTTCCTAAGGTAGTATATTGCATGCTCTTTTCGACCAGACTCGTCATGTTTCCCTAATACACATCCCATTGAGTTCTCTAATATTGTCAAGTACATGATCAGAGGTCTCTCTTCAACTTGTAGCATCAAAATTGAAGGTTCCTGGAGGTACTCCTTGATTTTATTGAAGGCTATCTGACAATCGTTGTTCCACTTCACTACTTGATATTTCTTCAGTAACTTGAAGATTGGCTCACAAGCAGCAATTTAAATGGGAAATAAATCTTCCAATGTAGTTCAATCGTCCCAAGAAACCTCTGACTTCCTTCTCAGTACGGGGAGCTGGCATTTCTTGAACAACTTTAACCTTGGCAGGATCAACTTCAATACCTTTACCACTAACAACGAAACCTAGGAGTTTACCGGATCTTACCCCAAAGGTGCACTTGTTTGGATTCAACCTCAGCTTGTACTTCTTCAATATCTCAAACAGCTTGTGCAGGTGGTCGAGATGTTCTTCTTCAGTCTGAGAAATGGCTATTATGTCATCAACTTATACCTATATCTCATGATGGATCATATCATGGAACAAAGCTACCATAGCACACTGATATGCCGCATTAGCGTTCTTCAAACCAAAAGATATAACTTTGTAACAGAAAGTTCCCCACTCTGTGACAAAAGTAGTCTTCTCCATGTCTTCAGATGCCATCTTGATTTTATTATAACTAGAGAAACAATGCATGAAGTAAAATACTTTATGTTGAGTGGTGTTATCAACAAGAACATCAATATGCGGAAGTAGAAAGTAATCTTTGGGGCTTTCCCAATTCAAATCCATGTAGTCTATACACATACGCACCTTATCGTCCTTCTTAGGTAATGACACCACATTTTCAACCCCCTGAGGATAGGACGTGACAGATAAGAAACCTACATTAAACTGCTTCATGACCCTAACTTTGATCTTTTTAGACATCTCGGGATGCATATGACGAATCTTCTGCTTTATAGGAGGACAACCTTCCTTCATCAGTAGACGGTGAATCACAATGTTAGTATTGAGCCCTAGCATGTCTTCATAAGACCAAGCAAAGATCTCAACATAGTCACGTAACATCTGGATTAACCTCTTTTTGACACTATCTTCTAGGTTGGCACTTATCTTGATTTCTTTCATGTCCTCTTCAATACCCAAGTTTGCAACCTCGAATGTCTCTTCATTCGGTTGTATGGCTCTTTCTTCATGTTTTAACAGTCTAGCAAGCTCTCCGGGTACTTCACAATCTTCCTCACCTTCTTCCTCGACTTTGTAGATCGGATTTTCAAAGTCATAATTGGGCAATAGCATAATTGTTATCAATGGGACCCAGAGTGAATGTGGATCTACAATTTTTTATGTGAGTGTGTGTAAGAACACAAAGCTATTTTGAAAGAAATAAAGTAAAATAAAGACAAAGAGCTCAAAATTTGAATGCAAACGTCCAATGATTTATTTAATAAAAATATGCTGATGAAAAATGACTACTCTAACAAATGGACCGTTATGCCCCGAGTAAGGCACAAGGCTTAAAATTATTGTTCAAATTCCATAACCAAAAACTTGAAAGCAAGAAAATAGAAAATAACATTTACTCCTGCCTAAAGGAGATTGATATAAAGTATTCATCCTTATAATTGTTGAGCCCACTGCTGTTAGTAGGGAAAATCCAAATGTCTATGTCACATTCACTATCAGAATCCTCCACGGCGTTGACTTGATTTTTGTGAACTCCATTGTTTTTTATGCGGAATGACGGTCTCCCAGAATTAGCACGAATACGAAGGACAACCCTCTAAGGTGAAACCTATACCAAACTTGTCAGATTTGTAAGGAATGTTGGGAAGCTGACCCCAAATAGTGCAACCACCTTCTTCTACCACAACCTTAGCGTCATCCAGAGAAGCCATTCTTGGTGGAATCTTGGTAACCTCATGAACAATAGGGGCAACTTTAGCAAAATGGGTTGTCGGAGGAATAAATTCAAATATCTGGCAAGGAGTCTCGAGGAATTCACCATCCAGCTCAACATACTTAAAGGAGTTCAAATGGCTCACCATGTATTCTTCTTCGGTGCAAATTGTAATGATTTTTTCTTTCACGGGATACTTTAACTTTTGGTGTAAAGTAGAAGTAACATCGCTTTCCCCATGAATACAAGGTCGTCCAAGCAAACAAGAATAGGTTGGATGGATGTCCATCACATAGAAAATAGAGTCGAAGACCTAGGAACCCACTTTGATTGGAAGATCAACCTCTCCATGCACCATTCTCTTTGAACCATCAAAAGCTCTCACCACAACCTCATTGGGTTTTATCACAATCCCTTCATAGTCAAGTTAGTCTAAAACAACTTTTGGCAGTACATTCAATGAGGAACATGTGTCCACCAGCACATGAGATAAGGTAGTTCCCATACACTCAATAGAGACATGAATGGCCTTATTATGGTTCCTTCCTGTGGGAGTTAAATCAGCGTCAGAAAAGCCTAGCCCATTATCAGTTGATAGGCTAGCAACACAATTTTCAAATTGATCAACGAAGATTTACTATGATACATGAGCACATTTCAGAAATTTTACCAAAGCCTGAGCATGGGCTTCATAGCACAACAACAGATAGCATGGATATTTTGGAGGGTGCCTGCCCCAACTGTTCAGCAATCTTATAATCACTCTTTCGAATAAATTTTCAGTATTTCCTCCATCTCGTGCTTGGAGGTATCTTTACCAAGAACTTTTTTCGATGCCTTAGTCTGGGCAGGCTCAATCATCTGTTCTTTGCCTCGAGTCTCAGTAGTTGATCCAGTAGTAGTGATACAAACTAGTGTAGTAACAGCCTTTGGAAAGATCTCTATAGAGAAGACCCTTCCACTTCTGGTAACCTTACTAGTCCCAACAATGTTTCCAACATTGGGATCAGTAACTTCAGTACTTTCATCATCGACGGCCAATGGTTCTTGCTTGACGCCATGGTAGTAGACATCAGCTACATAATTCCAAGGGATAGCCTTGTCAGAGGAATATGGAATTCGCCTAGGTGCGGTAATGATCATAGGAGCAACCCCAGGCTCGACTGTAAACTTCACAGGACCCTTAGAAGTGATCCGTACAAGAGTACTGGAAATGACGGACACATCCTCAAGCTTCAGGCCTTGAGACATACTTTTACATAGGCTCCTCTAAGAAGGAGTCTTCTCAAATATAATTACATGGTCATCTATCAAATGCTAAATACCTTCTTTCATCAATACACAACCATTTGTTTGGGAGGCACAGTAATAACAGTTTTTGACGCAACCCAGAAATAAATCGGCTCATAATAGCTTCTTCTTAACAATCATCAGAGGAGAAGTCAATTTACTCACAGAAGAAATATAAGAAACATCATCAATAGCATTAACGTCTTTCTCATGATTAGGCATAGGTGCAATGATCACATTAGGAGTCTCATGAAGATCAAATTCAATCTCCTTAGAGTCAATCATGTCTTGAATCTTATATTTCAATTCCCAACAGCTGTTAGTGTCATGCCCGAGACTATTGGAATGATAGGTACACCTTGCATTGGTATTGTAATTGGGAGAGGAAGTATTAGGATTCTGAGGAGGATCCAACAATGTAATCAGCTCTGTCTTCAACATGTGTTGCAATTCTTGAGACAACGGCATGTTGATTTTGGTGAACTATCTACTGGGTGCCTCTTGCCTGTGCTGATTATTTTTTTGTTAAGGTTGCATTAGTGCAGGATTAGAGATCAGAACTGCCCCCACAGATTGGTTGCAGTCACTCTTGTTACGACTCTTATGGCCGTACACATCATTAGATTCTCTCTTTCCATTGTATGACTTCTTTGTCGTATTCGAAGATGTAGCCACCTGAATTTTACCACTTCTGATTCCATTCTCAACATGTTCCCCCGTCAATATCAGTTCAGTGAAACCAGCTCAAGAACTTCCAAGTAGGTGATTATAGAAAGGGCATGTTAGCGTACTCATGAACATGTCAACCAATTCCATATCAGCTAAAGGAGGTTGGACTCTTCCTGCAAGATCTCTCCATTTCTAAGTGTACTTTTTAAAGCCTTCCTCAGAACCCATGTACATATTCTATAGTTGCATGCGGGTTGGTGCCAAATCAAAATTATATTGATACTGTCTATAGAAAGCTACAGCCAAATCTTCCCATGTATGGATGTTGGTACCTTCAAGTTGTTAATACCATTTCAATTGTGTTGCAGATATACTTTCTTGAAAGAAATGCAACCATAATTTCTTGTTAGTAATGTGTGGTTGAATTTTCCGAACATATGATCTCAAATGCAGCTCCGGGCAAGAAATACCGTCATACTTAGAAAAGGTAGGATTTTTGAATTTAGGAGGAATGACGACTCCCGAGACTAAACCCAATTATTCAAAGTTCAAGCCAGGAACCTTCTGGATCTCCATAGCTTTCAAACGATCTTCTAACAGCTTATACTTCTCGCCAACGGGGGGATATTGTTCATCCAAATAATCCTCATCCTCTTCAACATAATATTTGTCAAAACCATGGTTTCTTTTTTTAGTTTTGACGCTCTTACCGTCTTCCTCCCATTCGTCATCTTCGTCTAATGGGATATCAAGATCTTAAGCTTGTTTGAATAGACCTCTGAACCTTCTCCCCGTGTTAAGGATGCCGATTAGTTTCTTTGTCTTCTTGTTCTTCTCGTTGATGAGCGCCTTTAGTTCTTCTTGGAACTAAGCATTCTGAGCTTAGAGTTCTTTGACTGTCTTCTCGAGAGCCATTTTTGCTGAAATAAACAGTAAGAAGATGAGAAACCTATCTCGGGTACTTGTTATGCAATGATATGTATGGCATGTAGATGTATATGCAATTTTTCGAGGACCTTGTGGGATTTAAATTTGTTAATCAAAAGGGAATAGAAACAAATATTCTTATTAGTAAGTTCAAATTATAACAAAAAGGGTTATAAAGAAACAGATTATGACTTAAGTATCCAATGGACGCTTTCTCTTTCTGTTGACATATGCATTAAGGCTCTTCTCTTCGTGAAGTCGTT
The DNA here is from genome assembly GCA_948472305.1 of Vicia faba. Lineage (NCBI taxonomy): Eukaryota > Viridiplantae > Streptophyta > Magnoliopsida > Fabales > Fabaceae > Vicia > Vicia faba. The sequence goes on from OX451741.1 coordinate 92,795,742, forward strand.
TTGTCAGCTCCAACACTTTCTTCTCACTAGCATAGAACTGAGTCTCAAAGGTGTCCTTTTCTTCTTTCAACTGAATCCAAGACTTTTCTAGATATTCAAGGTTAGTAGGCATATCTGGATTAAAAATGGTATGAGGAATATCTCCTTCAACAACAGGGTCCATAATTACTGGTAGGACAGCTGGATATGGCATTATAAGGTTTTGAGCATGAGATCACAACCATATGAGGTAGGGCTCCAAAGGAATGGAATTTTTGTGTCCCAAAGCCTTGCTATCAATCTTATTCACCATGCCCTAAGCAAGTAGAAACCTTTGACAGTAACCTTAAGGATCATTCTTGTAATCGAATAAAATACCCTAGATAAGCATATCATGAGGAGAGTTTCTTCGAGCATATCTGTGGTACAGGGATAGAACCGACTGTTATACTGGTTTGCATTTTATATTCGCAAATGTCGCGGTAAGCAAGAGCCGCCATCGACTTTTATTTCATCCAACAAAGGAAAAGGAAAAAGAACAGAAAAACCTTATTTTAAGATGTTTCTGAATACGGGGGGGTAGATTATAGAAAGGAAAGGTGTTATCACCCTCTCTATCTGTGGTTTTCCACGGGCTCTTAGGTACTTGCTCATTTTTAAATTGCTTATGTATTCTTGTTTTGAAAAGGTTTTGTTTACTTCGTGATAACCCTTGTATCCGTCCTCAAGAGTGTGACGAAGTTATTTTGAAAACTGTTTTGAAAAGTGTTTGTTTGAAAAGTTTTTGTTTTGAGCAAGTACTTAAGAGTTTCTACCTACTCGAAAAAAAAGTTTATTCATTTTCGTTTCCTTTAGAAAGTGTTATCCTACTATTAAGGAGTAGGTAGCTCCATCGTTGGAATTTTAAAGGGACATTCGAAGGGACGAAATGGTCTCTGAAGGCAACAAGTAAGGATACCTTAGCGTTTTGAAGGGACTATCGTCATAAGATAAATTCGTAGGCAACCCGAGGGACAAGTAGGGACTATGATCTTTATGACAACTTTTGAAATCGCGGGTCATTTCTAAGGTATCCCTATATTCGAGGGACACGACCATTATTTCCGAGGCAACCAAGTGGGGCAAACCCTAGGAGTGAGCATGTGCAAGTGTGTTTTTTTTCCAGTTAATTATCTTTTCACAATTAGGGTTATCTACCGTTTTAAAGTTATTTGTCTTAACATTCAATCTTATTATCCATACATCTAGCATTTTAATAGTTGTGGAAATTAAAAGCGTAAAATAAAAATCTACGCTATTACAGGGCTTTTGGACAGATACACCAATATTTGACTGAAAAAATAAAGATGCAGAATTTTAAACTCGGAACAGTTACAATAATTCGAAGAAAAAAAAACGCGGGAGAAGAATTAAGACGGGAATGAGGAAAAGATATTTTTTTTGGATTTCTGAGGAAAGCAACTAATCTTGCAAATTAACCTAATTTCTATTTGTTTTTAATTATGTAAAAAAAAGCTTTTAAATTAACCTAATTTTCTATTGAATTTTAATTACCAAAAAAAAAAGAATTTGAAGTAATCTAATTACTAATTAATTAATTGCAATTAAATATTTTATGAAAAAAACTAAATCTAATTTTTTTAGTGATTTTCTGATTTTATGATTTAATTAAAAAAATTATGATTTTTTCTATGTTGTAAAGTGATTAAATAAATAAAGCAAATAAAACAAAAATAAATAAATTAAAAAGAGAAATATTTGGGCCTGGAGTGATGAAGCAAACTGGGGGTATGAATTGGAATTTTCAAGCCCAGATTCTTGCAAGCCTACCATGCGTATGATCTAGTGGCGCTGCTCCCTTGAAGATCCACCGTGCACTCCTGGATCTGGAACGTCTAATCTAGCATTGAAGAGATCCAATAGTGATGATTGGTCAATGCATCGTGTACACGCTTAGCCCTGGGGCACAGAATCTTCAAGAGATTGTCAAGAAAAAACAAAAGCAGGCGCCTGGGATCGAACCCAGGACGTTTTCCTCATATACACACTCCCTGACCAACTGCGCTAGATTATTCATTCGTACATATAATGAAACGAATGGAATATATGGGAAATTAAATTCTATGCCCAGGAAAACGCACGTGAATTCAAACTGGCCAGTGAGAGTCAGCCACCTCATCGTCCCTTTAACTGATCTATCATTCTATACAATGTACTTTTACCTACATCAGCTTTCCGTCACTATAAGCTATATTGACGGATTTGGTTTGTAACTAAAACCCTGCTTTATTCAAAAACATGATACATGCAATATAAATCAAAACCAATATTAGGGATCAATCAGGAATTTTGTCCTGAGTCTAATAATCACCAGAATTCCCCTTAATTTGTCCTGAAAAAGAAAACCCCAATTTTAAGCTTTCAAACCCTAGTAATGGCATAAGCCCATTCCTACAATAAAACTCAAATTGGACTATTCAAACACCTTCATATGATGATTATGAACACGAAAATATAATCAAATAGCATGTATAACGTATGAATGGGCAAAATCAAGATTGAAGGAAACACGATCAAACTGTGAGTATCAAGGGGCAATTGGGGATGCCTTGACACGTGCAATTGATGTTGTTGGCTTTAGGAGGGGTCCAGGAACGTGTTGCCGGCCTTGAAATTGCTTCAATGGGACTGTAACTAAAAAATCTGATTCTAACTTTTTGCAAGAAAACTCAATGTTGTTCTGATATTTTTCACCTAGCTACACCTCTCTCCTCTCTGCCTTAGGGTTCCACATGCTCATTTATATGTATATGAATCAAATAGGTGAATAATTTTGGGTTCAATCTTGGAAATTTATGAGAAAAATATTTGATTTTCAAGTCATATTCTTTGTTTCCAAAATTGGACAAATTATGCCTTTTTCAATTCAATCAAACCTTGCATGCTTTGTTTGCTAACACACGGCCTGTATCTTCATTCTTTAATGCAAAATAATCCCAAAATATTTTTATATCATTTATTTGATTTAATTTGGATTTTAAATGATTAAAAAATCAAAATAAATCAAATAAATAAATAAGCAAATTGTGGACCATGTTAAAAATAAGATGCAAGCATAAAAAGTTTGGCCCATTTTCCAAAAAATGCAATTTTGGGCATTGTTGACTTTTGATAATTCTCCAAAAATGGCCAACTATGACAATGCATATCTCCTTCAATTTTGACCTTAAGAGGGTGTTCTTGGAATTTTTAGAAATCTTAGGATGTCCCTTAAACATCCTTTATGGTTTCATTTCAATTGGATCTTCCATGATCATGTAAGAAGCTTTGATCCAAAAGGTGTTTTTGTTGACTTTTTGGAATGACCTATAATGTCTGAATTTATATCTTTTCATGAGTGCATTTCTTGAACTTGAGGACTGAAATGAGTTGTAGGGAATAGAATTCTCTTCAAAATGATCCTTGGATGCGAAATTTTTGATAAAGTATGAGAAAGTTATGCTTGGTCAAAGTTTGGTTGACTTTTTCCTAAGAAACCCTAATTTAGCAACTATTGAGTTTTGATGAATTAGGAGCGTTCTTGGGGAATCATGATCAACCCTTGATCAAATGATGGATATCACTTCAAAGTGTTGATGTTGACCAAAAATCTTGGAGTTTGACTGTATGTGGGCCATAGTTGACTTTTGACCTAATATAGTTGATTTTCAAGCATCTGAGCAGTTGACTGGGAAAACTTCTTGTGCAAGGCATGAAACTTGGCATGGAAGGTCTTGAGAACATATTAGGACTATGGAGAGCATATGAGGCCTTTGGAGCTCACCCATCTTGATGAAAATGGAAACCCAAATTGGAGGTTCATTGCTTTAGGAGAGAGTTTGTCTGGTCAACTCTTGGGCATCCTTGAGAAAATTGAGGATCTCAATGAACATATGTTGAGTAAAATGTGAGGGAAAATTTTGGGGTACAATAGCTGCCCCTGTTCAATCTTCTTAAGCCTGAGAATGTAGATTGGTTGGTCTGCCTTTCGTGATCTAAAGGTGGAAGATGATTGAACACTGAAGTGCCCAGAAATTTAGACTTGCGTGAAGTCATACTGGTCGATGATATTGGGAATGGGCTTACAGATTCCATTTGAGAGGCGACGGATAATCTCCAGAGATGGGCTTGAAGATGACATCCCGAAAAGATTGGTTGCATAAGAAATTCCTTGGCGAGAATTCATGTACCTGCTGTTGAAGAGGACTTTGCCAGGGAATGTTGATTTATGTCTTAGGAAGTAGAGTATAGGAGCATCGGTTATCCATTACTCTACTGGGGAATTAACTCCTGATTGAGGAGGTGGGGAGTAAGCTGCATATCTGGTTAGGGTCCAGGCTGAACCGCGACTTATTGGGGAAATGTGAGATTAACCGTATCTGGTCGGGTCCAGTTCTTAGAATGTTCTAAACTGTTGTATGGAGATAAGAGAGAAGGAACTTGGATAGTAGGGTTACTTCGAAATGAAAGCCTGGATGGTAGGGCTTATGAGAAGGAACCTGGATAGTAGGGTTACTTCGGGATGAGAGCCTAGATAGTAGGGCTATGAGAAGGAACCTGGATAGTATGGTTACTTCGGGATGAAATCCTGGATAGTAGGGCTATGAGAAGGAACTTGGGTCGTAGGGTTACTTCGAAATGAAAGTTTGGATAGTAGAGCTATGAGAAGGAACCTGGATAGTAGGGTTACTTCGAAATGAAAGCATGGATAGTAGGGCTATGAGAAGGAACCTAGATAGTAGGGTTACTTCGAAATGAAAGCCTGGATAGTAGGGCTATGAGAAGGAAACTGGATAGTAGGGTTACTTCAAAATGAAAGCCTGGATAGTGGGGCTATGAGTAGGAACCTGGGTCGTAGGGTTACTTCAAGATGAAAGCCTCGATAGTAGGGCTTATGGGAAGGAACCTGGATAGTAGGGATACTTCAAGGTGAAAGCCTGGATAGTAGGGCTTATGGGAAGGAACCTGGATAGTAGGGTTACTTCGAGATGAAAGCCTGGATAGTAGGGCTTATGGGAAGGAACCTGGATGGTAGGGTTACTTCAAGGTGAAAGCCTGGATAATAGGGCTTATGGGAAGGAACCTGGATAGTATGGTTACTTCGATATGAAAGCCTGGATAGTAGGGCTTATAAGATGGAACCTGGATAGTAGGGTTACTTCGAGATGAAAGCCTGGATAGTAGGGCTTATGGGAAGGAACCTGGATAGTAGGGTTACTTCAAGGTGAAAGCCTGGATAGTAGGACTTATGGGAAGGAACCAGGATAGTAGGGTTGCTTCGAGATGAAAGCCTGGATAGTAGGGATTATGGGAATGAACCTGGATAGTAGGGATTATGGGAATGAACCTGGATAGTAGGGTTACTTCGAGATGAAAGCCTGGATAGTAGGGCTTATGGAAGGAATCTGGATCATAGGGTTACTTTGTTTGATCATGTAGGTTAGTTAACCCGTTTGGGTTTCGGGAACTGATTTTTCATTAGTTGTCTGCAGATACGACATGTATAACTGCTGGAATCGTTGGAGGTAATTGTCTTTCCTAAAAAGATATCAGGGTTAATTATATGTGATGCATGCAATGCATTGTGAGATGATGTTCTCTAATTAAATGAGATTGTGCTATATGTGATATATATGCGCATTTCATAATGTATGAACATGAAATGCTATTGTGACATGTCCGAGTCTGGGAAAATAAATCCCCGAATGCCGCTGGAGAGTAAAGCATTCCTGACTGTTGTAGAGAATTGTGTTTCTTCTACTTCCGCTAGGGATGATGAACGGGAATGATTATGCTAGATAATTACTCCTTGTTGTTTGTGAATATTCTTCTAGGGAGAGACTCTGTTTGAGAATAGCGTTGCGGTGCATAATTCTATTGGAAGGTGAATTTCCGTTGCTGAAGTAATAGACTCTGTTGGGGATTAAGCTTCTGTATTTTGAGAAATAAACTCTGCTTGGGAGATAACATTTATGACCCGCTCGCGATTATGAAATTTGGCTGGGGGATATAGATGTCAGGTTTCTGAGAGACCCTGGCTGGGGAGATTATTTCCTGTTTTGAGAAAGCTGATATCAAATGCCTTGATTGCTTTTACTCTGTAGGGAGTGTAGATGTTACAAGGTCGTATGCACTGATAATTATGTTTCAAAGTTGTCTATGCCTTGGTACCTGCTGGACAAAGTAACTTTCGGGTTTTACATTCCTTGTTTTTGCCCCTGTTTCTTAAGTTACGAGCATTTGTCTTTTCGTTTCTTATGTAAATATTTATGAGCAGTAATCATATTCAATGCATATGTCAAGAATAAATCATTGGACGTTTTAGCAAAACAAAACAGAAAAGGAAAAATTCATAGTTTTTTTTGTAAAAATGATTTGTATTGATTTTCGAAGTTGGCCTGTAATAGGCGGTTTTGTACAAGGAGACTGACGCTCTAGTAAGAGAACACCATCGTAAAAATAGAAGCTATACAATATTGTGTAAAAATAAAATAGCTATGTGCAACAATACCATTGGGTTCCAACTCTGCTATTGTCCATATGTCTTTGAGCGTCTCATCACTTTGCTGCTTGTCCGAAGCTGATTAGATTGATCGATGTTGTTCGAGCTTGATAATTGATAAAGAGGTCTGATCACAAGGTGATCCAATGGGACATAGTGATACGATTTACATCCCTAACTTTTTCCTGGACCGCCCTTTCAGGTTTTCAGTCCACCGGGATACCCTTTTTTTCCCAATCCGCCTTTTCAGGTTTTCGGCTTGCCGGGTGTACAGATTTTTCATTTTCATCCCTTATTTTTGCAGGAACCCTTTTGGTTCGTTGGGAAGCCCCTATTTTTTCCTAGGCCAGTCAACCTAGCGGGTTTTTTATCATGCGTATTATCTTTTCACTATGTCCGCATTGTCCGGGTGAGGAAGGTCGTCATCGTCCATGGTGGTTAGAATCATAGCTCCACCTGAGAAAATGTTTTTAACCACAAATGGCCCTTCTTATGTGGGAGTCCGTTTGCCCCTGGGATCACCTTGCGTCAGTATGATGCGCTTGATTACTAGATCCCCGACTTGATATTCTTGACGTCTGACTTTTTTGTTGAAAGCCTTGATCATTCGTTTTTGATACGTCTGACCATGACAGACAGCAGTAAGTCTCTTCTCGTCGATCAGATTTAGTTGATCAAGTCAGGTCTAGATCCAACGTCTTCATTCAAACCCGTATCTTTCATAATCCTTAAAGAAGGAATATGGACCTCGATGGCTAGGACTGCATCCATGCCATATACCAGAGAGTAGGGTGTTGCCCCTGTCGACGTCCGTGCTGAGGTACAGTACCCATGAAGAGTGAATGGTAACATCTCATGCCAATCTTTGTATGTCATCGTCATCTTCTATTGATCTTTTTGATGTTTTTGTTAGCCTCTTCAACAACTCCATTCATCTTCGATCGGTAGGGAGAAGAGTTATGATGTTGTATCTTGAATTGCTTATAGAGCTCAGTGGTCATCAGGTTATTGAGATTTGTACCATTATCAGTGATAATTCTCTCTGGCACACCATACCGACATATCAGGTTATGCCTGATAAACCGCGCCACAACGTTCTTGGTCACAGTAGCAAAAGAGGCAGCTTCAACCTACTTTATGAAGTAATCGATGGCTACCAAGATGAAGCAATTCTCGTTGGAAGCGGTAGGCCTGATTTCTCCGATCATGTCAATTCCACACATTGCAAAGGGCCTCGGAGCTGTCAAGACATTCAAAGGAACCGGAGGCACATGCACCTTATCACCATAAATTTGGCACTTATGATAAGCTCGGGCGTGCTGATAACAATCTGCTTCCATAGTGGACTAGTAGTATCCTTCCCGTAGGATTTTCTTAGCCACGATATGTCCACTTGAATGGGTTCCTAAAGTACCCTCATGTAAATCAATCATAATCTTCTCTGTTTCGCTCTTGTCTACACACTGCAACAAGGTAGAGTCATGATTGCGCTTGTAGAAGATTCCATTACTGAGGAAGAATTTCGCAGCGAACCTTCTCAGAAATTTCATATCATTGACAGATGCCCCTTCGGGATACTCTTGAGTCTCGAGGTACTTCTTCACTTCATGAAACCAGGTTTTTTTTTCCACCTCTTCGGTATCAATCTTACAATAGTGCGCTGGTTCATCCAACCTCTCAATGGTGATTCGGGGAGCTTCGTTGTCCCACCTTGCTTTGAAAATAGAAGACATAGTGGCCAGCGCGTCCGCTAACTGATTCTCCTCTCGTGGGAAATGTTCAAAGGTTACCTCATCAAAGTGTGGGAGCAACATCAGTACATGCTCTTTGTACGGGATGAGATTCGGATGTTTCATATCCCATTCGCCTTTGATCTGACTTATCATTAAGGCTGAATCCCCAAAGACATTTAAAAACTTGATCCTGAGGTCGATAGCAACTTTGAGACCCATGATGCAGGCTTCATACTCCTCCATATTGTTAGTGTAGTTGAAACATAGTCGGGCAGTGAAAGGAGTATGACAGCCCTCAGGAGGTATGATTATGATGCCAATGCTATTGCCGAGTGCGTTCGAAGCTCCATAAAAAACCATAGTCCATCGGGATCCTTCCTCAGGTCCTTCATCCGGCCCAGGTTCTTCATAGTCAGTCACCAGCATAATATTCTCGTCCGGGAACTCAAAATTCATGGACTGGTAGTCATCCACAGCCTGATGAGCCAAATGATCAGCCAATACACTCCCCTTGATTTCTTTCTGGGTTGTATATTGTATATCGTATTCAGTTAAGATCATCTGCTATCTTGCTATCCTTCTGGAGAGTGCAGGCTTCTCGAAGATGTATTTGATTGGGTCCATCTTAGATATCAACAAAGTAGTGTGGGTCAGCATATACTGTCTTAGTCGGCGAGCAGCCTGTGCCAAAGTGCAGCAAGTTTCTCGAGCAGTGAGTATCGTGTCTCATAGTCGGTAAACTTTTTGCTAATGTAGTATGTTGCGTGCTCTTTTCGACCAGACTCATCATGCTTCCCCAACACACACCCCATTGAATTGTCTAGCACTGTTAAGTATAATATCAAAGGTCTTCCTTCATCCGGAGGCATCAGAATTGGCGGTTCTTGGAGATATTCTTTGATCCTTTCGAAAGCTGCCCGAAACTCGTCATTCCACTTTTCCACCTGATCTTTCTTCAGAAGCTTGAAGATCGGCTCACAAGTAGCAGTCAGATGTGAAATGAACCTGGAAATATAATTTAGGCGTCCCAAGAAACCTCTAACCTCCTTCTCTGTACGGGGAGCCGACATCTCTTGTATGGCCTTTACCTTTGCGGATTCTACTTGAATACCTTTGTCACTAACGATGAAACCCAAAAGCTTACCAGACCTTACCCCGAAAGTGCACTTGTTCGGATTCAACCTCAGCTTATATGTCTTTAACCTGTCGAACAACTTTTGCAGATGATCAATGTGTTCCTCTTCAGTTTGAGACCTGGCTATCATGTCATAAACATAAACCTCAATCTCATGGTGGATCATATCGTGGAACAAAGCGACCATGGCTCGCTGATAGGTTGCCCCAGCATTCTTTAACCCAAAAGGTATCACTTTGTAACAGAAGGTGCCCCACTGTGTGACGAAGGTTTTCTTCTCCATATCTTCGGAAGCCATCTTGATCTGGTTGTAGCCAGAGAAACCACCTTGAAGGAGAAGATTTTGTGATGCACAGTGTTGTCAACCAGAACATCAATGTGGGGAATCGGGAAGTCATCCTTGGGGCTCGCCCTGTTCAGGTCCATGTAATCCACACATATTCGTACCTTGTCGTCCTTTTTAGGTACCGGAACAACGTTGGCAACCCACTGCAGATAAGAGGTGACAGCTAAGAACCTGCGTCGAACGGATTTATAACCTCTATCTTGATCTTTTCCGACATTTCAGGGCGCGTGCGGCGGACCTTTTGCTTGACCAGAGGACAATCTTCTTTAGTCGGCAGACAGTGTACCACGATATCAGTGTCTAGACCAGGAATGTCTTTATATGACCAGCCGAAGAACTCAACATAGTCGTGCAACATATGTATCAACCGCTGTTTGATCTTAGTCTCCAGATTTGTGCCGATCTTGACTTCTTTTTTGTACACCTTCGTGCCCAAGTTTATCGTCTCAACTGGGTTTTCATGAGGCTGTATAGCCCTTTCTTCCTGCTGTAATAGTCTAGAAAGTTCTCCAGGCACCTCACAATCATCCTCACCTTCGTCCTCGGCTTGGTTGATCGGATTTTCAAAGTCATAATTGGAAATAGAAGGATTGTTATCAATGGGATGTATAGTGGATATGGATATGCAGTTTGATACGTGAGTGTGTGTAAGAGCATAGCTGTATTGATAAAGTAAAGGCAGAAAAGAAAAACAGAGAGCGCAAAATTTGAATGTAAAGAAACGTCCAATGTTTTATTGATGATATATGAAATGACATATAATAACCCTCACGGATAGAACCAATTATGCCTCGATTAAGACACAAGGCCATAAAGTTTAAATTGTTTACTACAACCTCAGAAAATAAGTAAGATAATTATTGCGGAATTAAAGAAACTGGTATAAAACCTATGGCCGTCCAATTACTCGGTCCATCGTTGGTAGTCGGGTATATCCAGCTGTCAATGTCAAAGTCTTCCTCACTGTCTTCAATAGCATTGACCCCATGATTGTTGATGCGTAGGGGAGGTCCTCCAGCTCCAGAACGTCGAACAGCCCTTTGAGCTTCTGAAGTAAAGCCCAAACCAAAATTGTCAGTTTCGTGAGTAAAATCAGGGAGTTATCCCCAATTGGTACACCCACCTTCTTCAACTACCGCTCTGGCATCCTTGAGAGAAGCCATCTTTAGAGGGGGTTTGGTGCTGGTGGTAGTTTCGATTGACGCCAAAATCTGGGGAACCTCTTCAAAGTTTTGACAAGGAGTCTCTATGAATTCCCTGTCCATCTCCACATACCTGAAGGAGTTCAGGTGGCTCACCATATACTCATCTTCGCCATGTACAATGACTATCTTCCCCTTCACCGGATACTTCAGCATTTGGTGCAGTGTAGAAGTAACAGCCCCAGCTTCATGGATCCAAGGACGACCCAACAAATAAGAGTACGATGGACGGATGTCCATCACATAGAAGGTGGACCCAAAGGTCTGAGAGCCTACCTTGACAGGGATGTCCACCTCCCCATGAACCATTCTCTTTGACCCGTCAAAAGCCCTTACCACAATGTTGCTAGGCTTTAAGGTCAAGCCTTTACAATCCAACCGATCAAGAGCCTTCTTAGGCAGAATGTTCAGTGAAGACCCAATATCCACCAGCACATGAGCCATAGTGGTGCCTGTGCATTCGATCGAGACATGCAGAGCATCATTATGCTTCCTCCCTTTCGGTGTTAAGTCGGCATCTGAAAATCTCATCCCATTGTCAGCAGTCAAGCTGGCTACACAGTCTTTGAATTGATCAGCCGAGGTCTCTTGCGGCACATGCGCAGTCTTTAGGAACACAATCAAAGCCTTCGCATGGGCCTCGTAACACAGCAATAGAGACAACATTGATATCTTTGAGGGGGTCTACCCCAGCTGCTCGACCATATTGTAGTCGCTCTTTTTAATTATTTTTAATATCTCCTCTATCTCTTGCTTTGAGGATTCCACAATAACTTTTCTAGGTGCTTCCGTCCGGGAAGGCTCACCTATAGCTTCTTTGCCTCGAGACGCAGATGACTTGACGGCAGGAGTAACAATTGGAGTAAGAACAGGAGTATTAGTTGAAGTACCAGTAGGAATAGTAGGTGAAATAACAACAGGCTCATTGACAGTCTTCAGGGAAATATCGGGAGATAAAACCCTTCCACTTCTGGTGATCTTACTTGTCCCGATAATGTTACTAATATCGGGATCAACCTCTTCATTCTTCAGATCTTGTTTAACGCCATGATAGTAAACATCGGCTCCATAATGCCAAGGGACAGCTTTGTCTGAGGCGTATGGGACAGGACCAGGAAAAGTGATTATTAACAGAGCAACTAAACGCGTGTAATCCTAACAAGTCTTCTCGAGGAGACCTTGGAAGTATTGGCGGAAATGGTTATAATAGCAACATCTTCGAACGGAACAGTTGGAATCAAAGTTTTCTCGAACAAAATTTCCCTGCTGTCCATCAGGCACTGGACACCTGTCTTCAGCAAATAGAAACCCGAAGGCAGAGATGAACACATGTGGCAACCTTCACCATAACCCGGAAATAAACCAGCCAACAACAAATTCTTCTTAACAGTCATAAGGGGAGTATAAACTCCATCAACTGAGGTCATAAACAAATAGGTATCAACGACATTAACTCCTCGGTTGTGCTTAGGCATGGGAGTAGTTATGACATTGTGATTCTCAAGAGCATCGAACTCAATCTCCTTGGCTCCAATCAGATCTTTTACTTTATTTCTTAGAGCCCAACAGTCATTTGTTTCGTGGCCAGGACTCTCAGAATAGTAGTCACACCGAGCGTTTGGATTGTACCGAGGAGACGTGGTATTAGGATTCTTGGGAGCCTCTTTCAAGGTTGCCAAGTTGGATCTCAGCAGATGGGGTAGAACCTCTATCAATGTCATGTTAATCTAGTTAAACTTCCTTTGTGGTATTTCTACTCTTTTTTGATTGTTGCATTGTGGAGAAGCCGCAGACCTAGGTATCATTACAACACTTACCGTCGGACGATGTTCAGCTCTACTTTGACCTCTTGGGCTATAGATAGCACTGGCTTCCTTCTTACCAGCGAACGACTTCTTTACTGAACTTGAAGAGGTGTCTTTTTGTATTTTACCGCTCCAGGTCCCAGCTTCTACCCTCTCTCCAGTTAATATCAGCTCGGTGAAACCAGCTGACGAGCTGCCAATCAAATGATTAAAGAATGGACCAGACAGCATCCCAAGAAACATGTCAACCAACTCCCTGTCAGATAAAGGGGGTTGGACTCTCCCAGCCAAGTCTCTCCACTTATATGCATAGTCCTTAAAGCCTTCACCTGCACCCATGGACATACTCTGGAGTTTAGTACGAGTAGGGGCAAGGTCGGAGTTGTATTGATACTGCTTATAAAAAGCAGCAACGAAATCCTCTCAGTTTCGGACATTGGTTCCCTCCAGTTGGTAGAACCATTCAAGCCGAGTCCCTGACAGACTGTCATGAAAGAAGTGAACCCATAAGTTTCTATCAGTAGTGTGAGGCTGGATATTCCTTACACAGGAACAGAGATAGAGCTTTGGGCAAGACACCACATCATACTTTGAAAAAATTGGAGCCTTAAACTTCTGCGGGATGACCACTCCCGACACCAATCCCAATTCTCCAAAGTCCAACCCAGGTACTCTTTGGACTTCCATAATGCTCAACCAATCTTCTAACTGCTTGTATTTATCCTCAGTGGGAGAATACTGCACATTATTGTAGTCTGTATCATTGTCAGAAACTTCAGGACTGGGGTCCTCCTCCCTTGTCTCCCTCTCTTGATTCTCCCCTTCTTTGGACGAGGAGGTCGGATCGACTGGTTGCTTCAGTGGCCCTTTGAATCTTATGCCCATATTAAGGATACCAGCGGGCTTCTTCTTCTTCTTCTTCTCTTTCAGGATGAGGGCCTTCAGATCCTCCTGCCCTTTTTCCAAAGTTATGAACATCTGTTGAAATTGGTCATTTTGTGCCTGAATATTTTTTATGCTTTGTTCAGAAGACATTTTTGCTGAAATAAACAGCGAAGAAGATGAGAAACCTATAATGGTACCTGTTTATGCAATGTTATGGATGTGATGCGTATGCAATTATTTCAAGGAATTTAGGAAATTTAAATTTGAGAACCCAAATGAAACAAAGATTTTATTAGTAGAATTCAAAATACAATTTCCTTTTAGGCGTTACAATTGAAATTTCTAAAAACTAAAAGAAATCATGTTTCCCATGGATGCTTCCTCTTCGTGCCGAGATAGACATTAAGGCTTCTTTCTTCATGAAGCTGCTTTGTGAGCTCTAAGACCTTCTTCTCTTGGGCATAGAACTGGTCCCTATAAGTATCACGCTCCTTCTTCAACTGAATCCAGGACCTCTGTAGTTCTTCAAGATCAGTGGGCATTTCAGGATGAAGAACCGTGTAAGGAATATCCCATTCAGTAATGTTCTCCAAAATCACTGGTAAGACGGCTATGTAGGGAATCATAAGTTTATGAGTGCAAGCTCGTACCCATTGGAGATAAGGTTCCATAGGAATGGAATTCTTCGGCCCCAAAGTCTTGGCGTCAGATCTGTTTACCATGCCCCAAGCTCGTATGAACCTCTGGCGATACCCTTGAACATCATCCTCATAGTTAAACATAATTCCCTGGATAAGTATCTCATGAGGACCATCCCTTCGAGTGTAACCAAATTGTCACAGAGCCAAATAAGGATTGTAAGTTATGCCTCCCCTAATTCCAAGTAGTAGGACATTAGGGAACTCCCCGCAGCGATCAATAATAGAAATATCTCCCATAAATCAGGAATACCAAAGAATATCCGCGTGAGAAAGTGACATTATCCTTTACGAACAACCCAAAACTTCTTCACTCTTCAGCACTGTCTTAGGGAGGTGAGAAATAAACCACCTCGGCAGCAATGGCATGCAGCACATAGGAACCCCTCTTCTATTCATGGTACGAGTATGGAGAGCGTGCAAGATATCTCCGAGCAAGGTAGGCACAGGGTTGCGAGAGAGGAAGATCTTGATGGCATTCACATATATGAGTAAGTCTGGATTAGGGAATAGTACTAACCCATAGATTAGAAGGGCCAAGACCTCCTCAAAAGCTTGAAAGTCCAAATCATCCCAAAACAGTTGGGCCTTATCTATTAAGAACTTGGATAGAAAACCCTTGACTCCGCTTCTTGTTTCCCAATTGGATACCACGTCGGCCCATTTCATATGTAAAGTTTAGGAAATGACTTCTGGCTTAGGAACCTCTTCTAAACCTGTGAAAGGCACCTGGTCAAGAATGGGTAGATTCAATAACTGAGAGAACTCTTCAGTGGTAGGCACCAACTGATAGTCTGGAAAGGTGAAGCAGTGGCGTTTGGGATCAAAGAACTGAAAGACTACACCCGTCATCTTTTCATCAAAGCTTGAAGTAACCAGGCTGAGAAGTCGACCATGTCTCTTAGTGAACGCGGAAGTTTCAATAACCCTTAATACTAGTTACTTGAGTTGGGGAGGTAGTCCACAAAGCTGATTCAGATAGTGTTTCTACGAGCGGAAGTCATAATCTGCAAAACAAAACAAAGATAAATTCCCTCAGTCCTTGAAATGGTTAGTGTAATGAGAATCAATACTATGTTCTGATGCATGATGTTATGTTCAAACAGAGTAAATCACACACAAGCAAAGCACACAATAGATCTTAGGTTCAAAGGCTTTCATGAGGTTAAAGGTAAGTACCCTCTTGAAGTTTAGTTGGTTTCAAACCTGTCTTAGAAAAGTAACTGGGTTCTAAAGATTCTCAATATCACTGATCATCCTTTATCGGGCATTGTTTCAGCTCAGGCAATCTTTTCCTGCGGCCGAAATATCCCGAAAGTCTGACCTCAATGAGTGTAGCATCGAGTATCAACCAATCCTCAGCTTTATACTGAGGCCGACTATCTCACTACTTTCTAATGGCCAAGTTTGTTCAACTAAGGTTCTAAATTCCGTTAGTGCTTTACGACACCACACAGTGGCCCCGTATTCTTCTTGTTTCCATACGAAGGATACCGGTACCAACGAAAGTGTCACACCAACACAACCATCGCTTAAACCATATCGGTCTACGCCGTACAGTTTCCACGACCTATTGTTGTTTACCTAATAAGTTCCCACAGATCCGGGTGTAGGATCTTTAACAATGCCCAAGCAAAAACCCTTAAAGATAAAGCAGGCCAAACAACAAGAAAGCAATTTAAAAATGACCTTGATCCTAAGGTATATCCCACTTTATATTTGTCCCCAACAGAGTCTTCAGTTCTGTGATACGGGGGCAGAACCGACTGTTATACTGGTTTGCATTTTGTATTTGCAAATGTCGCGGTAAGCAAGAGTCTCCACCGACTTTTATTTCATCCAACAAAGGAAAAGGAAAAAGCACAAAAAAAACCTTTTTTCGAGATGTTTCTGAATACGGGGGGTAGATTATAGAAACGGAAGGTGTTAGCACCCTCTCTATCTGTGGTTTTCCATGGGCTCTTAGGTACTTGCTCATTTTTAAATTGCTTGTGTATGCTTGTTTTGAAATTTTTTTGTTTACTTCGTGATAACCCTTGTATCGGTCCTCAAGAGTGTGACGAAGTTGTTTTGAAAACTGTTTTGAAAAGTGTTTGTGTGAAACGTTTTTGTTTTGAGCAAGTACTTAAGAGTTTTCTACCAACTCGGAAAAAAAATTTGTTCATTTTCGTTTCCTTTAGACAGTGTTATCCTACTATTAAGGAGTAGGTAGCTCTGTCGTTGGAATTTTAAAGGGACGTTCGAAGGGACGAAATGGTCTTTGAAGGCAACAAGTAAGGATACCTTAGTATTTCGAAGGGACTATCGTCATAAGATCAATTCATAGGAAACTCGAGGGATAAGTAGGGACTATGATCTTTATGACGACTTTTGAAATCGCTTGTCATTGCTAAGGTATCCCTACGTTCGAGGGACACGACCATTATTTCTGAGGCAACCAAGTGGGGCAAACCCTAGGAGTGAGCATGTGTAAGTGTTTTTTTTTTCCAGTTAATTATCTTTGCACAATTAGGGTTATCTACCGTTTTAAAGTTATTTGTCTTACCATTCAATCTTATTATCCATACATCTAGCATTTTAATAGTTGCAGAAATTAAAAGCGGAAAACAAAAATCTACGCTATTACAGGGCTTTTGGACAGATTCACCAATATTTGACAGAAAAAATAAAGATGCAGGATTTTAAAATCCTAATTAATCTATTACAAACTCGGAACAGTTACAATAATTCGAAGAAAAAAAAAACCGCGCGCGAAGAATTAAGATGGGAATGAGGAAAATATATTTTTTTTGGATTTCTGAGGAAAGCAACTAATCTTGCAAATTAACCTAATTTCTATTTGTTTTTAATTATGTAAAAAAAAGCTTTTAAATTAACCTAATTTTCTATTGAATTTTAATTACCAAAAAAAAAGAATTTGAAGTAATCTAATTACTAATTAATTAATTGCAATTAAATATTTTATGAAAAAAACTAAATCTAATTTTTTTAGTGATTTTCTGATTTAATTAAAAAAATAATGATTTTTTTCTATGTTGTAAAGTGATTAAATAAATAAAGCAAATAAAACAAAAATAAATTAATTAAAAAGTGAATGATTTGGGCCTGGAGTGATGAAGCAAACTGGGGGTATGAATTGGAATTTTCAAGCCCAGATTCTTGCAAGCCCACCACGCGTATGATCTAGTGGCGCTGCTCCCTTGAAGATCCACCGTGCACTCCTGGATCTGGAATGTTTGATCTAGCATTGAAGAGATCCAATGGTGATGATTGGCCAATGCATGGTGTACATGATTAGCCTTGGGGCACATAATTTGCAAGAGATTGTCAAGAAAAAACAAAAGCAGATGCCTGGCATCGAACCCAGGATGTTTGCCTCATATACACACTCCTTGACCAACTGCGCTGGATTACTCATTGGTATATATAATGAAACAAATGGAATATATGGGAAACTAAATGCTATGCCCAGGAAAACGCACGTAAATTTAAACTGGCCAGTGAGACTCAGCCACCTCATCGTCTCTTTCACTGATCCGTCGTTCTAGATAACGTACTTTTACCTACAGCAGATTTCCGTCACTATAAGTTGTAGTGACGGATTTGGTTTGTAACTAAAACCCTGCGTTATTCAAACACATGATACAGGCAATATAAATCAAAACCAATATTAGGGATCAATCAGGAATTTTGTCCTGAGTCCAATAATCCCCAGAATTCCCCTCAATTTGTCCTGAAAAAGAAAACCCCAATTTTGAGCTTTCAAACCCTAGTAATGGCATAAGCCCATTCCTACACGAAAACTCAAATTGGACTATCAAACACCTTCATAGGATGATTATGAACACAAAAATATAATCAAATAGCATGTACAACGTACGAATGGGCAAAATCAAGATTGAAGGAAACACGATCAAACTGTGAGTATCAAGAGGCAATTGGGGATGCCTTGACGCGTGCAATTGATGTTATTGGCTTTAGAAGGCCTCCAGGAACGTGTTGTCGGCCTTGAAATTGATTGAATGAGATTGTACCTAAATAATCCAATTCTAACATTTTGTAAGAAAACTCAATGTTGTTCTGATATTTTTCACCTAGTTGTGCCTCTCTCATCTCTACCTTAGGGTTCCACATGCTCAGTTATATGTATATGAATCAAATAGGTTAATAATTTTGGGTTCAATCTTGGAAATTGATGAGAAAAATATTTGATTTTCAAGTCATATTCTTTATTTCCAAAATTTGAAAAATCATGCCTTTTTCAATTCAATCAAAGCTTGCACGCTTTGTTTTCTAACATACAGCTTGTATCTTCATTCATTAATTCAAAATCATCCCAAAATATTTTTATATCATTTATTTGATTTAATTTGGATTTAAAATGATTAAAAAATCAAAATAAATCAAATAAATAAGAAAATGATGTATGGAAGGGTTTATGGGTCGTGGACCATGTTAAAAGTAAGATGCAAGCATAAAACGTTAGGCCCATTTGCCAAAAATGCAATTTTGGGCATTGTTGACTTTTAACAATTCTCCAAAAATGGCCAACTTTGACAATGCATATCTCCTTCAATTTTGACCTTAAGAGGGTGTTCTTGGACTTTTTAGAAAGCTTAGGATGTCCCCTAAACAAAATTTTTTGTTTCATTTCAATTGGATCTTCCATGCTCATGTAAGAAGCTTTGACCCAAAATGTGTTTTTGTTGACTTTTTGGAATGACCTATAATGTCTGAATTTATATCTTTTTATGAGTACATTTCTTGAAATTGAGGACTGAAGATGAGTTGTAGGGAATTGAATTATCTTCAAAATGAACCTTGGATCATAAATTTATGATAAATTATGAGAAAGTTATGCTTGGTCAAAGTTTGGTTGACTTCTTCCTAAGAAACCCTAATTTAGCAACTATTGAGTTTTGATGAATTAGGAGCATTCCTTGGGGAATCATGATCAACCCTTGATCAAATGATGGATATCACTTCAAAGTGTTGATGTTGACCAAAAATCTTGGAGTTTGACTGTATGTGGGCCATATTTGACTTTTGACCTGATACAGTTCATTTTCAAGCATCTGAGCAGTTGTCTGGGCAAACTTCTTGTGCAAGGCATGAAACTTGGAATGGATGGTCTTGAGAACATATTATGACTAAAGAGAGCATATGAAGCCTTTGGATCTCACCCATCTTGATGAAAATGGAAACCCTAATTGGAGGTTCATTGCTTTAGGAGAGAGTTTGTCTTGTTAACTCTTGGGCATCCTTGAGCAAATTGAGGATCTCAATGAACATATGTTGAGTAAAATGGGAGGGAAAATTTTGGGGTATAACAATATCCAAATTTATGTAGATCAAGAGAAGGGTTGTACACAATACCTCCCCTTATGCCAAGGAGTGGCACATTAGGTAATTCCCCACAACAGTCAATAATAGTGATGTCCTCCAGAGATCGGGAACACCAATATATATCTGAATAAGAGAGTGACATCATCCTTTAAGACCACCTCAAACCTTGTCATTTTTCATCACTGGTAGGGGAAGGTGTGAAATAAACCATCTGGATAGTAAAGGTATGCAACACAAGAGAGTCCATCACTATCTCATAGTACAAGTGTGAAGAGAGTGCAAAATATCTCCAAGAAAAGAAGGCATAATATTATGAGTAAGAAATATTTGATGGTGTTCACATCTATAAGTTGGTCTGGATTAGGGAATAGTACCAAACCATAGATCAACAGGGCCAAGATCTCCTCAAAAGCATGAAAAATCATAGCATCAAGTAACAATTGATCCTTCTCAATCAGAAATTTAGCAAGAAGGCCTTAAACTCCACTTCTTGTTTCCTAATTAGATACAACGTCTGACCGCTTCAGATGTAAGACTACTGCAATGACTTCAGGTTTTGAATCTTTCTCTAAACCGATGAAGAGTGTCTGATCAAGAACAGGTACTCCAAGTAGCTTAGAAAACTCTTTCATTGTGGGTACCAACTGATAATCTAGGAAGGTAAAACAATGATCCTTAGGATCAAAGAAATGGAATAGAACACTCATCATGTCTTCTTCAAAACCTGAGGTAACCAAACTGAGTAGATAACCATGCCTCTTGGAGAATTGAGAGTTTTCCAGAACCTTTAAGACTAACTCTTTAAGCTTGGAAGGTATCCTCACAAAGTTGATTCAGATAGTATTTCTGCAAGTGGAGGTCCTAACCTCTAGCAAGGAACAAAGATAAATCCCTAGGTCCTTGAAATGGTTAGTAATAATGTTATGTTATGATGATATGATGTTATGATGTTGTGTTCATGTTAAATAAGTAGCAAACACAAAAAATTCATACAAGATCCTTAGGTTTAAAGGTTTCCATGAAGTCCATAGGTGAATACCATTCCCCATTGAAGTTAAGTTGGCTCAACTTGTCCTAAAAAAGTAATCGGGTTCTAAGAATCTCATATCACGGATCTTTCTCGCATGCTTTATTTTAGCACGGAAACTGGCTTGCCACCAAAACATCCCAAAAGTTGTATCTCAATGAGCGTAGCCTCGAGTATCTACCAACTTTGGACTGCACCAAAGTCGGCTATCTCACTAATTTCTAATGGCCAAGATGGGTCAATTAAGGTTCTAAAAGTAAGTTAGTGTTAACGACACCTCGCGGAAGCCTAACGTTATCCTTGATTGACTCAAGGAACATCAGTACAAACCAAACTGTCACACTAATTGTAGCTATCATGTTAATCATATCGGTCTATGTCGTACAGTCTTTATGATCTATTTCTACTTACCTAAGGAATCACTAGATCCGGGTGTAAGGTCTTTCACACAAGCAATACCTAAACAAGCCCTTAAGTTTAAAGCAAACAAAGAAAACAATTAAAGTAAGTAAAAGTTATATAGACTCTAAGGTAACCCCTCTTTTTTAAGTCAGTTCCCTAATAGAGTCTCCTGTTCTGTAATACGGTGGGAGAACTGAGTTTTTTGGTTTTTTCCAAATGTGCAGATAACTAGAGTCGCCACCGACTTTTCTTTTATCCAACATTAAGAAAGACCTTTGATAGATTTTGAGTTCATGGAGTAGGTTATGAAAAGGGAAGGTGTTAGCACCCTTTCCATCCGTAGTTATCTACGGGTTCTTAATTGTTTAGCTCACTTTTTGAAACTTGCTTTGTGTGTGTGTGTGATTTGTTTGAAAATATTTTGAAATTCCAATGTAAGGCTAACTTTGTAATAATTCTTGTACCAGTCCTCCAGAATGTATACAAAGTGTTTTTTAAAATATTTGTTTGATGTGTAAAAATGTATTGTTTTTTGTGAAAAAAGTTGTGAGCAAGAAACTAGGAGTCTTACCCACTAATAAGGTCTTTCTTGTTACGTTCCTTCTCCTTTAGAGATAGTATTATCCATACCATTAGTTGGTAGGTAATTCTATATATTGGATGTGAAGGGACATACCTAGGGTAATCTTATGGTCATCGAAGGTAACATGTAAGGATACTTTAGCAATTTTATCGAAGGGACCATCATCATTTTGCTTGTAGGGTCATCGAAGGGACTAGATCATTTTGTAGGCAACTTGGAGGGTCATTGAGGGACTATATATTTATTCGAAAGGGACTATGATGATATTGTTGAATCGAGGGTGTGATACGGTGGGAGAACTGACTAGTGTTTTGCGTTCGTATTCGCACTTGTGCGGTTGAGCAAGAGTCGCCACCGACTTTTTATTTTATCCTAAAGGAAAGGTTTAAAAAGCACAGCAAAAACCTTTTGAGATATTTCGTGGGTCCGGGGGGTAGATTATGAAAAGGGAAGGTATTAGCACCCTTTTCATCCATGGTTATCCATGGGCTCTTAGTTACTTGGTTTTTAGATCACTTGCCTTGATTCTTGATTGCTTGAAAATGGTGTATGTGTGAGTGTTTTTGAAAATGTTTTGGAAGAAGATTCCTTGTCTTAGGCTAACCTTGTAACAATTCTTTACTCGAATATTTTACAAAGGCGTGTATCTTTTTGAAAAGATGTTTCAAAATGTTTTGAGAGTTTGTTTTGAAAGTGTTGTGGATTGTGGTTTTTGAAAAGAAGGCAAGTGTTTTTGCAAATTGATCTCAAGTAACTAAGAGTTTTGTCTACCCTATTGTACTCAAAGGTTTTTGTTATGTTTTAACCCCTTTTTAACAATTTTGTTCCACCATTGAATTTGGTGGACAATCTTGCGTTTAGGAAGTTTATTCGGGACGGGCGCGGGTCATCGTATGGACCATGAATGCAATGATGCCAAGTGTCTTTGGCAATTTGCTTTGAAGGGGCTATGATCATTCTGTTTTAGGCAACATTTGAAAGCGTCATCGAGGGACTTATGATCATTTGATTTTTGTTTTGCCAAAGATACTCGACGTGCAAGCATGGCCCATTTTGGAAGGCAACATGTGGGATTACCCTAGAGGGTGCAAGTGTGATTGTGTATTGATTTCATGTATTTGTCTTGTATTAGGTTATCTAGCGTTTGATTTTATGTACATACAAACCCTAGGTCTAACCATGGTATAATTGAAAGCGGTAAATGGCGAAAATGTAAAGTCTACGCTATTACAAAATAAGTATCCGGGAGTGGGGGTACAATATTCACAAATGGGGATGAGACTCATAGTATCCAATAAGTTACAACCAAATCGAATTTGCAATCGAATGTAAATAATATATATCAATTCATAAGATAAACAAGTGTGTATAGGAGCAATGTATTGTTTTTATATTGTGTAAGTGTGAAATTATTGTGTAAGTATGTGATTATTTACAGGTGCGACAATATGAATTTAAGAAGGTATTGTTAGGTATTTGTTTTAGCTTAAAGAAAAATCAAATGTTTTATTTAATTTAATCATCTGTATTTTTTTAATATGTACAAAAAGAAGATGTTTTAATTGAATGTTTTAGGTTCTAATTAAATTATGTATAAAAATGATGTTTTAAGAAAAGAAAATATTTCTAAGTTTTAATTATGTATACAAAAAAGTATTTTTCATTTGTTATGTACAAAAATATTTTAAGAAATTAAATTATGCAAAAATGTATATTTACTTATTATGTACAAAATATATTTTAATTAAAAGAATAAAAAGGTATTTTCAATTTTAATTATATGATGTAGAAAAAATGTATCTTAATTAAATGTTTAAGAAAAATGTATTTTCAATTAATGTTTTAAACAAAGGTATTAGTAATAAAAATTATTGTAAAGGATATATTAAGTTAGAAAAAAGAATATATTGTTTATATAAAAAAGAAGAAAAAGTTAGTCTTAATAAAATACTTGTTAAGAAAGGTTAAATGGGTTAATAAATATGAGTGATGTTTGTTTTATATAAAGAGGCAAGCATTTTTAATGGGCTTTAGATATGCAGAAACGGGCAAGGCCCACGTTTGGGCTCAAGACATTTTTAGGGTTTCGCTTTTGTTTTCAATTGGGAATATGCTTAGGGTTTGGAGACAGCGCGCCGTTCATGGAGTTTCGTTCATCTTCGTCTTCCTCGTTTGCTTCTGAGTGCCCAGCGTGAGTTCGTCAGCCCAAGGCCACCGGTTCTCCATCTTCCTCCTCCCTTGAATCGGACGCTAGGGGGCAAGTGATATACGGTATAAGCGTTTTCCTTTTCGTTAGGCTTTTGTTATAGTTGCATGTTCATGATTTTTCAAGTTTATTGATTCTTAGTTGATTTTATTATGTTATCATTCGAGGAATTTTGAGTGAAAAGCGAAGGAGAGTGTGAAGTTGCTACCTGGAGAAGGAGGAAGGAGGGTGGGGAAAGCTAGGAGGCCAAGGGCGGAGGGCGAGGCAGAGGCGCGCTTTGCTTCAGGTTCTGTGAGGTTAAGCTGAGAATCTTAACATCTTTTCATCTTTTCTTTCTGTTAGCCTCGAATTTGCTTGTGTTGTATGCTTATTGCCTTGAACGTTTGTTGAGATGCTTGCTTATGTTGCTTTTTTCCCAATGATGAGTTCTTACTGAGGGCTCGAGGGTTTTGACACTGAGTTGCCTTAGTTGCTTATTGCTTTTCCTCTTCTTCTGACTTGTTGCTTTGAGCTTGCCCTTGAAGCTGTTGAGCTTGTTTAATGGCCTATGATGGTGTTGTCTGAGGCTTGCCTACTTCGTTCGTATTCCCATGTTGCCTTAGATTTTCTTTCTTCTTCTATCTCGTGTTGCCTTTGAATATGCTTGGATATGCTTTAAGATACCTTTGGATTGCCCTGTGATGAATTTCCTGAGGGCCTGCCTTGAATATACTTCTTGTTCTCTTCTCCCTTTGCCCTGAATGTTTGCCCTTAATGCTTGAGGCTTGAAGGCTTCAAAAAGGTTTTTGGCCTATGTTGAGTTGGTTGGCTTGAGTGTGATAATAGGCAGGTAATTTGTGTTGAAACTGGCTTTTAGTTTGATGTATTAGGCTTGAAGCTGGACAGGCCTTTTGGTGAGTTTCTTCTGCAGGTTTGTATATTGGTTTAGGTTAATGCAGGTATGGTTTATGCCATGTTGGTTTCAGGTTTGGCCTTGAACAGGTTTTTGATGTTTAGGCCAAGATTTTGGTAATGCTTAGGCAGGTTGTGGCAATGCAGGCAGCAGGTTTTTGTAGTGCAGTAGGCAATGGTTTAGTGTATATGCTGGTATGGCTTTGTTTCTGGTTGATGGCCTTAGCAGGTATGATGCTTGAGGCTTAGCAGGTTATGCTTGCAGTGCCCTTGTAGTGAACTGGTCTTTGTTGTTTTTTCAGTTTTGGCTTGACAGGTTTTGAGGGTTAGGTCAGGTCTTGAAGCTTTGGTTGGTCACTGGTTTTATGAACTTGAACAGGTTTATTATGCTTCAGGTTTGAGGCCTAGCAGGTTATCTCTTTTTTGAGGTTATGCTCGTTTGGCAGTTTTATCTCCATCTTGTGTTGGTTTTCTTGAGCCTCCTCTTATTCTACTGTGTTTTTTGTCTTTGTACTTCTGTCTTCCTGCCTAAAAGCCTAAAAACCTGCCTACTTTTTCTCTTCTTTTTCTCTCTCTGTACAGTTAAGTATTAAACTATGTTTTATACTGTACTTTTAGTTCTGAAAGTGGCCATTGGGAAATGATGAAAAATATAGCTTGCTTGCATAATAGATTTCCTCTGCATTCTTTATCTTTTCTTGACAGCTTTGAGTAGACTTTGTACTTTTTGAACTTTCCATATCTTTGCCAAATCTTCTTTTGACAGCTTGGGTACCTTTGGCATTTGACAGAAAGTTGCAACTTGATTTTTTCAGTTTGATTTGAACTTGCTTCTGAACTATGCAGTTTGACATTTTGAACTTATGCATTTTGACACTTTGCATTTTTTTCTCAACTCTGCATTCATGATTAAATAAAATTCTTCCCTCTTTGTGAACCGGGAGAAATCCCGTGATTTGCAGAGAGGGTTAACTGATCCCAATCAGTGGCCCTTAATGATGAATTTCTTTTATCTGTCTTTTCAATTTAATTTAACTGTTATTTGAATTTTCTCTTTTCTTTTGCAGACGAAAAATGGAGCACCGGAGCGCGGGATAGCGGATGAAGATTTGAAGATTAGAAAAATAATTAGGATAGTTTTTATTTAGCTTTAAATAAATGTAATATTATTTTTGTCAACATTTTGTAAACAAAAACAATTATACAAATGTCTTAAAGATAAATAAAAAAAAGCCCTTTTATTTAATTAATTCTTCTCTTCTTTAATTGTTTACTTATTATTTATAGTTCTTTAAACTAAAATAAATTGAAAATAAATTCCAACTCATTTAATCTTTAGAATAATAAATAATTAACTAAACAATAATTCTTCGTTGATCAAAATAAATGAACTTGGCGCATCCATTATCTAAAGCGACGCACAGTCAAATGCAATAACTGATCAGATGCATTCCTTTCTTACTGATTTCTTACTAAGCACTGTAAATCCAATACTGCATATTTCTTTTGACCGGCTCAAACAAACCAACTGTCTCTTTTGCTGATTAAATCAAAACAATGCGAATACAAACCGAATCTCGGAATAACTTACAAAGTGCTGTGGAATTTAAATTCTTCTGAGAACGTGCCCACAAAAACCTTAATTCCTGATTAAATGCCAAAGAGCATTCACCTGATCAAAATCGAGTCAAAATCAACCAAAACCCTAAGCCAACTGTGTGAAACAAATCCAGAGCCCTGAAAATCAGTAAAACCCTAATTTTGCTTGACTGACGAGAAAAGCCCGTTCGACCGATTCTTGAGCCAATCTGAAAAATCAGGAAACGCCTGAAGCTGTGATTTCTTGTGGAAAAATGCAAGGGCAAATTTTGGGGTACAACAGAGGTTCTTTTTCTAAAGTATCCCCACTTTCGAGGGACGTGACCAATATCTGTAAGGCAACAAGAGAGGTTTCCCTAGAGGTCCAAGTGTGAAGAGTGTGTTAATTTAGTTACTTAATCTTGGGAATTAGGTTTTTCTAAATTCACTTTTTATCTTACCATACAAACCCTAATTACTAACCTTTAAAAATATAATGTGCGGAATATAAAGTCCTATGCTATTACATGGCTTTAGGGAAGTTACATAAGTATATAAAATGTGGGAAAGTAAATCTACACTATTACATCCTCGGAGCAGATACATAATAGGAAAAATGCGGAAATATAAATCTAAGCTATTACATTGATAGTGTGACCTATAAATTTTTTCTATGAATTTAAATAACAAGAGATGAGAA
The DNA here is from genome assembly GCA_948472305.1 of Vicia faba. Lineage (NCBI taxonomy): Eukaryota > Viridiplantae > Streptophyta > Magnoliopsida > Fabales > Fabaceae > Vicia > Vicia faba. The sequence continues at coordinate 92,822,799 of OX451741.1, forward strand.
AAAAGTGTTAAAAATGTTAAAATGTTGTGTTTTTTATGGTTTTTTGTAAAAAATAATTTAAGTGATAATAGTAATTAAACAGTAATTCTAATTGATTTTAATATTAATAAGGGCTAAATAATTAATTAGTAAATAAAAATATATCAAAAAATTTAATTACTAATTAAAAACCTTAATCCTAATTTGTTAAAGTGTTAAAAAAATTAGGTTTGTTAATGGTTAATTAAAAAAGGAATTAATTAAGAAAAATAAAGAAAGTTAGGGTTAGTAGAAAATAAGAAAAAAACCAATTGCATGGGGTGGGTGTTGAACACACGCCTTTCCCTTCACAGGATGTGCTGCCTTCCACTAGGCCAGTGTGTTGATTGTTTTATGGAAATAGTAATCAATGAACATATTATAAACATGCACGTTAGTTTGGAAAAAACAAAATAATTTTGTCAAAAGCTGGGATTGAACCCATGCTCTCACACAATATTATCGTATCACTCACCACTACGCCATCTGTGTTTTTGTGTTAAATTACATAAACAAATCAATATATAATAAAACGTTAGATTAGAGAAGCGCTGAAGCCCTGGCTCCGGTCGTCTTCTCCTGTGAGTCAAAATTTTAACCTACAAAAACAGAAAGATTTAGATCATAACAAGGATCCTATTTCCCTAATTTAACCCTTATGAACCCAATGGAAGCATTAGTTTATCTTGAAAACGCTTGTGGAGTGAGTTTCGAAGAAAATACTCCAAACTGCCTTAGAGGTGGCATTTTGTTATTCCTGCACCAAACCTTGCAAACGATGCGTCAAAATAATTCTAAACATCAATATGAACATGTATTTATGCATCAAATCATTCAAAAATGCATATATTATAAGTTTGAAATTCAAGAAGTTTACCAAACGGGTGATGCGTTGCTGCAATGATTTGGGATGCTTCGAGCTTGAGTGATGGGTGGGATGAAATACTGGGATCTTTAGGAGAATGATAGAATTCTTGGAATAGATTGATATATGTTGCACACGAGGGTTTGAGTTTTCCCTAGTTCTTGAAAAATTTGAGATTTTTAGGGTGTGTTCTTGAGGCAATTTTTCGTGTCTCTTGATGTATGAATCTGTTGTATATTTATAATGCTTGGATTAGGTCAACAAAAGTGAGATAAATCTTTTGTATTTCACGATCAAATCTTTTATTGGAATTTTAAATAAAAACTTTTTGTTTTAAGCTCAATCACGTGCCAATCATCTTACACGTTTTTGCTAGCTGGTCATAAGCTTTTCGGGCCTCCAATTTGATCAGAACAAAAACCTACACGCCTTGATTCATTATCTTTATATTTTATTTGATTTATTTTGAATTTAGTTGAATAAAATCAAAATAAAAAGAAATAAAAATTACAAAAATGCACGAATGGATTTAGAGGTCTAATATTCAACTTTGCTCAATTTAGGTTTCATGTATTTTCTCAAAATTGCCCAACTTGCACCAATCATATCTCACTCAATTTTTGTCATATGAAGATCTTTGACTTTTTGGAAACCTCAAGATGTCTCCTACAACTTCATGTTGTTCATTTTTTCATTTGGAATGTTTATCTTGATGTAAATTTCTTTGAAAAAAAAGTCTTTTTGTTGACTTTTAGAATGACCTATAATATTTTGGCTCATATCTCTCAAATGAAGCATTTTTGGCCTTGAATTTAGAGAGACAAAGTTGTAGAGAACTGAATTTTCTTCAAGATGGGATTTTGTTGAGGAATTTCTGATGAAGTATGTAAAAGTTGTGCTTGGTCAATGTTTAGTTGACTTCTCCTAAAGAAAACTCTAATTTAGTAAATTTGGACTTTTGATGAATCTTGAATTTTCTTGATGCATCATGATCAACCCTTGATCAAATGATGAATGTGACTTCAAAATGTTGATGTTGACAAAAATTATTGAAGTTTGACTCTAAATTGGCTAAAGTTGACTTTTTATCCAATACATTTGATTTTCAATCATCTGACTAATTGATTGAGAAAATTTGTATTGCAAGGCTTGAAATTTGGTATGAGGATAATTTTATACATATGAGAAACCATGAAGTCCACTTGAGGAATTAGAAACTCAATTTCCTTTTATAAAAGCAAAACCCTAGTTGTAGTTCAGTTTCTTAGGAGGAGATTTTGTCTGGTCAACCCTTCAGTAATCTTGAGTGTTTGAGACCTTCATGTGCATGAGAAGGTATCTTGAATTAATTTGTCTTGAAAATTGGAGGGAAAATTTTGGGGTACAACACCTATCTTTGAGAAAAGTCCCTTGAGAAAGCATTTATGAGTTGGAAAAATGTTGGCCTTACAAGGAGGGGTGGGTAGTGAATTGTTGTTCTTCCTGTCTTTGCCTGTCGCATCACCTGAGGACAGGTAACAATTCAAGTTTGGGGGTGTGTTAACACACATTTTTTGAGTTAATAGATGGTTTTATGTGTTAATGTTTTTAGTATTTTTAATTCTTTCTTGTTTAATTTATTGAATTTTGTAGTTAAATTAGTGTTTAGTGTGGAGCACAATAGGTGCTACTTTTTTTGTCATTTATTTGTGTTTTTGTGTGATCAAATGTTAGCATAGGCAAGACTACAGTCGACTACGGCATGAAGCATAAGCTATCATCATGAAAAGAAATATTTGGCAAAGGGAATGTGATAAAGGAAGCTTCTGACTCTTGAGGGAAGCCTGGAAGGAAATAATAAATGAAGGGAAAGCTTGGTGTTACTAGAAAAGAGGATAAAGACTATTAAAATTTAAAGTTACTAGTGGTGGAGCTACAAGACAAAAGTGGGTATATCCGTACCCTACTATGATCAGACTATGCCGCCTACACCTGCTGTGGGATCCTGCCACACTCCACCTTGTCTCCCAGTTTTGTCCCCTTTGTACGAGTTCCTTGCTTTCTAAGAAGTTGTTCGTGTGTTTTGGCGTAATTCCATGTGGGCTGGATGTGATTTCATAAGCTCAAGCCCAAGATCCAATGCAAGATACTAACCCAAATCCCTAGCCAATGAATAGAGAGAAAATATGAAGAGAGAGAGAGAGAGAGAGAGAGAGTTTTGTTGTTCGAATAAAATTTTAGGAATAGTTTTAAATGCTTGGATAGTGAAGTGTGAGATTCTTATTTCCTCATCCATTATGGTGTTAACTGATGAGAAGTGGCGTGAATGGAGTCTCCTCTTGAAGATTATTCATCCCAAAGAGTCATTCAAGTATTCTTTTAGGTTTATATCTCCTGTCATTCAGTTGTCTTGAGATGATTATTATAAGAACCTTTCTTGTTGTTTGTACTCAGCTCACCATGAGCTAAAACCTTTTTAGTTGAGATAAGTGAAGTTAACATTAAAGTGCGTTTATGTTATATGTTGTGTGGTTAGTTCTTGTTTTACCATGTGTTTATTTGTTAAAAACTTGTTTCTTTGCTTGATCAACTTAGAAATAGGTAACAACTTGGTGTTGAGAGAGATTCAACGACAAGTGTATTTCATGAGTAAAATTGGTTGAAGAATTAGGATAGATATATTCACTTGACCTAGTTTACTTAGAGATAAGAAACTGTAACCATTAAGGAATTCATATTTACTAAAAGACGTATACTTGGGTTATAAGTGAGGCTTAGAGATTTATTCCCTTGCCCTTGTATGCATGTTCTGAATGTTGTAGAAATGCACCACAAGATCATTCTAACCTTGCTTGTCACGAACCCACACAACATTAACACATAAATATGCAAATGATATTAACGAATCTATGCTCAACACAGTCACTCTTATTATACTTCCACTTTGTTCCATACTACTTATAGTCTTGTTTTAAGTAATAGTGAACTTGTTACCACCAATGTTATTATTTCTTCGCTCATGCTTAATTTTAAAGAATGGAGTTTTTACAAAGTCAAGTCTAAGTAGAATTTACTCCATTTGGATACGATATTGTTATACTTATTACTTGTTGGAATCAACACATGTATACTTGCATGTGACATTCTATCTTTAACATAGTTTTGAAAATTAAACCAACAAGTTTTTGGTGCCTTTGTCGAGGAGTAATTTGTTACATTTCCAATTTTGTATTTATTTCTATTATTTTATTTTAAGAATTTAAGTTTTTTTGATGTTTTGCGGTAGTCCAGTGTCACTACATGTGTTGTCAATATTTTATGCACAGTTATATGGAGAGCCAAGTTATGATTCCTTCCTTCATCAGGAAGCTCGTCATCACAAAAACTCAGGTTATTATAGGATGTAATATTCCCTACGACACTGCTTAACTGGTCCAAAGGCATATCACTTTCCACAAAAGCTTGATCTAATACTCTCATCAAAGATTCCATGTGGGCAGAAGAGTTCATTAGCAAGGCTAGAATAGATATCTTTGATGGCGTCTGCAACAATTGATCTACGATCCTGTAGTCGCTCATCTTAATAATCTTCAATATATAGTCCACATATTTTTCCATAGTAGTACCACTAGATTCCCCCACCGTTTTCTTAGGTCCAGTACTTTCAACAACCTTTTTATCAGCATTAACATTCCCTCGAATGACAGGTGCAAAAATACGGCCACTGCGGGTCACCCGGCTAGCTTCAGCAATATTCTTGAAATTAGACAAAGATTAGATGGGAACTTACATACCATCCTCCAAAATTATAGCATTGTATTTGTATGGCACGGCTTTTTCTGATTCATAAGGAACATGCCCTGGTAAACAAATCACCACTGGAGAAACAACTAGCTTGCTATGATACTCAATCTCTATAGGGACGGGAACACAAAAATAAGGCACAATAATATTCACCCCTTCTTCATAATACTTAGATATCACAGAATCATTACTGGAGAACACACCTTCATCTGAGGAAAAGAATTCATCCATGGAAGCATACTCATCATCCGACACAGTCTCGGTCGAGCAATCTTCAATCACGTTAATCCCACGGTAATCATCTCTATTTCCCGAGACTTTTATAGTAACATTGTCCAATAACAACTGAACACCCTTTCTCACTATGGAACAACCTCGAGAATCTCTGCAGCAGATCCAGCAAGACCCGTAATGGTGTTGTTCTTGACCATCCATGTGACGGAAGTTAGCGTGCAACTGCACTAAATCATCATTCATATGGTTCACGTCAAAAATATGGAATTCTACAGGACATCCAAAGACCATATTCACATCTTCTTTGTACTCTTCCCTAGGCCTGATTATCTGAATGAGGCCCTCATCCATTATTTCCTGAAGACCAGCTTTAATCTTATCACATCCATGGACATTTGTACTACAAATACCACAACCAACATGGTCATGCATATAGTAACTTAACTCGTAGAGGTCAGCATGCATCTTTACCAAATCCCCTGGACAACCAACAACCATGTTTACAGAATTTTCTCCTCCATGCTTAGGCAAAGGATTATCTTTCACGTTAGGGCCAACATCTTTAAAGGATAAAAGGTCGGATTTCACCATCTTTTGTACTTCAGATTTCAAAGGATAATAACTCTTAATACTGTTCCCTGGTGCTCCCTGATTAAAAGTACATGTCTGATATGCCTTATAATCCCAGAGTAGAAGTGAGGGTATAGCAGGGGGGGTATAGTCTGGACCAACTTCTTCTGAATCAAAGTCGGGAATAACTCCGTGTAGCTCATTAGAATAGAGTCAAAGGCTTCTCTCTTATGACTTTGCCCTTGATTTCCTTCAAGAAGTGGTCTCTGATAAGCAAATGTGGTTGGAGTGACATTAACATATGGAGTCACAGTAGCAACATGTTATTGGTACCGTTGATGTCTTCTAGGTTTCCTAATATTTCTTTCTCCAATAACAGCATTCATTTCACTTTCTTTCTTTCTAGAGAACACGTATGACTACTTCTTCGTCCCTTCATCTTTTGTCAAGCGCCCTTCTCTGACATCCTCTTCCAAACGAACACCCATAGGTGAAACCACTTAGGCAACTATCTCGCGCCAACGCTACGCATATTCTTTGAATGAGTCTTTGTCTCTCTGAGCCATTTCCCTCAACTGGTCACAATCAGGCTCCATGAACATATTGTACTTATACTGCTTGATGAAGGCTTCTCCCAGATCATTGAAGGGACGGATACTTCTACTATCCAGACTCATATACCACTTCAAAGCAGCACCAGTTAAACTGTCTTGGAAGAAATGAATGAACAAACGTTGATCATCAGTATGGGTAGACATTTTCCTGATATACACCACGAGGTAGTCACGAGGACAAGAGTTTCCCTTGTACCTCTCAAATTTCAGCACTTTAAACTTCGCTGGAACCTTCACATTGGGAACTAGGCAGAGTTCACTGACGTTTTGTCTAAATAATTATTTTCCTCGATGGGCCTTCACTTCCTTCTGCATCTTATTGAACTGATGGTCCTTCACCGAAGGATGTGCAGCATAGTGGTATTCATTTCTAGTAGCAGGAGTAATATGCACCACATGAGGTGCAGGAGTAGCAGCATCTTGAACAACTAGAGCAACTAGAGCATCAAGATTTTACCCTTCTGGCATGAAATTTTCAGGTATTCCCCACGGTAACCCTGAGGCATATGGTTTTGAGCCGTAGTAGTTGGAGTAACAGAAATGGGAACTGATGGTCCTTTAGAAGAAAATGTTGTTTGTTATGGTTGAGCAAGTGGTGGCTGATTCTGAGAAGCCACCAATGATTCCATCAAAGCAGTCAGATTGGCCATACTGGCCTTCAAAGAAGTAACCTCTTCGTGAAGCTCACGATTATCTTGTTCAAGACTCTTGATCTTCTTCCTGGAATTAGCCCGAGTATTGTACTGGTGAAACAGCTTGCTGAACAAAGTCAGAGAAACACAGTAAGACACCTTGGTATGAATAGAAATACAAGAAATATGTGCAAGATGATGCATGATATGCAATGCGCATGATTTATTTATCGTTAATAATATTTCAAGGGACTCAAAGATTTATATACAATTTGCAAATACTAAAGTACTAACACATTTTTAAATACTAAAAATCTCATTATAATAACTTGAAATGGATTACAACTTTTTAGTACAAGTTTCAACAATCCCAAGTACAATAGAATCTTGAAGAAGTGAAAAATACAAGAAGGGGGGTTGAATTGTAAAACTTGAAATCAAATGCAGACAACACGTTATTTTTATCCTGGTTCGTTTGATCTCAAACTACTTCAGTCCACCCGTCAAGGTGATTTCGCCTCTCTCCAACGAGGTCTTAATCTACTATATTCAACTGAATATTACAACTGCTTTAACAACTGCTAAAGCCTTCTTGAGTCTAAACCACATACCGGTTTCTCAAGGAAATTCTTTCTTACATATAAATGAATACTAAGTGTGTTGAATGTTTTCTACAAAAACTTTATATCACAATTGTGATAATACACAAATTTAAGCTTATGTGAAACTAGGATGCTATAACTATAGAGTAAGCAATTTGAGAGATATAGCAAGCTGTATGAGTGAGGATGAAGAAGATTTGCTTTATGCGTGTAAAGAGTTGTAGAGCATTAGCCAATTCATTTCTCACTGACTTGTTTATATAGCCTTGGAAAAGATACGTTGTAGTCACTTATTCCATTTCAATGCCCATTACGTTCTTTCCATATTGAGAAGATCTTTGTCTTGGAATACAGCCGTTGGTAATAAAGTGTCTTGAATGCACAATACTATTGTCAATTAAGCGTGTTATTGGCTTTGGCTTATTCTGACGCTTCTAGGTGCTGATGATATTGTTTTGGTCTTGATCAGAGTTTAGAGTATGTTAAGCGCAGATCTGTTCATCAAGCTTCAGCGTAAGCACATGCTTTGATATTCTGATGCTGGCATATGATATTTCATCTTCTGATGCTGGTGTTGACATTTCATCTTCTGATGCTGATGCTGACATTCTTATGCTGATATCCATCAGAGTTTCTGTAAATGCACTATATAATTTTTAGGTAGCATATATGTCTCATATGAATTATACAATTTATTTAATCTAGCATTTTGTTATCATCAAAACTTTAACTTAGGGTAGTAGATTCAAACTTTGTTCTAACAATCTCCCCCTTTTTGATGATGACAAAAACCGGATATTTTCAATTGAAATTTAAAGAAAAAATATCAGAGATAACCAAGTAATAAATTTGTATCAGCGATAAACAGAAAGGTATCAAAGATAAGAAGATAGGGAATAAAAAGGTATCAGAGTTAAGAAGAAAAAAATAAAGATTGTAAGAGTTATGATCAGAAAAACTCCCCTTGAGTTTATTACTTCCCTTTTAATTCCATGAGTCCTTTAGCATTAGATCTTTATTGAACTTTCTTTGAGCATCAGATCTTTCCTTTACTAGAGCAGAGCTTCAGTGTATCAGAGATAATTAAATTCTTGTACCTGTAAGCTTATGCAGAACAAAGAAACATTCAAGTATATCAGAGTGTTAGAATGTTTGATACTTTTGTCTCAGTAATCCGTTATTGAAAAATATCATTCTTTCTCCCCCTTTTTGTCAGCAATCAAAAAGTGCAAATAATTGAAGTTAAAAACGATCAGTGCAGAAAAACGATTGTATTCAGTTCAAAGCTCAGAAAATATTACAGATAACATGTAAAGAAAACAGTGAAAACATCAAGAATCAAAATCTAAGAATGGGGAGGAAGGCGTGTGAACAGAGCTTCTAGCATGTTCTTAATCTGATCAGTGGTTTCCTTCTGCTGATGCACCATGCTGACTGCCGAGTCAATCTTAGAATCCTGAACATCCATCCTTTCCTTCATTCGTTGATCATTCTCATCCATTCTCTCCTGCAGTCGAAGATCATTTTGCTTCAGCTCTTCAAGAGTCTGCCTGTCCAATGCAGCTTGAGAGATGTCAGAATCAGGATGCTTCTAAGAGCTTTCTGCAATAACTTCTTCTTGACTTAAATCTTCAGCTGGAATCGTCTGTTCTTCTGCTGGTTGAACTGTTGAAGCTGGACGCTTTTCAAACCAAGGCTCACTGTCCAGATGAAGCACTTCCTCCTTCAGTAGCTGACTCAAAACCGGACCTTCAATTTCTTTCAGCAGATTGCTGAAGTTCTGTTGAGCCTATTCATAGCTTAGGTCTTGCAGCTTAAAGGTTTCAGCGCATACCCATCCTTTGAATTGTGTCCAGAGTTGGTCTGAAACAGCAGGAACAATCACTCATGGAATAGCCTATTTTAGAGAAGAAATCCACTTCTGCATGTCTGTTTCAAAGTTCAAGATGCTAGAACTAACATCTGGTTGTTTGGGTTTGGGAATGGCGGTTTTATTTTTAAGGGCAGCAAGGCGGTCAAGGACTGTTAGATCAATGAAGGTCTTGTTGTGGTCATCTGGATTTTGCTTGGGTGAGGGAGTAGGAGAATCAGGAATGATTATTGGACTGGATGGGGTATTAGGTGGAGTAATTTCTGGTGAGGATGGTAGTTGAGGGATATTAACAGTGGTACCACCAAGAAATTGTATGGCTAAGGGTTGTGGTTCAGAGGATTCAGAAGATTGAGGTTCAGGGGTTTGAGCCTCAGAGTGTTGAAACTCAGGTTGTTGAGATGATTCGTGTTGAGGTGAGGGTGGATTAAGTTCTGGTTGTGGAGATGGAGGTTGTGGAATTTCTGGTTATGGTGAATGTGGATCTTATGGTATTGGTGAGGGTGTAGTTTTTGGTTGAGGTTAGTGGGGAGTTTCTGGTTGAAGATTTGGATTTTCTGTATGGGGAGCGGAAGAGTGTTGATCTATTTCTGAAAGAACTTTTTCAAGTTCTGGTTCTGTTGTGGTTGTAGGTTTTGGATTGTGAGGTTTGGCGCGGGATCTTCTGAGGGTTAATGACTCAGAAGGGTCAAACTCAGGTTCAGTATCATCAATGGTTGGAATGGGAATTGGGATTTCAAATGAAGTTGGGGTTGGAATAAATGTTGGAACAGCAGATGAATTTAAAACATTAACAGAAGACAGATTACCTCTCTTCTTTGGTGTCTGCTGAGACGATCCTTCTGATATAGCCTTTCTCTTCTTAGTCTTCTTTAGAGTAACCTCTGGTGTTTGCTGGTGCAGATCTTTAATGTTCAGATCAGGATCTGTGCCATCATCTTTACACGCATCCAAGTATCTGAGAACAATGATTGGTTTAGAGTCAATCTCAGAGAACATAGGAAAGTTGTCCAGAGGGACTCTTCTGCTGGTGATTTCAGCATGAGGAGTGACGCTGGGCTCCTTCCTTATATTCTCTATCAGCTTCATCTTCTTCAGATTCTTGGCATTCAGCTGCTTGCCAACAGAAGGTTCTAGAGAGCTTATTTCCTGCGCCTATGTCAGGTGTTCAATCAGCCTATTCTCCGTTAGAATATCTGATATTAATCTGCCGAAGGGTATCCAATCCCTTTTAGTCCTTTCTTCTTCTCTCGTTTCCTTGACGCTTGTCTTCAGATGATGGAACAGAAGATGAGCTAGGTTGATCTTGGACTTCTTTGCAATAAAATAAATCAGAAATTGCTGATCTATGTTTATATAGTTAGGAGAGCTTGTAGGCTTCCTGTGGTTGAAGCAGCCTAGAATAATCTTTGCCCAAATTTTGTGCTGATCTTTCAAATCTATGATTTTGCTAGAGGGAACCCCATGTGTGAAAATCTTTTTTGCAATTAGGGAAGAGTTTGCACATCTATCTGCCATGTCAATACAGCGGATACCACCACCAGTGTATCCAATCAGCCTTGCAATGTGATCTTCAGTAATCATTATCTTCTTTCCCATGATATACGAAGTAACCTGATGAGTTGAGGAAGACGCATGTATCCAGAATTCTTTAACTAAAATGGGGAACGTTGGACCCACCAACCTATCAAAGTACCTTTCCCAACCTTGTGCCTTAATTTCTTCAGACAAATCAAAGCCATTTTCCTTCAAACTGTTGAAATCTACTATCAGTTCTGACAGAACTTCCAAGTTCTTGACCGGAGTAAGGAGCATTCTGAAAGGAATCTGATACTGTTCAGAAGAAGAATCTTGCTTGGAACCTGCAGAAGGAGTTCTAGAGGATGCCATGTTCACACAAGGGTTTTTGAGAAAAAAGCTTGAAAAGGGTTTCTTTGAGAAAAAGCTTGAAAACACAGTAAGAACACAGAAAATATTTTGAAGATTGTAAGTGACGGTAAAAAGTGAATGAATGATGTTTAAGGCGTTTAAATAGGTTTCAAAAAGTGTTTTGAAAATATAAACGTTTTAAGAGAGAGAATTAAATCATGATTACTCGCATTTAATGTTGGCTGATTTTGGGGGATTTAGAAAGATATTTGGAACGGTTACCCATGACATGTGTCTCAATGCATCCAATCAGTGCTTTGCCTTCTCAGAAGCGTGCACGCGTGTTCTGCTTCAGGAATTAGCTGATGACTGGATGAAACTTGTTTAATTTAGTGAACAGCACATCTATCCTTGAAATGAAACGCTCAGATCTTTATGGATAGACTTTGATACAATCTGCATGTCTAAATTTCTGAAAGAAGATTGATCAGAAGTTCACAGTAAAATAAAACAAATTCTGAAGGTTAATATATAAAATTAAATCATTTTCACTCTGGGCAGAGCTTCATGCTGAGATGTTTCAGAATGAAATTGAACCTATCTTCAGAAAGTGGTTTTGTGAAAATATCAGCCCATTGATGGTCTGTATCAATAAATTTTAAGTTTAAAATGCCTTTCTGAATATAGTCCCTAATGAAATGATGTTTTATTTCTATATGCTTAGCCCTAGAATTCAAAATTGGATTTTTACTTAAGCAAATGGCAGAAGTGTTGTCATAGAGTATAGGAATGTTACTCTCAAATATCTGGAAGTCTTCAAGCTGACTTTTCATCCAGAGCATTTGTGTGTTGCATCCTGATGCTGCTATGTATTCAGCTTCTGCTGTTGATAGCACAATTGTGGATTGCCTTTTGCTGGACCAAGAGATCAGATTTTCTCCCAGAAACTGGCAGCTTCCAGAAGTACTTTTACGCTCTACTATGTCTCCAGCAAAGTCAGCATCACAGTAACCTACTAAGCTGTAATCACTAGATTTTCTATAAAATAAACCCAGATTAGTAGTACCTTTCAGATACTTTAAAATTCGCTTAACAGCTGTTAAGTGAGATTCTCTAGGATCTGATTGGAATCTTGTACAAATGCATACACTGAATAAAATATCAGGCCTTGAAGCCGTCAGATAAAGAAGAGAACCAATCATACCTCTGTAGACCTTTTGTTCTACCTTTTTGCTTACCTCTTCTCTTTCCAGAATGCACGTGGGATGCATTGGAATTTTTGATGACTTACATTCTGAGAGATCAAATTTCTTCAGAAGTTCTCTGACATATTTGCTCTGATGAATGTAAGTTCCCTCTGGAGTTTGATTAATCTGAATTCCCATAAAGAATTTCAGTTCCCCCATGAGGCTCATCTCAAATTCCGCCTGCATACACTTAGAAAATTTTCTTCCAAGAGAAGGATTAGTAGATCCAAATATAATATCGTCAACATAAATCTGACACAATAAGATGTCATTCTTAACTGTCTTACAGAATAAGGTTGTGTCCACTTTCCATCTGCTGAATTCCCTTTCTAAAAGAAAGTTACTTAGTCTTTCATACCAAGCTCTGGGAGCTTGTTTCAGACCATACAGTGACTTCTTTAGTTTGAAAACATATTCTGGATTTTTTGTACTTTCAAAACCAGGGGGTTGGTGCACATAAACCTCTTCTTCTATATAGCCATTTAAGAATGCACTCTTGACATCCATCTGATATAAAGTGATTCCTTTATTAACAACAAAACAAATTAAAAGTCTGATAGATTCTAACCTGGCGACTGGAGCAAAGGTTTCTGTATAGTCTATCCCCTCTTGCTGACTATAACCTTGTGCTACCAGTCGTGCCTTGTTTCTGATGACTTCACCTTGTTCATTCAGTTTGTTTCTGAACACCCATTTTGTTCCAATGACGTTGAATCCTTTTGGTCTGGGAACTAGATCCCACACGTCATTTCTGGTGAATTGATTCAGCTCTTCTTGCATTGCTAGAATCCAGTCGTTGTCCAGAAGTGCTTCATCAATTGAAGAAGGTTCAACAGAGAAACAAGTCCCATGAGGGATTCTTCAGAGTTTCTGAAGCTGGCTCTTGTTCTGATTGGATCTTCCTTTTTTCCTAAGATTGTTTCTTCTGAGTGATCCAAGCTGCTTCTGGGTAGTCTTTTCTGAGGTTGATCAACAAATGTTGTTGGATTGCTCGCAATGCCTCTTTCTGATGTTGAAGGAGTGTATTTGTTGAGAGCTTCTAATGACTTGTCTTCAGAACCTGTGAATTCAACTTCCATACCTGCAAAGACTTCATTCTGCTTTGACTTTTCAGAGTCAAGCTTATCATTAAAACGAACACTGATTGATTCTTCCACAATCTGTGTTTCTGTATTGTATACTCTGTACCCTCTTGAGTGTTCAGAGTATCCTAACATAATACACTTCTGTGCTTTAGAGTCAAACTTGTTCAAATAATTTTTTGTGTTTAACATAAAACAAGTACATCCAAATGGATGAAAATATGAAATGTTGGGCTTTCTGTTCTTCCACAATTCATATGGAGTCTTTTCCAGAATAGGTCTTATGGAGATTCTATTCTGAATGTAGCACGCTGTGTTTATTGCCTCTGCCCAGAAGATCTTAGCAACGTTTGTCTCATTGATCATGGTTCTGGCCATTTCTTGCAATGTTCTGTTCTTTCGTTCTACAACTCCATTTTGCTGGGGAGTTCTATGACAAGAGAAATCATGCAGAATGCCTCTGTCATTAAAGAATGACTCAAAATCTTTGTTTTCAAATTCTCCACCATGATCACTTCTGACTTTAACGATTCTAAGATCCTTTTCATTCTGAACTTGGTTACAGAAGGTGACAAACACAGAGTGTGACTCGTCCTTGTGTCTTAAGAACTTTACCCATGTCCATCTGCTATAGTCATCTACGATTACTAACCCGTACTTCTTGCCACTAACTGAAGCAGTTTTAACTGGTCCAAATAAGTCAATGTGCAGAAGTTCTAATGGCTTAGAGGTGGAAACAACGTTTTTAGATTTGAAAGCAGGTTTTGCAAACTTGCCTTTCTGACATGCTTCACACAGAGCATCTGAATTGAACTTCAGATTAGGAAGTCCTCTGACCAGATTGAGTTTGTTAATCTGAGATATTCTTCTCATACTAACATGCCCCAATCTTCTGTGCCAGATCCATTGCTCGTTGTTAACAGACAGAAGACACTTTACATTCTGACTTTTCAGTTCAGAAAGTTTGATTTTATAAATGTTGTTTTTCCTCTTTCCATTAAATAGGATAGTCCCATCTTTCTGACTAACAACTTTACATGATTTTTGATTAAAAATTATATCATAACCGTTATCACTTAATTGACTTATGGATAACAGATTATGCATTAATCCATCTACTAATATAACATTATTTATAGAGGGAAGATTTCCATTACCTACTGTTCCAGAGCCAATGATCTTTCCCCTCTGATTGCCTCCAAAGCATACGTGGCCTCCAGGCTTAAGTTCCAGGCTTTGGAACATATGCCTTCTTCTCGTCATATATCGTGAGCAGCCAGAGTCCAGGTACCATGACTGGTGTTTCTGATTTGCTGCTAAAGATATCTGCAACATGTATTATTTTATCCTTAGGTACCCATATTTTCTTGGGTCCTAATTTGTTAGCTTTACCAAAACTCTGGTTGAATTTTGGTTTCACAGAATAATTACTACTAGTATATTTAATGTCATGTGTGTGACCATACACAAAGTGTGAATTCAGAGGAGTGCGTTTAATAATTAGGTTTATGGCATTCTTTGGTATAGGTACCTTACCTTGGTATCCTATTCCCCTTCTGCCGTTTCTGCTAACTCCATAGATCATTGAAGCCATTTTGCTTCTATCTATGCTATTAGCAAGGAACTTCTGAAAGCTGTGATCATACTCCTTGATGATCTCATCAGCGCTGCTGGGAGTTTCAGAAATTGTTTCCTTCTGAGAGTTTTGTAAAAGATTTTCTAATTTTGAAATTTTATTTTTCAACTCAGAATTTTCCAATTTAAGACTCTCAGTTTTATCAGAGTCAGAATCAAGATTCCTTTTCAGGTTTCTGAATTTAACTATGATCTGCTGATATCTTTCCAGAATTTCGTTAAGGCTTTCAGCAAGTTCAGCCTTAGTAAAATTAATTGCAAAGTCAGGGAATACCTCTTCGGTGTCTGATTCAGAGTCTGATTCAGAAGCTTCACTGTCTTCTGATATGTTAGCCATGAGAGCTATGTTTTCTCTCTCATCATCTGATTCTGAGTCAGCTTCAGACGAGTCAGAGTCATCCCATGTAGCCATGAGACTCTTCTTCTTTTCCCTTCCAAACTTCTATTTGGGCTTTTCCCTCTGAAGCTTTGGACAGTCACTCTTGTAGTGTCCTTGCTCGTTGCATTCATAGCAGATGATGTCCTTGGTGTTTGGCTTTCTGCTTCCTGAAGAGCCTTCAGCTTTTCTGTATCCAGAGGAGGAGTCTGACCTTCTATATCTAGAGGAGGACTCATTCTGATCGGATCTTCTGGTATTCCTGAACTTTCTTTGCCTCTGCTTCCATAGTTGATTCACTCTTCTGGAGAGGAGGGAAAGTTCGTCTTCTTCTGATGAGGACCCATCAGAAGTTTCTTCAACAACCTGCAAAACTTTGGAGTCAGATTTTCTGTTAGATTTTAAGGCTAAAGGCTTACCTTGCTTCTGAGGTTCATCAGCTTCTAGCTCTATCTCGTGACTTCTGAGGGAGCTGATAAGTTCCTCCAGAGAGATTTTGTTGAGATCTTTAGCTGGCTTCAGCGCTGTAACCATTGGCCTCCACTGTTTTGGCAAGCTTCTGATGATCTTCTTGACATGATCAGCAGTAGAATACCCTTTGTCCAGAACTTTGAGAACCAGAATTTGAAATCTTGAGAACATCGTTTCAATTGATTCACTTTCTTCCATTTTGAATGCCTCATACTTCTGAATGAGCGCAAGAGCTTTAGTTTCTTTGACCTGAATGTTGCCTTCATGCGTCATTCTGAGAGAGTCAAACATACTCTTTGCAGTGTCTCTGTTAGATATCTTTTCATATTCAGCATAAGAGATGGCGCTGAGAAGAATA
Source organism: Vicia faba (assembly GCA_948472305.1). Classification (NCBI taxonomy): domain Eukaryota; kingdom Viridiplantae; phylum Streptophyta; class Magnoliopsida; order Fabales; family Fabaceae; genus Vicia; species Vicia faba. The sequence goes on from OX451741.1 coordinate 92,839,025, forward strand.
GTTCTGGCCTTATGGTGATTTTTGAAGTTACGCTTTTGTTGATCAGACATTGCCTTCCTGTCAATCTTCTGACCACTTGCATTCACTGGGTACGTGTATCCATCTGTCACCATGTCCCACAGATCAGCATCATGTGCCAGAAAGAAGCTTTCAATTCTGTCTTTCCAGTAATAAAAATTCTCTCCATCAAAGACTGGAGGTTTTCCGCTGAATCTGTCTCTATCTTCATTATTGTCATTGCTGGTGTGTTGATATGTTCCTGCCATTGTGTTTTTCTGACGCTGGATCTTGTACTGACACGGTTAAGTGTTTTAGCTCAGAACCAGGCGCTCTGATGCCAATTGAAGAAGTGAAAAACACAAGAAGGGGGGTTGAATTGTAAAACTTGAAATCAAATGCAGACAACACGTTATTTTTATCCTGGTTCGTGTGATCTCAAACTACTCAAGTCCACCCGTCAAGGTGATTTCACCTCTCTCCAACGAGGTCTTAATCCACTATATTCAACTGAATATTACAACTGCTTTAACAACTGCTAAAGCCTTCTTGAGTCTAAACCATAGACCGGTTTCTCAAGGAAATTCTTTCTTACAGATAAATGAATACTAAGTGTGTTGAATGTTTTCTACAAAAACTTTATATCACAACTGTGATAATACACAAATTTAAGCTTATGTGAAACTAGGATGCTATAACTATAGAGTAAGCAATTTGAGAGATATAGCAAGCTGTATGAGTGAGGACGAAGATGATTTGCTTTATGTGTGTAAAGAGTTGTAGAGCATTAGCCAATTCATTTCTCACTGACTTGTTTATATAGCCTTGGAAAAGATACGATGTAGTCACTTATTCCATTTCAATGCCCATTACGTTCTTTCCATATTGAGAAGATCTTTGTCTTGGAATACAGCCGTTGGTAATAAAGTGTCTTGAATGCACAGTACCGTTGTCAATTAAGCGTGTTATTGGCTTTGGCTTATTCTGACGCTTCTAGGTGCTGATGATATTGTTTTGGTCTTGATCAGAGTTTAGAGTATGTTAAGCGCAGATCTGTTCATCAAGCTTCAGCGTAAGCACATGCTTTGATCTTCTGATGCTGGCATATGATATTTCATCTTCTGATGCTGGTGTTGACATTTCATCTTCTGATGCTGATGTTGACATTCTTATGCTGATATCCATCAGAGTTTCTGTAAATGCACAATATAATTTTTAGGTAGCATATATATCTCATATGAATTATACAATTTATTTAATCTAGCATTTTGTTATCATCAAAACTTTAACTTAGGGTAGTAAATTCAAACTTTGTTCTAACATAGAATCTAAGTCCCTGAAAAATCAAAGCTAATGAAGATCACTCCACACACTGACGCTTTCCTGTGAGTCTTACAATTTGAGCCTTCAACTGCTTTTTCTCTTCTGCATATCTTTCGGCAACCCCTTTCCAATCACTAGAGTCGGGAAATGAATGACTAAGTATTGACTGAGCTTTAGAGGAAAAAATTCATCTTGCTTCCCCATCATCTCTATAGCATGACTCTCAAGAATCTCAATTAGGTCATCCTTCTCTTTCAAGTCAGCCCGGTAAGACGTCTCTAAAGTTTGACACTTGTTCTTCCAAGCCTCCTTCTCTTGTTGCATCCTAACTAGGGCAAGCTGAAGCTCTTCCACATCATCTAAAAGGGGAGGAGTGGTCTTTACAAACCTATCAGGCATGGGTTCTTCACGGGAATATGGCATCTTCAACTGAATTTCCCTTTCTTGTACCCACTGGAGATAAGGCTCCAAAGAAACAGATCCTCTAGGCCCCAAGTCCTTTCTACTCTTCCTGTGAATATGGCGCCAAGCCATTGCAATTTTCTCCTTAGCTTCCTTATGATCCCCTCCCTCTTTGAGAAGGAAACCACTCAGATGAATACTATTTGGCTTATCTCTCATTGGATATCCAAGATGACATCGTGCAAGAACGGGACTGTAGTTAATTCCTCCCTTTGTACCAATAAGAGGTACATTGGGGAAACTACCACAATTGTCGACAATCTCCATATCATGGTAAGCCTGATGATACCAAACAATATCTGAATGAGTGAGGGCCATAATCTTTAGGGCCCAACGAGGTTCCTTCTTAACATCCCAGAAAGCATCGACATGAGGTAAGTGAGAAATAAACCACTGATACAACAAAGGCGTGCAACAAATGATCATTCCTCCATGATAAGAATCCCTAAGATGAATGGAGTAATAAGCATCTCCTAATAATGTAGGGACTAGATTCCCAATCAAAAATATCCTGATGGCATTGATATCCACAAAGTTGTTGACGTTCGGGAATAAGAACAACCCATAAGTAAGTAGAGCAAAGATGGCCTCAAAAGAAACTGTACTCTTCATCCTAGCAAAGTAGTGAACTTTCTGTAATAAAAACTGAGCAGGTAATCCTCTAATTCCTCCTTTGGTAGTCATGTGGGACTTAACCTCAGACTCCTCCAAATGAACCATAACAACTATCTCATGGGACTTTGGCTCTCCCTCTAAACCGGTGAAAGGAACACGATCGGTGATAGGTAAAACCAGTAGGTAAGAATACTCCTCCAATGTAGGCATCAATTGATAGTTAGGGAAAGTGAAACATCGATACATCGAATCATATAACTGGACCAAAGTCAAGAGAATACCCTTCTTCATCCTGAACTTCATGAGAGACACGATGGATCTATACTTATTTCGAAAATCAGCAGAACTCTCAATCTCGGGAATCAGACTCATCAATTCATCTATCTTGAGATCTTTGAAACTGTACTTCCGAGTCTTTCTTTTTTCAGAATCTAAGGTCAAAAAGTTCCAAAGATATTCGCAAAAAATCAACTTTTAAGTCCCTTGAAACACATTTTTAAAGGATGCCCATGGGTGCATGAATGCATAATGCAACAATCACACACAAGATCACAAACATGGGGGTTTATAGGTTCGACGTCACGAGAATGAAGTCAAAGGTACTACCCACAAGTTACGGACTAAAGTTTATCACCTGCCGAACAAGGTTCTAAGAGGTTCCTAGAGTCTACATCCTTCCTTCGGATATTACCAACGTCCTGATTGACTCGGTAAATAGTAATATTCTCAGGAAAAACTCTTCTGAATGTAGTATCGTGTGACAACCATTTCTGGATTACTCCGTCATATTCTCCGCACTACACCTAAAAGGCCAAGATTGATTAAGGGTTCTACGGTCCTCAGTTTCAGCAGGCTCATAGGTCGAAAGCAGCACGTCTTCCCGACTATTCAATAAATGATACTACAGTCAAAGGGGCCTTCACTGAATGGGGGATCTCATGCCTCCTTTTTTTGGATTACTCCCTTAAAGTTAACATGACTATATCACTCGTCCTATCTTAAGTTTGCCCAAGTCCGGGTAGAGGACTTATGAGAAATCACCAAGCACCCTGAAAACAAGGAAAATCCAGACAAACATATACAACACATAATATACAACAAATAATAGCGCATACACAAATAAACAAAGATAGGCTCAACCCACTTAGGGATGGAACAGCATTAGGTCGATCTTTCCCCAGTGAAGTCGCCTTTTTTTGTAGCGGTAGAAATGTTGAGACTAAGCCATTGGATTGACTTAACTCGCATAGATCATATAAAAATCGCCACCGCGCTTTATTGTTTCCAAAGGAATTGGAAAAGAGTGAATAATCCAAAAATAGGGGGAGAGAATCTAAGTTCGGGGGTTGGTTATGTAAATGGAAGGTATTAGCACCTGTAACATCTACAGTACTCCACAGGAACCTCTTTGAAAATTTTTGTATTTTGGCTATAAGTGTTGTATACAAAAATAAATTGCGGGGATGAGAAAATAAGTATTTTTTACAATTTTTGCACCCGCCGCGGTTGTGAATCTTTAGTGCCTACGTACCACCTTCTGTGCAGTAGGGGATCAGGGTACTCGTAGTTCACCTTTGAAAATTTTAAAATACAAGTGTATTAGTTAATTTAAAGATATGAGACATCATCGTCTTATCCGAGTGGAAGAACATACTTACTACCCACGATTATGAGAAAGGAGAATTTACGTCATCTCAAAGTGGAGGATATGGCTTGGATTTTAAAATCAACAAAGCCTCGCTCAACACCCAAATGGAAAATATCTCACTTCACTACATATCATAGAAGTATAGTAGCTCGCATCACTACAAATATTGACAAGAGTTTACTCTTTTGAAAAAAAATTTAAGGTAAAAAGCCAAAAGGGCAAAATGGTTTGAATGAGATTGATTGACTTTTAGTCTTCTCACAAAAATGTCAAAGTATTGTTAAGTTGTTTTAAAATTTGATTAAAGAAAATATTTTTTGAAAAGGCATGGACCTAATTCCAAGTTTATTGTGAAAGAGATTCAAGTTTAAAAATAAGAAGAGTTTTCAAAAGGAGGGAGAAGATTTTTGAAATTAAAGAAAATGGGAGGAGATGAAGGGACTATCCTAAAGCATAAGATAAAGGCTAGGGAAAAGAACCATCTAACCAACAAGAAGCCAACACTTGACACAATGAGTCAATGTAGAATTCCAATTCTTTTGATTTGAAACCAAGCAAGCAAGGATAATAAAAATATTTAGAAAACCAAGCTTCAAATACATTAAGTCTTCACAAAAATTGGGTAGAGTAACGGCAGCACACAGATGAATTCACAATCACAGACAAAGCAGATGATCAGAATAACCTGCACACAATGAAACAAACAACCCAATGTCTTGGGGTAAACCCCAAGAATTCCAGACAAAATAACAATAGAAGTCACCAAGGTCTCAAGGGTGATCAAGGTCTCTACTCTTAAGTCCAAGAAGTCCATATCTCCATCATTCCAAGGATATTAACCAAATAGTCCAGGTAACTTTAAACATTTTTATTGTTCAAATTGATTATTAGGTATCTTCAAAAAGAAAATGAAAAGCACAAGTGAGCAAAACAAAATGACATAAAGATAAATGCTTAAGTGAGCAAAGATGAAGATAGCATGAAATGAAAATTCTAAGATAAATGGTGCTTAAAGTGAAAGCATAAAGTAAAAGTATAGAAATAAAAGTCAGTTGTTAATGAGTTAGAAATTAGAGGTTAGTTGAATGACCATCTTGAAACTTGTATTTGAAAACTCATTAGAAGATTGATAAAATAAAATCCTCTCAACAACAATTTTCATTTTCTTTTTGTCAAGTATATCATTCATTACAAATTCACAAGGCAACAACAAATGATCAACGATACTTAAATGATTCACTTAGTCCAAAATTTACGATGATTCATTAAAGGATTGATAAGACCAAATCCTCTTAACAATGAACCTCAAAGTTATTAGATCAAAGGTTTCAAATTAAATATACTTGGGCTTGTAAACATAGGTTTGGACCACGAGTGATCATTTCTCGAATCAGGATAAAATTTAGCACTATGTTAGGCAATCGTAAGTGGACTTATATAGAAGTCGCACCTATTTTGAGGCCGGTCAATAGCAATCTATGTGCCATATGTTTGGAGAGATGATATGTAGATCACCCTCTAACAACATGTAACACAATGACAAAGGGATAAAATAAAGAGGGAGGGGAAATATTTGAATAAAAAAAATTTAATCAAAATTATCATTAAAATCATCCATCCATTTTAGTGGAGTTAAACTCTACACTCAAGATCCAATGATGTTAATGAAGTTTATGATCCACAATCACATAGCCAGAATATATTGAAAAATAAATTGCATTTAATGAATAAAAAAAATAAAAGAAAAATGAATTTTAAATTCTTTTTTAAAATGAAAATAAAAGATAAAATAGAAACTATATTCAAAGTATCAAAGAAAAAATTAAAGAGACCATACAAAAATCAAAAATGACCTCATATATTTTTATAAATTTTTTGGTAATTTTTTAAAATAGAAAAGTATTTTTAAACTAATTAAAATCACTTAAATAAGTGAAAAAAGATTTTAAAAATATAATAGAAGTCAATATAAATTCTATAAAAAATTCAGAAAGTCAGAATTAAGGAAAATTATTTTTTTTATAAAAATTTTAGAATTAAAAAAATATCAAAAAGGAATATTTAAATAATTAAAACAAGTTAAAACAAAAGAAAAATTATGAAAAATATCCAATCTGAAAATAAAATCATGAAAAAATAAAAATCAGAAAGAGAATATTTGAAAATATTTTTGTGAATTTTTTCATAATTTTTTAGTCAAAAATAAATTTTCTATGATTTTTTGAAGTTTAAATCAATTAAAATAAAAATCAGAAAAATAAAATAACACACTAAAAAAATATAGGTCATCTGATCATTGTCAAAATGCTTTAGTAAACAGATCCAATGGATCTGACGCGCTGTGCATGTCATGGACTTCTTGAATATCACACCTAACCATTTCTTATTAAAATAAAAATAACTTAAAATGTAGCATGTTGGATGGAGTCTGACTCACTAAAGTAATCAGATCCAAGGGATCACAATACGCGCGCATGGTAAATTAAAACACCAAATCTGTTTCAAAACAATAATGTGGCTAAATGTCATTAGTTGAAGACGGACATGTCATTGTCTTCAACCTCCATCCAACCTCAAATCGAATTCCACAAACTGTAAATTTAGCAAACCTGACTGGTACCATTAGATTCATCTCTTCAAGACGATTCTAATGGTACCATTGCGCAAAATTTACATAAACTGAGCAAGGCTTAAATTGAGAAAATGAAGAAATAATAGCGAGCACGAAATTCTGGAATATCTCACTCAAATCTCAATGAAATTGCAAATTGTAAAAAGCATGAGAATCAAAAGCATGCAAATTGGATCGATTTGACCAAGAAATTTACCTGAACGAAGTAGCAAAAGATGGCTCTGAAATTGAAATTCTGTAGATTAATATAGGTCGCAATTCTTGAAGGTAAGAGTATGGTTAGCTTCAGAGAAGTTCAATGAAGCTAACTGAATGGAGCTTTTGGTGATTTGGAGTGAGAATGCAAGAAATCATAAATTCAAATTCAGAGTTCGTGTGGGATCTGAACAGGGGTCAATTGGTTATTAAAAGCTTCAGAAAATGAGTGAGGGATAATACTTATTTATAGTTGATCATGATGTAAGGCTCAAGCATGTGAATTAGAGGCAAAACTAATGAAATCGTGTGAACCTGCTAAGTGGGAAAAGTGTGACTTCACATGGCTCAAAATTCAACAAAATGGATGGTTCAAGGGTCGTTCCTCATTATGGTAAGTTCATAAACATGATTAGACGTGAAATTGATCCTTAAACAGGCTTGTAATTGGGTTTAAACTAATTTCCAAATTTGACTGAACATGAAACTTCAATTTCAAGGTGTCAACTTCATATCCATGGTGTTAACAATGTAGGGCACTATATGATGTGGTTTTTGAAGCATTAGAAAGATCTCTTGTCAAGCTTTACAATGTGAAAAGAATGGTTACATTTGGTGTCTTGGATCAAGATTTTTATATCTTTGAAATCAGCAAAAACACACAGATTTTCCACACTTAGAAAAAATTTAAAGTTTGGCATTAAAAGTGACTTGTAATATTTTGCATCCAAACATGGCCTTCCATTCAAAATTTGCTTTTTACCAAAAAAAATGGCATGAAGTAGATCTCTTAAATGACATTTTGAGATTTGGACCGATTAAAAACTCTAATAATTGATGGAGTTATGACCTTGTGAAGTTGGTGCAAATCCATGAAATGACCTATAATCTTTTGAACTCTTAAGGCATCTTCTAACCATTTTCAAGCTTTGAACATAAAAGAAAAGTTGAATTTCACATCCTTAAGATCAGTGGAAAAAGAATGGCTCAAGGAGATGAAAATTGACCAAGTTATGATCTTTTAAGTCACATAAGGGAATTTGAAGGCCTATTTAGAAGACTTGTAATATTTCTTCATCATTAGGAATCTTCCATACAAAATTTCCTTGAAACTATTGAAGTGATTAGTTGATAACCTTTTAAAGAGAAGCATGTCTTTGGAATCACTCAAAAATCTCAAAAGATAAGTAAGATATAACACTACGCCAAAAAAGACCTACGAAAGCGCTTTTTTTGGCATTTAAAAGCGCTTAAAAGCGCTTTCTAAGGTGGCGCTGCTATAGGTTTTAGCAGCGCTTTTTGTTTAATGAAAAGCGCTTTCGTAGGTCTACTTATGATAACGCTTTTTCTAAAAAGCGCTCTCTTAAGTACCCTTATGGCAGCACTTTTTCTAAAAAGTGCTATCTTAAGTAGGCTTTTGGCAGCGCTTTTTCTAAAAAGCGCTCTCTTAAGTAGGCTTTTGGCAGCGCTTTTTCTAAAAAGCGCTCTCTTAAGTAGGCTTTTGGCAGCGCTTTTTTATGAAGAAGCGCTTTCATTGGTGGCGCTTTTTTCTGGAAAAGAGCTTTCATAGGTTGTCTTTTAGCAGCGCTTTTTCTTGGAAAAGCGTTGTCATATGTTTACCTTAGACAGCGCTTTATGTGAAAAAGCGCTGTCATAGGTCTACCTATGAAAGCGTTTATCTCCAAAAAGCGCTTTCATAGGGTGTTTTTTTAGAGGTATAATTTATATAATTCATATACCTGCATTGTTTGCAGCATATTATTTATATAAACCAGTTGCCATAACCTGTAATTCATAAACAACGGTAATGCATTTTAATCCAAAATATATATACACCATTTTTGTACCTCAAATTATATATAAACCATTGTTATCAGCATTGTAACTCAAAATCAGTCTTACAAAATCAACCCTAACAACAACTAAACCAGTCCTTATATGATTCTCTGCTCAATAAAATATTGACACAACTCCTCTTTGGTTTCTTCCAACTGATGTTTCGTGTAATATGCACATTTGTACTCATCGAAGTACTACATAACAAAACATAATATGCATGATTTAGTTAAAAGTAAAAAATAATATGAAATATCCGAGAAATAATAAAAGAAATCCTAAGTTATAAATCCATACCGTGACTGGAATCTTTATTTGATTCAGTTGAATGATTTCTTTGATAAACCGCATAACGAAGTATCCGCAATCTATACCGGTTTGCTGTTGAGGATACTACATAGAAAAACAAATAAGAATATATAGTTGTATTGTTTTATCAAATAGCGTAAATATTATAGCAAAATAGTGGAAATTAATATACCTGCACTTTGATCCAATTAATGTTGTTTGATTTAGACCGTCGTACCCGAGCTTCTCTTTGACACCGGAATACTTGTATCGCTCTAACAAAATAAAAATATATATTTAGAACAATGTCACAGAAATAATTAAATACATAAATACACACAAATATTTAGAATAATCTCACTTACGTATCAATCATTAACTTCATATCCGGATAATTTGTCCAATCACCGTCAACCGAATTCAGATAATAGACCACTTCTTTTATAGGATCGATAGCAACCAAAAACCAGTGACATCTATAAATTAAAACAACAGTTTAGAAGAAATTTTTCTACGCAAAAATTACAAATATTAAAATGAACTTAGAATGAAAATCTAACCCTGTAGGAATAATATTATACGCCCAAAGATATAAGCTTTCTGTACTGTCAGTTGCCATGAATCTTTCTACTAAGTGCTCTTTTACTGATTTCGGTTCCCTACCAATTGTCGCTCCGCTGACACGGGAGGAAGACACGAAATGGAATCTGTTTGACAATTGATTCTCGCGCATCCATTTTTCATATAACAGCCTTAAATAAAAACATAATTAATATTAGAGTATATTCATTGAAATGTTTAAAAAAGATTTCAGCTAATTACATAATATAAAGATGGGGTTACTGGATGTATGCGTGCATAATACTGACGCACAATTCTTTATGACGGAAAATCTGTTCCACATCCTCATGTCCAATTATTTCGGTGCAAGGAAAACCAAAGATACCTTGATCCATATCCATTTAACGAATACCACCATCCATCAAATCTGTTGTTCCCACTATTGTTTCAAGACACTGCCGGTATCGAGGGAAAAATCTAGTAGGCACCCTTTTCTTGGGTGGTACGCCAACGATTTTCTGGCTCACTTGTTGTGACCCATGAAAAGGTACCTAAAAATCATATAAACTCAGTTAAATTATAAAATTATGCAGTTTTTGATTCGGATCATATAATTAACACTTTAAACGTACCTCTTTTGGTGATACGTCAGACTCGTCGTGCCGCAAAATCCCTTTACCCTTAGATGCGGGTGTTGTAGGAGTCTATAATTACCGTGGAAATAACTGAGGTCAGAACTGGCAGTTGAAGACTTAAAGATTCATAATTGTTTTCAACATACCTGATCATCTATGAAAATTAGGTTCGATGGCCATGCAACAAAAGATCCTATTGCATCTCACAACAATGTGGTCTCAACAACAATGTCAGGTATCGGCAACAACGCATCCATATCTAAAGCAATGTCAACTGATACTTTCATGTGTCCATCCGGAAGCAGTCTATTATGAAGTAAATCTCCCGAAGTGTTATGGACTTTTCCCTTGCCAACTAGTCGATAAGTCGGCGACGATAGGTATAGCTGGCAAGATGAAATGCCCTAAACCAATAATAACTGTTAGAAGTGACTAAAAATATTCTATAATAATAACGGATATATATTGAAAATTACCTCGGGAAATTTATGCTGATAGTTGATACTAGCTTTGTCACTAGTTTCTTTCAATTGTGAACTGCTCTTTTCCGCCATATATCTCTCTTTATCCTTCTACAATTCACGGACTTGAGCTTGTAAATCCTACAATGTTTGCATCACTTCTGCATTGCTAGGATTTCTTCTCCTTGGATGCTTATACAAAGAGGTTGGAGTCACACCATGACCTTTACCCCTCACCCGACCCGGATACTCAGCAATATTTAGTGCTCGACTAAGTACGCTCCTGGTATCCTGATGATCCTCACCTGGGGATACCGATTGCGACAAGGTCTCCTGTAATTCATTTACATATAAAAAATTATTAGTGGAGATAAAAAATTATTTAAATATTAATAAACATTAATTGATTTAACTAAAGACACAATCTTATACTTACACATTCATCATCCACATGTTGAATATCGGGATTAACAGCTTGATCCTTGCCCACACGGGCTTCCTTCCACAACAAATGTGCCGGTAGTGATGTTACGTCACTTTTCGTCTCTTCTAACTACGCAATGACAGAAGTCTTAAGATCATCAACTATAACACATTGAGAGAATTAATAAGATCGTAGAGTTTATATTTACTTACAATTTTTTCCTCTAAGAGAGCATATCCCAAACGCCCTTTTTTGTATGGATATGCGGGTTTTGACGCTCTCTCGCGATTGATAGCACTCACTTTCTTGAAATTCTTGTCTCTTCTTTGGCCTATAAAACCAACCCATTCTTCAGGTGTAATGAAGTTCTCATATTTCTTTGGACGTTCCGGATCCTCTTCAAGAAAATTTCCTTCATCATCTTTAAGATACTTGTTTGTTAAAAATGTTCTCCACCCTCTGTGTCTTTTTCCAGCCAAACCCATTATATACTTTTTACGGGTATCTTCAATGTTAAAAGACCTCTACAAAAAAACATACGCATAAAGTGTGTTAGTAAAAGAAATTTAAACACATATTATCGTCAAGATAAAGCAAATAACAAAAACCATATATGTACCTTTATCTCAGTCCAAACTTTCTCCTTAGCCTCATCCAACTCTCCTCTTTTCCATCTAGGAGTGGTGATCGGAATGTGTATACGAACAAACGTACCAATGTAGCTTGTCAACTTTGCAGCATTAGACCCAATTAATTGGTCATTATCATTCCAATCTACATTATATGTTACTCCTCTATCTCTATCACGGATGATTCCCCTCATAATAGTTATACCTCGTGTAATATCTTTTTCTGAAGTCTTTTCTGAAGTATTTTCTGGAGTATTTTCAGGAGCATTTTCAGGAGAATTTGCATCTTTTGAGTTTTCTTGATTACTAGCCATTTGACCTGTAATAATGAAAAAAAAATAAAAATGAAATGACAACTAAAAATGAAATGGCAAATAAAAATGAAATGACAAATATAAAAATGAAATGACCTAACTCCTAGAGCACCAAAATAACTTGGAAACCCCTTTCAATTTTGACAAACATTCTTGCACAATTACTCTTGCCATGTCAATAGAAGTTGTTGTAGATGATAATAAGAAACCATAGCAACAAAAACCACATCAAGATGTTAAGAATTGAGAGATTTATGAACTTGTGATCAAGAAATCAAGAACTTGTCCAATTAGGTCAAACTTCTTCAATCAACTCTTGCATCTTTTGATTTTATTTAACAAATTGAGGCATGATAAATCATAGTAGACCTTGTCATGATATTACTTTAAACTATCTTCAATAATTATGCTTGAATCTCAATGAAGCTTTGTTGAAGAAGACATGGAAATAAATTCATGAACCTATGAATGAACTTGATGAAATGTGTTGTGCCCTCACCTACAATATAATTAATTAGAGCAAACATTCATTGTATTTATTAGTTTAAAAGTTAATAAATACAAATTAAATATGATCACAATATACAAATTAAGGTGCTTGGTGATTTCTCATGAGCAAACCTAAAGATAGGGAGAAGAACTAAACCCTAGTATGGTCTTGTTGTGATTGGGTTGATATGAGATGATAGAAGAATCTTAGGGGAAAAAATTGGGGTACAACACCCACCATTGCTTTCTTCCTCGGGATTATCATTCGGAGGATAAAATATCTTCCCGTCGACCACCTGGTTAAAGGGCCCAGCACCTTCGACCACAAGCTCGACCCTTCTGTTGATGATCTTGAGCTGCTCCACGGCAGTGTTGAAGCCGTAATTAGGGTGTGCATGACATCCTCCTCGAGCACACGATTTCGAGCAATCAGGTCTCGCCTAGTCACAAGGGCCTTCTCTGTGTTGTTCTCTTTCTCAACAGGTGCTACAATTTCCTCTAACTGCTTCACCCGAGTAGCCAGTTGCTCGTTTTCCTTGGTCGTAGCCTCTAGTTGAGGCTTGATCTTGTTCAAATCCTTGATGATTTGGAACTACGCTCATACTTAGTCTCATGATTGAGAATATTAGCCTTCAACTTCTCATTAATCCCCTTAAACTTTTGGATGCGAGCATAAGCTTTATCCAGGGCTGCTTGGGAGCCTACAACTTCATCATTAAGTGTCAAAGCGGTTTTGAGAACCCTCATCACGACGGCCACATATCCTGACAGATTCTTCTGTCGGGTTTCTTTGTCCTCAGACAGAATGGCCTCCCTCTCCTCTTCATGGAGACCTAAGGAACTCTCCCCACTAAAGATACCTTTAGTTGAGATAGCAAGAGGCAACACGAAAACCACCCCGGCAACCTTGTCCCCCGACCGCTGTCGCGTGCTTGGGGTCTTCCATGCGCTTCCTTTTAGCCGCTTATTCGGGAGGGGGAGCCTAGGCCCCTGGAGAGGAAGACGAACCGCTTGGACGAGAAAATGTTTTGGCTTGTTCCTGAAGTTGGGCAACCCGAGTTTTGGGCGCCAAGTGTGATAGATTCTTGGACCTCAACTTGAGTAAACATTCTGAGAGAGTCGTCATCCAACCTGTAATCAAAAGAAACTATTAGTCCGATACAAAATTACGAACATGAAGTTATGAGCATGTCCCCTACCTAGTAGTCTCAAAGCCTCATCATCAGAGGAGAAATTTCGTGTTAATTAGTCGGGGAGAAGCTCTCGACATAAGCCACTAGCTTGTCATAAGAGAGCTTATCCAGGGCATCTAAGTCCTCGGACTTCACCGTATAATACTCGGGCTTCTGCTCAAAAAATTTCAATTGCCACTCAATAGGAAACTTCGCAGTCAGTTGAGCCACTTTCCGACAATCCTTGACCTCTTTCGATCAGTCATACGAAGAGTCCACGACCGCATAAGTGAGGGGCTTCAAAATGAAGTACTCTTCATTAAAGTTTCATACATATTCCATGTACGGTTGGAAGAGTTTTCCAAATTTCTTAAACGACACCCATGCCTGCCGCCCGTCAATGTTCTACCATTAGAGATAGAATATATGGAAGAAAAGGGTTTGAGTTGCACCGATCTGAAGGTGCTGACAGACGAGCTCAAATTCCCGCATGAACACGAGCGAGTTTGGATGAAGCTGAGAGGGGGCCAGTAGTAGCCATTGAAAAACTCCACCTAGAAATCGTTGAAGGGCAAACGCATCCTGGATTCCTTAAAAGAAAATTCGTACATAGGAAAGCGTTTGCACGGGAAAGACGAGCATATCCTCCGAATTCAGTGATGGATTTGGAGCACCCAGTTGGCAGGGGAGTCTTCTAATCTATCATCGAGGACATTAAACGCGTCAGAAGCATCCTTCACAAAAAAGGATCCCTTATTCCGGGGTCGGGCGCAACCCAAGCCAGGGGCTGACCGCGGCCTCAGCTTCGCCCCCATCAGTGTTGGGCACGATATTTTCCTTGATTGGTTATGCCATCATACTTGAAAATCAGGGAAAACAATGAATTCGACATCATCAAATTCACCCTTCCACCGCAAATCAAGTGAAAGGACAATGAATGCATCGAGGAATGGTCCTCGATGAGTGCACTCGACCATACGCGGGGATATTTTGTCAAACGGGAAAGTTTCCCAAATCCTTCCCACTATATGGGGGGAAGACCCCTACGTAATTCAGAACGAAATTCAGGAGTCATGAATCTTCATCCATATTCATGAACCTAGATGAACATTCATGGAGGTTCATCCCAGAAACTATGAATCTTCATTCACATCTGTGAACCCAGATGAACATCCGTGGAGGTTCATTCCAGAACCCATGAATCTTCATCCAGAGGTTCATCCTTTCATGTAAAACCCCATTTGTTTAATCTAAAAAACCTAAGAAAAACACGATCAAGATGAAATCAGTTACTTGGAGAGATGAACGTAAAGGTGTCTATGACGGTGTTGGAGGAGACGAAGGAAAGGGAAATGGGAGGATAGAGAGCTTGAAAATATCAAAGTAAATCTCATATTCCCCTTTTATAGATAGCCCCCACCTCACGAGGTAGCATGCGAAAAGTCATTATTACTTGGGCTCTTAGACTGCCCTATGTAACGATGACACCCCAAACAGCTGCCACGTGGGGCTCACGAGAGGATATGTCGCCCACAACAGTCTCACATAAAAGGTTATAAGTATTTTTAACACAAGTATGTATATTATCGTTTTCCTCAGGGTTTGGTGTGATATTAATGTCGTTCTATAGTTTTAGTGAATTTAAGTGTTGATTCATAGACAAAGTTTTGGTATTTGATTTTAGTAACAAAAAGTTTAAGCTTCATGCACGATATTGTGATTTGGATAAAAGAGAGGTTTTTGTTTGAAAAACTTGTTTTTATAAAAGGCATGTCAAGATTAGTTTTCATCAACCTATTCAATATATATTTGATTAATCATGTATATGAACTAATTGAAGATCAATATATTCACATATCCTCTCAATATTACTCATGTCTAAGCAATATTGTGAGTATTATCATGTTAATCATTAAATGATCTCTCAACCTAACTATTAACATGATAATCTTTAAAGCTTGATACAAGTGAATACTAACTCACAAACCTATGTCTAGAGTTTTCTTATTAATAGATGAATATTTTAGGTCAAGCTTGGAACTTACTTCTCAATAATGATCTAAACCATAAAAAGAACAATGATAACAAAGACATTCAACATATATTAATCATCAACCAAGTTCATATACAAAATGATTAAAAGAACTACATAAGGTCTAGGTTAACTACCTCTAATCTTAACACAAAAGATGCTTAGCTCCTCATAGTCATGATACCTTGATCAACAAATAAGCAATAAATCTTTATGGACATCAACCTTCAAGTTTCTTTGATTCAAGATGCAAAGCTTAATTTCTTTGTAGTAATGGAAGAACAAGGGTTTTTCTTTCCAATGTCAGGTTTTTCTCCTTTCAAAAGTACAAGAGTTGGTGAAAGTATAGTACAAAATATGGCTAAAGTAGTCTAAGAGCATGGGCAATCTACACACCATCGCTGGGAGACCATAAAGCATCACCGGATGACGCTAGCTGAATGCACCATGTGACCAACTAGACGTGAGAAACAAGCAGGAAATATCCACCATCGCTCGGCGACAAAGATGCTAACCCAAGAGCGAAACAATACAGAAGCTAACCCAAAAATCCACCTTTTCTTCACACCTTTCGCCGAGCGATGACATTCTGTCGTCGGGAGATCGATTACAGCAACTCAACATTTGTTTCCTTGCACAAACAACAGAAAACTGACATCGGACCGTCATATCTGCACAAAAGTTGTTGAAAAACTAACAAACAAATTAAAACATTCAAAGTTATTTGTATTTATGAAAAATGACTAAAAATAAGTGCTTATCCTAATTAAAAATAAAATAAAGAGTTTGAAAGTGTTAATAAATGATATGAAATTTATTCAAAAGTTGACACTTAACAACTCTCCCCGACTAAAATCTTTGTTTGTTCCTAAATCAAAGGTAAACACTAAGATAACAAGATGAATTTAGAAGAACAAAATCAACAAGATAGATTTGGATGGTTCAAACACAAAATATGCGACCACAACATAAATCAACTGTTTTCAAAATCAAAGCGTGATAATGAAATAAGTTTTAAACACAAACATCTAACTACGCATAAATCAGTAATAACATGTTCATATTTTCACTTATGTCCTCTAGGCCCCTCATATATAAAAAACAAAACCAATAACAAATTGTGACACTCTTGAACTATATTTAACCGGTCAATATATTTTCACTTGTGTCTTATAGGCCCCTCATATATAAAAAACAAAACCACTAACAATTTGGAACACTCTTCAACTATATTAACAATAAGTCAACGTAAAAAAGAAACTACATAAAAAAAATCTTTAAGAGTCACCATAAAAACTATGTCCCGATGATTTCCATTCATCTTAGGATCATACACATGGAAATTGGTACATAATTGATTTCAATACATTAAACATGCTATAAGATCGAGATTCGACGTTCCAGTGAATATTTCTCTTAAAAACAATCGTCAGAGCAAAGATTAAACCGTTGAAATAGGATTTCATTCAATGAGAGTTATTATAGAAGAAAAAAATGATTGTCTCATTATCTTAAATGTGTGCGTCCATGAAGAGAAAGAAGAACAAAACAGAAGTTTGGTTTGGATGATCGAATACAACAACATTAAAGTGGAAGGATAGGCACAATGACAATGAAATAAATAGAAAGAAACTTAGTTTTGAAATAATAAATAAGATTATATTTATTTAAGAAGAGAGAATGTTTAGTTTTTTATATCAATAAAGAGAAAAAATAATTAGTGAATTGGATTTCTCAATGCATTGTCTAGTTTTCGTTCTATGTAAAAAATAATTTAACAAAAATTTCATAGACAAAATCCGTCCCACTCAATTTTTAAGTAGAGTAGACGGGACGGATCAAATTAAAATATCAAATCGAAAATCTCAGTCTAACCCGCAAAAACGGTAGGTTAAATAGGCGGACTTGACCAATTTTATCATCTCTAAATCCATTAGAAAGAGGGAGAAATGTAATATATAACACATAATAAACCAGACAAAACAGGAAATCCCACCCATAGACAGAAAGTGATGGTGTGAGAAACCACAGGAACTATGTGCCCTGTTATTGGACATTAACCCTATCACCAACATGGACAATCCAACAGCCACCACCAACCAGACCAACAACACAATCAAAAGGAGAAAATAAAAGAAGGTGAGATATTTAGTGAATGATCCTATGTAACAATAAATTTCATTTAATTATTTAATCAAAATACACATAATCACATGTAACAGTTGGTAGCGATGCTTAAATATCCGACAGTAGTGGTGCGGGTTAGAACCCGCGGCATCTCATTTATTCTCCCGAAATTTCAACCGCTAGACTACTGGATAAACAAAACTAATGTATTGTTTTTCTCTTAATTCTTTTTAAATGTGTTTCAGATTGGACCAAGACCGAGTTCAATCCATCGAAAAGATTGGACCGAACTCAATCCTAAAAAACCTAACCTTGCTCTATAATTATGAACTAATGATTTAGGAAATATAATGGAATCCTTTTCTCCGTACAACAACTAAAAAAGTCTTCTAAATATATTCTAGAGCAACATATAGAAAAGTCACACTCCAAAAACACTAATACATCAATAACTAAGTGACTTCTAGATGCTATTATCATGTTACAAAAATACTAATCCACAGAGGCAGTTGCAGAAATGTAATATATAACAGAGAATAAACCATGGACAAAACAAGATATCCCACCAATGGACAGAAAGTGATGGTGTGAGAATCCACAAGAACCATCAGCCCTGTTGTTTGACATGGACCCTATCACTAGCATTGACAATCCAGCGGCCGCCACCACCCTGATCAACAACACAATCAAAAGGAGAATATATCAATAGTTCTATCTTTTCATCCGGATATTAAAATAGTATAGTAAATAATGTATATATAAGGCCGTCTTTGAAGGCGTGCTATGCAGGGTTTAAAATTTGTCTGGAATGGTTAAATAGGATTTCACTAAAAACTTGACACTTTTAAACCATGGTTAAATATGATCTCTAATTAATTTATCTTCATTGAGTTCTGACTAACCTACACAACGCCTCTAAAAATTTAAGATAGATCTGTAGCAGATGCCATGTATAGATATATATTTGAGTTCTGACTAACCTACACAGCGCCTCCAAAAATTTAAGATGGATCTGTAGCAGATGCCATGTATAGATATATATTAAGTACCTACCAGGTTAAAATAAGGCAAGCCGTGGAGAGTTGCTTATTGGAGGAAGCTTTCTCAAACTCTTGTTGAGAACAAACACAATTACAGCCACCTAACAAGTTGGCTATAACATGAGATACTCCCAAAAGCACTGCTGCACCCAACCCCAACATGAAGGCTTCATGACTTGGCTCTCTACACTCAAATATCCACACCTTCAAATGCTTAACCTGTTTTGTTAAAAATAATAACTACTCACATTGCAGTTTAACATAGATAGATTAATTCACAATGCACATAAAAAAATTGTTGGCTTCAAGCATACATACCTTGTTTTGTGCTGTTTCAGCTTCGAAGCCAAGAATCCCAGCTGCTATATCAATGATAACAATGAGGAGACAAAGAAAAATGCCTCCCACTCTAGCCATTTGTATATTACAGGTTTAATTTGTTACCAAAGTTCTGAGATTAGAAAGAGTGAAAATAATATAAAGAAAATGTAAAGATAAATAATTATGAGACTTAAGAGCACAAGAGGGTAAAAGCTTCTTTTGTCCAAACTATGCAAAATTTGTATTTGCTTTATTGACTACTTTTGCTTCTTTTTCTCCATTCTTAGATTCCTTTGTCAGTAAAGCAAGCTAGAAACCAGCTCATACTATCAAGTCCTTAATGTGAATGGTGGAAGGTTTGGTTCTTTGACTTTTAGGTTACTTTACTTCTTTTTTGGTTATGTCAGTGATAACCAGCAAGTTTGAGTTTATAATATTATATTTTTAACAATTTTCAACGGTAAGTAATTTATTCATGGAAATTGTGCACTTAAGTTCAATTGGTTTATAGATTTTGCAAATTAGTATGAAATAGATTTTTGAAATTGTAACCCAAGTCAAATAGTCTTATTAAAGCTCAATTGCATGACAAATTGTGATTGATTTTTTTTCTTCAACAGTTGATGTTCATGATACTCTTGATAGAGTTCATGTTTATTTGCGTATCAATGGAGCGCAACAATGGACTTTATTTATGAAATTTATCCAAGTCTCAAATAATTGTGAATAGTATTAGTTTTTGTGTTTTTAGTTAATAAGTGATCTTTCGTAGATAAGCACCATAAGATTTTTGTCTTTGAATTTCACTTGGTTTGAAAATGAGTTCAATCGACTAGTCATTTGAAAGAAGTCTTTTCTTAGGTATATTGATTAATCTAATATCTATTTATTAAAAGAACATTTCATTGATTTTTCTTAAACACCCTTTTTAAATTGTCTAACAGCTTTGTAAGTAATTGTTGATTATGACTCATATTATTAAGATAATTATGAGTTGTTGAGATAATTATGTGTTGTTGAGAGTATAACTCATATTGCTAAGATAATTATAGATTGTTGAGATAACTATAGGTTGTTGAGAGAACAGTGGAGTCCCTCAGGAGAGACCACATACTGGATCCTGTCAGTGGAGACTACAAGTCCCTCAGGTGATGCGTTTAGGTGAGGTAACCCCCAGCGTGTAGCTCATTTGTATTACCCATAAGGGCGGAAAAGATCTTTTTGTGGAAATCCACCGTATTCGTATTGCCTTGATAAGCGGCAATGATCTTACTTTAGAAGTTCAGCGTATTTGTATTTCCTTAAGAGGAGGTAAAGATCTTTCTGTGGAAGTCCAACATATTTGTATTGCCTTAAGAGACAACAAGAATATTCATGTGGAAGTACAACATACATGACAGTTAAAATCAAAACATTCCCCTTGCTCATAGATATTCAAAAGTTTGTACATAAGGGGGCGACACACCTCCTTTAAAAATTTGAAAATAATTTAATTTTAATAATATTTTAAACACATGGAGATCCAAGTCGCGAGGATGAGTCATCCATCTAACTCTTGTAGCTTACATGCTCCATGTGGTAGCTTCTAGAATATGTGATATGCTCTTTCTAAGTTGGGCTGCAATTTTCCTTGTTGCACAGACAAAACCACCCAACATCAAGTAACCCTCTTGCATTTACCTTGGCATTACTTTAGAGTTGTATCTTCTAGCCGCTCTTTGTTAGGCGGCTAATTCCTGAATATGGGCGACGTCTCTTACTTAATTGACCAAATCAATGACATACTTTAGCTCGATGCCATTCACTTCTTAGTTGAACTAATAAGACTTCCATGACGGCATGTCGATCTCCACGGGCAGAAAATCATATGCCGCGTACACTATGGTGCAGGGCGTCTCCTTGATAGTTGAATGGGGAAAGTTATCGTACGACCATAATATTTCATGGAGTAGTTCAACCCATAACCCTTTGGCGTCATCCAACTTCTTTTTAATCCCAATTCAATATCATGTTGTTCATAGACTCTGCTTGCCCATTAGCTTGGGGATGAACGACTGAGACAAAATTCATTTGTACACCTAACTCGCGGCAAAATATGATTGTGGTGCTAACAGATTATGTGTCGATGCCAAAGACGATGATTCTAGGAAACCCAAATCTACACATGATTTATACGACTATATACAACAAACTCTTTATAGTGTAATCTTGGTGACGACCTTGACCTTTATCCACTTTGTGAAATAGTCGACCCGCACGATCAAGAATTTTAACTACCCCCATGCTAGAGAGAACTAACCTAAAATATCCACTCCCCATTGATAAAACTGACAAGACACATCATATAGTGGATGAGTTCAGTTGGGCCGTGATACAGGTCGGCGTGTCTCTGACATTGGTCACATTTCTTAACAAATGCCACACTATCTTTCTACAAGGTAGACCAATGGTAGTGTGCTCTAAGTAGTTTGTGGGTGAGAGCCTTTCCGCCAATGTGACTACCTCATGCTCTTTGATGAACTTAAGCTAGGACTAAGGCGGTTTCATGCTCCCCTAGACACCGTATCATTGGAAAGGCTTTTCCCATCTTATAGCGCTTTCCCTCCAAGAGAGGATACTTGGTGGCTTGCTTCCTAACCCTCTTTTCTTCATCTTGAGGGAGTTTATCCTCCAGTAGATAGTGTAGTATGAGTGACATCCAACTTAAGTCAGGGGAGAATTCTATGGTATAACTCTCGTCTTCCTCAATACTAGGAGTAGTAAGAATCTCTAGTATCATTGTTCGATTGTACCATGTCTTCTTCGTTGTGGGGAGTTTAGACATAAAGTCTTCTATGAATTTTTTTCTCTGGACACGTAATTTACTTTAAAATATTTAAAGTGTGTTGATAAGATTCGTACCTTGTGGAGATATCTTATGAGCAATGGTTATTTTTCTTGGTACTCCCTGATAACTTGATTGGGGACCAACTAGGAATCACTTTTTGCCTTTAACCTGGAGGCACCCATTTCCAAGGTGTAATACGGTGGGAGAACTGACTTGGTTGTTTTGCGTTTAATCGTAATTGTTACGAATAGCAATAGTCTCCACCGAATTTTCTTTTATCCAATAAAGGAAAGGGTGAAAAGAACAGGAAAGAACTTTGAGATATTTTCTTGAGTTCGGGGGGTAGATTATGAAAAGGGAATGTATTAACACCCTTTTCATCCATAGTTGTCTATGGGCTCTTAGTTGCTTGCTAGATCACTTGAAAATGCTTTTGTTTGAAATGTGTTTGTGGTGGGTTTTAAAAGTATTTTTGAAAGCTCCTTCGTTGAGGCAAACTTTGTAATGATTCTCGTCTCTATAAGAATGCATACAAAGTGTTGGAATTTTGAAAATATTTTCATGTTTTGAAAGTGTTTGATGTGTTTGAAAGATGTTTGTTTTGAAGATGTTTTGAACGTGTAAGTGTGGAAAAATGGTTTTAGTTTACGAGCAAGCAACTACGAGCGTCCTACCTACTCAAAAGGTCTATGTTATTTTCTTCCTCTTTTAGATGTTTCTATTTTACCATTGATTTGATAAGAAGCCCCGTCATTGGATGTGAAGAGACGGGTGTGGGTCATCGTATAGTCATAGAAGGCAACTTATGAGACGTTTTGGCAATTTTCGTTAGGGACTAGATCGTTTACCGAAGGCAACATCGAGATACATCGAGAGACTACAATATTTTTATCGAGGGTGTTTGCTAAAACGCCCATATTCGAGGGACATGAATATTTTCCGAGGCAACAAGTGAGATTACCCTAGAGGTGCATGTGTGTGAATAGTGTCTTTGATTGCATGTATTTTGTCATTGAATTTAGGGTTTTCTAAGGGTTGATTTTATCTTGTCATACACAACCTAATTACTAGTATTTTATATAGAAGCGGTAAATTGCGGAAAATTAAATGTCCTACGCTATTACATATTTTGGGGATGGGGATACAAATTTACAAATGGGGATTTTCAGGAATTAAATCCTAATTAACTATTACAACCATATTGAAACTTGAATAATGTACAAGGAATATAATGTACAAGACAAAATGGAAAATGAAAAGATTTGTTTTGTTTTTGTTGATAAAAGATTTTGGTTAATTAAAATAATTATGAAAATAAAATATTTTTTTGTGATATTTTTATATATTCATAAAATAAACATTGTAAATAAATAGTGCACAAAAAAATTAACTCAAAAGGAGTTGTTTTGATTGGTTGGAAAAATGTTGAAGTTTGTTAAAAAGAAAAAGAAACAAACAAATGAAAAAAATTGTTCTGGTCCTGCCAAGGTTTGAACCCAGGACCTTATACATAAATTCCTTTCACACGCGCTGTTTGTACCATTGGGGTGGTATGTTTCATCCGTTAGATATACAATTTTCACTAAATATAAAATGAACTCAGTTCTGAATGACTTCATCTTATTCCTTTGAGCGCAGGGATGTAGGACTCCATTGTTTGAGCTTCGAAAGGCTTCGTTTCTCAGCCAATCAAAAGATGTAAAAACCTGCCTAAAATCTGAATGCAAATCTAACCATGTAACTTTCGAAAGCTATGCAATATCAAAACCAAAGTCTAACTGGTTAGAGTTGAAGTTCTAAACGTATAAGCAGTGATAATCGAAACTAAGAGCATGGTCAACTTCCTAGATATGATATCTACATCTTTTCTTTTATGTGTAATATAAATGATGTTTGAATGAAAAGTTCCAAGTTTAAGAAAACTTACCTCTTGGAGCGAAACTTGAGGTACTTCGACAAAGCCTTTAGGAACAGTTTGATGATGGATTATGCTTGCTTCAACCTTCCTGAAGCTATTCCAGTTGTTACTTTGCTTTGAAAATCACTTGAATCAAAGGTTGGTATGTGGTATTTAGGAGTGAATCGAAGGTTGGTATATAGAGTTTTTTGAGGGTTTTGGAAGTGTTCCATGGATGGTATATGGAAGTTGGGGGGGGGGGGGGGGGGGGTGAATCGAAAGGCTGATATATGGAGTTAGGGGTCGAATCGAAATACTCACTAACGTATGAAGGGATTTGAGATTTTTGAGAGTTTGAGAGTTTGAGAGTTTGAGAGTGTTTGAGGATTTTTTCCATACAACAAAAGTCTGTTCAGCTACTAAAAAGCCACCCTTAGATGTGTTATGAAACATATTATTTGTAGAAGAGTTTAGCTAAGATTTGAGGGGGAAAATAAATGAGATTTGAACAAATTGGGTATGTTGTCTTCATAGCCTTCGAGGTGCAGCTCTTTGTATGCCAATTTGGTGAAAATATAGGAGCAGCATAGTAGGACTTCTTTGCAGCAGTTTTGGAGTGTTGTGGCAGCTTGGTGCAGGACTATTTCATAGCAGTGCAGCAGACTTGAACTTGGCAGCACATAGGACTTTGTCCAGCAGCCTTCGACCAGACTCATCGAGAGACAAAACATCAATTGTATTCTTCGAATGGAACAAATATGTATCCTTCGAATTCAATAAATTCATGTTCTTTGGGTGGACCACGTGATCTTCGAATCCAACGAATTCATGCTCTTTGGATGGGCCACCAAATATGTGTCTTTCGAATCCACCAACTTCATGTTCTTCGAATGGTCCTTTTGCATGTTCTTCGAATGCACCAGTTGTGTGTCATAGTGTAGAAACTATGTATGTTGAAGGATTTAAAGGTGGAATCGAAGCAGGAGGGCAGTCATTGGCTTGTGCATGCTAGCATGAGGGAAGCCATTTCCTTGTGCATGCTTGCATGAGGGAAGCCATTTCCTTTTGCATGCTTGCATGCACGAAGCCACTGCTTTGTGAATCGAAGCCAGCATGTAGGAGGCTACTGCTTTGTGAATCTAAGAAAGCATGTAGAAGGCCACTGCGTTGTGAATCGAAGCAGGCATGTAGGAGGCCACTTCTTTGTGAATCGAATCCAACAAGTAGGAGTCCACTGCTTTTGTGAATTGAAGCAATCCTGCATGAGGCCATTGTCTTCTAAATCGAAGCATGCCTGTAGGAGGTCACTTCCTTCTGAATCGAAGCAAACCTATAGGAGGCCATTGCCTTCTGAATTGAAGCATGCCTATAGGAGGCCATTGCCTTCTAAATTGAAGCAAGCTTGTAGGGGGCCATTGCCTTCTGAATTGAAGCATGCCTGTAGGAGGCCATTCCTTTGAATCGAAGCAAGCAATGAAAGAAAACATTGCTTAGTTGAAGCTTATGAATCAATCTTGCTCGAAGGAAGTAAAATACTCAATCGAAGCTTAGAAACCAAATCTAATTTACTCTTCTTCAATTTAATGCTTGAGAAACCAATATGATCCATATAAACTACATGGGGCATTAAAAGTCCAATTGTACTTGTGCACATTCAAACTCTAGTTTTTGAGTCATCAGTGTTGAGGAAGTATCTTGAGCTGATCAAACCTTGTGCAGTCTTGACCCAATTGAAATCTTGTGAGGAAACTCTTGAGAAATGAGAGGGCAAATTTTAGGGTATAACACAAGGCGAGGACCATGTCGACGATGAGAGATTCATACTTATTCTGGTTGTTGCTAGCTCTAAACTTGAATTAAATGCTTGCTTAATTAGTATGTTTCACATACCTTCTAATACCATCTGGGTTCCTCTCCCTTTAACATTTGATCCTCCGTCATTTACATCGTCAGTTATGAGGGTGCCTCTTCCTCTACTGGCTAACTAAATTCAGCCAAAAAATCTTCCAGAACTTGGGATTTTATGCTTCTTCTTAAGACATATTATATGTCACAATCTAAAAGTTCTATTGCCTAAGATACCATCCTCCCTGTTAGCTCGGACTTCTTAAGGACTGTTCTACAAGGTAGTTGGTTTTTACAAGCACCTTCTAACATTAAAATTAGGGCAGAGCCCCATCTTCATGATGACGATGGTCATACATAGCTTCTTGATCTTCTTATAGCATGCCTTAGTGCCTTTGAACACTTTCATTATGAAATACACATGTTGAAGGTAGAGAAAAACACAAGAAAATGGGGCATTGAATTGGGTTTATAAAACTTTTCCCTTTTAAAAAATATTTTACAAAACTATGAAATAATATAGAATCCTAGAAATATAAAGAGACACATTCATTTTATCCAAATTCACCATTAACTAGGCTATATCTTATCCATCCTCCTCGGATTATTTTTCCTTCAACAAGGACTTAATCCACTATAACGAAACTGATTAATAATGCACGCGCTACCCGCCGGTGACTAACAACCAAACAATGATCTACAATCATTGACCCCTTAAGAAATTTGACCAACCTGGTCTTTCTTAATAGGATTTCATCTACAATGACTCGTAGCCATTGTCATCTTGAGTATATGACTAACACTAGTCACTCAAGGAACAATACAATAATATGTTCAAAGATCTCCACGAGATATAACGATCATTAACCCTATAAGAAATCTGACCAACCTAGTATTTCCTTCCCGGTCTCTTAAGAATTCTCGTTTAGAAAGACTAGGTTGGTCAGATTTCTTAAGGGTGAGCGATCAGAGGAGGTTTCATTCTCCCCTAGACACCATATCATTAGGAAGGTTCTTCCCATATTATAGCGCTTTCCCGCCAAGAGAGTATACTTG
The DNA here is from genome assembly GCA_948472305.1 of Vicia faba. Classification (NCBI taxonomy): domain Eukaryota; kingdom Viridiplantae; phylum Streptophyta; class Magnoliopsida; order Fabales; family Fabaceae; genus Vicia; species Vicia faba. Next base: position 92,865,851 of record OX451741.1, read on the forward strand.
GCGGCTTGCTTCCTAACCCTCTTTGCTTCCCCTTCATCTTGAGGAAGTTTATCCTTCAGCAGATAGTGTAGTATGAGTGACATCCAACTTAAGTCAGGGGAGAATTCTAGGGTATAGCTCTCGTCTTCCTCAATACTGGGAGCAGTGAGAATCTCTTGTATCATTGTTCGATTGTACCATGTCTTCTTAGTGGTGGCGAGTTTAGAAATTAGGTCTGCTATGAAGTTGTTCTCTAGACACATAATTTACTTTAAAAGATTTAAAGTGTGTTGATAATATTCGTACCTTGTGGAGATATCTTATGAGTAATGGTTATTTTTCTTGGTACTCCCTGATAACTTGATTGGGGACCATCTAGGAATCACTTTTTTCCTTTAACTTGGAGGCACCCATTTCTAAGGTGAGGACCATGCCGACAATGAAAGATTCATACTTATTATGGTTGTTGCTAGCTTTAAACTTGAATTAAATGCTTGGTTAATTAGTATGTTTCACATACCTTCTAATACCATCTGGGTTCCGCTCCCTTTAACATTTGTTGCTCCGACATTGACATCGTCTGTTATGAGGGTGCCTCTTCGTCTACTAGCTAACTGTATTCAGCCAAAAATATGCCAAAACTTGGGATTTTATGCTTCCTCTTGGGACATATTATATGTTACAATCTAAAAGTTCTATTTCCCAAGATACCATCTTTCCCGTTAGCCCGGGCTTCTTAAGGATTGTTTGACAAGGTAGTTGGTTTTTAAGAGCCCCTTCTAACCTTAAACTTAGGGCAGAGCTCCCTCGTCATGATGACGATGGTCATAAATAGCTTTTTGATCTTCTTATCGCATGCCTTAGTTCCTTTGAACACTTTCATTATGATATACACATGCTAAAGGTAGAGAAAAACACAAGAAAATGGGGCACTGAATTGGGTTTTTAAAACTTTTCCCTTTTAAAAAATATTTGATAAAACTATGAAAGAATATAGAATCATAAAAATATAAAGAGGCACATTCAGTTTATCCAAGTTCACCATCAACTAGGCTACATCTTGTCTACCCTCCTCGGATGATTTTGCCTTCAACAAGGACTTAATCCACTATAACCAAAATGATTACTAATACACGGGCTACCCGCCGGTGACTAACAACCAAACAATGATCCACAATTATTGACCCCTTAAGAAATATGACCAACCTGGTCTTTCTTAATAGGATTTCATCTAAAATGACCCGTAGCCATTGTCATATTGAGTATCTGACTAACACTAGTCACTCAAGGAACAATATAATAATATGTTCAATGATCTCCACGAGATATAACGATCATTAACCCTATAAGAAATTTGACCAACCTAGTCTTTCTAAACGGGATTTCTCACAATGATCGCTAACCCAATAGCCAGTGATCTCTTAAGAATTCTCACCTTCCCGGTCCCCTAATAAATTTCTTAAGGGTCAGATAACTCAATTCTTATAGAGTTCAATGATCACTAACCCAATCTCACCCCTGGTTAAAGAAGATTGAATAGGGGCAGCTGTTGTACCCCAAAATTTCCCCTCTTCATTTGCAATCCTAATTGTCTTATACTTCATCGTCATATGCATATATACATGTCATTGGCTCTATATTCATGGAATCAAGGCATTTCTTTGCAAGAAAGAGTTGTAAAAATTAAATGTTCCGTTAAGCAGCATTGTGAAGTAGAACTCAGGGTCTTTCGCATTTTAATGCACTCCGCATGTTGTTCTAATATCAAATAAACAACCAATACAATCATCATCATATCAATCTCTTATGCATTCCAATACACTCTGAATCGTGTAGAAAGTCAGGCCTCACATTTGATTTGAGACAGTGCAGACAAAAATTCAGTATTGTGCATTTCAAGCTCAAAAATTCATAACTTGAGATCAGAAAATGGTTTGGGAATGTATCTTCAGTCATTAGAATCTTCTTGAGGTCTTCTTCATTTCATCTGTTCATGTCGAAGGCTAATTTTGTGAGGAATATTTTCTAAAGTGCAAAATACCTGAAATGCGTTATATAGTGGATTTACCGTTTTTCGGATGCTTAAAGACTCAAAACTTCTGAGTAGAAAATCATCTTTGAGTGGATCTTGGAGCATTTGAATCGTCTTGTTATTTCCTTCAACTTTTATGTTCGGCTCGGAAGCTAATTCATTGAGGAAAATCTCCGAATGTGCGACTACACATAAGCTATACAATGAAAAAATAATGGAAACAATGTGTTGAACTGATATTTCTCAGGTGTTAAAAAATTCACAACTTTTGCTCAGTTCAAGGTTTTTGAGTGTTTCTTTGGACGAAAAATCCATCTTGATTTTATCTTCGATTCGTATGTTTGGGTCATGAGCTAATTCTTTGCAGAAGATTTCCAAAAGTGTCAATTACTAGAGAAAATTGCATACTGAGTTGGTTAACTGACCGTTTCTCGATATTATAAAAATCGTAACTCTCTTGATTTTTATCGTATCAGGATGATTTTTGAAGTGTGATATGAAAATTTTTGTAAGCTTCAACTTTTCTTCTCGGCCCGAGTTCAGTTTGTGCTCCGAAGACTTCGGTTTATGGTTCGCATCTCAAAGTGTGCACAGAAATAAGCTGAAAATTTTCAATACGGTGAAATAAGTCCATTGTTTCTCGCCATTCAAAAAATCATAACTTGTTCGTTTTTTATCGTATCAGGGTGATTCTTTCAGCATGACGTCACGAATTTCATCACCGATATTTTGGCTTCAGGGTTCACATCGAGATGCACCGAGCATCAGGAGCTTGTGGTTTGTTCGCGTCGTACACAAAATAAGCTGTAAAATTCTGCACTATGAATTTTTACATTGCGTTTCTTGTCTTTCATGGCGACATAACTTGCGCAATTTTTATCGTGTCGAGATGATTCTTACGGAACCACGTCACAAATTTATTCATCAAGAGATTTGTTTCAAGTCGCGCATCAAGATTTTGCACCGACTTTCATAAGCTTGAGGTTCGATCTCGCACTGTGCACAAAATAAGTTGAAAATTCAAGTTTGGAGCCAAAACTATATATTTCAAATTTCAAATCTAAAACACAATTACACACTCATTTTCACATTTCACCAAATAAAACCAAAAACCCTCTCTCTTTTTCTCTCAACTTCTCAGAAACTTCTTCAAGAATACTCAACCAAATTCAACCAAAACTCATATAAATCTTCATCTTCTAATTTGAGGTTTTGCATGCCTCTTCTCCTCTGCCTATGCACCATTTCTTCGCCTCCATTCTCTCCACCATGCGCCTTATGCCGTCGGTATCGCCTTTGTCTTCGGTGAACGATTCCGACTCCCTCCGTCAAGTCCCGGTCACGACACCACTGGTTTCCTCGCCGTTTCACCGTGAAATCACCGACGACCCATACTCCCTCCTCCACGTGTTTTTTGGACAGCAACGCCTACTCATCTATGATCTGTTTTTGTTTTGGTAATTCTTGATTTTTCTTGTTTTAATAATTTTGTGCATAGTTGAGTTTGAGAATTGTGCCGATGTGAATTAAATTGACATAAATAAGAGTTACTTGAATCAATTTCTTGAATTTGAATTGAAGTTATATCTTGAAATTGGAGTTTGATTTGTGTTAATGATGATGATTAAAAGTGGAATTGGTTGAAAATTATGTGAATTTATGAGATTTTGTTGATTATGAGCATTGAATTGATTTTACATAATTTCATGAGTTTAATATTCTTGATGAATTTGTTCATGAACTGATACTTTGATGTAATTCCGGTATAAATTTTTATTGTGAGTTTTTATGTTGTTTATGTCGATTTCTGTCGAATATTATTGAATTGTATTGAATTGAGGAACTTTGATGAGGATTAGGTGTAGTTTCATGAGTTAATATAATTTGATACTGATTTGTTGATGAATTAAATTTTTCAACATTTGAAAACCTCAAATCGGTTGAAATTACATTAACACTTGAAATTTGATTTGCGATTGGAATTAAGGAACCAGTACGATTTCATTATTTGTAACTTGTTCACCATTATTAAGGGATAATATTTGAACCAAAAGGTGTATTTTGGCGTCCGTTCACATTCGTTGAAATCAATTTCGTACAAATTTGGATTAAGTATATGTTGCTGACCGAAATGTTTAAACAAGGTGTAAATCACCTCTAAAATTTGTTTGAGGTTTTAACTGATCATATTCAGACATTTATAGATGGTTAATGTTGTTTAACGTTTCCAATTTTATTTTTCGGGTGAATTTGTATTGCGGTGTAGTGCTGTCTGATTTTCAAAAAGCGCACTTAGAACTTGTCTTAATTGTTTGCTTTAGTTCTGTTGCATTTGTTTTGGCATTCGAGTGACAATTATGTCATGTTTTACCGATTTCAGAATAATTTTCCGTGCAATATTGTGATACGATGTAGTGTTGTCCGGACTTTGAAAACACACTTGGTCTGAGTTTTATTTTGCGGCTCATGTGTTTCTAGTTGTAATCGGATAATTGAGGAGCATGGATTTTAATTTTGGTTAATTTCGTTCCGACTTTTCGTGCACATTAAAATTGAGTACAATGTTGTCCAATTTTCCATTGAGTTTTAATATTCATATGATGCATGCTCGCACTCCATTGGTTGATTATTGGACATTGTTGTTGAGTTGGCTTGATTCCGATGGATTTTTCGGGTTAATTCTTAAAATGACGGAGGTGCTGCCCCGGTTTTGTAATATGTGCTTGTAATGCATTTTAAGTGTTGGTTTATGCATCATTGTACTTGAATTGGTCTTTGTTATACATTTGTATTGAGTTATGTTGATTTCGGACCGAAATTTTGTGTGTTTCATTGTGCGATACACATGCTTCCCCGTATTTGGTTTTGAATTTCCGTTACTTGTTTGATTTTGCTTTATGCATGACAATATGCTATTTTGAGTTGTGATATCGATTGTTGAGTTACATTTCATATTCTTTGTTATTTTCTCACTCTTCTTGTGACATTATGCAAGTTTTAGAAGGCTATTCATCGTGATGCATTTTGCTCGGATTTTATTCTCTTTGCTTGTGTAGCGTTTCTTAGTGCAGGACATTAGTTGGATGCATGCATAGCTTGCAATTTGTTTTCGCATTGTGATATTGGATTATTGTATTGGATATTATATCTGATTTGATTTGTTGTTGATGCTAGCTCGCTCGAAGATCATTAGGATTCTTGGCTTGTATATGTTATATAACAGATTCTTATTTGTTTGGTATATTTCTTGTTTATTTTTCCGTATTTGTTTATTGCTTTTCTGATGCCATAAGATGTAGGACTAGAGATGCATGTTCTGGAAGTCCTTGCATTAGGCGGGCAATTCTGTTTAAAAGACCTTTAGAAGGCAATTCCTATGTGCACTTGTTTGTTTACAATTCAATTTGTTTACATTTGTGCCAAAGACCTTGATGAAGGCGTCCCATTCCCATTACCCGTTGATAATTCCTTAAAAAGAGGCATAGGAGACAGAGAGTTTGCAATCGACCCCACCATTTATAGTCCCCAGGTCATTCGTAACTCGTGTCGTGCGTTGATGTTATGAACTGTGTTGCTCATGTTATTGAGTTGGTCAAATGGAAAAGGGATTCGTAATCATTCCTCACACTTTGTCTTCATCTCGCGTTTGTGAAATGTTGACGTTATGATGTGATCTCATTATTTTCGTCTATCTCCTACCTCAATTTTTGATATCTTGGTCCAATTCTTAGTCGCTTATGACAATTCACTTTCGTTCTTATCTTGCCTCGATTATTTGATATCCTAGTTAAGAGTCGATATCAGTTTCTTTCTTTCCTTGATGATTTGATATCATGGTTAAGAACCGATATTCCCCTATTTCGCTTGCTTCAACGAATCAATGTCTTGGCTAAGCACCCCTTTATCCTACCTTGATGATTTGATATCATGGTCAAGTACTCCCTTTCTTTTTCCTACCTCGATGATACGATATTGTGGTTAGTTATCCCTTTCCTTATCCTATTTTGGTGCAATGATACCTTGATTAGGTGTGTGCTACTTGAGTGAGAGGATATTCCTCAAGCTTTGATTGTTTGTTTTGGTTTCGACTTTGTGTGATCGCACTTGTGTGCGTGCTTCTTTAGGTTTTGAACCTTTGCACGATCCCTTAGGATTGCTTGTTTCGTTTTCGATTCAAGTTGGATATTAGGTTGTAACCTTTGCATGTTCCCTTAGGATTGCTTGTCTCATTTTCAATTCAAGTTGGACATTAGGTTGTAACCTATGCATGCTAACGTAAGTAGAGATTTCCCTTTTTGTTATCCGAACCTTAGGGCCATAATTGTGTGATAACATTAGGATTATATTTAGGATAGTTTCCCTTAGACTTTTTCTTTTCATTTTGCATCCTTAAAACTAAAACTTTTTTATCGGAAAATGCATAAAAATTCTAATAATACAAAAACCCTTTTCAAGGTAAGAAACACCAACCAATCCAAACTTTGTTTTGCCGCTTGGATTTTCTTTTAAAACCTTTAAAGGTAAAATAAATACAACAAACATAAACTTTTGAGCCGAACTACGACACTCTGATTCCTTAAAAGGGATATGTAAGCATTTGGTCGTGGGGCCTAGGAGAGCAAACTAACAGGTCCGTTTTACAATCATCTACTAAGAAGTTCTTCGGTTGACTTCACCGAACTGATCTTGATAGGGGAACATGTGGAAAATGGAATCAGAAGCGGAAAAATCCAAGTGGATACATCTTAAAATGTTGTGAAGAAGCCTTATAATGGTAAAAGGGAATCTAATGTTGTGTACAACCAGAAGGGTCGTAGTAAAAATGACGGCCACCAATCTGTGGGGGCAATGCTGATCTCGAATCCTGCGTCAGTGCAACAACAACAAAATAATCAGCGTAGGCAGGACGTGCCCAGGAGACAGTTTACAAAGATCAACATGCCGTTAGCCCAAGCTTTGCAACACATGTTGAAGGCAGGGATGGTTACATTGAGAGAGCCTCCTCTGAATCCCAACACTTCCTCTCCCCGCTACAATCCCAACGCGAGATATGCATACCACTCCGATAGTCTCGGGCATGACACTAGCAACTGTTGGGCCTCGAAGAATAATATCCAAGACACGACTGATGCCAAGGAAATTGAATTTGATCCTCCTGAAACCCCTAATGTGATTATTGTGCCTATGCCCAATCATGACAAATGTGTTAATGCTATTGAAGATGTTTCTCATGTTTCTACTGTGAATGATTTGACTACTCCTCTGATGATCGTTAAGGAAAAGCTACTGCAAGCCGGTTTATTTCTGGGTTATGCCGAAGAATGCTACTACTGCGCATCCCAATCCAATGGTTGTGCATTGTTGAAAAAAGCTATTCATTGTTTGATGGATCACCGTGAGATCCCACTTGAGAAGATTCCTTTTGAGAAGACTCCTTCTGTGGAGAATACATCCCAAGACCTGAATCTTGAAGACGTGTCTACAATTTCCAATACCCCTATAAGGATCACTTATAAGGGTCCTGTGAAGATTACTGTCGAACCTAAATGGCTCCCCTGATTATTACTACACCTGGGCCAATTCCATATTCGTCTGATAAGGCTATCCCTTAGCATTATGGAGCTAATGTCTACTGTCATGGCGTCAAACAAGAACCATTGACTGTTGAAGAGGAAAATGTTGAGGTTACTAATCTCGATGTTGGCAATAGTGCAGGGACCAGTAAGGTTACCAGAAGTGGAAGAGTTTTCTCTCTAGAGATATTTCCGAAGACAGTTACTGCACCAGTTCATATCACCGCTATTGAATTAACTACTAAAATCAAAGATAAAGAACATATGATCGAGCTTGCCCAGACGGAGGAACCAAAAGAAGTTACTGTTGAAGACCCCTCCAAGCAAGAGATGGAGGAAATGTTAAATATTATCCGAAAGAGTGACTACAAGATTGTTGAACAACTGGGGCAGACCCCCTCCAAAATATCTATGTTATCCCTATTGTTATGTTTTGAAGCCCATGCTCAGTCTTTAGTGAAATTTCTAAAATATGCTCATGTACCGCAAAAATCTCTATTGATCAGTTTGGAAATCATATTACTAGCCTAACTTCTGATAATGGGTTAGGCTTTTCTGACACAGACTTAACCCCCGCAGGAAGGAATCATAATAAGGCCCTGCATGTCTCTATTGAGTGCAGGGGCACTACCTTATCTCATGTGTTGGTGGACAGAGGCTCCTCGTTGAATGTGTTGCCAAAATTTGCTTTAGACAAACTTGACTTTGAAGGAATTATTCTAAATCTCAGTGATATTGTGGTAAGAGATTTTGATGGTTCAATGAGAACGGTACATGGAGAGGTGGATATTTCGATCAAAGTGGGATCACAGGTCTTTGAATCTACTTTCTATGTGGTGGAAATTCGTCCAGCCTATTCTTGTTTGTTGGGACACCCTTGGATGCATGGGGCAGGTTCTGTTACTTCTACCTTACACCAGAAGTTGAAGTATCCCATGAGGGGAAAGATCGTTACAGTTTACAGCGAAGAAGAATATATGGTGAGCCATCTGAATTCTTTAAGTATGTTGAGGTGGATGGTGAATTCGTCGAGACTCCTTGCCAGACCTTTGAGGTTGTTTCTTAGACAAACTCGATTGATAAATCTAGTTTTGCTATTCCTAAGACTCCATCAAAAATGGCTTCTCTGAAAGACGTTAGGGCTGTGGTTGAAGGTGGTTGCACTGTTTGGGGTGAGCTCCTGATATTCCTTACAAATCTGACAGGTTTAGTCTGGGTTTCACTTCTCAGGCTTAGAGGTCTGTCTGTCGTGCTCGTACCAATTCTAGGAGACCGTCATTCCGGATCAATAGTAATGTAGTTCACAACAATCATGTTAACGCTGTGGAAGACGATGATAGTGGTTGCGACATAAACAGTTGGATCTTCCCTACTACCAACAATGGGCTAAACAATTGGAAGGCTGAAGACTTTATATCAATATCCTTTAGTCATGAGTAAATGCTATTTTCTATTTTTCTTTCTTTCAAAATTTGGTTATGTCATTTAAACAATGACTTTAAGCCTTGTGCCTTACCCGGAGCATAATGGTCCATTTGTTATGGTTGTCATTATTCATAAGCATATTTTTATTTAATAAATCATTGGATGTTTGCACTCAGATTTTGCACTCTTTGTCTTTCTTTTGCTTTATTGTTTTCAAATAACTATGTATTCTTACACACACCCACACAACAAATTGCAGATCCACATCCACCTTTGATCCCATTGATCACAGTCCTTCTATTTCCAATTATGAATTCGAAAATCAGATCTACCAAGCCAAGGACGGAGGTGAGGAAGATTGTGAAATACTTGGAGAGCTTGCTAGGTTGTTAATGCAAGAAGAAAAGGCCATACAGCCACATGAAGAGCCGGTCGAGGTGGTGAATTTGGCTACCAAAAAAGACAAGAAAGAAGTCTAGATAGGTGCCAACCTAGAAGACAGTTCCAGAAAGAGGTTAATTCAGATGTTGCATGATTATGTTGAGATCTTTTCTTGGTCATACGAAGACATGCCAGGGATTGATACTGATATTGTGGTTCACCGTCTACTGATGAAGGGAGGTTGCCTCCCTATAAAGTAGAAAGTTTGTCGTATGTGTCCTAAGATGTCAAAAAAGATCAAGGCTGAGGTTACGAAGCAATTCAATGTACGGTTCTTATCTGTTACATCCTATCCTCATTGGGTTGAAAATGTGGTGCCAGTACCCAAGAAAGATGGTAAGATGCGTATGTGTGTAGACTACAGGGATTTGAAAAGGGCAAGCCCCAAAGATGACTTTCTGCTTCACATATTAATGTTCTGGTTGACAACACCACTCAACTTAAAGTATTTTCCTTCATGGACGATTTCTATGGTTATAATCAAATCAAGATGGTTCTTGAAGACACGAAGAGGACTACTTTTGTCACACAGTGGGGCACTTTCAGTTACAAAGTCATGCCTTTCGGTTTGAAGAATGCAGAAGCGACGTATCAGTGTGCTATGGTAGCTTTTTTCCATGATATGATCCATCACAAGATAGAGGTTTAGGTTGATGACATGATAGCCAGATCCCAGATTAAAGAAGAACATCTTGACCACCTGCACAAGCTGTTTGAGAGATTGAAGAAATATAAGTTGAGATTGAATCCAAACAAATGCACCTTTGGGGTAAGATCCGGTAAGCTCATAGGTTTCATCGTCAGTGGTAAAGGTATTGAAGTTGATCCCGCCAAGGTTAAAGCTATTTAAGAAATGCCAGATCCCCGTACTGAAAAGGAAGTCATAGGTTTCCTGGGACGATTGAACTATATTGCCATATTTATTTCCCATTTAACCGCTACTTGTGAGCCAATCTTCAAGTTACTAAAGAAGGATCAAGTAATAAGGTGGAACACCGATTGTCAGATAGCCTTCGACAAAATCAAATAATATCTTCAGGAACCTCTGATTCTGATGCCACCGGTTAAAGGAAGACCTCTGATCATGTACCTAACAATATTATAGAATTCAATGGGGTGTGTACTAAGGCAGCATGACGAGTCTGGTCGAAAAGAGCATGCAATATACTACCTTAGCAAAAAGTTTACTGACTGTGAAACAAGATACTCACTTATTGAGAAAACTTGTTGCAATTTGGCATGGGCTGCTCGCCGACTAAGACATTATATGTTGACCCATACTACCTTATTGATCTCTAAGATGGACCCAATAAAATATATATTTGAGAAACCCGCTCTCTCCGGAAGAATAGCAAGATGGAAAATGGTCTAGACAGAATATGACATTCAGTAAACCACTCAGAAAGCAATCAAAGGAAGTGCATTGGCAGATCATTTGGCTTATCAGGCTGTAGATGACTATCAATCTATGAATTTCGAGTTCCCAAATGAGAATATTATGCTGATTACTGACTATGAAAAACCTGGACCGTACGAAGGACCCAAACCGGGATCCCGATGGACTATGGTCTTTGATGGAGCTTCTAACTCTCTTGGTAATGAAATTGGTGCTATGGTTGTGTCTCCTAAGGGTTTCCATATGCCCTTCACTTCCATATTATGTTTCAACTGTACCAATAACATGGCAGAGTACGAAGCGTGCATCATGGGTATCAAGGTTGCTATCAATATGAGAATTAAAATCTTGAATGTATATGGGTACTTAACCCTAATAATCAGTCAAACTAAGGGAGAATGAGATACAAAGCATCCAAATCTCATTCCTTATCGAGAGCATTTGTTGACGATAATTTCGTACTTCGAATAAATCACTTTTGAACACATTCCACGAGAAGAGAATCAATTGGCAGACACATTAGCTACCATGTCATCTACGTCCAAAGTCAGATGGGATAATAAAGCTCCTCAAATCACTATTGGATATTAGATGAATCGTTACATTGTTACGAATTTGATACTGATAGAGTAGAGGAAAAGCCTTGGTACCACGAAGTAAAAAGATACCTCGAGACTCAGTAATATCGTGAAGGGGAATCTATCAACGATAAGAAATTCCTATGGATGTTCTCTGCCAAGCTCTTTCTGAGTGACAAAATTTTGTACAAACGCAATCACAATTAGATTCTGCTTCATTGTATAGACAAGAAGGAAGCTGAGAAGATTATGGAAGATATGCACAAAGGGGTCTTTGCTACTCACTCCAGTGGGCATACGATGGCTAATAAGATTCTGAGAGCGTGTTATTATTGGTCGACCATGAAAACCGATTGCCATAGTCATTCCAGAACTTATAAAAATGACAGATTTATGCTGATAAAGTACATGTGCCTATGGTTCCTCTAAGTGTCTTGACTACTCCTTGGCCGTTTGCGATGTGGGGCATTGACATGATTTAGGAGATTAAGCTTACGGCTTCCAATGGGCATCACTTCATCCTGGTCGCTATTGATTAACTCACAAAGTGGGTTGAAGCAACATCGTTTGCCTCCATTACCAAGAATGTGGTGGATCGGTTCATTAAGAATAACCTTATCTATCGGTATGGCATACCCGGGAGGATCATCAAAGATAATGGTACCAATCTCAATAATACCATGATCACGGAACTCTATACGCAGTTCAAGATCAAACACCATAATTCTTATCCGTATTGATTAAAGATGAATAACACGGTGGAAGTTGCCAACAAGAACATTAAGAAGATTTTGCAGAAGATGACGATGACATACAAATATTGGCACTAGATGTTACCATTCTCTCTTCATGATTATCGCACTTCCACATGCACATCAACTAGGGAAACCCCGTTTTCTCTCATCTACAATATGGAGGATGTCTTACATGTCAAAGTCTAGATTCCTTCCCTGATGATTATGAAAGATGCAGGTTTGGAAGAAGACGAGTGGATTCAGACTAGACTTTACCAGATAAATCTAATTGATGAAAAAAGGCTCGTGGCTGTTTGTCACGAGCAGATGTATCAGAAGCACATGATCAAGGCCTTCAACAAGAAAGTAAAACATAAAATGTATCAGTTTCCTGAGTTGGTCATAAAATACAGTATCTTACCACAAGGTGATCCATGAGGCAAATGGACTCCAACATATGAAGGGCCATTTGTGATTAAGATGATATTTTCTTGTGGCACTATGATACTTACCACCATGGATGGTGAAGATCTTCCACACCCTGTGAACATGGATATAGTTAAAAAATACTATGCATAAAAGAGACCCACTAGGTCTACTGGCCTATGCAAAAATAAGGGCATCCCAATGAGCCAAAAGGGTTCGGGAAAAAATTAGGGATATATATAAAAAAAATGTACAACCTACAAGTCGAAAACCTGAAAAAGCAGGTTGGGAAAAAAAGATATCCCGGTGGACTAAAAACCTGAAAAGGCGGTCCAGGAAAAAAATAGGGATTAAAGCGTACGACTGTCTCATTGGATCACCCATCTATTTATAGCCAGCATGATTACCGACATTAAATTTCAAATGGTACAAATTAATTCAATCAACTTCTTCCAACAATGAGGGATGAGATGCTTGAAGACATAGGGGAAATAACAGAGTTGAAACTCGATGGGATCATTTCCACATAACTGTTTTTATTCGTTTCTCTTTGTACACCTTTTTCTTTTACGACAATTTCTTCTTACTATGACTTCTGTCTCTCTGTATAAAATTGTCTGTTTATAGGAAAACTTTCCAAATCAATATAATTAGTTTCAAATTCAAAGGCTATTTTTAATCTCTCTATTTTGTTTGAAAAAATGTCCAATGATTATATTGAATGAACATATGCATTTGAATATGATTACCGTTTACAAATGTATGCATGAAAATAAGATTAACATTTACAAAAGATTCCAGGAGTCGGGATAAATGTTCAAAGCTGACCATAGATTCCCACAAAGCAATTTCCTCAGATCTTTCCCCACAAGTTAATCCCCATCAAATATTATTTCCCTGGTGAAGTCCCCACAGTCTATAGGGTTTATTTCCCCAATGGAGTTTATTTCTCCAATATGAAAAAAATTCCTTGACAAGATTCTCTTCTCTGGCAAGATACCATTCAATGTTCTCTTCCCCAGAAGAGCTAATGTTCATATCTGAAACCCGGTCAGACAACACATCAGAGAATTTCAATTCTTTCATCTCCGGTCAGAAGATAAGTCTTACAAAGAATGGTGAATGACTGACTCTCCTTGAATGCTTCTATCCTAAAGAAGAAGTCAAAGATCCCCAGCGGAGTATCCTAAAATAGGAAGCGGAAATCCTCAGTAGAGGAATTCTAAACGAATTGAAGAACTACTATCTTCATCCCCAATAACGATCATGGATTTTCCCCAGTCAGACATTATTATACAAAGCTATCGATACGCACCAATAACATATTTCATCCATACATCATTTACAAAATATCATAACATATGCATATGAAACGCATATACTATTCTCATTTATTTTGAGAGCATCATTACGCAGTTCATTACATACATCATGACATTGCACAAAACTAACTTTGTCTTTTCAGGTTGAGTTTGCAAAACGGAAAGATATTACTAGTAATTTACAGACAAGTTGTGGATCAAATCTCGAAACAAGACGGGGCGACTATCTACATGAACAAGTGATCTTTTATAGAAGTTTTATGAAAAGCATCTCCTTCAGCGCTTCATTCCGAAAACAATTCCTCTTTAGATACAGAATCCTGAAAAGCATTTCCCTTAGAGACCGAGTTCTAGCGAGAATTTCCTTCAGAGGAGTTCTGAAACGTATTTCTCTTTCAGCACTTCATTCTGAAAAGCATCTCCTTCAGAAGTTTATTCTGAAAAACATCTCCTTGAGCGCTTCATTCTGAAAAGCATGTCCCCTTCAGAGATGGAACCCTGAAAAGCATTTCCCCCAGAGACTGAGTTCTGGCAAGCATTTCCTTCAAAGGAGTTCTGAAATGCATTTCCCCTTCAGCACTTCATTCTGAAAAGCACCTCCTTAAGAAGTTTATTCTGAAAAGCATCTCCTTCAGCGCTTCATTCTGAAAAGCATGTCCCCTTTAGAGATGGAACCCTGAAAAGCATTTCCCCCAGAGACCGAGTTCTGGCGAGAATTTCCTTCAGAGGAATTCTGAAACGCATGTCCCCTTCAGCACTTCATTCTGAAAAGCATCTCCTTCAGAAGTTTATTCCAAAAAGCATCTTCTTCAGTGCCTCATTCTGAAAAGTATGTCCCCTTCAGAGATGGAACCCTGAAAAGCATTTCCCCCAGAGACCGAGTTCTGAAGAGCATTTCCTTCAGAGGAGTTCTGAAATGCATTTCCCCTCCACGTTTCACTTCGAAAAGCATCCATTTAAGAAGTTTTATTTTGAAAAGCATCTCCTTCACCACTTCATTCTGAAAAGCATTTCCACTTTAGAAACGGAATCTTGAAAAGCATTCTTCTGATACTCCTATCAATGGTTACTTTGGATGGAATATGTAGTCCCATATCTGACGATAATCTATCACTTCTCCGAATGACATCTTTAAGCCCATTCGAGAAATACAATCGGATAATAAGCATTATTGGATGCACATGCGAGTGCAAATTTCTGGGCACTTGGGTGTTCAATCCTCTTCCACCTTCAGATCCCGACTAGCGAGTATACCAATCTAACTCTTCAGGTTTAATAAGATTGAACAGGGGCATATTTTGTACCCCAAAATTTTCTCTCTCATTTCAAAAGAATTTCTCATGCTCCTAAGGTCATCAAGTGTTCAAGACTACTCAAGAATGATCAAATGATCCTTCTCCTAAGTAGTGGCCCACAATTAGGGTTTTGGTTTTCTCCGAGGAAATTGGATTTCTAATGCCTTAAGTGGACTTCATGGTTTCTCATATATATCAAGGTATCCTCATGTCAAATTTCAAGCCTTACATCACTAATTTGCTCCGTCAAGTGTTTAGATGATTGAAAATCAACTGTATTGGGTAAAAAGTCAACAATGGTCAACATACAGTCAAACCTCAAGATTTTTGGTCAACATCAATATTTTGAAGTTACATTGACCATTTGATCAAGGGTTGATCATAACTCATCAAGAAAACTCAAGATTCATCAAAAGTCAAAAGTTGCTAAATTAGGGTTTTCTTTAGGAGAAGTCAATTGAACTTTGACCAAGCATAACTTTCACATGCCTTTTCATAAAATTCGCAACCAAAGCTCATTTTGAATCAAATTAAATTCTCTATAACTTTTCCTCTCTAAGCTCAAAGCCAAAAATTCTTCATTGAGAGATATGAGCCAAGATATTATAGGTCATTTTAAAAGTCAACAAAAAGACACTTTTTGTCAAAGTAATTTACATCAAGATAAATTCTTCAAATGGAAAAATTCTCAACATGAGAGTTGTAGGGGACACCTTGAGCTTTCCAAAACGTCTAATATCACCTTCCTATAATAAAAATTTAGAAAATTATGAGTTGCATAAGTTGGGAAATTTTGAGAAAATGTATGAAACCCAAATTAAGAAAACTTGAATTTTTGGACAAACAGGCTTATCTTTCAGGGTCCAAATGTGTTCTTGACCTGATAATGGACCTATAAATCCATTCATGCACCATAATAATTTTTTATCTTGCTTATTTTGATTTTATTCATTTAAATTCAAAATTAAATTAAATAAATATTAAAGGGAGGAGCAATGCTTAAGAGGCCTTTTATTAAAACATGTGGAAGGCCCAAGATCATGAAGAAATCGTGTGGAATTTATCTTTGCATCGAATCTTCATGTTTTGTCTTATTCAAATTCTATTTTTAAATAAAAGTGAAAGGTTTTTTTTGCAAGGTATCCAAGCCCATTCCTTTAACCTAATCTTCTCCTATATATATTCTTCTCATTCAGACAAGAGAGGAGACAAAAAACCTTGCAAGAAATTACCAAAAAAGTTTCAAATTTCATCAAACTAGGGCAATCTTGAAACCCTATTTCCAGCCCTCCTCAAGATCAACCACCCATTCCAATCAATTCCAGAAGTCTCATAGAGTAAGTATTGATCGATCTTGATGATCCAAAGAGCATGAAACAAGCATCCCAAGCATGGATGATTTCTCATATTTTTGTAAATCCGTATTCTGATTTCTATGTTGCTTTGATTCATACTAACCATACTAACATGTTTTTGAGACAAAACTATACAGGATTTAATCATTGCATGAGTCCCATAATGCTAGGATGAGGGATTACCATGTTTGAACCGATACATGTTATTTTGTTCGTATTTCTTTATACAAGGAGAATTAGAAAAAAAATAAGGCCACCAATGGATTCACAGCCCTCAAATTAGGAGGGTAAGGTCCTATTTGTTCATTAACGTGCATTAATTTGTAGGTTTGAATAATATGCTCGCCGGAGAAGACTACCGGAGCTAGAGCTCCAGCGCTTCTCCGGTCTCTCTGATTTGTTTTATATTATAATGATTTTGTTTGATTAAATTCACAGATGTACAACCACCCAAGTAGAAGGAGCGCGCCCATTAAGGCATTACTATACATGGGCGTGCGTTCGATCCCTGCCTTTTGAAATATTTTTCATATTTCTCCAATTTCTGGAGATTACACATATTATGCAATGCGCTTGTTTCAAAACACCATCCAGCGCCTGGCTCAGTGGCAAGCAAGGCGTGGAAAAGTGCTGAAGGGCGTGGGTTCAACACCCACCCCATACAAATATTTTGCTTCTTTTTCACTAACCCTATTTTTTTTCTTCTTTTTTTCATTTATTTTCCTTTTCTTTTAATTAACCATAATTATTTTTCTTAATTAACCTAATATCTTTTCTAATACTAATTAAATTAGGTTTAGTTTTTTTAAACAATTAAAATTTTGATTTTGATTTTTATTAATTAATTAAAACTATTTTTTTTTCAAATATTAAAATCAATTAGAAATTTTAGGTTTATTAATTATTTTTATCATTAAAAATTATTTTCTAAAATACCAAAACTTTTTCTCATATTTTCTTTTCTTTTTTGCTATTTTAATTTTTAGATAAAAGTGTATAGGTCGCATTATTTTAATATAATAATTTAGGTTTATCTTTCTCACACTTTTTCTCTATTATGTATCTTCTCCTAGGATGTAATAGTTTTAGGGTTTTATTTTCCGCATCTTTATTATGTAACTTCCACGAAGCCATGTAATAGCGTATGACCTTTATCTTTCCGCACCTTTACTTTTCGTGTTATATTTTTATATTGCTAGTAATTAGGTTTTGTATGGAAAGATAATAATCATCCGATAGCAAAACCCTAAATTCAAGACAAAATAATTAAACTGAACACACTTTCAAACTTGCACCTCTAGGGTAACCTCTCTTTGTTGCCTTTCGGAAACATGGTCATTTCCCTCGAAAATAGGGATACTTTAGCAAAGTCCCTTTGTGATACGGTGGGAGAAATGACTTGAGAGTTTTGTGTTTTATCGCAAATGTTGCGGTTAGCAAGAGTCGCCACCGACTTTTTTTTTTATCCAAAAGGAAAGGTGAAAAAGCACAAGAAAGACCTTTGAGATGTTTTCTTGAGTTCGGGGGGTAGATTATGAAAAGTGAAAGTATTAGAACCCTTTTCATCCATGGTTTTCCATGGGCTCTTAGTTACTTGCTAGATCACTTGCTTTTGTTGTTTGAAAATATGTTTGGTGTGGTTTTGAAAGTATTTTGTAAAAGAGGCCATTTGTTTAGGCAATCTTTGTAATGATTCTCGTTAGTAAGAATATATACAAATATGTTTATCTTTTGAAAATGTTTTCAATATTTGTAAGATGTTTTTGAAATGTGTTTGTTTTGAAAATAACAAGGATAGTTGTTTTAAAATATAGCAAGTAACTAGAAGTAATCTACCTACTCAAATGTCTTTCTTGTGCATTTTTATTCCTTTGACATTGTTGTCTTACCATTGATTTGGTAAGCAACCCTATCTTTGGATGTAAACGGGACGAGCGTGGGTCATCGTATAACCATGATTAGCAATGTTTGCAAAGTATCTTAGCATTTTGAGGGACCAAGATCATTTTGTAAGGCAACCTTTGAATAGAGTCATCGAGGGGCTATGATCTTATGTTTGTTTGTTTTGCCAAGATACTTCGCATGCGTAATATGGATATTTTATATAAGGCAACCAAGTGGAGAAACCCTAAGGATGCTTGTGTGCAAGTGTGTTATTTTCATGCTTTGATTTTATCTTGCATTTATGGTTTTCTATTTGCTTTGTTTTGATCTTACCATATAACCCCTAATTACTAATCATGGCATGTAAAGCGGTAAATTGCGTAATGTAAAGATTATTAAGCTATTACAACAATTTGTGGGAGGGGGGAATACAAATTTGAATGGGGATTTGCAAGAATATAAACCTAAATAAATTATTACAACCAAATCGAATTTGTACAAATATTAGAATAAATAATACAATATTTAAATATGCAATATTATGTATTTATGCAAGAAAAAGATTTTGTTTTGTTTTTATGTGAAAAGAAATTTAAACATAAAAATATAAGGAAAAGAAATTAATTCTTTAAAGAAAGGTTAACCCTAATTTCTATTTTAAAAGAAATTAAAGTTCTTATGTACTATTTTTAATGTATTTGTTTATGTTAAAATAATAAATAATATTGTATAAAAAAATATAAAGTTTTTATATATGTAAAAATAAATATTTATAAGTATGGGATGAAAAGGAAATAAATAAATTAAACTAAACATATTTTAATTATAATTTACAAGTTTATTAAAAAAAACAAATAATATATATTGAAGATAAAATATATTTTCATGTGAAAAAATAAACTAAACTAAAATAAAAATGCAATATTATCAAATTTATATTTTTAGGATTTTTTATGCATTACAGAAAATATTTAATAAACTAAAATGAAAATAAAACAAATAAAATAAAAATACAAAAATAGTTGGGCAAGGGGGGTGTTCTGAATAATCTAGTGGTGAAAGTTAGAAAAAACAGTTAAGCCCAATGTGGAGGCCCAAACCTGCAAAAAGCCAAAACTGAAAGTGGAAAAAATGTGAAAAAACAAAAGGTAGCGCCAAGGTTCGAACCCAGGACATGGGTCTCACCAGCGCGCTACCTTGCCACTGGGGTGGCTATACATCCATTGATTTAAGTGAAACAAAAATAACATAACATGAACAAGGTCATTGCCCTGTACTTCATCTTCTTCCCCAAGCTGGCCAGATGTCCTGTAACTTGCTTATCTCTCCATGAAAATGAAAACTCATAACATGAAAGCTGTAGCATTTTGTCTCACGATTCTTACCATATACATCATGTAAGCTAACAATCAAAGATCAGAATGAATTTTAAAAGCCCAAAATTTAAACCTAAATTTTTCAGAATCTTCAAGTTCAAAATTCTCTCAACTCAGGCCAAATAAATGCAAGATAAATGTATGTACAACTTCGTTGCAATGAGGACTACATTGTTTATTCACAAATCGTGGCTAATGGTTGCATATACAAGGAGATATAAGTTGAGATTTTACCTCCTTCAGTTGAAATCGTGGATGGAGTTGGAGTGAGTTTGATGGAGGCCTGATGCTTGCTTGAGCTTCCTTGAACCTCCCAGAGTGTATTCCAACCCTTGCCTTGCTTTGAAAGTGTCTGAAACTCTTTGGCCAAGTCAACCTACAAGCTTTGAAAGCAACAATGGCAGATGACGGAGAAGGGGTTACAGTACAGGGATGAGGGTCTGGATCAGTTAGATATTAAGTAGGTAAGGTGTTTTGATGATCAAGACTTGAAACGCACGAGCCAAATGAGAGATTGGTATGCTTATGCCAAAACTGTAAGTCTTGACATTTTTCTGGTGTTTTTGAGTTTGGGACTGTTTCAGGCTTCTAGTAATCGTATCTTGTGCTGTATTATGTTTGTATATTAGTATGGAGATGGTCCTAAGTCAGCTCTTCCACAGATTTGTAAGTTATAGGCTTTTGGCACACTTTCTTGCTTTTGAAGCAAAGTGAAAGGACAAGGCTTAACAAGCTTGTACTGGCTTGCTTAGGGTTGGAATATACTTGTACAATTTTATTTAGGTCTGTAAGACTTATATGTGTAATGGAGACAGGTTCAATGCTCAAGAATTGGAAAGTGGCAAAAGTTGAGCTTTTTCAAAATGACAATGGTCACTTTATGCCATTTATGGAATTACAACTTGGGTAATGGCTCTAAGGCTTGGATCAAAGCTTTGTCAACTGAGTAAGCATTAAATTAAGGAGTAATAAACAAGTTTGGTACCTGTAAAGCATGAATTAGGCAGAATAGGTACTGATTGGAACTTTGTTCTTCATGAAATGGCTTGAACCAAAAGTGAGAAATTGCCAACTTTATCTCTTCGATTCTACCTACTCAAAAATGATCTTGAGGAGTTCTTGGACATTTTGGAAAGCTTTAAATGTTCTCTATAACTCATCTTTGAAATGCATTTCAAGATACCTCTTGGAACTAGGTGAAAAAGTTCCATGAAGTTGGGTCCAAAACCTGCCTAAATTAGGGCAAAATTTCACTAAGTTATTTAGTTCATGAGCATGTATTCATAAATTTATATCTAGAGATACAAGCATCTTTAGGGAAAAGTATGTTAAGCAAAGTTGTAGATTTCATGGAGGTCTACAACTTCCATGTTGGGAACTTTCTTTGAATCATTATGCATCATGGTGAAAAAATGGCCTAAAGTTGAGAAATAATAAGAAATTTTCTATACTTAGAAAATTTTCTAAGTTAAGAAAATTTTAAAATTTAAACCCTAATCTTCAAACTTGGATTTCTTGATGAACAAGTTTCACATTTTGACATGTTTTAATGAATTTTGACCCTTGGCACTTGATTCTGACCAAAAAGTCAACGTTTGACTTTACAGTGTACAGTTGACTTTTGATCAGTTGACTGCAAATTTCATCTGTCAATCCAATGAAATTGCAATGTTTTGAACCATGCCATAAGGTCAAGATGGTGCAATTTAATCCTTGGAATCATGCTTCAAATCAATTGGCCATGTGCTGGGTCAAAAACCAGAAATTACCCTTCCTCAGTCAAAACCCCAATTTTGACCATTTTGCCCTTTTGGTGATTTGTTCAAATTTCTTGAGGAATTATGGTCCAAACTTGATCAAATGATACATATGAGTCTTAAAATGTTGATGTGGATAAAAAATTATGAAGTTTGACTGTAAATTGGCCATGGTTGACTTTTTCCCCAATATAGTTGATTTTTAGGTCAACTATCCAATTGACTGATCAAAAATGTGGTTCAAAGCTTGAAACTTGTCTTGGGTGATCTTAGGGATCCATAATGATGTTTGAAAGTCACATGAAGCATTGATAGTCCAAAAATCCTTGTGCAATATCAAACCCCAATTTTGGGTCATTAGTGCATGATGAAATATCTTGAGCTGACCAAACCCTAATCCAGTCTTGAGTCAAAGAAATCTTGTGAGAAAAGTCTTCGTAAATGAGACGGAAAATTTTGGGGTATAACAGCTTCCCCTGTTCAATCTTCTTAAACCTTAGGAGTTAGATTGGCGATCTTCATCATTCGTGACTCGAAGGTGAAAGATGATTGGACACTAGAGTGCCCATAAATTTGCACTCGACAATGTGTAGTTGAGGGAATGGGCTTAAATATGCCATTTGGAGAAGTGATAGAATCTTGTTGGAGATGGGCTTGTAGATGCCATCCAAGAATATTTGTTGAATTGTAAATTGTAAGCTGAAAGAATGAGTGTTAGAATGGCGTCTGTGTCTAGAGAGTATCTGAATTGTATCTGAACTTGAAATCTGAATGAGTATCAGAATGGAATCCGTGTTTGGAGCGTATCCGTACTGTATCTGAACTTGAATATCCGAATGAGTATCAGAATGGCATCCGTGTTTGGAGCATATCCGTACTGTATCTGAACTTGAATATCCGAATGAGTATCAGAATGGCATCCGTGTCTGGAGCGTATCCGTACTGTATCTGAACTTGAAATCTGAATGAGTATCAGAATGGAAACCGTGTTTGGAGCATATCCGTACTGTATCATGATTGCATATTGTTAATGGTAGCTGTTAATCTTATCCTGAAAAGGGTAGAATGTTAGTTGAAACACAAAGTTATGTTGTATGATGCAATGTATTTGTTTTATCAATGTTTATGATATATGGATGTAATGTATGCGCATGTAAGTTGATTTGTTGTATTGCTGTTTGATTGAGGAAAATAAATCCTTGAATGTTGCTGAGGATATGTGGATTCTTCATGTATTGAAGTTGAAGTACTGACGAAATTCTATTGTGAGAGCAATGCCATATACTGCTTGAGGAATTCTGAGAAATTTGACGATCTCTACTGGGGATTAATAATTTGAAGTTTTAGTTCCACTGGGGATCTAAATGACGTACTGTGGGGATTGCTTATGGAATAGTCTAGAGACGTTTTCCTATCCTTTCAACCTATCAGTAATTGTCTTTCTTATTTTGTTCATTTGTAGGCAGTAATTATGTTCAAATGCATATGTTCATTAATGAATCATTGGACGTTTTTACAAATAAAACAAAAGTGTAAAGAAAAAAAGAAAAATAGTTTTCTGTACTTTCAAAGAGATATCTTTTGTATTTAACTTTGAATAAGTATTTTGTACAAAGGAGATAGACATCCTAGTAAGAGGATGGTGCCATAAAATTAAGAAAAATTTATACAAAGAAAGATAGCTATGTGTGACAATCCCATGGGGTTCCCATTCTGCTATAGCCTTCGTATCTCCGAATATCTTGTCTATTTGTTGCTTCGTCCGAAGATGATTGAATTGATCAGAAACTCCGAGTTTGTCAGTGGAAGTCAATAGGTTGTCCACAAAGTGATCCGAGGGACATAGTCACATGCTTTAATTCCATAACTTTTGCCTGGACCTCCCTTTCGGGTTTTCAGTCCACCGGGAAACCCTTTTTTACCCAAGTCGCCCTTTCGGGTTTTCAACTTGCCGGTGTACAAATATTTTTATTTTATCCCTAATTTTTTCCCGAACCTTTTTGGTTCGCCGGGATGCCCTTTTTTTGCCTAGGTGTGTCAACCTAGCGGGTCTCTTATGCGTATTATCTTTTGACTATGTCCGCGTTTGCATGGTGTGGCAGGTCGTCGCCGTCCATGGTGGTTAAGATCATTGCCCCATCGGAGAATATGTTCTTGATTACAAATGGTCCTTCATAGGTAGGAGTCCATTTGCCCCTGGGATCACTTTGTGGTAAGATAATGCGTTTGATCACTAGATCTCAAACTTGATATACTTGGCGTCTGACTTTCTTGTTGAAAGCCTTGATCATCCGTCTTTGATACATTTGACCATGGAAAACGACAGTAAGTCTCTTTTCATAATTCATAATTCATAATTCTTAATTCTTAAAGAAGGGATCTGAACCTCAATAGGCAAGGCAACCTCCATGCCATAAACCAAAGAATAGGGTGTTGCCTCAGTTGATGTGCAAGCTGTGGTACGATAACCGTGGAGAGCAAATGGTAGCATCTCATGCCAGTCCTTGTAGGTGACTGTCATTTTTTGCATGATCTTTTTAATGTTTTTATTTGCAGCTTCGACGACACCATTCATCTTTGGACGATAGGGGGACGAATTGTGATGCTGAATCTTGAACTGCTCGCACAAGGCGGTGATCATAATATTGTTAAGGTTTGTACCATTAACAGTGATGATCCTTTCTGGGATACCGTAACAGCATATGACATTTTTCTTGATGAAGCGGGCAACAACATTCTTAGTAACGGATGCGAAGGAATATGCTTCGACCCACTTTGTAAAATAGTCAATGGCCACTAGAATAAAGCGGTGTCCATTGGAGGCTGTAGGCTTGATCTCCCCAATCATATTGATTCCCCACATAGTAAAGGGCCAAGAAGCCGTCAAGACATTCAGAGGAACCGGAGGTACGTGCACCTTGTTAGCATAAATTTGACACTTATGACAGGTTCAAGAGTGTTGATAGAAGTATGCTTCCATGGTAGACCAATAATAGCCCGCCCGTAGGATTTTCTTCGCCATCGTATGCCCACTGGAGTGAGTGCCAAAAGTACATTCATGTAATTCAGCCATGATCTTTTCAGCCTTAATCTTATCCACACACCGGAGTAGAATTGAGTCATGATTGCGTTTGTATAGGATGTCATTACTCAGGAAGAACTTAGCAGAGAATCTCCTTAAGAACTTTTTATCATTGATTGAAGCTTCTTCTAGATATTCTTGAGCCTCGAGATACCTCTTGACTTCATGAAACCAAGGCTAGTCCACTACCTCTTCGTTATTAATCTCGTGACAGTGTGCTGGTTCATCCATTCGTTCAACGGTGATTTGGAGAGCCTCGTTATCCCAATTAAGTTTAAACATAAATGACATTGTGGCTAGAGCATCTGCTAGCTGATTTTCTTCTCGTGGGAAGTGCTCGAAGGTAATCTCCTCAAAGTGTGGTAGCAATGTCAAAACATTTTCTTTGTAAGGGATAAGATTTGGGTGCTTAGTATCCTATTCTCCTTTGATTTGGCTGATGACCAAAGCTGAATCTCCGAATACATCTAAGAATTTGATTCCCAAATCTATGGCAGCTCTGAGACCAAAGATGCATGCTTCGTACTCCGCCATATTGTTCGTACAATTGAAGCAAAGTCTGGAAGTAAAGGGAGTATGACACCCTTCTGCAGATATGAGTACAATGTCGATACCATTACCAAGTGCATTGGATGCCCCATCAAAGAATAGGGTCCATCAGGATCCTTGTTCAGGTCCGTCATATGGTCTGATTTCTTCACAGTTGTCTAATGTCATGATGTCTTCATCTGGGAATTCAAACATCATGGACTGATAATCCTCTACCGCTTGATGAGCAAGATGATCAGCTAGCACACTTCCCTTTATAGCTTTCTGGGTAGTGTACTGTATGTCATATTCTGTTAGGATC
Organism: Vicia faba; assembly: GCA_948472305.1. Lineage (NCBI taxonomy): Eukaryota > Viridiplantae > Streptophyta > Magnoliopsida > Fabales > Fabaceae > Vicia > Vicia faba. The sequence continues at coordinate 92,891,356 of OX451741.1, forward strand.
ATCTACCATCTAGCTATCCTCCCAGACAGAGCAGGCTTTTCAAAGATGTACTTTATTGGATCCATCTTAGATATCAACAAAGTAGTATGAGTCAACATATACTGTCTTAGCCGGCGAGCAGCCCATGCCAGAGCGCAACAAGTTTTCTCGAGCAGTGAATATCTGGTTTCACAGTCGGTAAACTTTTTGCTCAGGTAGTAAATAGCGTGCTCTTTTCGGTCAGCCTCGTCACGCTGCCCCAATACACACCCCATTGAGTTCTCTAAAATGGTCAGATACATGATCAGTGGTCTTCCCTCGACTGGTGGCATCAAAACAGGAGGCTCTTGTAAGTATTCTTTGATCTTGTCAAAAGCAATCTGGCATTCATCATTCCATCTGACTACTTGATCTTTCTTCAATAGTTTGAAGATTGGATCACAAGTAGCTGTCAGGTGAGAAATGAACCTGGCAATATAGTTCAGGCGTCCTAAGAATCCTCTGACTTCCTTCTCAGTATGAGGAGCAGGCATTTCTTGTATCGCTTTAACCTTGGCAGGATCAACCTCGATGCCTTTGTTGATGACAATAAATCCTAGGAGTTTACCGGACCGCACTCTGAATGTGCACTTGTTTGGATTCAACCTTAGTTTGTACTCCTTCAGTCTCTCAAACAACTTTTACAAATGATCAAGGTGCTCCTCTTCAGTTTGTGATCGGGCTATCATGTCATCTACATAGACCTTTATCTCATGATGTATCATATCGTGAAATAAGGCTACCATGGCGCGTTGATAGGTTGCCCCAGCATTCTTCAGCCTGAAAGGCATCACTTTATAGCAGAATGTGCCCCACTGTGTGACAAATGTAGTTTTCTCCATGTCCTCAAGTGCCATTTTGATTTGGTTAAAACCTGAGAATCCGTCCATGAAGGAAAATACTTTGTGCTGGGCCGTATTGTCAACCAGGATATCGATGTGGAGAAGTGGAAAATCATCTTTAGGGATGGCCCTATTTAAATCTCTATAATCCACGCACATTCGTACTTTGCCGTCCTTTTTAGGAACGAGAACAATGTTGGCAACCCATTGAGGATAGGAAGTGACAGCCAAAAATCCAACAATAAATTGTTTCATGACTTCCGCTTTGATCTTCTGTGACATGTCAGGTCTCATGCGGCAGACTTTTTGTTTTACTGTTGGACAGTCTTCTCTTGTGGGCAGACGATGTACCATGTTATCTGCATCAAGTCCTGGCATGTCTTCGTATGACCAGGCAAAGATCTCGACATAATCATGCAATAGCTGAATTAGACGCTCCTTGACACTCGGATCTAGATTGGCACCCACCTTGATTTCCTTTTTATCCTCCTCGGTACCCAAGTTGATTGTATCTACTGGTTCCTCATGAGGCTGAATAGTTCTTTCCTCTTGTTGTAGTAGTCTGGCCAATTCCCCTGGTACTTCACAATCTTCCTCACCTTTGTATTCAGCTTGGTAGATTAGATCTTCAGAGTTACTAAAGGCCATAGCAATATCGTTACCCACGGGATCCGGAATTGAGGGGTACCTGCATTTGTGAGTGTGGGTGTGTGTAAGGGTATAACCATCTTTGAACAATAAAATGTAAAAGAAAGACAATGAGCACAAAAGGTTTGTATGTGAAATAACGTCTATGATTCATTGAATGTCATATGAAGATGAAATAAAAACCCTTACAAATGGACAATTGCGCCTCGGGTAAGACACAAGGTTTTAAATGTGCGAATTGTTTGTGAATATTACAAGTCCAACAGAAATGTAAAAGATAAATTACTGAGAGATGAAAGTTATTGGGACAAAGTCTCTGGCTTCCCAATTGCGAAGTCCTCCGTTGACAGTAGGAAATATCCAATCCTCCAAGCAGCCATCTTCTTCACCATCTTCCACTTCATTGACCTCTTGGTTGTTAATCTTCAAAGGTGGCCCTCCAGCACAGGCACGGCGCACAGTCTTTTGAGCACTTGAAGTAAACCCTAAGCCAAACTTTTCAGATTTATACGGAATGTCTGGAAGTTGCCCCCAGATGGTGCACCCACCCTCCTCTACTACTGCCTTGGCGTCCTTTAGAGATGACATCCGAAGCGGAGGTCTTGTGATCTTGGGGATCTGGGATTCAGTCTTGGTTACTGCTACCTCTTGAGAGACTTCTTCGAAATGTTGAAAAGGAGTTTCAATGAACTCACCATCCAACTCCACATACCGGAAAGAGTTTAGGTGGCTAATCATGTACTCCTCCTCCCCGTGGACAGTGATGATCTTTCCATGGACCGGGTATTTCAGCATCTGGTGTAGTGTAGAGGTGATAGCTCCGTCATTATGGATCCAGGGCCGTCCTAGCAGACATGAGTAAGAGGGGCGGATGTCCATTACATAGAAAGTTGAGTCGAAAGTCTGAGTCCCCACCTTTATGGGGATGTCCACCTCCCCGTGGACCATCATATTTGAGCCATCAAATGCTCTCACGATTATGTTACTGGGTTTCAACGTTAGTCCTTCGCAATCCAATCTGTCGAGAGCCTTCTTCAGTAAAATGTTCAAAGATGAGCCGGTGTCCACCAAGACATGGGCTAGAGTTGTTCCTCTACATTCCACAGAGACATGAAATGCCTCGTTGTGCTTTCTCCCCCTTGGTGTCAAATCAGCATCAGAGAAGCCTAGGCCGTTATCAACTGTCAAACTGGCCACACAATCTTGGAATTGGTCAGCAGACGTCTCTTGTGGCACATGGGTTGTCTTCAGAAACTTCACTAGAGATTTCGCATGTGCCTCAGAACACAGAAACAATGCTAGCATGGAGATTTTGTAGGGAGTTTGCCCCAACTGTTCAACCACGTCATAGTCACTCTTCTTTATTATCCTCAGGATCTCCTCCATTTCCTTCTTGGAGGTTTCGGGGATAGTCAGTGGTTGAGCCTTCGTCCGGACAGGCTCTTCTTGAATACTTTTTCCTCGAATTTCAACAGTGGAAGTGTTGATAGGGATAACAGAAGGAGTTGTGTTGTCTTTGCCAGTGGGAGCACTTGCATATATGATTATTGGTATGGAGGTAACCTTTGGAACAGTCACGGGTCCAAAAACTGCCTTTGGAGGGGCAATTTCTGGAGAGAAGATTCTACCGCTACGGGTAATCTTACTGGTTCCGACAATATTGGTAATGTCGGAGTCTTCTTCTTTGGAGCTTATTTCTTCGGCGGCCAACTTATCTTGTTTGATACCATGGTAGTAGATGTCTCCGCCGTAATTCCATAGTACTATTTTGTCTGATTCATACGGGACCGGCCCGGGCATTGTGATTATAAGAGGAGTAGTATTTGGAACCAATGTAATCCTAACGGGTCTTTTGGGGACCCTGGAAGGATTGGCGGATATGGTTATGATTGAAACGTCTTCAACAGGAATAGGTGAAACAGGAGCATTTTCAAACAGAATCTCTTGGTTGTCTATCAAGCGTTGAATGCCTGTCTTCAACAAAGGGCAAACAGTTGGTGAGGATAAGCAAAGATGGCAGTCTTCATTACAACCTGGGAATACACCATCTTTCAACAAGTTTATCTTAATGATTGGGAGCGGAGTCAAGAGTTCATCAACTGTGGTAACAAACAAATCTTCTTCGATAACATTGGTGTTGTGACCATGCCTAGGCATAGGAGCGGAAATGACGTTTGGTTTCTCAGGCGCATCAAAATAAATCTCTTTTGCATCTATAAGGTCTTGAATTTTTTTTTTCAAGGCCCAACAATTGTTAGTGTCGTGACCCGGACTTTCAGAATGATATGCGCATCTGGAATTTGGGTGATAATAAGGGGACGCAGTGTTGGGATTCTTTGGAGCTTCTTTTAAAGTTTCCAGATTAGGTTTCAGAAGATGTGGTAAAACCTGGGCTAGAGTCATATTAATTCTGGTGAATTGCCGGACTGGCCTTTCCACCCTCAGTTGGTTACTTCTTGGTTGATCAGATGTAGGCTTTGAGATCATAACGGCCCCTACCATTGGTCGGCGCTCAGCTCTCCCTTGGTTCCTTTGTGGATAAACAGCAGATACCTCCTTCTTTCTGGTGAAAGGCTTTCTCACAGCTGTAGAGGCAGACGAATCCTTCTGAATCTTTCCACTTTTTATGCCAGATTCCACCCTCTCTCCCATTAGTATTAACTCAGTAAACCCAGCAGATGAGCTCCCAATCAAATGGTTGAAGAAAGGGCCTGATAGAGTGCCTAAGAACATATCAACCAACTCCCTTTCAGACAGAGGGGGTTTCACTCTCCCAGCTAGATCTCTCCATTTCTGCGTGTAATCTTTGAAACCTTCGTTTGAAGCCATAACCATACTCTGAAGTTGAGTACGGGTAGGCGCCAAATCTGCATTATACTGGTATTGTTTATAGAAATTTGCGGCAAGGTCTTCCCAGTTGTGGACGTCGGCCCTTTCTAATTGTAAAACCAATCGAGTTGTGTTCCAGATAAACTATCCTAGAAAAAATGCACCCACAGGTCTTTAACGGCGGAGTGCGGCTGGATCTTTCTCACGTATGATCGGAGGTGCATTTTAGGACATGACACCCCATCATATTTTGCAAACAACGACACTTTGAACTTTGGTGGGATCACAATTCCCGATACCAGCCCCAATTCTTCAAAGACTAGACCTAGTACCCTTTGTATTTCCATAGTGTTCATACGCTCTTCAAGATGTATGTACTTATCATCTGCGGGAGGATACTGTTCTTCGGAGTAGTCTTCCTCTTCTTCCTCCTCTTCAGATTCTGACATAACTGCTGTTTCTTTTCCTTTCCCTTCTACTTCATCAGATGTTGCTGCAAAATTCAAGGTTCTTCTAGTTTGTCCTTGAAACCTTCTCCCCATGATTACAACACCAGTTGGTTTCTTCTCTTTCTTCTTTTTCTCTTTGGCCAACAAAGTCTTCAACTCCTCTTGTCCTTTGGCCAGGGTTGTGAGTAACTATTGAAACTGCATGTTTTGAGCTTGAAGATCTTTAACCGTCTGTTCGAGATCCATCTTATTGAAATAAACAGTAGAGAGATGAGGAAACTCGTTGCAAAAGACCTGTTTCTGTTATGATGAATGATATGTACACATGCAATGCTTTCAAGGATTTTAAAAATTCAAGTTTGTTTTAAACAAAAAGAAACACACATTATATTAATAAAATAGAGTTTGAGTACATCAATGCCCCTTGGGATAAATAATACAAAACTCTAAGATGAAAAAGTATTGTGCATCCTCTTTGGTTCTATGTAGGCATTTAGAGCATGATCCTCATGAAGTAGTCTAGTGAGTTCCAAGACCTTCTTCTCGCTTGCATAGAATTGGGCTTCGAAAGTATCTCACTCTCCTTTGAGTTGTATCCAATCCCTTTGTAGGTATTCAAGAGATGTGGGCATGTCAGGATATAGGATAGTGTATGGAACTTCTCCTTCCTTAACAGGCTCGATGATCACCGGGAGAATGGAAGGATAAGGCATCATAAGACTTTGAGAGCGGGCTCGTACCCATTTGAGGTAAGGCTCAAGAGGGATGGAATTATTGTGTCCTAAAGTCTTGCTATCCACCTTGTTTAGCATCCTCCAAGCTCGGATGAATCTCTGGCGAAGATCTTGATCGTCGTTGTCGTAGTCGAATAACAAGCCTTGAATCAGCATCTCATATGGGTCATCCCTTCGGGCATAACCAAACTGTCTTAGAGCTAAGCATGGGTTGTAGGTGATGCCTACCCTAATGCCAAGTAGAGTGACATTAGGGAATTCCCCATAACGGTCAACAATGATAACATTCTCTTTGGATCGAGAGCACCAATGAATATCTGAATGTTTGAGTGTCATTAACCTTTGTGACCACCTTAATCCTTGCTCATTTTTTAAGACTGATTGGGGAAGATGAGAAATAAACCATATTTCCCGGAGAGGAGTGCAACACATAAGGACACCTCTTTTCCTCATTGTACGAGTGTGAAAAGAGTGTAGGATATCCCCTAGCAATGTAGGCACCAAATTGCATGATATGAAGATTTTGACGGCACTTACATCTATGAGTTGGTCATGATTGGGGAACAAGACCATCCCATAGATCAGGAGAGCCACAAATTCCTCAAATGCTTGCAGATCTAAAGAATTCCAACAGCTTTGGGCTTTCTCAAATAGACATTTTGCTAAGAAGCCTTTGACACCACTTCTAGTTTCCCAATAAGTTGTGACATCAGATGAGTGCAAGTGCAGAGCTTGAGAAATCTCTTCTGGATTTGGATATCTTTCCGTACCGTTGAAAGGTAGTTGATTAAGAATGAGAATCCTTAAGAGTTGAGATAATTATTCCAAAGTAGGCACAAGCTGATAGTCAAGAAATGTGAAGCAATGGTGCAAAGGATCAAAGAACTGGAAGAGCACCTTCATCATATCCTCCTATGTGTTGGAGGTGACCAAGTTGAGTAGACGACAATGCCTCTCGGTTAATGGAGAGTTCTCAGGGATCCTTGAAGCTAGCTCCTTGAGTTGTGGAGGAATTCTTACAAGGTTGATTTGGATAGTTTTCCTGCAGAGTGAATCCATATCCTACAAAACAAAAACAAAGATGAATCTACAAAATCCTTGAAATGGTTAGTGGATGCATATGATGTTCATGATGTCCATGATGTTATGCACCAGTATGTATATACAAGCAAAACAAACAAGTTCTTATTTTAGTCTTGCATGGGGCTTTATAGGTAAGTACCCTCTTGAAGATTAGTTGGCTCAAACCTGTCCTAGTAATAGTAACCGAGTTCTAAGGAGCTCAATATCACTGGATTGTTTCCTTGGTCATTGTTTCAGCTCAAGCCTCTTTAATGGCGACCAAAATATCCCAAGAAACCAAACCTCAATGAGTGTAGTATCGAGTATCTACCAACTTCGGACTGCACCAAAGCCGGTCATCTCACTACATCCTAAAGGCCAAGTTGGTCAAGTAAAGGGTTCTAGAAGTTCATTAGTGCTTCATGAAATCACTCAGTGGCCCCGTATTCTCTTTGATTAACTCAAAGGCTACCGGTACCCACAAATATGTCACACTAACATAGCTATTGCTTAGACCATGTCGGTATACCTTGCACAGTTTCCACAATGTATTGCTATTTACCTATAATGTATCCCAAATCCGGGTAGAGGATTTCACACCCAAACAAAGAACCATAATGTAAAGCAAACAAGTCAAACAATGTAAGCAAATAAATGTGATCTAAACCTTAAGGTAACCCCACTTTTATAATATTCCTCAGCAGAGTCGCCAGTTCTGTGATACAGTGGGAGAACTGACCTGATGGTTTTGCGTTTTATCGCAAATGTTGCGGTTAGCAAGAGTCGCCACCTACTTTTCTTTTATCCAAAAGGAAAGGTGAAAAAGCAAAGGAAAGACCTTTGAGATGTTTTCTTGAGTTCGGGGGGTAGATTATGAAAAGGGAAGGTATTAGCACCCTTTTCATCCATGGTTTTCCATGGGCTCTTAGTTACTTGCTAGATCACTTACTTTTGTTGTTTGAAAATGTGTTTGGTGTGGTTTTGAAAGTATTTTGTAAAAGAGGCCATTTGTTTAGGCAATCTTTGTAATGATTCTTGTTAGTAAGAATGTATACAAAGGTGTTTATCTTTTGAAAATGTTTTCAATATTTGTAAGATGTTTTTGAAATGTGTTTGTTTTGAAAATAACAAGGATAGTTATTTGAAAATAGAGAAAGTAACTAGAAGTAATCTACCTACTCAAATGTATTTCTTGTGCATTTTTATTCCTTTGACATTGTTGTTTTACCATTGATTTGGTAAGCAACCCTATCTTTGGATGTAAACGGGACGAGCGTGGGTCATCGTATAACTATGATTAGCAATGTTTGCAAAGTATCTTAGCATATTGAGGGACCAAGATCATTTTGTAAGGCAACATTTGAATAGCGTCATCGATGGGCTATGATCTTATGTTTGTTTGTTTTGCCAAGATACTTCGCATGCGTAATATGGCTATTTTATATAAGGCAACCAAGTGGAGAAACCCTAAGGATGCTTGTGTGCAAGTGTGTTATTTTCATGCTTTGATTTTATCTTGCATTTAGGGTTTTCTATTTGCTTTGTTTTGATCTTACCATACAAACCCTAATTACTAATTATGGCATGTAAAGCGGTAAATTGCGTAATGTAAAGATTACTAAGCTATTACAACAATTAATGGGAGGGGGGAATACAAATTTGAATGGGGATTTGCAATAATGTAAACCTAAATAAATTATTACAACCAAATCGAATTTGTACAAATATTAGAATAAATAATACAATATTTAAATATGCAATATTATGTATTTATGCAAGAAAAAGATTTTGTTTTGTTTTTATGTGAAAAGAAATTTAAACCTAAAAATATAAGGAAAATAAATTAATTCTTGAAAGAAAGGTTAACCCTAATTTCTATTTTAAAAGAAAATAAAGTTCTTATGTACTATTTTTTATGTATTTTTTTATGTTAAAATAATAAATAATATTGTATAAAAAAATATAAAGTTTTTATATATGTAAAAATAATTATTTATAATATGGGATGAAAAGGAAATAAATAAATAAAACTAAACATATTTTAATTATAATTTACAAGTTTATTAAGAAAAACAAATAATATATATTGAAGATAAAATATATTTTCATGTGAAAAAATAAACTAAAATAAAATAAAAATGCAATATTATCAAATTTATATTTTTAGGATTTTTTATGCATTAAAGAAAATATTTAATAAACTAAAATGAAAATAAAATAAATAAAATAAAAATACAAAAATAGTTGGGCAAGGGGGGTGTTCTGAATAATCCAGTGGTGAAAGTTAGAAAAAACAGCTAAGCTCAATGTGGAGGCCCAAACCTGCAAAAAGCCAAAACTGAAAGTGGAAAAAATGTGAAAAAAACAAAAGGTAGCGCCAAGGTTCGAACCCAGGACATGGGTCTCACCAGCGCGCTACCTTGCCACTGGGGTGGCTATACATCCATTGATTTAAGTGAAACAAAAATAACATAACATGAACAAGGTCCTTGCCTTGTACTTCATCTTCTTCCCCAAGCTGGCCAAATATCCCGTAACTTGCTTATCTCTCCATGAAAATGAAAACTCATAACATGAAAGCTGTAGCATTTTGTCTCACGATTCTAACCATATACATCATGTAAGCTAACAATCAAAGATCATAATGAATTTTAAAAGCCCTAAATTTAAACCTAAATTTTTCAGAATCTTCAAAATCAAAAATCTCTCAACTCATGCCAAATAAATGCAAGATAAATGTATGTACAGCTTCGTTGCAATAAGGACTACATTGTTTATTCACAAATCGTGGCCAATGTTTGCCTATACAAGGAGATAAAACTTGAGATTTTACATCCTTCAGTTGAAATTATGGATGGAGTTGGAGTGAGTTTGATGGAGGCCTGATGCTTGCTTGAGCTTCCTTGAACCTCCTTGAGTGTATTCTAACCCTTGCCTTGCTTTGAAAGTGTCTGAAACTCTTTGGCCAAGTCAACCTGCAAGCTTTGAAAGCAACAATGGCAGATGATGGAGAAGGGGTTGCAGTATAGGGATGGGGGGGTCTGGATCAGTTATATATCAAGTAGGTAAGGTGTTTTGATGATCAAGACTTGAAACACACGAGCCAAATGAGAGATTGGTATGCTTATGCCAAAACTGCAAGTCTTGACAGTTTTTTGGTGTTTTTGAGTTTGGGACTGTTTCAGGCTTCTAGTAATCGTATCTTGTGTTGTATGTGTTTGTATATTAGTATGGAGAAGGTCCTAAGTCAGCTCTTCCACAGATTTGCAAGTTATAGGCTTTTGACACACTTTCTTGCTTTTGAAGCAAAGTGAAAGGACAAGGCTTAAGATGCTTGTACTGGCTTTCTTAGGGTTGGTATATACTTGTACAATTTGATTTAGGCCTGTAAGACTTATATGTGCAATGGAGACAGGTTCAATGCTCAAGAATTGGAAAGTGGCAAAAGTTGAGCTTTTTCAAAATGGCAATGGTCACTTTATGCCATTTATGGAATTACAACATGGGTAATGGATCTAAGGCTTGGATCAAAGCTTTGACAACTGAGTAAGCATTAAATTAAGGAGTAAGAAACAAGTTTGGGAGCTGTAAAGCATGGATTAGGAAGCATAGGTACTGATTGGAACTTTGTTCTTCATGAAATGGCTTGAACCAAAAGTGAGAAATTGCCAACTTCATCTCTTCGATTCTCCCTACTCAAAAATGATCTTGAAGAGTTCTTGGACATTTTGGAAATCTTGAAATGTTCTCTATAACTCATCTTTGAAATTCATTTCAATATACCTCTTGGAACTTGGTGAAAAATTGCCATGAAGTTGGGTCCAAAACCTGCCTAAATTAGGGCAAAATTTCACTAAGTTATTTAGTTCATGAGCATGTATTCATAAATTTATATCTTGATATACAAGAATCTTTATGGAAAATAATGTGAAGCAAAGTTGTAGATTTCACGGAGGTCTAAAACTTTCATGTTGGGAACTTTCTTTGAATCATTATGCATCATGGTGAAAAAATGGCCTAAAGTTGAGAAAAAATAAGAAATTTTCTATACTTAGAAAATTTTCTAAGTTAATAAAAAATTCAAATTTAAACCCTAATCTTCAAACTTGGATTTCTTGATGAACAAGTTTCACATTTTAACATGTTTTGATGAATTGTGACCCTTGGCACTTGATTTTGACAAAAAGTCAAAGTTTGACTTTTCAGTGTACAATTGACTTTTGATTAGTTGACTGCAAATTTCATCTGTCAATCCAATGAAATTGCAATGTTTTGAACCATGCTATAAGGTCAATATGGTGCAATTGAATCCTTTGAATCATGATTCAAATCAATTGGTCATGTGCTGGGTCAAAACCCCAATTTTGACCATTTTGCCCTTTTGGTGATTTGATCAAATTTCTTGAGGAATTATGGTCCAAACTTGATCAAATGATACATATGAGTCTTAAAATGTTGACGTGGATAAAAAATTATGAAGTTTTACTATAAATTGGCCATGGTTTACTTTTTCCCCAATACAACTGATTTTTAGGTCAACTGTCCAATTGACTGATCAAAATGTGGTTTAAAGCTTGAAACTTGTCCTGAGTGATCTTAGGGATCCATAATAATGTTTGAAAGTCACATGAAACATTGATAGTCCAAAAATCCTTGTGCAATATCAAACCCTAATTTTGGGTCATCAGTGCATGATGAAATGTCTTGAGCTGACCAAACCCTAATCCAGTCTTGAGTCAAAGATATCTTGTGAGAAAAGTCTTGGTAAATGAGAGGGCAAATTTTGGGGTACAACACCCTTAAAATAATATCATAGTCCCACCCTTCGACGTTGCCTATGAAAAATGATCTAGTCTATCCGATAAATTACTAAAGTATCATTATCTATTGCCTTCGATGACCATACGATGATCCTCAATTGTCCCTTCACATCCAATAGATAGGGCTGCCTACCAACTAATGGTACGGATAACACTATCTCTAAAGGAGAAGGAAAATAACAAGAACGACCTTGAGTGGGTAAAACTGTTAATCTCTCTCTCACAACCTTTCTAAAATACAATTTCACACATCACTTTCAAAAATATTTTCTAAAACACTTTGTACGCGTTCTTAAGGACTGATACAAGAACCATTACAAAGATAGTTGTACTTTGGCTTTTCAAAATATTTTTCAAAGCACTTACACAAAAAATAAATTTTTAAAAGTGAGCTAGCGATTAAGAGCCCGTAGATAACTATGGATGAAAAGGGTGCTAACACCTTCAATTTTCATATCTTACCCCCTGAACTCAAAATCTTCAAGGTCTTTCCTGTTCTTTTCACGCTTTCCTTATTGGATAAAAGAAAAGTCGGTGGCGACTCTAGATATCTGTAAAAGAAAGGGTGAAAAGAACAAAAAAAATACCCTTTTTCGAGATTTTCTGAGTAAGGGGGTAGAGTATGGAAAGGGAATGTATTATCTCCCTTTCTATTTGTGGTTTTCCACGGGCTCTTAGGTACTTTCTCATTTTTGAAAATTGTTTGTGTGTTTGTGGTTTTGAAATTTTTTGTTTGCTTTATGGTAACTCTTGTATCAGTCCTCAAGAGTGTGATAAAGCATTTTTTGAAAATAGTTTCTGAAAAGTGTCTAAGTGTGAAAAATTCAGATTTGAGCAAGTACTTAAGAATAATATACCTACTCAAAAAAGGATGTTCTTTTCCTCCTACCCTTTAGATAGTGTTATCCTACTATTAGTGAGTAGGTAGCCCTATCGTCAGATGTTGAGGGACAATCGAAGGGACGTTTTACAATCACGAAGGCAACTTGTGGAGACGCTTTAGCAATTCTCCTTTAGGGAATAAATCATTTACCGAAAGGCAACTGTAGGGTCATCAAGGAACTATGATCTTTTTTTATTTATGGGTCTTTACTAAAGCGTTCCTGCCTCATGACTGTTTTATTTAAAGTCAACCAAAATGGGAGATACCTTAGAGGTGTGCATGTGCAAGTGTATTGAGATTCAGTTATTTATCTTGCATTATTAAATTTGCTAACGTTTTAATTTTCAGTCTTATCATGCACGCCTAGTTACTAACAGTTAATATTTACAGAAATTTAAAGTGCGAAAATTTAAATCCTAGGCTATTACAACGCTTTGGAACAATTACATAAAAAGTGCAAGAAAATAAAATGCATAATTTTAAATCTAGACTATTACATCCCATAATCAGTTACATTATTTATATAAAATACGAGAATAAAAATAACGCACGCGAAATATAAATTACGTATAAAAATCCTAAGAAAAATTCTAAGTAAACATGAAAAATCTTTTTGGTTTTATTTTTATTTATTTCAAGAAAAATAATTAAACTAAATTTAAATTTAATTTAAGAAAATAAATATTGAATGAAATTAATCTAATTCTAATATTTTTTCATTTTTTATTAAGAAAACATTCGAAAGATAAATTAAATACTAAATTCTAGTTTAATTTAAAATAAGAAAGTAGTTAAAATTTAATTAATTAATTAATTAAAGCATTTCATTATTTTAATTAAAAAAATTCTAAGCCTAATTTTTTTTTGAGTTTTTTTAATTATTTGCTTAATTAAGTAAAGAAGTTAAAAGAAATTAAAACATTACAAAAAAAACTAGATGGGCCTGAGATAGTAAAAAAAAGTGGGGGTGTGGTTGTTGAATTCGCTGGCCCATGAAGGGAGAGGCCTAGGTTTGCTTCTGGATCCAATACAGATTTGTCTTGATGGCACATGGTGAGCCCGCAGATGGAGTGCACTAGATCTGATCAGATGGACATTTGATGGCACATGTCTGATGGTGTATAATGCACACCTAGCTACGAGGAGCACCAGATGTGCATGAAATAAGTTAGAAAATATAAAAATGGAGTTTACTGAGGCGTTTTATGAGGTTTCAGGGCTTGGTAATGATTGCAAAAGCTTCAGGGAGCCTCCAGGAATGTATTTGGATCTTTTATTTGGACTGAGAAAGGCTGGAACCTAAAATGCGAATTTTTACAACTTTGATAATTTTTGCAAAATTTGTAGAGCATTTCTAGGCTGTATCTCATGTGTCTTGAAACTTTCTAATGTGTCGTGTATATAGAGGGGAGGGAGGAGACAAGAGAACAAAGGTAATAACAACCATAAACATGTGTTTTTAAAGCCATGAATGATGTTTTGTAACTTTGCCAAAGACATGGAATCTTGTCCTTTTTGAATTTGAATGAATGTGGACAATGCTTGCACGAAATTTTATGGGCCTAGGCTGTCCAAAACATCAACCCAAAGCTCAAATCCCATTTCCAATTATTTTATACATTTTATTTTATATTTATTTGAAATAAATTAAAATAAATATGAATAAAATAGTTAGCAAATGCAAGGCATGGAAAAAATAATTTTAGAGATCCTCTATAAACTTAGGAAGATGCTTGAAGTACAAGAAATTGAGCCCTTTCCTTAAAACTTTAAATTTTCTCAATGCATAATTCTTGAAAATTCCCAAATTTGTCCAACTTGGGCAAGCCATAACTTGCTCAATATATATCTCATGATGATGATCTTGGACTTTTTGGAAATCCTAAGATGTCTACTTAAATCCCTCTTTTGATCAATTTTGCATTTGAAGATTTCACTTGATGTAAAAGGTCTTGGCAAAAAGTGGATTTTGTTAACTTTCTAAAAATGACTTGTAACGTATGAGCTTGTATCTTTTAAATGGTGCATTTATTGGACTTGAGGGATGAAGAGAAGTTATAGGGAATGAGATTATATTCAATATCATTTTTTGTTGGGGAAAAATGGATGAAGTATGTGAAAGTTATGCCTGGTCAAAGTTCAGTTCACTTTTCCTATAGAAACCCTACTTTGCCATTTTTGACTTCTGATGGGTTAGGAGCATTTCTTGAGGAATCATGATCAAACCTTGATAAAATGATGGATATCACTTCAAAATGTTGATGTTGACCAAAAATATTTAAGTTTGACTGTACATAGGCCACAGTTGACTTTTGACCTAGCACAATTGATTTTCCAATACTTGAGCAATTGATTGAGCAAACTTGTTGAGCAAGGAATGAAACTTGGCATGGATGATCTTGAGGAGATATTAGGACAATGGAGAACATTTGGGATCTTTGGAGCTCAACCATCTTGATGAAAATTGAAACCCTAGTTGGGGGCTCATTACCTTAAGAGGAAAATTGTCTGGTCAAATCTTGGTCAACCTAGGGAAAATGAGAACCTCTAGGAGTATGTCTTGTGTTAAAATGGGAGGGAAAATTTTGGGGTACAACAACTTCCCCTGTTCAATCTTCTTAAACCTGAAGATGTAGATTGGCTGGTCTACCTTTTGTGATCTGAAGGTGGAAGATGATTGAACACTAGAGTGCCCAAAAATTTGCACTCGTCTGAAGTGATACTTGACTGTGTACGTAATATCAGGAATGGGCTTATAGATTCCATTTGGAAAAGATGACAAGAGACTATCAGAGATGGGCTTAAAGATGCCATCCAAGGAGTATGATGAGGAGTCGTCGAAGATGGGCTTAAAGATGCCATCTAAAATAGATGCTGACTTCATAAGAATTCTCTGTGTGGGGATTCTTGTTCCTGCTGTCCGAGGAGGAGTCCGATGGGGAATTTTTTTCAGGGGAATATAGTCTAGGAGCTTCGGTTGTCCATTACTCTACTAGGGAGTCATCTCTTGACCGAAGAGACGGAAGTGAACTACTATCTGGTCAGGATCCAGTCTTCACAGTGACTTGTTGAGGATGATAAGGCTGACTTCTATCTAGTCGTATTCTAGGCTTCACAACGACTTACTGGGGAAATGAGATTAAAATTTTTTTTGGTCATACTCTAGGCTTTATAATTCCTCAAACTGGAATAGAAATCAGAAAAATCTTAGTGTCGATTTAACTGAAACAGAGAAAGGATCTACTAGAAAAGAATCAGTAACAAATCAATGGACGATTCAAACTGAACCAGCAGAGGTTTTGATTTATCTTTGACTGGATAAGAATCAGAAAAATCTTAGTATCATTTTAACTGAACCAGTAAAGGATCTATCGAAAAAGAATCAGTAACAAATCAATGGTCGATTTGAACTGAACTAGCAGAGGTCTTAATTTATCTTTGACTGGATAAGAATCAGAAAATTCTTAGTGTCGATTTAACTGAACAAGTAAAGGTCTTGAATTATCTTCGACTGGAATAGAAATCAGAGAGATCTTTGTGTCGATCTGACTGAACCAGAGGAAAATCTTGAATTAACTTTGACTTAATAAGAATTAGAAAAATCTTAGTGTCAATTTAACTGAACCAGAAAAAAGTCTTGGATCATCTTCAACTGGAATAGAAATCAGAGAGATCTTAGTGTCGATCTGACTGAACCAGAGAAGGTCTTGAATTAACTTTGACTGGATAAGAATCAGAAAAATCTTAGTGTAGATTTAACTGAACCAGAAAAAGGTCTTGGATTATCTTCAACTGGAATAGGAATCAAAGAGATCTTAGTGGCGATCTAACTGAACCAGAGAAGGTCTTGATATATCTTCAACTGTAATAGGAATCAGATAGATCTTAGTGGTGATCTGACTGAACCAGAGAAGGTCTTGATTTATCTTTGACTGGATAAGAATCAGAAAAATCTTAGTGTCGGTTTAACTGAACCAGAAAAAGGTCTTGGAATATCCTCAACTGGAATAGGAATAAGAGAGATCGTACTATCGATCTGACTGAACCAGAGAAGGTCTTGATTTATCTTTGACTGGATAAGAATTAGAAAAATCATAGTGTCGATTTAACTGAACCAGAAAAAGGTCTTGGAATTAACTTTGACTGGATAAGAATCAGAAAAATCTTAGGATTAATTTAACTAAACCAGACAAAGGTCTTGGAATATCTTCAACTGGAATAGGAATCAGAGATATCTTAGTGTCGATATGACTAAATGAGAGAAGGTCTTTTGACTGGATAAGAATCAGAAAAATCTTAGTGTCAATTTAACTGAACCAGAAAAAGGTCTTGGAATATCTTTAACTGGAATAGGAATCAGAGAGATCTTGGTATCGATCTGACTGAACCAAATAATGTCTTGAATTAACTTTGATTGGATAAGAATCAGAAAAATCTTAGGATCAATTTAAATGAACCAGTAAAAAATCTTGGAATATCTTAAACTGGAATAGGAATCAGAGAGATCTCAGTGGTGATCTAACTGAACCAGAGAAGGTCTTCATTTATCTTTGACTGGATAAGAATTAGAAAAATTTTAGTGTCGATTTAACTGAACCAGAAAAAAGCCTTGGAATATCTTCAACTGGAATTAGAATTAGAGAGATCTTGGTATCGATCTAACTGAACCAGAGGAAATTCTTGAACAAATTTTGACTGGAATGGAAATCAGAAGAGTCTTAGGATAGATTCAACTGAACCAGACAAAAATCTTGGAATATCTTTAACTGGAATAGGAATTAGAGAGATCTTAGTGTCGATCTGACTGAACCAGAGAAGGTCTGAATTAACTTTGACTGGAATGGAAATCAAAAGAATCTTAGGATCGATTCAAATGAAACAGACAAATGTTTTGGAATATCTTCAACTAGAATAAGAATCAGAGATATCTTAGTGTCGATCTGTCTGAACCAGATATATAAGGGAGTGAAACTCTCGATAACCCCTGTGTGTAACACCCCAATTTTACCCGACAATTATAAATGTAAGTCAAAGTTATAAAATTCATGCAACTGAATTAGGAAGCCACAGATTCAACTTTAAAAAATCATTGCATTCAACATGGATACATAACACTTTAAAACTTCGGATGAACTATCAGCATAATAATTTAACCTCTTGATTCAACAATTTAAACATCTACGCAGCAGAATTATTAGTAACATCTTAGTCCATCGCTACAACAACTTCAAAACAACATATACTTAGCAACAATCAAATTATGTTTAACAACTGAAATAATTAATAACTAAAAGCAACAAGTGTTCATCCCCCCAAGTGTTACGTATCAGAGCAATGACACCGACTCGAACTACTGAAGGTATACAGCCTTCACTCTGGATTACCTGTATGTTACCAACGTAAGGGTAACATTAAAATAGAAGGGGTGAGATATCTAACAATATAATAAAACGTATGATGAATAATATATTAAATCAGATCACATAACATCACCACTTTTCATCTTATAAACAACAATAATCGCAACAGAATACTAAAAATATACACATCCACCACATCAATACATAACTTATTTATGCAATCATATAATGCGACTCAATACTATGCAAATGCATGTGGTACCATTGGAGCAGAACTCCCATCTCAAATAATTACCAATAAATAGAGGCATCAATAAGGAATAAGCCTTCATCTTAATATTCGCCAATACAGGCCATCTTAACGAGCATTAGCTCCATCTTGATATGCAATGTATACGACACAATCATTAATGTAATGACAACACCATAATTAACAACATCTCAACACAACATCATCATTGGCCAGAAGCCTACATCTTAATAGATGACAATTATTAGAGACATATCAACATCTTTGATCAACATCATTCATCAACATCATTTATCAACATAATTCATCCAACGTCATTTATCATCATAATTCATCAAACATCATTTATCATCATAATTCACAGCAACTCAACAACAACAACAATAAAACGGCAGATCGACAATCCTTCAACATTGGCCATAGGCCTACAACTTGATAATTCCTATAATTAATTAATCATATAAGGCTTACCTCTAGTTAACCAACCTCTACATATTATTCTGTAATACTATATCATTATCATCATTAATCTTACTGTTATGAACCAAACAATAATCTATAATTGTCTTATCCTCATCATTCTTCACAAAATCATCATAGAGATTTATGAGGGAAACTAACTCTAATCCTAATTTTTATACTAGGATTATCATTCCTATTCCTAATTTTAATCCTTAAGAGTGAAGTTCACCGCGTTAGCCATCCAACGCTTCGAACGAAACCTCAAACGGAGTCCAGAAACTCAAGTTACAGCCTCTGGAACACAAACCTGTCAAAAACCAGACCACACGGGTCGACGCATAACGTCTTGAGTCGACGCGTACTGGGCTTAACACGCTGCATGTATCGACTCATACTGAGTCTGCAACACTGCATGTATCGATACATTCTCCTACGTATCAACTCATCCCGAGTCTAAAATCCTGCATGTATCGACGCATGGCTCCTTCTTATCGACTCATCCTCAGTCTAAAATCCTTCATGTATCGACGCATGGCTTTTGGGGTCGATACATACTGTTCTGTCACGAATATTTTCTGCAATTGCACTACGTTTTCACTACGGTTTCCATGCTTTAGGCCCTAAAAACATCCTCTAATCATAAGTAATCATCAATTATAATTATCCTATATTTCTACATCAATTATACAGCATTAGGGTATCATTATTCATCTTTAAATCATCGATTTTCATCATACAACAATGTATATAATTCAATCATAAACCAAACAATCTTTCACATCTAATTCCACATATCAATCGTCATAAACCCTATTATAGAGTCACAACCCCACCCTTACCTTGGATTGAAGGTTGCTCTATAACTTTTCCAATTGAATTTCGTTCTGCCTGTTTTCCTTCTTTCCTGCAACTTTCACATTCTCTTTCTCTTCTTCCAACCCTTATTTCTTTCTCTCTTACTGCTTCTTCTTTTCTATTATTTCTAACAATAATAAAGTAACCCTATAATTCTCAAAATGCCTTAATGGGCTTAAAACTCCTACACCCCCTTTTTTACTACCTCTATTCCTTAAAACAAGCCCACATTAAATAATATTATCATTCTAATAGTATTCCACAACTTAATAAAATAAATAAATCCACTAACTATAATATGTCAACTATCATCATAACACAACTTCACAAATATTCCAAAAAAATTATTTAATTAAATAATTAATTAAATTACGGGCGTTACAACTCTCCCCCACTTAGAATATTTTCGCCCTCGAAAATTTACCTTAATCAAACATTTCAGGATAGGAGTCCCGCATCTTGCTCTCCAACTTACAAGTCATGCTTTCTCCGGCCACTCCTAGCCAAACCACTTTAACCAAAGCAATCTCTTTGCCCATAAGAGTCTTTGTTTCACGATCCGCGATCCGTACAGGCATCGTCTCCACTGTAAGGTTATCCCGTACTTGCACATCATCCATATGAATCACATGAGATGGATCTGAAATATACTTCCGGAGTTGTGACACATGAAACACATCATGCAAATTCAAAAGATTAAGAGGTAAAGCCACTCTATAAGCAACATTCCCCACTCTCTCTGAAATCTGATATGGTCCAATGAAATGAGAAGTGAGCTTCTTAGACTTCAATGCTCGCCCAACACCAGTCACGGGTGTAACTCTTAAAAACACATGGTCACCCGCTTGAAATTATAAGTCTTTCCTTCACTTGTCATGATAACTCTTCTATCTAATTTGGGAAGCTTTCATCCTTTCTCGAATCAACTTCACCTTCTCAGTAGTCTCACGAACAAGTTCAGGCCCAAGTACTACACTTTCACCACATTCATGCCAACATAAAGGAGTTCTACATCTTCGACCATACAACGCTTCAAAAGGTGCCATTCAAATACTAGAATGGTAACTGTTATTATAGGTGAACTCTATCAACGAAAGATAAGTATCCCATGAACCTCCCTACTAAAGAACACATGCCCTCACAAATCTTCCAACGATTGAATAGTCCATTATGTCTGACCATATGTCTGAGGATGGTACACCGAACTCAACCTCAACTTAGAACCCAACTCTTCTTGCAAACTTTTCCAATAATCAGAAGTAAATCTTTGATCTCTATCTGACACAATGCACAAAGGAACACCACGCAGCTTCACAATCACACTAGTGTAAATCTCAGCCAACTTCGACACTAGAAAACTGATGTTAATAGGAATAAAATGAGCCGACTTTGTAAGCCTATCAACAATCACCCAAATTTAATCATGTCCTCTTAAGGTATTAGGCAACCCCGTCACAAAGTCCATTGAAATGCTATCCCATTTCTATTCTGGAACTTCTAACGGTTGCATCAACCCTGCTGGCTTCTGATGTTCAACTTTTGACTTCTGACAAGTCAAACATGCATACACAAACCGAGCCACATCACTCTTCATCCCAGGCCACCAAAACAAACCTTTTAAATCTTGATACATCTTTATAGCTCCTGGATGAATACTCAACTTACTTCTATGACTCCCTTCAAGTATCACTTTCTTCATCTCGGCATCATCAGGAATACAAATCCGATTACGAAATCTCAACACACCTTGCGCATCTAGATTATAATTATTGTTCTCAGACTGATCGATCCCAACCATCGAATCTACCAGTTTCACATCCAACTTCTGATCTTCTCTGATACTGTCTTGGAATTCATTATTAATCTCCAACACATCCAACATAACACTCCGCAACATCACCTCGCAAACTAAGCTCATATCTCTGAACTGTTCAATTAATTCCAACTCTTTAACCATCATTTTCGACATATGTAAAGTCTTTCGACTCAACGCATCAGCTACCACATTCACTTTTCCCGGATGATATTTTAAACCGAAATCATAATCCTTTAACAATTCCAACCATCTTTGTTGCCTCATATTTAGCTCTTTCTGATCGAATAAATACTTTAAGCTCTTATGGTCACTAAACACTTCGAATCTAGAACCATAAAGATAATGCCTCCAAATATTCAACACAAAGACAACTACAGCAAGCTCTAAATCATGCGTAGGATAGTTCTTCTCATGAGTCCTCAACTGCCTTGACGCATAAGCAACTACCTTATCATTCTGCATAAGCATACCTCCTAAACCCATCTTAGAAGCATCACAGTATACCACAAAAGGCTCTCCTGGATTAGGTAACATCAAAATCGGAGCCGACGTCAATCTCTTCTTTAATTCCGAAAAACTTTCTTCGCACTGAACATCCCATACAAAAGCTCTACCTTTACAAGTCAACTTAGTCAACGGAAGTGCCAACTTAGAAAAACCTTCGATAAACCTTCTATAGTAACCAGCTAATCCCAAAAATCTCCTAATCTCAGTAGCTAACCTCGGAGTTTCCCATTGCAACACATCATCAACCTTTGATGGATCTACAACAATGCCACTACCTGAGATCAAATGACCAAGAAAACTAACCTCTTTTAACCAGAATTCACACTTGGACAACTTTGCATACAACTTATTCTCTTTCAAACCTTGCAATACTACTCTTAAGTGTTCTGCATGCTCTTCTTATGACTTAGAGTAAATCAAAATATCATCAATAAACACCACCACGAACCAATCCAAATAAGTATGAAAGATACGATTCATGTATTCCATGAATACTCCCGGCGCATTAGTAACACCGAAAGGCATCACCGGATATTCGTAATGTCCATAACGCGTTCTAAAAGCCATCTTATGGATATCTTCATCCTTCACTTTAATCTGATGGTAACCCGACCTCAAATAAATCTTACTAAACACACGAGCATCCACCAATTGGTCCATCAAGTCATCTATTCTTGGAAGCGGATACTTGTTCTTAATCGTCACTTTATTCAACTGTCTATAATCAACACAGAGCCTCATACTTTCATCTTTCTTCTTTACTAACAACACTGGAGCTCCCCACAGGTCTTACAACTTTCTTTTCAAGTAACTCTTCCAATTGCTTCTTTAACTCTGACAATTCAGATGTAGACATCCTGTATGGTGCCATAGACACAGGTCTGGTACCAGGTACAATATCAATAGCAAATTCAACTTCCTTCTCCAGTGGTACATCAGGAATTTCATCAGGGAAAACTTCAGGAAATTCACACACCACCTGCAATTCCTCAATTATAGCTTGAGTCTCTACAGATAGCGACACCATCAACAAGAACATTTGTGCTTCTTCTTGCATCAACTTCCTCAACTGTTTAGCAGACAACAAACTATCTTCCTCTTCTTCAGGAGTAGAAAACCTCACAGACTTGTCATAATAGTTAATATGAACACAGTTATGCTCTAACCAGTTCATACTCAAAATCACATCCAACCCTCTTAACGGTAAACAAACCAAGTCAACAGCAAAGTCTCTGTCGAAGATCAACAAGGGACACTTTAAACACACAAAAGAAGTAGTCACTGACCCCTTGGCTGGAGTATCGATGACCATTTCTCCATTCATAGAGGACAACATAAGACCCAATCTTTCAACACAATTAACAACAATAAAACAATGAGTAGCACCGATATCAATAATAGTAATTAAAGGAGTACTATTAATGAAACATGTACCTCTGATAAGTATGTCCTCAGCAGCTTCCTGATCCTCGATCAAAGCGAACACTTTACCACTTGTCTGCGCCATCTATGGTTTCTGACACTGACTACCAATGCGCCCTTCTTCACTACAATTGAAACAAGTCACATCCTTATGCTTGCACTCAGATACAACATGTCTTTTCTTACAACAACGGAAACACCTCTTTACTTCAGCAGTACACACATTACTCTTATGCCCAGGTTTCCCACATTTGAAACAAGTCACACCAGCAGGAGCATCTCCCCCACTAGTCCTCTGACCCTGAGCAAATTTCTGTTTACCTTTACCAGCTGGGGTATCATAAGGCTTACCACGACTTTGTTGGTGCTTACCTCTCTTCTCACTGATAATCTTGTAATGAGCATTATTATCTTCCTCATAAATTCTACAACTATCAACCAAATCAGCAAAGACACGGATCTTCTAGTATCCAATTACCTTCTTGATCTCTGGGCGCAAACCATTCTCAAACTTGATGCACTTCGAAAATTCAGCATTTGCCTCACCATAGTGCGGATAAAACTTAGCCAAATCAGCAAACTTTGCAGCATACTCAACAACTAAAATATTCCCTTGCTTCAGCTCAAGGAATTCAATCTCCTTCTTACCACAAACATCTTCAGGAAAATACTTCCTCAGAAATTCCCTACGGAACACAGCCCAAGTGACATTTTCACCTGCAGCTTCTAATCTCTGACAAGTCTCTAGCCACCAGTCATCAGCCTCAACTGCTAGCATATGAGTACCATATCGAACCTTCTACACTAGAGTGCAGTCCATCACACGGAAAATTCTCTCAATCTCTTTCAACCAATCCAATGCCCCATCAGGATCATACTTTCACTTGAACGTAGGCGGATTCTCTCTCTGGGAAGTCGCCAAACTACGAGATCCAGCCTTCCCGTTAGCATTCAGCTGATTCTCCATAGCTGATTCTCCATCGCATGCATTATTGCTTCTAAAGCAGCAACAAGTGCAGCATCATTCCTTCCAGCCATCTCAACTTATCACTACAACATAAACAACGATTAGAACTCAAAGTAATAATACTCGATTGTTAGACAAATACGACTCGACAACAAGGTCGGACGGACCAACCAGGCTCTGATACCAACTTTTTAACACCCCAATTCTACCCGGTAATTATAAATGTAAATCAGAGTTATAAAATTCATGCATTTGAATCAGGATGCCACAAATTCAACTTTAAAAACTCATTGCATTCAATGTGGATACATAACACTTTAAAACTTCGGATGAACTATCAGCATAATAATTTAACCTCTTAATTCAACAATTTAAACATCTACGCAGCGGAATTGTTAGTAACATCTTAGTCCATCGCTACAACAACTTCAAAATAACACATACTTAGCGACAATCAAATTAAGTTCAACAACTGAAATAACTAATAACTAAAAGCAACAAGCGTTCACCCCTCGAGTGTTACGTATTAGAGCAATGACATCGACTCGAACTACTGAAGGTATACAACCTTCACTCTGGATTACCTGCACGTTACCAACGTAAGGGTAACATTCAAACAAAAGGGGTGAGATATCTAACAATATAATAAAATGTATGATGAATAATATATTAAATCAGATCACATAACATCACCACTTCTCATCTTATAAACAACAATAATCGCAACAGAATACCAACAATATACACATCCACCACATCAATACACAACTTCTTTATGAAATCATATAATGCGACTCAATACTATGCAAATGCATGTGGTACCATTGGAGCAGAACTCCCATCTCAAATAATTGCCAATAAATAGAGGCATCAACAAGGCATAAGCCTTCATCTTAATATTCGCCAATACAAGCCATCTTAACGAGCATCAGCTCCATCTTGAAACGCAATGCATGAGACACAATCATGAATGTAATGACAACACCATAATTAACAACATCTCAACACAACATCATCGTTGGCCAGAAGCCTACATCTTAAAAGCTGCCAATTATTAGAGGAATCTCAACATCTTTCATCAACATCATTCATAAACATCATTTATCAACATAATTCATCAAACATGATTTATCATAATTCATCAAATGCCATTTATTATCATAATTCACAGCAACTCAGCCACAACAATAATACAACGACAGATCGACAATCCTTCAACGTTGGCCATAGGCCTACAACATGATAATGCCTATAATTAATTAATAATCTAAGGCTTACCTCTAGTTAACCAACCTCTACATATTATTCTATAATACTACATCATTATCATCATTAATCTTACTGTTATGAACCAAACAATAATATATAACTGTCTTATCCTCATCATTCTTCACAAAATCATCATAGCGACTTACGAGGGAAAATAACTCTAATCCTAATTAGGATAATAGGGTTTTCCTTACTATTCTTCATTTTAATCCTTAAGAATGAAGTTCATCGCGTTAGCTATCCAACGCTTCGAACGACACCTCAAACGGAGTCCGAAAACTCAAGTTACAGCCTATGGAACACGAATCTGTCAAAAACAAGACCACATGGGTCGATGCATAACGTCTTAAGTCGACGCGTACTGGGCTTAACACGCTGCATGTATCGATGCGTGCTCTGTTTGTATCGACTCATACTGAGTCTGCTACACTACATGTATCGATACATGCTCCTACGTATCGACTCATCCTGAGTCTAAAAGCCTGCATGTATCGACGCATGACTCCTTCATATCGACTCATCCTGAGTCTAAAAGACTTCATGTATTGACGCATGGCTTTTGGGGTCGATACATACTGTTCTGTCACGAATATTTTCTACGATTGCACTGCATTTTCACCACGGTTTCCATGCTTTAGGCCCTACAAACATCCTCTAATCATAGGTAATCATCAATTATAATTATCCTATATTTCTACATCAATTATACAACATTAGGGTATCATTATTCATCCTTAAATCATCGATTTTCATCATACAACAATGTATATAATTCAGTCATAAACCAAACAATCTTTAACATCTAATCCCACATACCAATCATCATAAACCCTATTATAGAGTCAGAACCCCACCGTTACCTTGGATTGAAGGTTGCTCTATAACTTTTACGATTGAATTTCGTTCTGCCTCTTTTCCTTCTTTCCTGCAACTTTCACGTCCTCTTTCTCTTCTTCCAACCCTTATTTCTTTCTCTCTTACTACTTCTTTTTTTCTTATTATTTCTAACAATAATAAAATAACCCTATAATTCTCAAAATGCCTTAATGGGCTTGAAACTCCTACACCCCCTTTTTTACTACTTCTATTCCTTAAAACAAGCCCACATCAAATAATATTATCATTCTAATATTATTCCAAAATAAATAAATCCACTACTTATAATACGTCAACTATCATCATAACACAACTTCACAAATATTCCAAAAAAATAATTTAATTAAATAATTAATTAAATTACGGGCGTTACACTGTGAGCCTTGAAGTAAGAGTTTCTTTTCTATTCAGAAAAAACCCTCACATTTAACCCCGGGGACAGGTAGATTTCAGTTAGTTTGATCGAGCATTCAAATTTCAAAAAGTAGTGAGCATCTGAGGATCAATCACACCTTAATCCTCACACGTCATGAGTGTGCCTAAGGATCAACCACAACGGTTATCTTTCACCTATCAAGAGGTTAAAAGATGAAGATACCACAATGGTTATCCCTCGTCAACCGAAGAGCGAGGTAGTCATAACCCTTCCAAAAAGTCAAGAGACTCAGGGTCACATAATTTGTTTAAAAGAAAAAATAACGATTGAAAAATAAAAGAAAGAAAGCCTGCTAAGCCAAAAAGAAAAAAAGCTTGAAAGCAAATAACTTAGGAAAAAGTTAGGGCATCCCGCTAGACTTCCAAATTAAAATTCAAAAGAATTTATCCATACAAAAGTTAGGAAAACGAAAAAGAATGAAAAGAGCGAAAAGCGAAAAGGATTACAAAAGAGAAATCCTCAAAGGAACAAAGTCGTGTGATCAGACACCAAAACAAAAAATGTGAAGTGACTGTCGTGTCCAAGAAACCTCAGTGGTTCCTGAATCATTGTAAACTCCTTGTGGGAGATGAGTTCTCGTATCGAGTTAACTGAACGTATGAATGGAGAATATCATGGAGAATGGGTGGACACCAATTAATTTTGAGCCTTAAATCCTTTTTTCTAAAACCGTGAACCATACCACGTTACAACCCTTGAAAGTACTAACTGAAGCATGGGTTAATTCAAAGCAATACTGTAATGAAAGCACAATAATCTGACTCCTAGGAGGTTTACTAAAAAATTTGAGTTAGTATCACTCCATCTTTTTACTTTCTTTTGTACAATTTTTTTATGATGTTTCAACATCTTTTCAATAAAAGTTTTTAAACTTCAAGACAAACATGAGCTTTGCATTAGAATTATCATTCTTAGACATAGTTGTTCGAGACGAGGTCAAGCATAATATGTTATTGATGATTAAGTTGAGAAATGAGATGTTCAGCATTAAAAAGAATATTCGTTCATAATTTCAAGTATGGGATGTTTCATGTGAAGAATGTTTTGTAGAACTAAAGAAAATATTGACGGCTGCTTCGGTATTGGTTTTGCCTAATCCGAGTGAGTCATTTGTAGTGTATTATGAATGCGTCTAAGATGGGACTTAGTGGTGTGATAATGTTGAATGGACAAGTTGTTGTTGTGATTCTAGACAACTCATAATTCATGAGAGGAATTATCCTACGCGTGACTTAGAGTTAGCAGCGGTGGTGTTTATGTTGAAGATTTGGAGACATTGTCTTTTTTGTTCTAGATTTGAGGTATTTAACGACCATAATAGTTTAAAGTATTTATTTGATCAGAAGGAATTGAATATAGGAGAATGAATATGGTTGGAGTTGTTGAAAGATTATGATTTTGGTTTGAATTATCATCCAGGTAAAGCTAATGTCTTGGCTCATGCTTTAAGTCTACATATATCGACAATGATGGTTAAAGAATTGGAGTTAATTGAACAGTTCAGAGATATGAGCTTAGTTTGCGAAGTGACATTGAAGAGTGTTATGTTGGGGATGTTGAAGATTAACAATGATTTTATGGACAATATCAAAGAAGCTCAGAAGTTAGATGTGGAATTGGTAGATTTAGTGGTTGGACTCGATCAGTCTGAGAATGATAATTTCAAGTTAGATGCACAGGGAGGGTTGAGATTCCGTAATTTAATTTGTATTCCTGATGATGCAGAGATGAAGAAAGTAATTCTTGAGTTGGAAGATACTTAACCTTCGTGTGAGGCTAAGTGAGTGTAGTGTGGACCGTGTAATATATTGAGCGTTGGTGTCTCATCGACAAAATCGAATGAGAGGGAAATTGTGGAAGTATTTGTAAACCTCATTGCAAATTATTGGATTATGGTGCTTTAGGTGACTTGAGTACATGTTCTAAAGGAACACTATTATAGTTTCGTAACGATGGTTTATACTCCATTATGGTTGTCGGCTATCTATTGATAAATTAAGGAATTGATCTCCCTTAATCTCTTGTTGATAGTAGAAGAGATCGTGTTGGATGTTATAGACTTGTCTTTCTATATTAACGGTGTGTAAGTGATTGATGTTATATCATGATGATAGTCGCTCACCAGTTTATGTGAATTAATAGAGGAGTGGCTAGGAAAGAGTTGAGACATATTGAACAATTTGGAGTAGCGGGTTTTTATGCGAGCTAACATCGCAAAGTGAAAGACTGAGTATATCAAGTGAACAACAATTTTATGGTGGATGTTAAAAAATTCTGAAACTAGATTGAAGCTTGTAAATCTGATAGTTGACGAAAATTTTAATAAGGATGGTAACTTAAGATAGATGGTCAGAGTTGCACAGATGAAGCGTGATGTGGCGCAATTGCTATACGTGTACGACTCATTAGAAGTGAAGGACTAAATATCAGAAGCCTATGGGAATTATATGTCTTAATCTGCATATTGATTTGGTGGATTACTAATATAGGGATGATGTGCCAGGGTACTGTGTTTCTCGTAAACATTTGTGATTTTATAAGGATATTAATATGGTTGTTGGTTGATGGTCAGTTGTATGTATAATTATTAAATTATACTGTTAAGTTGATGTTATAATGATTTTGTTCCCATTGATATGATGTTGTTATTGGTTATCGTAAAGGATGAATAATACTCCATAATATGACGAAGTTGATTATGTTGGCTATGTTGATGTCACTATAAGGGTGATATGACGATATGAATAGAGTTGTTGATAATTGACATATATATATATATATATATATATATATATATATATATATATATATATATATATATATATATATATATATATATATATATATATATATATATATATATATATATATATATATATATATATATATATATATATATATATATATATATATATATATATATATATATATATATATATATATATATATATATATATATATATATATATATATATATATATATATATATATATATATATATATATATATATATATATATATATATATATATATATATATATATATATATATATATGGAAATGAAATTGTGTATGTGTTTTGGTGTTGAAGATGTTGTTAAGATGACAATGTGATGTTGTATATCCAAGTATAAGTGTGTTACTACTTTAGAATATTGATATGTCAAGATATTGTTAAAGTGGCTTATAAGTTGTTAACGATTATGCTGTGGAGGTGTTGAATGATTAGCATGTGTGTATTTAATTTAAATCGTGTTGAGTTATTTTTATGTCGAGAAAGTGGTGGTAAACGTGTTTCCAGACGCGACTTGGGGATCAGAGAATGAGATGCAAAATTCGCGTTATGAGCGGTAGTAACTGATAGATTTTCGAGGACGAAAATTATTCTAAGTGGGGGAGAGTTGTAATGCCCGTTAATTTAATTAATTATTTAATTAAAATATTTTTGGATTATTTGTTGAAGTTGTGAGATGTTGTGGATTGTTGGTATAAGTTGTTTGATTATTATTAATTAATTAATTAGTTGATTAAAAATAATAATAATGTTGGAATTAATGGAATAATATAAGATTAAGTTGTTGGCCCTATTTTATATGGTGGTATGTAGTACTAAGGGGTGTGAAAATTAAGCCCAATAGAAATAATTCTATTATTATTGAGTTTGGTTATAATAATAGAAATTAGATGTGACAGTAAGGAAAAATATGTTTTGTTAAGAAGAAGAGGAATAAGGGTTGGAAGAAAGAAAGAGAACGTAGAAGTTGCCGATCAAAAGAAGAAAAGAGGCAAAGTGGAATTCGATAGGAAAATAGAGAAACCATCAATCAAAGGTATGGGTGGGGTTATGACTCTATAATTGGGTATATGATGCATGTTACGTGAGAATTTTGTTGTGTGAAATTGTTGCTGTATGTTATGGTTGTATGAATAAATTGTTGTTTGGCATCTATGATAATTGTGCTAACATTGCAGTGATTCAATCGATGACCCTTTACCGTGTGTCTGTTCCTTTAATATTTTGTTACAAATTGGATGTAGCATAGTTGGAAAAGGGTGAATAATAGCAAAGGCTTTTTACTAGTAACAGAAAGTGAAGAAGTTACAAAACTTATATATTTAGCAGAATAGCAGAATATTCTTATATCAGTAAATTAATTAGCAGAGTAGTAAATTTAGTAGAGTTATTTTAGTAGCAGTAAATAATAGAGTATTAATACATAGCAGAATTGGTTTATAACAAAGATGGTTAGTATGAGAATCATAGAGTTGATATTTAACAGAGCTAATTAGTTGGATACTTTAGCAGCAATAATAGAGAATTAATTATAGTAGAGTTAATTTAATGGAGTTGGTATATGTATATAGTAGAATTGAATATCAGTGTAGTATTAAGTTGTCAGAAAACTAATAAGGAATATTAGTATAAAGTAGAAATAATAGACCTTTTATCCGATAAGTAATTAGCAGGTTTTAGTCGATTTTCCCGAATAACTATATGGAACAATTGTTGTATATTTTAGTCGATATAGTGTGTTGAATACTTTGCTGAAAAATATGAATTGCAGGTGGTATTAAATTGTTAGGCTTATGGCCAATGTTGTTTTCTTATTGATGTTGTTGTCATTACTATTGTTGATATGTTATTATTGTTGTGACGTACTAAGTTGTAGGCTTATGCCAACGTTGTGTTAATTGTTTTTGTTGAAATATCAAGTTGTAGATCTATGGCCAGTGTTGAATTATTATTAACTTGCAGGCTTATGGCCAATGTTGATTTAAGTTGTGGCTGAATTGTTGTTGTTGTGTTGTTGTCACATGCATAGCATAACAAGTTGGCCTGGATTGGAAAAATATTAAGTTGAAGGCTTATACCTTGTTGATGTCTCTATTAATTGGAAATTTCTAAGTTGAGAGTTCTGCTCTGTTTCTAAGTTGGGAGTTTTGCTCCATTTTCAAGTTGGGAGTTCTGCTCCGCTGGTACCACATGCATGTGCATAGTAACAAGTTGTATTTCACGTTTCATATTGAGTTGTTGTGTTGGTAAATTATTTATTATGTTTCGTTGATGTTTTCATTGTGATTGACGTTGTTTAAAGTTGTGAAGTGGTGATTATACATAGACTAATTCTAATGTAACATTATTATACATCTGATTATATTGTTTGATATCTCACCCCTTCTGTTTGAATGTTACACCGATGTTGGTAACGTGCAAGTAATCCAGAGTGAAGGAGGTTTACCTTTACTAGTTCGAGTCGGTGTCATTGCTCTGATATGTAATACTCGGGGGGATGAACGCTTGTTGTTTTATTGTTGTTATTATTTCAATTGATCGAACTTTAAGCTGTTGTTTGTTAAATATTTGTTATTTGAAGTTGTTTTAAGTTGGACAAAGATGTCATGTCCTTTTAAATTGAATATTATGAATCCGCTGCGTAGTTATGATAGTTGTTGGTTTTAAAAGACTAAATTATGTTGTTCATTCGTGTTTATGTGTTATGTATCTATAATGAATGTCGTTGTTTTAAGTTGAAATTATAACATCCTGATTTAGTTGTTGAATTTTTATAACTCTGATTTTATAATAATTTTCGGGTAGAATTAGGGTGTTACACACTCAACACCCAAGTGGAAAATATCTCACTTCACTACATATCGTAGAAGTATAGTAATTCACATCACTACAAGGATTGGCAAGAGTCTAATCTTTTGAGAAAAGTTTAAGGTAAAAATCCAAAATGGAAAAATGGTTTGAATGATATTGATTGACTTTTAGTGTTCTCACAAAAAAAAGTCAAAGTATGATTAAGTTGGTTAAAGTTTGATTTAGAAAATATTATTTTGAAAATGCATGGACCTAAGTCCAAGTTTATTGTGAAAGTGATTCACATTTGGAAAACAAGAAGAGTTTTTGAAAAGGAGGGAGAAGATATTTGAAATTAAAGAAGGTGAGAGGAGATGAAGGGACTATCCTAAAGCATAAGGTACAAGTTAGAGAAAAGAACTGTCTAACCAACAAGAAGCCAACACTTGACATAATGAGTTAATGTAGAATTCTCATCCTTTGGATTGAAACTAAACAAGCAAAGATAATAAACATCTTAAGAATACCAAGCTTCAAAGACATTAAGTCTTCACAAAAATTAGGCTGAGTAACGACTGTATACAGATGAATTCCCAATCACAAACGAAGCATATAATCAGAATAACCTGCACACAAAGAAAAAAAACAACCCAAAGTCTCGGGGTAAACCCCAAGAACTCCAGAAAAAATAACAATAAAAGTCACAAGGTCTCAAGGTAGTCAAGGTCTCTAATCCTAAGTTCAAGAAGTCCGTATTTCCATCATGCTAAGGATAGTAACAAAATAGACCAAGTAACATTAAAGTTTTTTAATAGTTCAAGTTGATTATTAGATATCTTCAAAAAGAAATAAAAAGATCAAGTGAGCAAAACAAAATGAAATAAAGATAAATACTCAAGTGAGCAAAGATGAAAATAACATGAAATGAAAATGTTAGAATAAATGTGCTTAAAGTAAAAGCATAAAATAAAGTCAATTGTTAGAAATTAGAGGCTAGTTGAATGACCATCTTGAAACTTTCATTTGAAGACTCATTAGAAGATTGATAAAATAAAAGCCTCTTAATAATAAGTTTAATTGCTTATTCTCAAGTATATCATTCATTTCAAATTCTCAAGGCGACAATAAATGATCAACGATGTTTAAATGATTCGCTTAGTCCAAAATTTCTGAAGATTCATTAGAGGATTGATAAGACTAAAGCCTCCTAACAATGAATCTCAAGGTTATTGGATCAACAGTTTCAAATTAAACATACTTGGGCTTGCAAACATGGGTTTGGGCCACGAATGATTATTTATCAAATCAGGACAAAATTTAGTGCAATGTTAAGCAATCGTAAGTGAACTTATGTAGAACTCGTACCTATTTTGAGGTCGGTCAATAGCAATCTATGTACCATATGTTTGGAGAAATAATATGTAGATTATTCTTCAACAACATGTAGCATAAGTAAGAAGAGGATGAGATGAAGAGGGAGGGGATGCATTTAAAGCAAAAAAACTTTGATCAAACTATCATTAAAATCATCCATCCATTTTGGTTGAGTTGAACTCAACACCGAAGATCCAATGACGTTAATGAAGTTTTTGATCAACAATCACATAGTCAGAATATATTAAAAAATAAATTGCATTTAATGAATAAAAGAAAAAAATAAAAATGACTTTTAAATTGTTTTTTAAAATGAAAATAAGAGGTAAAATAGCAAACTATTTTCAAAGTATCAAAGAAAAATTTAAAAAGACCATAGAAAAATCAGAAATGACCTCAAATATTTTTGTAAATTTTTTGGTAATTTTTTAAAACAGATTTTTCTTAAACTAATTAAAATCACTAAAATAAGTGAAGAAAATGATATAAAAATAGTAGAAGTCAAGATAAAATTTTAGAAAAATTTTAGAAAGTCAGAATGAGTAAAATGATTTTTATGAAATTTTTCAGAATTTCTAAATATCAAAAAGTATTTTTAAATAATTAGAAACAAGTCAAAATAAAGGAAAAATTATAAAAAATATCAAATTTGAAAATAAAATCATAAAAAAATAGAAATCAGAAAGAGAATATTTGAAAATACTTTTGTGAATTTTTTCATAATTTTTTAGTGAGAAATGAATTTTCTATGGTTTTTTGAAGTGTATATCAATTAAAATAAAAAAAAAATCAGAAAATAAAATAACAAACCAAAAAAATGTGGACAATTGGATGTGAGTACACGATAGTAATCAGAAACAAAGTATCAAACACGTTGTTCATATCATGGTCAACTTTGGAAATTGCACTGAATCACCTTTTAAATATTTAAAACAATTAAAATTCTGGCGCGTTGGATGGAGTCTGACTAATGAAAGTAATCAGATCCAAAGGATCTTAAAGCGCGCATATGATAAAGCAAACACACTGGATTTAATTCAAAAAATCATATGTCACGCTTTCATTGGTTGAAGAACGACACGTAAGACGTCTTCAACCTTCAGATGCCCTAGATAGGGATTCCTCAAACTGTAAAATTAGAGGACCATACCGGTACCATTAGATTCGTCTCTTCAAGATGATTCTAATGGTACCATCGCGTAAAATTCATATAAACTTAGCAAGGCTTAAATTGAGAAAATGCAGAAATAATAGCGAGCACAAAATTCTGGAATATCACACTCAAATCTCAATGAAATCACAAATTGTAAAAAGCATGAGAATCAGAAGGATGCAGAGAGTAGATTAGTATTTTATTTGGATCGATTTGTCCAAGAAATCTACCTGAACGAAGTAGCACAAGGTGGCTCTGAAACTAGACTTCTGTAGATCAGTATAGGTTATAATTCTTAAAGGTGAGAGTGTGGTTAGCTTCAGAGAAGTTCAATTAAGCTAACTGAATGAAGCTTTTGGTGTTTTGGATTGAGAATGCAAGAAATCAGAAATTTAATTTAGAGTTCGTGTGGGATCTGAACAGAGGTTAATTGGCTATAAAAGCTTGAGGAAATGAATGCAATATGTCCCTCTATTTATAGGGAAGCAAATGGGATGCTCAAGCGTGTGGAATGATGAAGTTTGGAGGGAAATCATGTGAAGTTGTAAGCATGAAAAGTGTGACTCGTATTTTGCTCAAAACTCAACCAAAACATGCGTTTCAAGGGGATAATAACTTCTGGAAGATTGTTAAACATGATTAGAAGTAAAAATGCGCAAAAATTTAGTGATTAGAAGCTGAACTATGCATTTAAAATTCTGACTTGGAGGGAAAAGTCAATTTCAAGGTACCGACTTTGAATCAATGGCATTCACAACTCAAGGAGTCTAACGGCATGATTCTTGAAGCAATTGAAAGATAAGGTCACAAAATTTACATTTTGCAAAGAATGTGATCAATTGGATAATTGATCTAGGAGTTGTGATGAGTCAAATTTGAGAAAAAGATGCTGACTTTTTGTACTTAGAAAAATTCTAAGTTTTTCTTCAAAAGTGACCTATAATGTTTTGCATCCAAACATGGCCTTCAACCCAAAATTTGTTTTTGACCAAAAAAGATGGTATGAATTAGATCTCTTAAATGACATTTTGAGATTTGAACCACTTAAAACTCTGAGAATTGAGAAAGTTATGACTTTGTGTTGGTGAAAATCCATGAAATGACCTATAACCTTTTGCATTCTTAGGGCATCTTCCATCCATTTTCAAGATTTGCACATAAAATAAGAGTTGGAGTTCACATCCTTAAGATCATTGTGGAAAATGAATGGGCTCAAGGAGATAAAAATTGATCAAGTTATGACTTTTTGAAATCACATAAGGGAATTTTATGGCCTATCTAGGGGACTTATAATATTTCTTCATCATTAGGCATCTTCCACATAAAAATTTCTAGAAGCTTTTGAATTGATTGGTTGATAACTCTTTAAAGAGAAGCATTTCTTTGGAATAACTCAAAAATACCAAAAGATGAGCAAGATATAGCCCTTAGAAGTTCTAAACCCTAGCTCCTAGAGCACCAAAATGACTTGGAAACCCCTTTCAATTTTGATAAACTTTCTTGCACAATAACTCTTTCCATGTTAATAGAAGTTGTTGTGGGTGATAATAAGAACCTATAGCAACAAAAACCACCTCCAAATATTAAGAATTGAGAGAATTATACACTTGTGACCAAGAAATCAAGAACTTGTCCAATTAGGTCAAACTTCTTCAATCAACACTTTCATCTTTTGATTTTCGTTGAAAATTTAGGCATGATAAATCATAGTATACCTTTTCATGATATTACTTAAAAGTATCTTCAATGATGAAACTTGAATCTCAATGAAACTTTGTTGAAGAAGGCATGGAAATAAACTCATGAAACTATAAATCAAATTGATGAAATGTGTTGTTCCCTCACCTATAACATTCTCATTTAGAGAAAATATTCATTGTATTTATTAGTTAAAAGTTAATCAATACAAAGCATAGATGATCACAATACATAAATCAAGGTGCTTTGTGATTCCTCATGAGCAAGCCAAAATATAGGGAGAAGAACCAAACCATAGCGTGATCTTGTTGTGATTGAGTTGATATGAGATGATAGAGGAATCTTGGGGGAAAATTGGGGTTCAACAGCTGCCCTTATTTAAGTGTCTTCTATCCAGAGATACGAAGGTTAA
Source organism: Vicia faba (assembly GCA_948472305.1). Classification (NCBI taxonomy): domain Eukaryota; kingdom Viridiplantae; phylum Streptophyta; class Magnoliopsida; order Fabales; family Fabaceae; genus Vicia; species Vicia faba. Next base: position 92,928,081 of record OX451741.1, read on the forward strand.
AAATCTTCATTTCGACGCGATTGAAGATACTTAAATACAAAACAAACCCTATTTTTTCCCTAAGAGGCCATGCAATGCTTATGATTGTGCATGCAAATAAACAGATCCAAAAGGTGACACGAGACACCACTAGGGAAACAGAAAATAAAGGATCAAAAGAAAAATGGACTAGGAAAGTAAATAACTGGTGAACAGAAGACTTAAATCTATTGGGATAAATCCCAAGGAGGAGACAAAGTAACATCAACTCAAATATTGAGAAGAGAAAATAAAGGATAATAGTGATCAACAAATAACTGTAAGCTATCCACTCATTAAGAAGATATCAAGAAAAAGTAATGTCGACCTACAGGGGGGAAGAAGTGGTAGGATAATACCAATAAACATCAATATTACGGTAGGTAACAATTGATTAGCATCAATACTTATGATTGGAAACAAACAAAATTCTTTAGAGCTAAGTGAATCTATACGAAGAACTATCTCCCATAATGACGAGACTACCATTCATCGGAGTAACAAATCTCAACAATGAACTATCTCCCATAATAACGAGACTACCATCCATTGGAGTAACAAATCTCAACAACAAACTTCTCCCATACTAACGAGACTACCATTCATTGGAGTAAACAGATCTCAACAATGAACTATCTCCCATAATGACGAGACTACCATCCATTGGGGTAACAAATCTCAACAATGAACTATCTCCAATAATGACGAGACTACCATCAATTGGAGTACACAAATCTCAACAACGAACTATCTCCCATAATGATGAGACTACCATTCATTGGAGTAAACAAATTTCAACAACGAACTATCTCCCATAATGACGAGACTACCATTCATTGGAGTAACAAATCTCAAAAACGAACTATCTCCCATAATAACGAGACTACCATCCATTGGAGTAACAAATATCAACAATGAACTATCTTCCATAATGATGAGACTACCATCCATTGGAGTAATAAATCCCAATAACGAACTATCTCACATAATGACAAGACTGCCATGCATTGGAGTAAACAAATATCAACAACGAACTATCTCCCATAATGACGAGACTACCATTCATTGGAGTAACAAATATCAATAATGAACTATCTCCCATAATGACGAGACTACCATCCATTAGAGTAACATATCTCAACAACAAACTATCTCCCATAATGACGAGACTACCATCCATTGGAGTAACAAATCTCAACAACGAACTATCTCCCATAATGACGAGACTACCATCCATTGAAGTAAACAAATCTCAACAACGAACTATCTCTAATAATGACAAGACTACCATTCATTGGAGTAAACAAATTTCAACAACAAACTATCTCCCATAATTACGAGACTACCATCCACTGGAGTAAACAAATCTCAACAATGAACTATCTCCCATAATGACGAGACTACCATTCATTGGAGTAAACAAATCTCAACAACGAACTATCTCCCATAATGATGAGACTACCATCCATTCGAGTAACAAATCTTAACAACAAACTATCTCCCATAATGAGGAGACTACCATCCATTGGAGTAACAAATCTCAACAACAAACTATCTCCCATAATGATGAGACTATCATCCATTGGAGTAAACAAATCTCAACAACGAACTATCTCCTATAATGATGAGACTACCATTCATTGGTGTAACAAATCTCAACAATGAACTATCTCCCATAATGACGAGAATACCATTCATTGGAGTAAACAAATCTCAACAACGAACTATCTCTCATAATGTCGAGACGGCCATCCATTGGAGTAAATAAACATGAATATTATCTGAGAGCTAACAGACTTGTTGGGGATGTACAAGTTGCTCAAATAAAGAGACTTGTCATTTGCTGTTATGAGAAGGAGTTGCAATAATGACTTCCTGGGGAAATGCCAACATATTCTTGCTGAGGAGGTAAAGTCTTCATGCTCAAAATAAATGCACATTCTCAAACTCAGGCCTAAAGCTTGCATAAATCAGAATAACAATGTTTCCAGGGACCACAAATTCATACCTGAAATAAAGCGGAATGAAACAGTAAACCAAGATAACACCTGATGAGAAATAAACTCAAAAAGGGAACATAAATTATCCAGATAATGAGCTGAATAGGAAGGAAAAAACAAAATTCTTCCACGAGGGATAACTCAGTGGAGAAATTGAAAAAAAAATACACTTTCTGCTTAAGGTTGACACTCTATAGGAGAGAGGGTAACATAACTCTTCGAAATAGGGTAATATGCCAACAAAATATTAATGAATGCAAATGAGCAAAGAATTTTAATTCAGTTATGCATAATGTATGTGTGAATGTATGAATGGTATCATGTACATGCTAAAAAAACAGACACACAATACTGGGAATAACCAGACAAGACCAACTTGAGTAAAGTTAACACTCGGCTAAATCACATCCAAGATGAAAATTTATAAGAAAGTAAGCACCAACTAAGGAAATGAAATCCTATTCCACGGCTTAACTTCACTGGGAGAACACAATCTGAAAGTAATCAAATCAAAATATTAAAATCAGTGCAAATACAGGGATATAACATCCTCTTCCAGGCTTCACGAAAGAACACTCAAACAGACTTCAATGGGGAAAACAATGTCTCAACATCTAGACTTCCACAAGAGATTATAATACCGACTTCATTAGGGCAGATGAAAATCGCATCATCGATATATCAACTAGGGATCTCGTGCTAACTTCATTGGGTAGAACAAAACCACATCATCAAGGGGAGCCCAAAATACATTCTTCAATACCAAGAGTGAAGATTACACAAATTCCCTAGGGAGAAATTATGAAATCACACGGGGATAACAAACCTTCAGAGAGAAACATTATCTCAGCTTTACTCGGGGATTTAAGAAGTCAAACAATACCGTAATTAATTAATTTATTATTTAATTAAATTATTTTTGGAATAATTGATGTGTTGTGATTAGTTGGATTTATTTATTTTATTAAGTTGTGGAATAATATTAGAAGAATGATAATATTATTTGATGTGGGCTTGTTTTAAAGGAATATAAGTAGTAATAAGGGGGTGTAGTAGTCTTAAGCCCATTAAGGAATAAAGAGAATAATAGGGTTATTTTATTATTGTAGAAATAATAAGAAAGAAGAAGCAGCAAGAAGAATAAGGGTAAGAGAAAGAACGTGAAAGTTGTTGGAAAGGAGGAAAAGAGGCAGAATGAAAATCAATTGGAGAAAGTCATAGAGCAACCTTAAATCCAAGGTAAGGATGGGGTTCTGACTCTATAATAGGGTTTATGATGATTGGTTTATGGGATTGTAAGTGAAAATGTTGTCTTGTTCACGATTGAATTATGTGTTGTTGTATGATGAAAATCGATGATTGAAAGATGAATAATAACACCATAATGCTGTATATTGGATGTAGAATTATAGGATAATTGTAATTGATTATTATTTATGATTAAAGGATGTTTTTAGGGCCTAAAGTACAGAAATCATAGTGAAAACACAGTGAAATCGCAGAAAATATTCATGACAGAGCAGTATATGTCGACCCCAAACGTTATGTGTCGATACAAGAAGGCGTTTAGACTCAGGATGAGTCGATACGAAGGATTCCTGCATCAACACATGAGGGCTTTTAGACTCAGGATGAGTTGATACGTAAGAGCATGTGTCGATACATGCAGTGTTGCAGACTCAGTATGAGCCGATACAAGAGAGTATGCATCGACTCATGTAGCGTGTTCAGATCAGTACGCGTCGAACCGAGACATTACGCGTCGATCCATGTTGTCTGGTTTTTGGCAGAATCAGTTTGAAAAGGCTGTAACTTGAGTTTTTGGACTCCTTTTGAGGTGCCGTTTGAAGCGTTGAATAACTAACACGTTGAACTTCACTCTTAAGGATTAAAATGAAGAATAGGAAGGATAATCCTAATATCCAAATTAGGACTAGAGTTAATTCCCGCATTAATCTCTATGTTGATTTTTGTGAAGAATGATGAGGATGAGATGATTATAGATTACTGTTTGGTTTGTAACAGCAGGATAATTGATGATACTGGTGTAGTATTATAGAATAGTAATATGTAGAGTTTTGGTGATTTAGAAATAAGCCTTAAATGATTAATTAATTATAGGAAATATCATTTTGTAAGCCTATGGCCAACGTTGCGAGATTGGCGAATTGCTGTTGTATTGTTGTTGTGGCTGAGTTGTTGTGGATATAGGATGTATATATGATGTTTGATTCATTATGATGTTGATGAAAGATGTTGAGATGCCTCTAATAATTGGCAGCTATTAAGATGTAGGTTTATGGACAACGGTGATGTTGTGTTGAGATGTTGTTAATTATGGTGTTGTCATTACATTCATGATTGTGTCACATACATTTTATTTCAAGATGGAGCTTTGCTCATTAAGATGGCCTGTATTGGAGAATATTAAGATGAAGGCTTATGCCTTGTTGATGCCTCTATTTATTCGCAGATTTTTAAGATGGGAGTTCTGCTCCAATGGTACCACATGCATTTGCATAGTATTGAGTCGCATTATATGATTGCATAAAGAAGTTGTGTATTGATGCGGTGAATGTGTATATTGTTGGTATTTCTGTTGTGATTATTATTGTTTATAAAATGAGAGGTGGTGGTGTTATGTGATCTAATTTAATATATTAATTATCATACGTTTAATCATATTGTTAGATATCTCACCCCTTCTATTTGAATGTTACCCTTACGTTGGTAACATGCAGGTAATCGAGAGTTAAGGTTGTATACCTTCAGTAGTTCGAGTGGTGTCATTGCTCTTTTATGTAACACTCGGGGGGATGAACGCTTGTTGCTTTTAATTGTCGATTATTTCAGTTGTTGAAATTTAATTTGATTATTCTTAAGTATGTGTTGTTTTGAAGTTGTTGTATCGATGGATAAAGATTTTATTATGAATCCCGTTGCATAGTTGTTTAAGCTGTTGGATTAAGAGATTAAATTACTATGCTGATAGTTCATCAAAAGTTATAAAGTGTTATGTATCCACGTTGAATGCAATGTGTTTTTAAAGATGAATTTGTGGCATCCTGATTCGTTTGCATGAATGTTTATAACTCTGATTTTTCATTTAAATTGTCGGGTAGAATTGGTGTTTTACAAGGTTGGTATCAGAGCAAAAGGTTGGTTCGACCTTGTCGTCGAGTCGTAGTTGTCTAACAATCGAGTATTGTTAATTTGAGTTCTAACTGTTGTTTATGTTGTAGTGATAAGTTGAGATGGATGGAAGGAATGATGCTGCACTTGCTGCTGCTTTAGAAGCAATGGCTCATGCGATGGAGAATTAGCCGAATGCTGGATCTCGTAGTTTGGCGACTTTCCATAGAGAGAATCTGCCTACGTTTAAGGGAAAGTATGATCCTGACGGAGATTGAGAGAATCTTCCGTGTGATGGACTGCACTCCAACGCAGAAGGTTCGATATAGTACACATATGCTAGCAGTCGAGGCTGATGACTGGTGGCTAGAGACTTGTCAGAGATTGGAAGCTACAGGTGAGATTGTCACTTGGGCTGTGTTCCGTAGGGAATTTCTGAGGAAGTACTTTCCTGAAGATGTTCGTGGTAAGAAGGAGATCGAGTTCCTTGAGCTAAAGTAAGGGAATATGTCAGTTGTTCAGTATGCTTCCAAGTTTTCTGATTTGGCTAAGATTTATCTGCACTACGCTGAGGCAGATGCTGAGTTTTGGAAGTGTATCAAGTTTGAAAATGGGTTGTGCCCGGAGATCAAGAAGGCAGTTGGATACTAGAATATCCGTGTCTTCGCTGATTTGATTGACAACTGCAGAATTTATGAAGAGGATAATAATGCTCATTACAAGATTATCAGTGAGAAAAGGGGTAAGCACCAACAGAATTGTGGTAAGCCTTATGATATCTCAGCTGGTAAAGGTAAATAGAAAGTTGCTCAGGATCAGAGGACTAGTGGGGGAGATGCTCCTGCTGGTGTGGTTTGTTTTAAATGAGGGAAACCTGGGCATAAGAGTAATGTGTATACTACTGAAGTAAAGAGGTGTTTCCGTTGTGGTAAGAACGAACATGTTGTATCTGAGTGCAAGCATAAGGATATGATTTGTTTCAACAATAGTGAAGAAGGGCACATTGGTAGTCAGTGTCAGAAACCAAAGATGGCGCAGACAAGTGGTAAAGTGTTTTCTTTGGTTGAGGATCAGACAGCTGCTGAGGACAGACTTATCAGAGGTACATGTTTCATTAGTAGTACTCCTTTAATTACTATTATTGATACCAGTGCTACTCATCGCTTCATTGTTGCTGATTATGTTGAAAGATTGGTCTCATGTTGTCTTCTATGAATGGAGAAATGGTCGTCGATACCCTAGCCAAGGGGTCGATGACTACTTCTTTTGTGTGTTTGAAGTGTCCTATGTCGATCTTCGACAAAGACTTTGCTGTTGATTTGGTTTGTTTATCGTTAAGAGGTTTGGATGTGATTTTGGGTATGAACTGGTTAGAGCATAACTACGTACATATTAACTGTTATGACATGTTTGTGAGGTTTTCCACTCCTGAAGAAGAGGAAGATGGTCTGTTGTCTGCTAGACAGTTGAGGAAGTTGATGTAAGAGGAAGCACAAATGTTCTCGTTGATGGCGTCACTATCTGTAGAGACTCAAGCTATAATTGAAGAATTACAGGTGGTGTGTGAATTTCCTGAAGTTTTCCCCGAGGAATTTCCTGATGTACCGCCGAAGAGGGAAGTTGAATTTGCTATTGATCTTGTACCTGGTAACAAACCTGTATCTATGGCACCATACAGGATGTCTGCATCTGAATTGTCAGAGTTAAAGAAGCAATTGGAGGAGTTACTTGAAAAGAAGTTTATAAGACCAAGTGTATCTCCATGGGGAGCTCTAATGTTGTTAGTAAAGAAGAAAGATGGAAGTATGAGGCTTTGTGTTGATTATAGACAATTGAATAAAGTGAAAATTAAGAACAAGTATCTGATTCCAAGAATAGATGACTTGATGGATCAATTGGTTGATGCTCGTGTGTTTAGCAAGATTGATTTGAGGTCGGGTTACCATCAGATTAAAGTGAAGGATAAAGATATCCAGAAGACGACTTTTAGAATGCGTTATGGACATTATGAGTATTCGATGATGCCTTACGGTGTTACTAATGCACTGAGAGTATTCATGGAATATATGAATAGTATCTTTCAAACTTATTTGGATCGGTTCGTGGTGGTGTTGATTGATGATATTTTGATTTACTCTAAGTCAGAAGAAGAGCTTACAGAACACTTAAGGGTAGTATTGCAAGTTTTGAAAGAGAAGCAGTTGTATGCAAAGCTGTCCAAGTGTGAATTCTGGTTAAAGGAGGTTAGTTTTCTTGTTCATGTAATCTCATGTAGTGGCATTGTTGTAGATCCATTGAAGGTTGATGATGTGTTGCAATGGGAAACTCCGAAGTTAGCTACTGAGATCATGAGCTTTTTGGGATTAGATGGTTATTATAGAAGGTTTATCAAAGGTTTTTCTAAGTTGGCACTTCCGTTGACTAAGTTGACTTATAAAGGTAGAGCTTTTGTATGGGATGTTCAGTGCAAAGAAAGTTTTATAGAATTTAAGAAGAGGTTGACGTCGGCTTCGATTTTGACGTTGCCTAATTCAGGAGAGCCTTTTGTGGTGTATTGTGATGCTTCTAAGATGGGTTTAGGAGGTGGGCTTATGCAGAATGATAAGGTAGTTGCTTCTGCATCAAGTTGAGGACTAATGAGTGGAACTATCCTACGCATGATTTAGAGCTTGCTGCAGTTGTCTTTGTATTGAAGATTTGGAGGCATTATCTTTATGGTTCTATATTTGAAGTGTTTAGTGACCATAAAAGCTTAAAGTATTTATTCGATCAGAAGGAGCTGAATATGAGGCAACGAAGATGGTAGGAATTGTTAAAGGATTATGATTTCGGTATGAATTATCATCCAAGAAAAGTGAATGTGGTAGCTGACGTGTTGAATCAAAAGACTTTACATATGTCGGAAATGATGGTTAAAGAGTTGGAGTTAATTGAGCAGTTCAGAGATATGAGCTTAGTTTTTGAGGTTACGCCGCAGAGTGTTATGTTGGGTATGTTGAAGATTAAAAATGAATTTCTAGATAGTATCCGAGAAGCTCAAAAGTTGGATGTGAAACTGGTAGATTCAATGGTTGGGATCGATCAATTTGAGAATAAGGATTTTAAGCTAGATGCACAGGGTGTGTTGAGATTTCGTAACCGGATTTGTATTCCCGACGATGCTGAGATGAAGAAAGTAATACTTGAAGAGAGTCATAGAAGTAAGTTGAGTATTCATCTAGGAGCTACAAAGATGTATCAAGATTTGAAAGGTTTGTTTTGGTGGCATGGAATGAAGAGTGATGTGGCTCGGTTTGTGTATGCGTGTTTGACTTGTCAGAAGTCGAAAGTTGAACATCAGAAGCTTGCAGGGTTGATGCAACCGTTCGAACTTCCATAATGGAAATGGGATAGCATTTCAATGAATTTTTTGACGGGGTTTCCTAATACTATAAGAGGACATGATTCGATTCGGGTGATTGTTGATAGGCTTACGAAGTCGGCTCATTTAATTCCTATTAACATCAGTTTTCCAATGTCGAAGTTGGCTGAGATTTACACTAGTGTGATTGTGAAGCTGCATGGTGTTCCTTTGTGCATTATTTCAGATAGAGATCCAAGATTTACTTCTGATTTTTGGAAGACTTTGCAAGAAGCGTTGGGTTCTAAGTTGATGTTGAATTCAGCGTATCATCCTCAGATATATGGTCAGACTGAACGGATTATCCAATCGTTGGAAGACTTGCTGAGGGCATGTGTTCTTGAGCAGGGAGGTTCGTGGGATACTTATCTTCTATTGATAGAGTTCACTTATAATATCAGTTACCATTCCAGTATTGGGATAGCACCTTTTGAGGCTTTGTATGGTTGAAGATATAGAACTCCTTTATGTTGGCATGAATCTGGTGAAAGTGTAGTACTTGGACCTGAACTTGTTCGTGAGACTACTGAGAAGGTGAGGTATATTCGAGAAAAGATGAAAGCTTCCCAAACTAGACAGAAGAGTTAACGTAACAAGCGAAGGAAAGATTTAGAATTTCAAGCGGGTGACCATGTGTTTTTTAGAGTTATACCTGTGATTGGTGTTGGGCGAGCATTGAAGTCTAAGAAGCTCACTTCTTATTTTATTGGACCATATCAGATTTTGGAGAGAGTGGGGAATGTTTCTTATAGAGTGGATTTACCGTCTAATCTTTCGAATTTGCATGATGTGTTTCATGTGTCACAACTCCGGAAGTATATTTCAGATCCATCTCATGTGATTCATATGGACGATGTGTAAGTACAGGATAATCTTACGATGGAGACGATGCCGGTATGGATCGCGGATCGTGAAATAAAGACACTAAGGGGAAAAGAGATTGCCTTGGTTAAAGTGGATTGGCCGGGAGCTGCCAGAGACAACATGACTTGGGAGTTGGAGAGCAAGATGCGAGACTCCTATCCTGAGTTGTTTGATTAAGGTAAATTTTTGAGGACACAAATATTCTAAGTGGGGGAGAGTTGTAATGCCCGTAATTTAATTAATTATTTAATTAAATTATTTTTGGAATAATTGATGTGTTGTGATTAGTTGGATTTATTTATTTTATTAAGTGGTGGAATAATATTAGAAGAATGATAATATTATTTGATGTGGGATTGTTTTAAAGGAATAGAAGTAGTAATAAGGGGGTGTAGTAGTCTTAAGCCCATTAAGGAATAAAGAGAATAATAGGGTTATTTTATTATTGTAGAAATAATAAGAAAGAAGAAGCAGTAAGAAGAATAAGGGTAAGAGAAAGAACGTGAAAGTTGTTGGAAAGGAGGAAAAGTGGCAAAATGAAAATCAATTGGAGAAAGTCATAGAGCAACCTTAAATCCAAGGTAAGGGTGGGGTTCTGACCCTATAATAGGGTTTATGATGATTGGTTTATGGGATTAGATGTGAAAATGTTGTCTTTTTCACGATTGAATTATGTGTTGTTGTATGATGAAAATCGATGATTGAAAGATGAATAATAACACCCTAATGTTGTATATTGGATGTAGAATTATAGGATAATTGTAATTGATTATTATTTATGATTAGAGGATGTTTTTAGGGCCTAAAGTATGGAAATCATAGTGAAAACATAGTGAAATCTCAGAAAATATTCATGACAGAGCTGTATATGCCGACCCCAAACGTTATGTATCGATACAAGAAGGCCTTTAGACTCAGGATGAGTCGATACGAAGGAGTCCTGCGTCGACACGTTAGGGATTTTAGACTCAGGATGAGTCTATACGTAAGAGCATGTATCGATACATGCAGTGTTGCAGACTCAGTATGAGTCAATACAAGAGAGTATGCGTCGACTCGTGTAGCGTGTTCAGTTCAGTACACGTCGACCCAAGACATTACGCGTCGATCCATGTTGTCTAGTTTATGGCAGAATCAGTTTGAAAAGGCTGTAACTTGAGTTTTCGAACTCCGTTTGAGGTGTCGTTCGAAGCATTGAATAGCTAACGCGATGAACTTAATTCTTAAGGATTAAAATGAAGAATAGTAAGAATAATCCTAGTATCCAAATTAGGACTAGAGTTAATTCCCGCGTTAATCGCTATGTTGATTTTTATGAAGAATGAAGGGATGAGATGATTATAGATTACTGTTTGGTTTGTAATAGCAGGATAATTGATGATACTGGTGTAGTCTTACAGAATAGTAATATGTAGAGGTTTTGTGATTTAGAAGTAAGCCTTAGATGATTAATTAATTATAGGCAATATCATGTTGTAAGCCTATGGCCAACGTTGCGAGATTGGCGAATTGTTGTTGTATTATTGTTGTGGCTGAGTAGCTGTGAACATATGATGTATATATGATGTTTGATGAATTATGATGTTGATGTATGATGTTGATAAAAGATTTTGAGATGCCTCTAATAATTGGGGGCTATTAAGATGTAGGCTTATGGACAACAATGATGTTGTGTCGAGATGTTGTTAATTATGGTGTTCTCATTACATTCATGATTGTGTCGCATACATTGCATTTCAAGATGGAGCTTTGCTCGTTAAGATGGCTTGTATTGGCGAATATTAAGATGAAGGCTTATGCCTTGTTGATGCCTATATTTATTGGCATATTTTTAAGATGGGAGTTTTTCTCCAATGGTACCACATGCATTTGCATAGTATTGAGTCACATTATATGTTTGCATAAAGAAGTTGTGTATTGATGTGGTGAATGTGTATATTATTGGTATTTCTGTTGCGATTATTGTTGTTTATAAGTTGAGAAGTGGTGGTGTTATGTGACCTAATTTAATATATTAATTATCATATGTTTTATTATATTGTTAGATATCTCACCCCTTTTTTTTTAATGTTACCCTTACATTGGTAACGTGCAGGTAATCGAGAGTGAAGGATGTATACCTTCAGTAGTCCGAGTCGGTGTCATTTCTCGGATATGTAACACTCGGGGGGATGAACGCTTGTTGCTTTTAATTGTCGATTATTTCAGTTGTTGAACTTTAATTTGATTGTTCTTAAGTATGTATTGTTTTGAAGTTGTTGTATCGATGGATAAAGATGTTATTAAGAATCCTGCTGCGTAGATGTTTAAGCTGTTGGATTAAGAGATTAAATTACTATGCTGTTAGTTCATCCGAAGTTTTAAAGTTTTATGTATCCATGTTGAATGCAATGTGTTTTTAAAGATGAATTTGTGGCATCCTGATTCGTTTGCATGAATGTTTATAACTCTGATTTTTCATTTATAATTTCCGGGTAGAATTGGGGTGTTACAAAGTTTGTATCAGAACAAAAGGTTGGTCCGACCTTGTCGTCGAGTCGTAGTTGTATAACAGTTGAGTATTGTTAATTTGAGTTCTAACCATTGTTTATGTTGTAGTGATAAGTTGAGATGACTGGAAGGAATGATGCTGCACTTGCTTCTGCTTTAGAAGTAATGGGTCATGCGATGGAGAATCAACCAAATGCTGACGGGAATGATGGATCTCGTAGTTTGGCAACTTTCTAGAGAGAAAATCTGCCTACATTTAAGGGAAAGTATGATCCTGACGAAGCATTGGATTGTTTTAAAGAGATTAAGAGAATATTTCGTGTGATGGACTCCACTCCATCGCAGAAGGTTTGATATGGTACCCATATGCTAGCAGTCGAGGCTGATGACTGGTGGCTAGAGACTTGTCGGATATTGGAAGCTGCAGGTGAGAATGTCACTTGGGATGTGTTACGTAGGGAATTTCTGAGGAAGTACTTTCCTGAAGATGTTCGTGGTAAGAAGGAGATCGAGTTCGTTGAGCTGAAGCTAGGGAATATGTCAGTTGCTGAGTATGCTGCCAAGTTTTCTAAGTTGGCTAAGTTTTATCAGCACTACACTGAGGCAGATGTTGAGTTTTCGAAGTGTATCAAGTTTGAAAACGGGTTATGCCTGAAGATCAAGAAGGAAGTTGGATACCAGAAGATCTGTGTCTTTGCTGATTTGATTGACAGCTACAGAATTTATGAAGAGGATAATAATGCCTGTTGTACCCCAAAATTTGCCCTCCCATATTCATCAAAAAAATTGCCAAGTCAAGGTCACAAAATTCCCCCAGGGTTGTGCAGCTCAACTGTCTCCTAGACAGTCAAAACTAGGGTTTGAGTTATGGTCAAGCAAATGAACTTTTCAAAGGCCCAATCAAGTCTCATATGCCTATAAAGATGGTCAAGCATCCTCATGAAAAGTTTCAAGGCATTCAGCTCAAAATTGCACAGTCAAAACCCTAGATTGCACTACAGTCAACTGTAGGGGCAAAATGGTCATTTGACAGTCAAAAGTTCAAATTTTTGGTCAATATATCATTTTGAAGCCACAAACATCATTTGATCAATGCTTGATCATGATTCTCAAAATTTGGCTCAGAAATCACCAAAGATGCAAAAGTTGCTATATTTGGACAGCTGAAAAAGTCAACTGAAATTGACCAGGGCATAACTTTCACATGGATTATCAGAAAAATTCCATCCAAAGCTCATTTTGAAGAGAAAGACATTTCCTACAATTCATCTTCATGTTCCAAGTCCAAGAAATGCTCTCACAAAAAGTTATCAATTTCAACATTATAGGTCATTTTCAAAAGTCAACAAAAAGTGACTTTAAGTCAAAGGCCATAACTTGAGATTGGTAAATTAAAATGACATGGGACCAAAGGCATTGGTTATAGGACTCAAAGACCTTTCCAAAATGTCCAAGAACATGTGAAAATCTTAAAAATTGACCAAGTTATGCCTTGTAGAAGTTGGGAAATTTTTGGAAATTTTTGAAAGTCAACATTGATGCAAAAGGCCTAAAAATGCAAATGGGCCCTTTTTTCTTCCAAATTTCTTCATGCCAAGCCTATGCACGACCACTAGGCCCAAAGGGAAGTATTCTCATATTTTTTAATTATTTATTTGAATTAATATTAATTTATATTCATTTAAATGATTTTAATATATGAAAAATATCAAACTTAACCTAAAAAAATCTTTTCATGCATGTTTATTCATAATATTTCGTGCATATCCCAATTAGGCAAATTTGGATGAGATTGGATCATGATTGAACAAAAATAACATGAAAAAAGATATGAAAAAGATTTTCCAAAATCAAATATGTGAAATCATCAATGCTTGAGATTTTGTGTAGTTTTGTTAACCTAAACCATTCCATACAAGTACTAGATGAGAACCCTAATGCTATTAGACTGCAAGCTGCGCATAATCAAGCTTTTGCATATTGAAAAATTCTCATAAAACTCAAATACTGAAATCAAGGTTGGAGGTCGATTCAAGCTTCAATCTTTATTCCATTAGCATCCTGAGACATCCTTGGACGTTTCCCAATCATTAACATCAATCAAAAGGCCTTGAATTGGTACCAAGCACTCAAACTGTACCAAGAACATCTTGAAATCGCATAGCATGATTTAGACATCTTTTTGCATTTTTGTTTGTATATTCATGCTTCTTATGAAGTTTGTGAACTAACCATCATAATTAATTGGATTTTTGTGGCATAAACATGAAAGTACCATGAGCGTCCTCTAGGGTTTGCAGGTTCCAGAATTAGGGGTTTCACAACCAAGTAAAATTAGGGCTCAAGATGGCCAGGGTTGGATTCAGCACCTTCAGACGATGATGTCTGAACCCTCGCGATGAATTTATGTTTCATATATTTCTAATCGCTATTTTCTTCTAGGTCCCCTAAAGCCACGATCAAAAACCGTTGCCTCTGTTCTTCATATTTCAGAAAACGAAAGAGACGATGAGTTGTCACACGGAGACAGGCTAGTTTGAATTCACGCGCGTTTTGCCCATTATGCATTGATTTTGCTTTTTGATATTTAATTGATATTATATGTTAAAAGTGAACATGATGGCTCAGTGGTAACGCGTTGTGTATATGGCCTCAAAGACCTGGGTTCAAGTCCCAGGTCTTGCAAATTTCATTATTATTTTTTCAACCAATTTCCTATGCAGCGTCAGCAATGATGCATACCGTGTGTCCACAAGATCCCAACGCACAGGCGTCCAGGAGAGGCAGATCAAGGGCTCAGATCCCAGGCCTATGGTGAACGTGGTCAATGCACTAGCACATGATTAGAAAAGTCAGCAAATTCAAATTCAATTGGGCCAGGCCTCTCAAATTTACACCTCCTAATCTGGGGCAACACCCCACTTTGGTTTGCTTTTCTTTTTCTTTTATTATTTTAATTATTGTATTTTTTTATTTTTATTGCTTTAATTAATTAATTTTCTCTCTTTTACAAAAAATAAAAAAAACATCATAAAAATATAAAATGTCCAAATAAAAATATATTTTTTAATTTTAATTATTTTTATCAATAAATTAGAATGTAAATTATGTAGTGTAATTAGGTTTTAATTTTAATTCTTTTTTTAATAAAAATCCAAAAATGTAGAATTTAGGTTTTAATTGTTAATTCTTTTTGTTTCCCCTTTTTCCACAACAATAATTATTATTTATTTATTTATTTTTCTATTTAAATTATACATAAATGAATTAGGTTTAATTTAGGTCATATTTTAATTCTTTCATAATAAATAAAAAAATATTAGAATTAGGGTTTGCCGTCTAATTTAATTTCAATTAACTTTTTTTTTTTATTAAATCTAAAAAACACAAAATACCAAAAAACATTTAATCATTTAATTTGTAATCCATTATTAATTTTAATTGTTTGAAAAAGGGTCCAACGCCCTAATTTTGTTTTACTTTCTTTATTTCGCGTATTTATTTTATTATCGCTTATTATAATTTTGTATCTCTCCCAAAGCCATGTAACTTTACTTCCCGCACTTTTATTTTTTCGCTTTATTTATTTTCCGCTAAATCGGGTCCGGTTAATTTTGGCGATGTGGACCCGCGCCATTTGTAATAGTCTAGCTTTATTTCCTCGCAACTTATAACTGTTAAATATGCATGCAAGAATGAATGGACAAATTAAAATCAAGCGTAGATCACAACAAACATGACAAGACAAATAACTGAAACATGACACACAATTCGCACACACCACCCCTAGGGTACGCCTCACTGTTGCCTCGAAAGGTGGTCGTCGAGTAGAAAACGTCTTAGTAAGTCCTCATGATCCGGGAACCTGGCATGAGGGTAGCTTCTAAGGTGTCTTCCCATTGCTCCGGTGATCACCATGTCCCTAAAATCGAATTGACCCGAATACCTCCAACGGTGGTGCTACCTACCTCTCAATGGTGGGATGGCACTACTTTTAAGGACATCTACACAGACGAATTCCTTAGGGTAGGTAGGTTCTCAAGGATACTTGCTCTAATCTCAAAACAAACTCAAAAAGACTTTTCACACTGACACTTTTCAAAAGCTTTCAAAGCAAACTTTTCAAACACTCTGACGTACGAGTCGATCTGAAATTTTTCAAAAGAAACTTTCTAAACCCACATTGAAAAGCAAAACAATTTTGAAAACACATTGAGCAAGTATCTAAGAGCCCATGGATAACCATGGATAGAAAGGGTGCTAACACCTTCCCTTTCTATAATCCACCTCCCGAACCGAGAGCGATCTCTTTAAGGAATTTTTCTGTGCTTTTGTCCTTTCCATTTGGAGAAAATAAAAGACGGTGGCGACTCTTGCTTCCGCGACATTTCGCGAACCAGCGTTAAACATGTCAGTTCCAGATCCACCGATCACAGAACTGGCGACTCTGCTGGGGATACCTTTATAAAGTGAGGTGTACCTTAGGGCTAGGTCATAACTGTGTTTTCACTTGTATTGTTTTGCTTGCTTTACTATTGTGGGTTGCATCGGAGATACATAGATCCTAACCCGGATCTGGGGATACCCTGTTTAGGTAGCATAAGCTGTGAGGGACCTGTCCGGCGTAGACCGACACAGGTGAAGCAGTGGCTACGTTGGTGTGGCACCTTAGTCTGTACCGATATCCCTTGTGTCGCAACGAGGAGAATATGGGTCTTCTAAGGAGTCATTAAACACCAACAACCTTAGAACCTTAATTGACACAACTTGGCCTTTAGAACAGTAGCAGTATGCTACGCCCATTGAGGCTAAACTCTCGTGATGGTTCTGGCCGCAAGAAAAGATTGCGATGCTGGAGTTATGACCGATTGAGGGTAGTCAATGATATTGGGATCCTCTAAGAACCCGGTTACTTTTGATTAGGACAGGTATGAACCAACAAACTGAAAGAGGGTAGTACCTAGACCTCATGCTGGCCTAAACTTTAGGGGCTTGCCTTGTGTGACTTGTGTGCCTTACTATGTTTGTCTTTGTATCTGTATGTGGTGTGCTTTATCATAACATCATAGCATCATGAGCATTGCATCCTGCATAAGAACTGACCATTTCAAAGACGAGAGGGTTTCATCTTTGCTCTGTTTTGTAGGACATTATGATGCCTGTGCGAAGGAATACTATCCGGTTCAACTTTGTTCGTTCACCTGAGTTGATTGATGAGTTGGTTAGCAGAATTCCAAACACCACTTCCTTCATTCAGAGGCATGGTGCTCTTCTCAGTTTAGTCACTGCAAAGCGGGATCAACAGTTGATGAGTGTTCTGACCCAGTTCTATGACCCTCAGTACCAGTGTTTTACCTTTCAAGACTTCCAGCTGGTCCCTACCCTGGAAGAGTTCTCTAATCTGCTTGGTATCCCTATCTTGGATCAGACTCCCTTTACTGGTTGGGAAAAGACCCTCAGGCTTGAGGACATTGCTGCAGCTCTTCCTTTGACCCATCAAGAGGTAACAGACAACTGGGTAACTAGAAGCGGAGTTAAGGGTTTCTTGGCCAAATTTCTGATTAGTAAAGCTAACAGCTTCTGGAATGACTTGGACTTTAGGGCATATGAAGACATCTTGGCTCTCCTAATCTATGGGTTAGTCCTGTTTCCTAATCCTGACAACTTCATCAATGTCACTTCCATTAGGATCTTTATGTCTCAGAACCCTGTGCCCACTCTCTTGGGTGACATCTTGCAACAACTTCATGCCCGTACTACCCGAAGACGAGGAACCCTGTGGTGTTGTATCCCTTTGTTGGTGAGGTGGTTTATTTCGCACCTCCCTAAGAAGAACCAAGAAGGAAGAGGTTGGGCTCACAGGTTAATGTCTCTCACCGATAAAGACATCATTTGGACTTGCAGAGGTTTGGATGAGATAGCTATTATTGATCGATGCGGGGAGTATCCTAATGTTCCTCTGATTGGTACTCAAGGAGGGATCTCGTACAATCCATGTCTAGCACTCCGTCAGTTTGGAAGAGCAAGAAGAACAGGCCCCCATGAGATGTTGGTGCCTCACATCAGTTTCGAGTTTCAGGTGGATAGTGACGAGCTGCGTCGTAGGTTCATCAAGGCTTGGGACAAGGTTCATAAAGCTGACCCACAAGAGCTAGGGCCAAAGACTTCTCTACCTATGGAAGCCTACTACAAATGGGTCCGCATCCGTGCTCAGAAGTTAGGTATGCCATATGAAGCTGTCAGACCCGTCATTCTTGAGTGTCCTGATAAAGATGGTGTTCCTCCAACGGTCCTTCCTCCTCAGATACCTACTGATTATGAGACATTGAAGAGATCTTGGTCGCAACTGCAAGAAGAGCGAGATTCTTACCGGGAAAAGTTCAACGAGCAGGAATCAAAGATCCAGAAGCTGACAAAGCAGTTGGAGAATGAGAGAGCCCTGAATGCCTACCTCCGTACTGAGAAGAGGAGACCATGGGATCAATGAGGAATTCTGAATGTGCCTTTACAGTTTTTATTTCCTTTCCAGTTGTTTCATTTCATGTAAACGCCTAAGGGCAACTTGTTGAATAATTTCAGTTGCAAAGTTGAATCTAATGAAGTGTGTTCTTTTTTTGTTTACAAAGTTGATTCCCGATTGTCTTTGAAAACATAATTCATACGCATTTCATACATCATGTGCATAGCAGGTTTTTCCCCTTTTTCAGGTTGCTTACAGTTCTTCGCTGTTTATTTCAGCATCATGAATCCCGGATCTGAATCAACAGAGACATCAATCAAGGCTCTCCAGGCGCAGAATGCGCAGTTTCAAGAGCTAATCATGGGTCTAGCTAAAGGCCAAGAGGAACTGAAGACTATGCTCCTGAAGAAGGAGAAGAAGAAGAAAAGAAGAACTGTTCTATTCAACTCGGGCCGAAGGTTGGGTAATACTCTGCACCAAGAAGAGGTTGTTTCTTCTGTTGGCAAGAGTCCTTCTCAGGCAGAAGTAAAGCTTCCTACTCCAGAAGTCTCCGACAACGAGACAGATTTTGATGAGGAACAGTATCCTCCTGCAGACGACAGGTACAAACAACTGGAGGACAGGTTGAAGGCTATGGAGGTGCAACAGGCACCTGGGCTGGATTTCGGAGATCTGGGTTTATCGACTGGTGTGATCATCCCGCACAAGTTCAAAGCTCCCACCTTCTCCAAGTATGACGGGGCATCCTGTCCCAAGCTGCATTTGAGGTCCTATGTTCGGAAGATTCAGCCGTACTCTGCGGACAAGAATCTATGGATCCACTTCTTCCAGGAGAGTCTTTCAGGGACTCATCTCGAATGGTTCTATCAGTTGGATGGGACCAAAGTTCGTAACTGGGAGGAGCTGGCTACTGCTTTCTACAAGCAGTATCAGTATAATGCCGACCTTGCCCCCACACGTACCCAACTCCAGGGTATGTCGTTAGGTGCAAGTGAAGGTTTTAAAGAATACGCGCAGAAGTGGAGAGATCTGGCTGGCAGGGTGCAGCCACCTTTGACTGATCGAGAGTTAGTGGACATGTTCTTGGGGACCCTATCTGGGCCGTTTTTTAACCATCTCATCGGGAATTCTTCTGCTGGTTTCACTGATTTAATCTTGACTGGAGAGAGAATCGAAGCTGGGCTGAAATCTGGGAAGATTGCAAAGGGGGCATCATCCTCTAATTCAGAAAAGAAGCCGTTTAAAAAGGAGTCTAGTGCCGTGTATGGTTCTAGAAAATCAGAAAGACCTGATCACCGCCAATCTGCCAGCGCGGTAATGATCGCTAAACCTGCTGCCGCTCCCCGGCCAAACAATCCTCAAAGGGCTGATAGACCCCGGAGAGAGTTTACCCGGTTAAGCATGACCCTATCGCAAATCCTGCCACAGTTGCTATCCACCAATTTGGTGACTGTCAAGGAGGCGCCAAAGTTCTCAAACACTACCTCTCCTAAGTACAACCCGAATGCCCGTTGTGCTTACCATTCAGACAGCCCGGGGCATGCCACTGATGACTGTTGGGCGTTAAAGAATAAGGTGCAAGACCTTATCGATGCTAAAGAGATACAATTCGAAGCGCCCGCAAAACCGAATGTAGTTACTGCCCCTATGCCTCAGCACGGGGTAAATGCTATTGATGAAGATGTTTATGCTGTTTCTGTGGATGACCTAGCCACTCCTTTAAAGATCATTAAGAAGAACCTACTGCAGGCCGGTTTATTTCCGGGTTGTAGTGAGGGTTGCCTGTTCTGTGTTGTGTCTCCATCCGGTTGTCCCTTGCTAAAGTTAGGCATCCAAAGCTTAATGGATAGCAAGGAGATTCTATTCAAGAAGTCTGCTGTTCGTATGGTTCCAATGGAAGAGGTCTCTGTGGTGACTATCTTCAACAATCCGATCCCGGCTCTCCAGAAGAAGCCCGTTCAAATTCTGACCGTCGCACCTGTTACTATCACTGTTCCTGGGCCCCTGCCCTATGTATCCAACAAAGCTGTCCCTTGGCACTATGGGGCAGACGTATATATAAATGGGGTTAAACAAGAGCTCAACGCTGGCGCCAGCATCTGTGACATCACTGGCCCGGCCAAAGTTACCCGCAGTGGCAGGCTCTTCTCGCCTGACATTGCGCCACCTGCTAGCCGAAGACCGCTCCTGATAATTCCTGCAAGTACACCCACTCCCGTTGCTGATCAAGTTGTTATTCCTGCTGCTGATCCTATTGTTTCTCCTGCTGCCGAGTCATCCAATGCTCGGGGCAAGGGAATTGAAACTGAGCCTGCCCAGATGGAGGTACCCATACCCATAGCTGCTGAGGCCTCCCCACAAGAGATGGAGGAGATTTTGAAGATTATAAAGAAGAGCGATTTTAATGTCGTGGAACAGTTGGGGCATACGCCCTCCAAGATATCTATGCTCTCTTTACTGCTGTGCTCTGAGGCCCATGCAAAGGCCCTCATCTCATTCCTCAAGAAGGCCCATGTGCCACATGAAACCTCTGCAGTCCAGTTCACTGATTGTGTGGCAAGTCTGACGGCAGATAATGGCTTGGGCTTCTCAGATGCTGATTTGACCTCAAAGGGGAAAGATCATAATGATGCTCTACATGTCTCAATCGAATGCAGGGGCACCACCTTGGCACATGTGTTGGTTGATACTGGGTCATCTTTGAATGTGTTACCCAAGAAGGCTCTGGATCGTCTAGATTGTGAAGGCCTGGATTTGAAACCCAGCAACATTATCGTCAGGGCCTTTGATGGTTCAAAGAGGATGGTCCATGGGGAGGTGGACATTCCGATTCGTGTGGGTTCTCAGGTGTTCGACTCCACTTTTTATGTGATGGATATCCGTCCATCTTACTCTTGTCTGCTGGGTCGACCCTGGATACATAAGGCTGGGGCAGTGACCTCTACCTTGCATCAAAAACTGAAGTACCCCGTCAGAGGGAAGATCGTCACCGTGCAAGGTGAGGAAGAATACATGGTGAGCCACCTAAACTCGTTCAGATACATTGAGATGGATGGGGAGTTCATTGAGACCCCCTTTCAGCATTTCGAGGAGGTGTTTCCAATCGCAGCAGAAACAGCAGAAGCAGGTGGTCCTCTGAAGATGGCTTCCCTAAAGGATGCCAGGGCTGTGGTGCAGAAAGGTGAAGGTGCCAACTGGGGCAGACTTCCAGACTTCACCCAGAAGACTGATAAACTTGGGCTGGGTTTCACCTCAGAAGGGCAGAGAGCTATGAGGAAAGAAAAGATCGGAAGGCCTCCGGTATTTATTAAAGGTTCAGAAGCGAATGCTGTCGGGGAAGACCTTGAAGTGGACGAAGCCGAATTCAACAGCTGGATTTATCCGACGGCCGAAGAAGGATTGAACAATTGGAGTGCAAAGGATCATACCCCTGTTACCTTTGTGACACAGTAATGAATTCCCATGTTTTGTTATTTTGTAATAAACAATGATAAACTCTATGGCCCGGTGTCTTACCCGAGGCACCGTGGTTCTATTTGTGAGGGCATATGAACTGTCATTTTATACATCATGAATAAAAATCTTGGACGTTTTTCGCATTGCAAATATTGTGTTCCTTTTCTATCTTTCCTTTCCTTTACATAATTATCAAAACAGCTGTATTTACACACACACTCACTCATACAGATTCCAATCCACTCTGGATCTTACTGACAACAACTCTGCTAATGCCAATTATGACTTCGAAAATCCGATCAACTTAGCCGAAGACGAAGGTGAAGATGATTGCGAAGTGCCTGGCGAGCTTGCAAGACTGTTGCTTCAGGAAGAGAGGGCAATTCAACCCCATGAAGAGCCAGTGGAAACTATAAACCTGGGTACTGAGGCAGATAGAAAAGAGGTAAAGATTGGTGCCAACCTAGAGCCCAGCGTGAAGCAACGGTTAACCAAGATGTTACATGACTATATGGAGATCTTTGCCTGGTCCTACGAAGACATGCCAGGGTTGGATACCGATATTGTTGTCCATCATTTGCCGACTAGGGAAGACTGCCCTCCAGTTAAACAAAAGGTTCGTCGGATGCGTCCAGAGATGTCAGAGAAGATTAAAGCCGAAGTCATGAAACAGTTTGATGCCGGGTTCCTTGCAGTGACTTCTTACCCTCAGTGGGTTGCTAATGTGGTGCCGGTACCTAAAAAGGACGGTAAGGTCAGAATGTGTGTAGATTACAGGGATCTGAACAGGGCCAGCCCCAAGGATGACTTCCCCTTACCTCACATTGATGTCCTTGTTGATAATACAGCTCAGCACAAGGTATTCTCTTTCATGGATGGCTTTTCAGGTTACAATCAGATAAAGATGGCACCTGAAGACATGGAAAAGACTACATTTGTTACTCAGTGGGGCACCTTCTGTTACAAGGTCATGCCGTTCGGATTAAAGAATGCTGGGGCAACCTACCAACGTGCCATGGTTGCCTTGTTTCATGATATGATCCATCATGAGATCGAAGTGTATGTGGACGACATGATTGCTAGGTCCCAGACTGAGGAAGAGCACCTAGATCATCTACAGAAGTTGTTCGACCGATTGAAACTGTACAAGCTGAGATTGAACCCGAACAAGTGCACCTTCGGGGTAAGATCTGGGAAGCTGCTAGGCTTCGTAGTCAGTGATAAAGGTATTCAAGTGGACCCTGCTAAGGTCAAAGCTATTCAAGAGATGCCAGTTCCTAAAACAGAGAAGGAGGTCAGAGGCTTTTTAGGGCGCCTGAATTACATCGCTCGATTCATCTCTCATCTGACCGCTACCTGTGAGCCAATCTTCAAGCTACTGAAGAAAGATCAGGTAGTACGTTGGAACGATGAATGTCAGGCTGCTTTCGACAAAATCAAAGAGTATCTCCAAGAACCACCTATCCTTATGCCGCCGGTTGAAGGGAAACCTCTGATACTATATCTGACAGTGCTAGACAATTCAATGGGGTGTGTGCTGGGGCAGCATGACGAGTCTGGCCGAAAAGAGCACGCCATTTATTACCTTAGCAAAAAGTTTACCAACTGTGAGACCCGATACTCACTGCTTGAGAAAACTTGCTGCGCTTTGGTATGGGCTGCTCGCCGGCTGAGACAGTACATGCTGACTCACACTACCTTGCTGATCTCAAGGATGGATCCGATAAAGTACATATTCGAAAAGCCTGCTCTGTCTGGGAGAATTGCAAGATGGCAAATGATCTTGACGGAATACGACATTCAGTACACAACCCAGAAAGCCATCAAGGGGAGTGTATTGGCAGACCACTTAGCTCATCAAGCTGTAGATGACTACCAATCAATGAACTTCGAGTTTCCGGATGAAAGCATCATGATAGTAACTGACTGTGAAGTACCTGGACCGGATGAAGGACCTGAACCAGGATCCCGATGGGCTATGCACTTTGACGGAGCTTCCAATGCTTTGGGAAATGGTATCGGCGCCATTATCATATCTCCACAAGGTACTCATACTCCACTCACCGCCCGGCTATGTTTCAACTGTACCAACAACATGGCGGAGTATGAGGCGTGTATCATGGGTCTTCAAGCTGCGATCGACCTAAGGATCAAATTTCTAAGTGTTTTCGGAGATTCCGCTCTAGTGATCAATCAGATCAATGGAGAGTGGGATACGAAACATCCAAACTTGATTCCTTACAGAGAATGTGTGTTGACCCTGATTCCCCACTTCACGGAGATAACCTTTGAGCACTTTCCAAGAGAAGAGAATCAGTTAGCGGACGCGTTAGCTACAATGTCTTCAATGTTCAAGGTCAAATGGGATAATGAAGCTCCCCGGATCATCATTTGGAAACTGGACGAACCGGCATACTGTTGTGATCTCGAAACTGAATTGGTGACTGAGAAGCCTTGGTACCATGAAGTGAAGAGATATCTGGAAGCTCAGGAATACCCTGAAGGTGCCTCTATCAATGATAAGAAATTCCTGAGACGGTTCGCAGCCAAGTTCTTCCTAAGCAACGGCATCTTGTACAAGCGAAACCATGATTCAACCTTACTGCGTTGTGTGGACAAGACTGAAGCGGAAAGAATCATGGAAGAGCTACATGAAGGGACCTTTGGTACGAATTCCAGTGGGCACACTATGGCTAAGAAAATCCTACGGGCAGGATATTATTGGTCCACAATGGAAGCTGACTGCTACCAACACTCCAGGACATGCCACAAGTGCCAGATCTACGCAGATAAGGTGCATGTTCCTCCGGTTCCCCTGAATGTTCTGACTGCGCCTTGCCCGTTTGCAATGTGGGGCATAGACATGATCGGCGAGATAAAACCTACAGCATCCAATGGACATCGCTTCATCCTAGTGGCAATTGACTATTTTACGAAGTGGGTTGAGGCAGCATCCTATGCTACAGTAACCAAGACTGTTGTGGCACGGTTTATTCGGCACAATCTGATCTGTCGGTACGGCGTCCCTGAGCGAATAATTACAGACAACGGTACCAATCTGAACAATAAGATGATCGCTGAGCTCTGCGAACAGTTCAAGATACAGCACCACAATTCTTCTCCTTACAGACCGAAGATGAATGGGGCTGTAGAAGCAGCTAACAAAAACATCAAGAAGATCGTGCAAAAAATGACAGTGACGTACAAAGATTGGCACGAGATGTTACCGTTCGCTCCGCATGGGTACCGTACCTCAGCAAGGACATCAACCGGGGCAACTCCTTTCTCTCTGGTTTATGGCATGGAGGCAGTCTTGCCGATTGAAGTACAAATTCCTTCTCTCCGGATAATGAAGGATGCAAACCTGAACGAAGATGATTGGATCCAGACACGACTTGACCAACTCAACCTCATCGACGAAAAGAGACTTGCTGCTATCTGTCATGGTCAGACGTATCAAAAACGAATGATCAGGGCATTTAACAAGAAAGTCAGACCACAGGAATACCAAGTCGGGGATCTGGTTATCAAGAGAATCATCCTTCCTCAGAGTGATCCAAGGGGCAAATGGACCCCTACGTACGAAGGGCCATTTGTGGTTAAGCAGGTGTTCTCAGGAGGAGCAATGATCTTAACCAACATGGATGGTGACGACCTTCCTCACCCCGCCAATGCAGACATAGTTAAAAAATACTACGCATGAAAAAAAGACCCGCTAGGCTGACATGCCTAGGCAAAAGTTAGGGCTTCCCGTCGAACCAAAAGGGTTCGGGCAAAATGTAGGGATGAAAATGAAAAAAATCTGTACACCCGGCAAGTCGAAAACCTGAAAAGGCGGCTTGGGCAAAAATGGGTATCCCGGTGGACTGAAAACCCGAAAGGGCGGTCCAGGCAAAAATTAGGGATAAAGCGTAAAACGATGTCTCATTGATCACTTTGTATCCGGAATCCGGTATCTACATCAAGTTCAGACGGCATCGATCAGTCAGCTTCACCTTCAACCAAGGTCATCAAGTGATGAGACGCTCGGAGTTATAAAGGCAATAGCAGAGTTGAAACCCAGTGGATCATTCATCTTTCACACAGCTGTTTTATTTTCATTTGTACAAAACTTGTATAAATTCTTTTGATCGGCGACGTACCTCTTACTAGGACGTCAGCCTCTTGTATACAAAACGCCTGTTCAGGCCATTCAAAAATCAATAAAAATATACTTCCAGTTAAACGTGCCCAAGTGTTTTTCTTTTTCTGTTTTGTTTTGCGAAGAACGTCCAAGGTTCAATTTGTGATGTATGCATTGACAATAATTTGCTAACTCATAAATATTTGCATACGAAACAAAGGAATTAATTGCAGGTGACACTAGAAACAGGGGCAATAAAGAGTTGTCTGAGCAGTCTAATTGTTCTATCCTCCAAGGTACCAAGGTAGGTTCAACTAAAGAATATGACCGAATATCTTAATTCCCCAGAGAGTAGTTCAGTAAAGCAGTACATCTCCCTCCAAGTAAAATTGTCAAATATCAAGGGAATTGAGTATCCTCCAGCCGATCTCAAACATTCCTCAGCAGCAATACATATATTCTTAACAAGCATCCCCGGCAGTCTTGGTCTAAAGATTGTTCCCCGGCGGTATACCACCATTCAAAGGAATCACTTCCCCGCAGTCTAAAACTTCCCCCAGGAGAGTCCAATCCAGTTTCCCCAGGAAAGTTGGAATTCATATCTCCCCAAGCAGCAAGCTTATCCCCAGTAGATTCTGGAAGCTTACCCCTCGCAGAGCACGAACGCGTCGTCCCGGCTTGATTTAAAGAGTTATTTCCGTAACAGGATATAACTGGGTTATCCTCAGCCAAAAGCCACGGAAAGAGCGTCCTCGGCAAAGTATCTTCCTACCCCCAGCGAAGTCTATCAACACTTCCAGCACAACAAGGATATCCCCAGCATAACTCATCAACGGTATCCCCAGCGGAGGTATCTTCATCAACTCAGCAAAGCATCGCTATCCCCACAGAGTAGCACTCCCCAGCATGATCGCTAGAGTATCTCTTCTCCCGCAGAATTGTTTCATTCCTCAACGGAGTTATCTCCTCCTACCGGTATTCTTGCAACGAATCATCCACAACGGAAGCAAAATCTCTTCCTCAACATCAGCCCAGGATATGACTTCCCGGCACCCGTCAAGGATTTATTTTCCTAGACGAAAACATACATGAATCATCACATACATCATTATAGCATGCATATACGCATCATATCATATAAATCGTATCCATGTTTGCTTGACCCATATCATGCATCGCATATAACTGACCTCTACCTTTCAGGAAGGGTGCAGTTGAAATTCTCAAACATATTTCAAGGACTTCTCTAGTCCAGTTAAATCGACTCCAAACAGATTTTTCTGATAAAGACTCAGTAGAAGTTCTCTGATAGTCCCCTCTCCAATGGCGTGTGAGGTGGTAATTCCTTTTTCAGATGTTTCCCTCTCCGGCATGAGCGTGAGGTGATATTCTCTTATGGTCCCCTCTCCAACGGCGTGTGAGGTGGTAATTCCTTCTTCAGATGTTTCCCTCTCCGTCATGAGCGTGAGGTGATATTCTCTTATGGTCCCCTCTCCAATGGCGTGTGAGGTGGTAATTCCTTCTTCAGATGTTTCCCTCTCCGGCATGAGCGTGAGGTGATATTCTCTTATGGTCCCCTCTCCAACGGCGTGTGAGGTGGTAATTCCTTTTTCAGATGTTTCCCTCTCCGGCATGAGCGTGAGGTGATATTCTCTTATGGTCCCCTCTCCAACGGCGCGTGAGGTGGTAATTCCTTCTTCAGATGTTTCCCTCTCCGGCATGAGCGTGAGGTGATATTTCCTTTCAGATTATAATTTCCTATAGTTCCCTCTCCAACGGTGAGTGAGGTGACTCCCTTTGAGATTATAATGTCCTTTGGTTCTCTTCCTGACACCACGAAGATGGTAATTCTCACCAAGATTTTCTCAACGAGCGTTGTTGAGGTTGAAATCATTCAGGATTCTCTTACCATTCATGCTAAGGCACTAACCATCCCTGGTTCATTCATCAGCGTTTGAAGCTCCAGACTCAGCTCCTGTAACCAATCAGGACATATCTATATCAAGCATCTAAAATCAGCCCCTGCGACGTGTCAGGTACTCATTTTTCTGTTTTGCAGGTATGCAGGTTCTCGCTAAGGAATCTCCTACGCGATCAACGTCCAGATGGCATCTATAAGCCCATCACCCTATCCAGCAATCACCAAATGGCATCTATAAGCCCATTCCCCCATCATCACTACTACTATGTGAGCGCAAATTTCTGGGCACTTTAGTGTTCAATCATCTTCTACCCTCGGATTACGAAAGGCACGTCAGCCAATCTGCACCCTCAGGTCTAAGAAGATTGAACAGGGGCAACTGTTGTACCCCAAAATTTGCCCTCCCATATTCATCAAAAAAATTGCCAAGTCAAGGTCACAAAATTCCCCCAGGGTTGTGCAGCTCAACTGTCTCCTAGACAGTCAAAACTAGGGTTTGAGTTATGGTCAAGCAAATGAACTTTTCAAAGGCCCAATCAAGTCTCATATGCCTATAAAGATGGTCAAGCATCCTCATGACAAGTTTCAAGGCATTCAGCTCAAAATTGCACAGTCAAAACCCTAGATTGCACTACAGTCAACTGTAGGGGCAAAATGGTCATTTGACAGTCAAAAGTTCAAATTTTTGGTCAATATATCATTTTGAAGCCACAAACATCATTTGATCAATGCTTGATCATGATTCTCAAAATTTGGCTCAGAAATCACCAAAGATGCAAAAGTTGCTATATTTGGACAGCTGAAAAAGTCAACTGAAATTGACCAGGGCATAACTTTCACATGGATTATCAGAAAAATTCCATCCAAAGCTCATTTTGAAGAGAAAGACATTTCCTACAATTCATCTTCATGTTCCAAGTCCAAGAAATGCTCTCACAAAAAGTTATCAATTTCAACATTATAGGTCATTTTCAAAAGTCAACAAAAAGTGACTTTAAGTCAAAGGCCATAACTTGAGATTGGTAAATCAAAATGACATGGGACCAAAGGCATTGGTTAGAGGACTCAAAGACCTTTCCAAAATGTCCAAGAACATGTGAAAAGCTTAAAAATTGACCAAGTTATGCCTTGTAGAAGTTGGGAAATTTTTGGAAATTTTTGAAAGTCAACATTGATGCAAAAGGCCTAAAAATGCAAATGGGCCCTTTTTTCTTCCAAATTTCTTCATGCCAAGCCTATGCACGACCACTAGGCCCAAAGGGAAGTATTCTCATATTTTTTAATTATTTATTTGAATTAATATTAATTTATATTCATTTAAATGATTTTAATATATGAAAAATATCAAACTTAACCTAAAAAAATCTTTTCATGCATGTTTATTCATAATATTTCGTGCATATCCCAATTAGGCAAATTTGGATGAGATTGGATCATGATTGAACAAAAATAACATGAAAAAAGATATGAAAAAGATTTTCCAAAATCAAATATGTGAAATCATCAATGCTTGAGATTTTGTGTAGTTTTGTTAACCTAAACCATTCCATACAAGTACTAGATGAGAACCCTAATGCTATTAGACTGCAAGCTGCGCATAATCAAGCTTTTGCATATTGAAAAATTCTCATAAAACTCAAATACTGAAATCAAGGTTGGAGGTCGATTCAAGCTTCAATCTTTATTCCATTAGCATCCTGAGACATCCTTGGACGTTTCCCAATCATTAACATCAATCAAAAGGCCTTGAATTGGTACCAAGCACTCAAACTGTACCAAGAACATCTTGAAATCGCATAGCATGATTTAGACATCTTTTTGCATTTTTGTTTGTATATTCATGCTTCTTATGAAGTTTGTGAACTAACCATCATAATTAATTGGATTTTTGTGGCATAAACATGAAAGTACCATGAGCGTCCTCTAGGGTTTGCAGGTTCCAGAATTAGGGGTTTCACAACCAAGTAAAATTAGGGCTCAAGATGGCCAGGGTTGGATTCAGCACCTTCAGACGATGATGTCTGAACCCTCGCGATGAATTTATGTTTCATATATTTCTAATCGCTATTTTCTTCTAGGTCCCCTAAAGCCACGATCAAAAACCGTTGCCTCTGTTCTTCATATTTCAGAAAACGAAAGAGACGATGAGTTGTCACACGGAGACAGGCTAGTTTGAATTCACGCGCGTTTTGCCCATTATGCATTGATTTTGCTTTTTGATATTTAATTGATATTATATGTTAAAAGTGAACATGATGGCTCAGTGGTAACGCGTTGTGTATATGGCCTCAAAGACCTGGGTTCAAGTCCCAGGTCTTGCAAATTTCATTATTATTTTTTCAACCAATTTCCTATGCAGCGTCAGCAATGATGCATACCGTGTGTCCACAAGATCCCAACGCACAGGCGTCCAGGAGAGGCAGATCAAGGGCTCAGATCCCAGGCCTATGGTGAACGTGGTCAATGCACTAGCACATGATTAGAAAAGTCAGCAAATTCAAATTCAATTGGGCCAGGCCTCTCAAATTTACACCTCCTAATCTGGGGCAACACCCCACTTTGGTTTGCTTTTCTTTTTCTTTTATTATTTTAATTATTGTATTTTTTTATTTTTATTGCTTTAATTAATTAATTTTCTCTCTTTTACAAAAAATAAAAAAAACATCATAAAAATATAAAATGTCCAAATAAAAATATATTTTTTAATTTTAATTATTTTTATCAATAAATTAGAATGTAAATTATGTAGTGTAATTAGGTTTTAATTTTAATTCTTTTTTTAATAAAAATCCAAAAATGTAGAATTTAGGTTTTAATTGTTAATTCTTTTTGTTTCCCCTTTTTCCACAACAATAATTATTATTTATTTATTTATTTTTCTATTTAAATTATACATAAATGAATTAGGTTTAATTTAGGTCATATTTTAATTCTTTCATAATAAATAAAAAAATATTAGAATTAGGGTTTGCCGTCTAATTTAATTTCAATTAACTTTTTTTTTTTATTAAATCTAAAAAACACAAAATACCAAAAAACATTTAATCATTTAATTTGTAATCCATTATTAATTTTAATTGTTTGAAAAAGGGTCCAACGCCCTAATTTTGTTTTACTTTCTTTATTTCGCGTATTTATTTTATTATCGCTTATTATAATTTTGTATCTCTCCCAAAGCCATGTAACTTTACTTCCCGCACTTTTATTTTTTCGCTTTATTTATTTTCCGCTAAATCGGGTCCGGTTAATTTTGGCGATGTGGACCCGCGCCATTTGTAATAGTCTAGCTTTATTTCCTCGCAACTTATAACTGTTAAATATGCATGCAAGAATGAATGGACAAATTAAAATCAAGCGTAGATCACAACAAACATGACAAGACAAATAACTGAAACATGACACACAATTCGCACACACCACCCCTAGGGTACGCTTCACTGTTGCCTCGAAAGGTGGTCGTCGAGTAGAAAACGTCTTAGTAAGTCCTCATGATCCGGGAACCTGGCATGAGGGTAGCTTCTAAGGTGTCTTCCCATTGCTCCGGTGATCACCATGTCCCTAAAATCGAATTGACCCGAATACCTCCAACGGTGGTGCTACCTACCTCTCAATGGTGGGATGGCACTACTTTTAAGGACATCTACACAGACGAATTCCTTAGGGTAGGTAGGTTCTCAAGGATACTTGCTCTAATCTCAAAACAAACTCAAAAAGACTTTTCACACTGACACTTTTCAAAAGCTTTCAAAGCAAACTTTTCAAACACTCTGACGTACGAGTCGATCTGAAATTTTTCAAAAGAAACTTTCTAAACCCACATTGAAAAGCAAAACAATTTTGAAAACACATTGAGCAAGTATCTAAGAGCCCATGGATAACCATGGATAGAAAGGGTGCTAACACCTTCCCTTTCTATAATCCACCTCCCGAACCGAGAGCGATCTCTTTAAGGAATTTTTCTGTGCTTTTGTCCTTTCCATTTGGAGAAAATAAAAGACGGTGGCGACTCTTGCTTCCGCGACATTTCGCGAACCAGCGTTAAACATGTCAGTTCCAGATCCACCGATCACAATGCCCATTACAAGATTATCAGTGAGAAGAGGGGTAAGCACCAACAGAATCGTGGTAAGCCTTATGATACCCCAGCTGGTAAAGGTAAAAAAAAAGGTTGCTCAGGGTCAGAGGACTAGTAGGGGAGATACTCCTGCTGGTGTGGTTTTTTTTTAAATGTGGGAAACCTGGGCATAAGAGTAATGTGTGTACTACTGAAGTACATAGGTGTTTCCATTATCGTAAGAACGAACATGTTACATCTGAGTGCAAGCATAAGGATGTGATTTGTTTCAAATATAGTGAAGAAGGGCACATTGGTAGTCAGTGTCAGAAACCAAAGAGGGCGCAGACAAGTGGTAAAGTGTTCACTTTGGTTGAGGATCAGACAGTTGCTGAGAACAGACTTATCAGAGGTACATGTTTCATTAATAGTACTCCTTTAATTACTATTATCGATACGGGGGCTACTCATTGCTTTATTGCTGCTGATTGTGTTGAAAGATTGGGTCTCATGTGGTCTTCTATGAATGGAGAAATGGTCGTCGATACTCCAGCCAAGGGATCATTGACTACTTCTTTTATGTGTTTGAAGTGTCCCTTGTCGATCTCTGACAGAGACTTTACTGTTGATTTGGTTTGTTTACCGTTAAGAGGTTTAGATGTGATTTTGGGTATGATCTGGTTAGAGCGTAACTATGTTCATATTAACTGTTATGACAAGTCTATGAGGTTTTCTACTCCTAGATAAGAGGAAGATGGTCTGTTGTCTGCTAGACAGTTGAGGAAGTTGATGCAAGAGGAAGCACAAATGTTCTCGTTGATGGCGTCGCTATCTTTAGAGACTCAAGCTATAATTGAGGAATTACAGGTGGTGTGTGAATTTTCTGAAGTTTTCCCCGATGAAATTCCTGATGTACCGCCAGCGAGGGAAGTTGAATTTTATATTGATCTTTTACCTGGTACCAAACCTGTGTCTATGGCACCATACATGATGTCTGCATCTGAATTGTCAGAGTTAAAGAAGCAATTGGAGGAGTTAATTGAAAAGAAGTTTGTAAGACCAAGTGTATCGCCATGGGGAGCTCCAGTGTTGTTAGTAAAGAAAACAGATGGAAGTATGAGGCTTTGTGTTGATTATAGACAGTTGAATAAAGCGACAATTAAGAACAAGTATTCGCTTCCAAGAATAGATGACTTGATGGATCAATTGGTGGATGCTCGTGTGTTTAGCAAGATTGATTTGAGGTCGGGTTACCATCAGATTTAAATGAAGGATGAAGATATCCAGAAGACGGCTTTCAGAATGCGTTATGGACATTCTGAGTATTTGGTGATGCCTTTCGGTGTTACTAATGCGTTGGGAGTATTTATGGAATATATGAATCGTATCTTTCATACTTATTTGGATCGGTTCGTGGAGGTGTTCATTGATGATATTTTGATTTACTCTAAGTCAGAAGAAGAGCATGCAGAATACTTAAGGGTAGTATTGCAAGTTTTGAAAGAGAAGCATTTGTATGCAAAGTTGTCCAAGTGTCAATTCTGGTTAAAGGAGGATATTTTTCTTGGTCATGTGATCTCAGGTAGTGGCATTATTGTAGATCCATCGAAGGTTGATGTTGTGTTGCAATGGGAAACTTCGAAGTCAGCTACTGAGATCAGGAGCTTTTTGGTATTAGTTGGTTATTATAAAAGGTTTATCAAATGTTTTTCTAAGTTG
Organism: Vicia faba; assembly: GCA_948472305.1. Taxonomy (NCBI): domain Eukaryota; kingdom Viridiplantae; phylum Streptophyta; class Magnoliopsida; order Fabales; family Fabaceae; genus Vicia; species Vicia faba. Next base: position 92,961,718 of record OX451741.1, read on the forward strand.
GCACTTTCGTTGACTAAGTTGACTTGTAACGGTATAGCTTTTGTATGGGATGATCAGTGCGAAGAAAGTTTTACAGAATTGAAGAAGGGGTTGAGGTCGGCTCCGATTTTGACGTTGCCTAATTCAGGAGAGCCTTTTTTGGTGTATTGTTATGCTTCTAAGATGGGTTTAGGAGGTGTGCTTATGTAGAATGATAAGGTAGTTGCTAATGCATCAAGGCAGTTGAGGACTCATGACAAGAACTATCCTACGCATGATTTAGAGCTGCAGTTGTCTTTGTGTTGAAGATTTGGAGGCATTATCTTTATGGTTCTAGATTTAAAGTGTTTAGTGACCATAAGAGCTTAAAGTATTTATTCGATCAGAAGGAGCTGAATATGCGGCAACGAAGATGGTTGGAATTGTTAAAGGATTATGGTTTCTGTTTGAATTATCATCCAAGAAAAGCGAACGTGGTAGAAGACGTGTTGAGTCAATAGACTTTACATATGTCGGCAATGATGGTTAAGGAGTTGGAGTAAATTGAGCAGTTCAAAGATATGAGCTTAGTTTGCGAGGTTACGCCGCGGAGTGTTATGTTGGGTATGTTGAAGATTAAAAATGAATTTCTAGACAGTATCCGAGAAGCTCAGAAGTTGGATGTGAAACTGGTAGATTCAATGGTTGGGATCGATCAGTCTGAGAATAAGGATTTCAAGCTAAATGCGCAGGGTGTGTTGAGATTTTGTAATCAGATTTGTATTCCTGACGATGCTGAGATGAAGAAAGTGATACTTGAAGAGAGTCATAGAAGTAAGTTGAGTATTCATCCAGGAGATACAAAGATGTATCAAGATTTTAAAGGTTTGTTTTGGTGGCATGGAATGAAGAGTGATGTGGCTCGGTTTGTGTATGCATGTTTGACTTGTCAGAAGTCGAAAGTTGAACATCTGAAGCCTGCAGGGTTGATGCAACCGTTAGAAGTTCCAGAATGGAAATGGGATAGCATTTCAATGGACTTTATGACGGGGTTGCCTAATACTAAAAGAGGACATGATTCGATTTGGGTGATTGTTGATAGGCTTACGAAGTAGGCTCATTTAATTCCTATTAACATCAGTTTTCCAGTGTCAAAGTTGGATGAGATTTACACTAGTGTGATTGTGAAGTTGCATGGTGTTCCTTTGTGAGTTGTGTCGGATTATAGAGATCCAAGATTTACTTCCGATTTTTGGAAGAGTATGTAAGAAGCGTTGGGTTCTAAGTTGAGGTTGAGTTTAGCGTATCATCCTCAGACATATGGTCAGACTGAATGGAATATCCAATCGTTGGAAGACTTGCTGAGGGCATGTGTTCTTGATCAGGGAGGTTCGTGGGATACCTATATTCAGTTGATAGAGTTCACTTATAATAATAGTTACCATTCCAGTATTGGTATGGCACCTTTTGAGGCGTTGTATGGTCAAAGATATAGAACTCCTTTATGTTGGCATGAATCTGGTGTAAGTGTAGTACTTGGACCTGAACTTGTTCGTGAGACTACTGAGAAGGTGAGTTTGATTCAAGAAAAGATGAAAGCTTCCCAAAGTAGACAGAAGAGTTATCATGACAAGAGAAGGAAAGATTTAGAATTTCAAGCGGGTGACCATGTGTTTTTAAGAGTTACACCTGTGACTGGTGTTGGGCGAGCATTGAAGTCTAAAAAGCTCACTTCTTATTTCATTGGACCATATCAGATTTCAGAGAGAGTGTGGAATTTTGCTTATAGAGTGGCTTTACCGCCTAATCTTTCTACTTTGCATGATGTGTTTCATGTGTCACAACTCCAGAAGTATATTTCAGATCCATCTCATGTGATTCATATGGATGATGTGCAAGTACGGGATAATATTATGGTGGAGAAGATGTCGGTACGGGTCGTGGATCATGAAATAAAGACGCTGAGGGGCGAAGAGATTTCCTTGGTTAAAGTGGCTTGGCTGGGAGCTGCCGGAGAGAGCATGACTTAGGAGTTAGAGAGCAAGATGCGAGACTCCTATCCTGAGTTGTTTGATTAAGGTAAATTTTCGAGGACGAAAATATTCTAAGTGGGGGAGAGTTGTAACGTCCGTAATTTAATTAATTATTTAATTAAACTATTTTTGGAATAATTGATGTGTTGTGATTAGTTGGATTTATTTATTTTATTAAGTGGTGGAATGATATTAGAAGAATGATAATATTATTTGATGTGGGCTTGTTATAAAGGAATAAAAGTAGTAATAATGGGGTGTAGTAGTCTTAAGCCCATTAAGGAATAAAGAGAATGATAGGGTTATTTTATTATTGTAGAAATAATAAGAAAGAAGAAGCAGTAAGAAGAATAAGGGTTAGAGAAAGAACGTGAAATTTGTTGGAAAGGAGGAAAAGAGGTAGAACAGAAATCAATTGGAGAAAGTTATAGAGCAACCTTCAATCCAAGGTAAGGGTGGGGTTCTGACTCTATAATAGGGTTTATGATGATTGGTTTACGGGATTAGATGTGAAAATGTTGTCTTGTTCATGATTGAATTATGTGTTGTTGTATGATGAAAATAGATGAATGAAAGATGAATAATAACACCCTAATGATGTATATTGGATGTAGAATTATAGGATAATTGTAATTGATGATTATCTATGATTAGAGGATGTTTTTAGGGCCTAAAGTATGGAAACCATAGTGAAAACATAGTGAAATTGCAGAAAATATTCATGACAGAGCAGTATATGTCGACCCCAAATGTTATGTATCGATATAAGAAGGCCTTTAGACTCAGGATGAGTTGATACGAAGGAGTCCTGCATCGACACATGAGGGATTTTAGACTTAGGATGAGTCGATATGTAAGAGCATGTGTCGATACATGCAGTGTTGCAGACTCAGTATGAGTCGATACAAGAGAGTATGCGTCGAATCATGTAGCTTGTTCAGTTCAGTACGCGTCGACCAAAGACATTACGCATTGATCCATGTTGTCTGGTTTTTGGCAGAATCATTTTGAAAAGGCTGTAACTTGAGTTTTTGGACTCCGTTTGAGGTGTCGTTCGAAGCGTTGAATAACTAACGTGATGAAATTCATTCTTAAGGATTAAAATGAAGAATAGGAAGTATAATTCTAGTATCAAAATTAGGACTAGACTTAATTCCCGCGTTAATCGCTATGTTGATTGTTGTGAAGAATGATGAGGATGAGATGATTCTAGATTACTGTTTGGTTTGTAACAGCAGGATAATTGATGATACTGGTGTAGTATTACATAATAGTAATATGTAGAGGTTTGGTGATTTAGAAGTAAGCCTTAGATGATTAATTAATTATAGGCAATATCATGTTGTAAGCCTATGGCCAACGTTGCGAGATTGGCGAATTGCTGTTCTATTATTGTCGTGGCTGAGTTGCTGTGAATATATGATGTTTGATGAATTATGGTGTTGATGAAAGATGTTGAGATGCTTCTAATAATTGGCAGCTATTAAGATGTAGGCTTATGGCCAACGATGATGTTGTGTTGAGATGTTGTTAATTATGGTGTTGTCATTTTATTCATGATTGTGTCGCATACATTTCATTTCAAGATGGAGCTTTGCTCGTTAAGATGGCCTGTATTGGTGAATATTAAGATGAAGGCTTATGCCTTGTTGATGCCTCTATATATTGGCAGATTTTTAAGATGGGAGTTCTGCTCCAATGGTACCACATGCATTTGCATAGTATTGAGTCCCATTATATGATTTTATAAAGAAGTTGTGTATTGATGCGATGAATGTGTATATTGTTGGTGTTTCTGTTGCGATTTTTGTTGTTTATAAGATGAGAAGTGGTGGTGTTATATGATCTAAGTTAATATATTAATTATATTACGTTTTATTATATTGTTAGATATCTCACCCTTCTGTTTGAATGGTACCCTTATGTTGGTAACGTGCAGGTAATCGAGAGTGAAGGCTGTATACCTTCAGTAGTTCGAGTCAGTGTCATTGCTCTGATATGTAACACTCAGGGGATGAACACTTGTTGCTTTTAATTGTCGATTATTTCATTTGTTGAACTTTAATTTTATTGATCTTAAGTATGTGTTGTTTTGAAGTTGTTGTATCGATGGATAAAGATGTTATTAAGAATCCTGCTGCCTAGATGTTTAAACTATTGGATTAAGAGATTAGATTACTATGCTGATAGTTCATCCAAAGTTTTAAAGTTTTATGTATCCACGTTGAATGCAATGTGTTTTTAAAGATGAATTTGAGGCATCCTGATTCGTTTGCATGAATGTTTATAACTCTGATTTTTCACTTATAATTGTCGGGTAGAATTGGGGTGTTACATTCCCTAGGGAGAAATTATGAAACCACACGGGGATGACAAACCTTCAGAGAGAAACATTATCTCAGCTTTACTCGGGGATTTAAGAAGTTAAACAATACCGTAAGAAGTCAAAATTATGGGGATTTTAAATCAAACCTTGCACTTGGCGGGAGAAAACCCAAAAAGTTGACAACTATTTCAACATTTCTTAGAAAAGATACTGCCCTTGTCTAGTTTCCTGGGAAATAAACAACAAAAATAATGCCAAAACTACAAAAGAGCGACATTTTGCAAAAGATTCCACCTCAGCATACAAAGGGAGAAGGGACTTTCATCATATGAGCGAAGACCTTACTGGGGAATCCGGGATAGAGGCTTTAGACCATGCAAACCCAAAATCAAAATGAACCAAGACTTGACTATGGAAAATGGGATCATAAACCCAACAACGCATCATACATCAATTGGTATCATCTCCAACTATCTGAGAAACATAAGAAGAACATATGCATACCAGCAAAAGTGACCTGGGAGAACCTTCTTGAGGAATACATACCTCCAAAATTTCAGTGTTCGTCCATCCTTGGAATCACCATTTTTGTTTTTCTTGAGTCACAAAATCTAAAGTAAAAATTAATTTGTAAATTCTTTTCAAAAAACAATTTTATTATTTAATCTTTTTGTTTTGAAAATTACTATCAATAATAAACGGAGTCTTTGTAAGAAAAATAAAATAAGAATTGCAAAGAATTGGATAAAAGCTCAAACTTTATTAATATAATGGTAGTCCGCGAATGGCGAGACCCCACAAATAATTAAAAAGTTAGGAAAATGGTAATATATTGGAAAAGATACATTGAAATAAAATGACCACTATTCTCCCTAAAAACTTTGAATTCCTGAGTAGCGACTTCTGTTGAAGTATGGTCATAATCCGAGAAGATTGTTGCTTCAATAATCAAGTCTTGTCTAACGCGGTTACTTGCCAAGAAATCCCTAACTTTTTTTCTAGGTTGCCCTTGCGGGTTTTCAACCTAGCGGGAATAATTTATTATGTCTATGTCTCTTATTTTTTCCAAGACCTCCCTTTTGAGTTTTCAGCCTACCAAGACATTATTTTTTGCCTAAGCCGCCCTTTCGGGTTTTCAACTTAGTGAGGTATTTTTTTATTTCTTTAGGAAACGTATTTCTTGACTACATCAGCATTCATAGGACATGGGAACTCCTCGCCACCCATAGTTTCAAGAATCAATGCACTGCCAAAGAAGGCTTTCTTGACAACATATGGGCCTTCAAAGTTGGGAGTCCATTTACCCCCAAAATTAGCGTTAAAAGATATGATCTTCCTGAGCACGAGGTTGCCTTCTCTGAATTCGTGAGGCTTGACCTTCTTATCAAAATCTTTCTTCATCCTCTTCTGGTATAACTGACCATGACACAAGGCCGTCATTCTCTTCTCTTCAATCAAATTCAATTATTCAAACCTGTTCTGGACCCATTCATCCTCTGACGACTTGGTTTCCATTATCACACGTAAGGAGGGAATCTCAATCTCAACGAGGAGCACTGCTTCCATACCGTACACAAGAGATAACAGGGTTGCCCCTGCTGAAGTCAGGATAGATGTACGGTACCCATGCAAATCAAAAGGGAGCATCCCATGCCAATCTTTATAAGTAACAACCATTTTTTGGATGATCTTCTTAATAATTTTAATAGCAGCTTCAACAACCCCATTCATCTTTGGCTTGTAAAGAGATGAATTATGACGGACAATCTTAAATTCTTCACAAAGTTTTGTCATCATCTTGTTATTCAGATTTGAGCCGTTGTCATTGATAATCCTGCTGGGCATACCATACCGACATATAAGATTGTTCTTGAAAAAGTGTACTACCATCTGCTTAGTAACATTAGCATATGAAGTTGCTTCCACCCATTTGGTGAAGTAGTCAATTTCCACCAAGATAAAATGATGTCCATTCAACGCCTTGGGTTCAATCATTTCAATCATGTCAATGCCCCACATAGAGAAAGGCCACGGGAAAGAAATAACATTGAGAAGTGTCTGAGGCACATGAATTTTGTCAGCATAAATCTGGCCTACGCATCTTCTTTTCCATCGATGTTCATTAGCATGAGTGCTAAAGGAACCTTCATGGATTTCATGCATCAATATGTCTGCTTCATGTCTATCCAAGCATCTGAGCAAGACCATGTCATAATTTATTTTGTATAACACATCTTCATTGAGGAAAAAGCTTCCTGCCAACCTTCTCAATGTCTTTCTATCTTTGTTTGACGCACCAATTGGGTATTCCTAAGTTTGGAGAAAATTATTAATATCACAATACAAAGGTTTTTCATCTGACATCTCTTCTGTTGCAAACACATGAGTTGGTCTATCCAAACGTCGCACTGTGGTACGAGGCACATCGTTCCAAGTATTTACTTGATACATAAAATCCAAAGTGGCTAAATCATCCACCATATGATTTTCATCCCTGGGAATATGATGGAATTCAACTTTATTAAAGAAGGGTAATAATATTTTAGCATTGTCTTTATAGGGAATCAAGCCAGTGTGACGAGTATCCCATTCTCCTTTAATCTGATTTATTACCAAAGCTGAATAACCATACACATCTAGAATATTGATTCTAATAATAATAGCCTTTTCGAGTCCCATGATACAAGCTTCATACTCTTCCATGTTATTGGTGCAATCAAATTCCAACCTTACAGTAAATTGGATACGCGATCGATGAAGAGTGATAATCACAACACCAATTCCTTTCCCATAAGCATTCATAGCTCCATCAAACACAATGCCCCAACGAGATTCAGGATCAGGACCTTCCTCAGGAAAAAATTCATCACAATCTTTTACTTTCAGAAACATAACATCCTCATAAGGGAAATCATATTTAACAGACTGATATTCATCAACCAGTTGGTGAGCAAGATAATCCACCAACACACTGCTTTTTATAGCCTTTTGAGTACAGTATTCAATATCATATTCAGATAACAACATCTTCCAACGGATAATTCTCCCATTAAGAGCATGCTTTTCAAAAATATACTTAATTGGATCCATTTTGGAAATCAACCAAGTAATGTGATTCAACATATATTGTCGCAATCGTTTTGCCGCTCAGGCCAGAGCACAACATGTCTTTTCCAGCATAGAATATTGTGACTAACAGTCAGTAAACTTCTTATTGAGATGATAAATGGCATATTCCTTCTTCCCTGTTTCATATTGTTGTCCCAAAATACAGCCCATAGAATTATCTAACATTGTCAGATACATAATCAATAGTCTTCCTTCAACAAGCGGGAGCAAGATGGGAGGTTCAAACAGATACTCTTTAATACTTTCAAATTCCCTTTGGTAATAATCTGTCCACACACAACCTTGATCTTTCTTTAACAACTTAAAGATCGGCTCACACGTTACGATCATATGGGAGATAAATCTAGAAATGTAATTCAAACTCCCAAGGAAGCCTCTAACTTGCTTTTCAGTTCTTGGCGCCGATATTTCTTGAATTTCTTTGACTTTATCAGGATCAACTTCAATCCCTTTTTGGCTTACAATGAAACCTAACAATTTTCCTGATCGAACACCAAAGGTGCATTTATTTGGATTCAAGCAGAGACGATACTTCCTCAAACATTGAAATAATTTCAACAAATCTTCTATATTCCCTTATTCAGTCTGGGACTTAATCAATCATATCATCAATATATACCTCAATTTCCTTGTGCATCAGATAAAGGAATAGGGTTGTCATATCCCTCTGGTACGTTGCACCAACGTTCTTCAATCCGAAGGGCATCACTCTGTAACATAATGTTTCCCAGGGTGTGATAAATGTTTTTTCCATGTCCTCAGGAGTCATTCTGATTTGATTATATCCGGAAAATTCGTCCATGAACGGGAATACTTTGAATTTTGCTATACTATTAACCAACATATCAATATGTGGCAAGGGAAAGTCATCTTTTGGACTAGCTTTGTTTAAATCCCTATAATCAACGCACATGCAAACTTTTTCATCTTTCTTTGGTAAAAGGGAAATATTGGAAATCCACTGAGGGTACACTGATGTCACAAGAAAACCGATATTAATCTGTCTTAAAACTTATTCTTTAATTTTCACTACCATATCAGGGTGAGTTCTTCGCAATTTCTTCTTGATTGACGGGCATTCTGGCTTTAGCAGTAAATGATGTTCAATAATATCAGTATCCAAACCAGGCATGTCTTGGTATGACCAAGAAAATATGTCTACATACTCTTTCAACAATTCAATCAACCTGCTTTTCACGTCGGGATGCAGCAATTCTCCAATCTTGACTTCTTTCGAATCTTCCTCTGAATCGAAATTGATTGTCTCCAACGACTCCTTATACGGATGAATGGCACTTTCCTCGCGCTCAAGCAACCGTGAAACCTCTTCTGGGATTTTATCATATTCTTCTTCATCATCCACATAAGCAGGATATTCAAAGTTGGGAGAGGGTGTAGGGTCATTGTACTCAATAGGTTTTTTAATTGATCTGCACATATGATTTATGATTGATTTTAGAAACTAACACATATAACAAGTGATTATGAAGATTCAATTACAGTTATTATTTATTTTGAAAGGTTTTTTCTGGTTACCATTTTCCAAGAAAAAGTAGAAAACAAAGACACAATTTGGGATTCAAAGTCAACTTTTATTATTGATTTTAAACATCAAAACAACAGATAAGCCCATACAGGATCAACACTTTCACCTTGGGCAGAGTGAAAGAATTTTGAAAAGATTAACAAAAAAACAAATTACTTTGAGACATGAATGCAAGAGGGAACATCAATAGTGATCCAATTTTGGACTCTAATTCCATGCATCACGTAGTTCGGTATCTCCTTCCACAATAACATTGATCCCAGGAACAGTTGGATGAAGATAACTTCTGCTGTGAAAGATATCCTGATATTTGCCCAAAGCAGACTTTGGCGTCATGTTCTCACCTTTACCATTATTCACAGAGAATCCCAAACCAGCTCTATTCTTATTCACAGGTGGATCCACAATCTTCCCCCATACTTTACTAGGGCCATTACGCACTACCTGTTGAGCATCCTTCAACGAAGCTATAAGATTCTCATTTTCCCTCACATTATTAATGGATAAAGCTTGGAATTGAGTTACAACATCATCTTCACCCTCTTCTACAACACTGAAAGAGGATAAATGATATATTAACAATGTCTGCTCTCTATTTATGATGACCACCTTTCCTTCAGGAACAAACTTCAGCTTCTGGTGCAAAGTTGAAGTGACATCCCCTGCATCATGTATCCATGGTCGTCCCAATAAACAGCTGTAGGCGAGAACTATATCCATAACCTGGAAAGTAATCTGAAATAAGTGTGGGCCTATACAAATATGCAAATCTATTTCCTCAGTGACATACTTCCTCGATCCATCAAAAGATTTCACAGTTATGCCACTCGGGCGCATGGGAGTTCCTTGGTACTTCAGCTTCTTAAGTGTGCTTCTTGGTATGACATTTAAAGTGGATCCATTGCCAATCAACACATTTGAAAATGAATCGTTCTTGCATTTCATGGAGATATGGAGAGCCAAATTATGATTCCTTCCTTCATCGGGCAGCTCGTCGTCACAGAAACTCAGGTTATTACAGGAGGTAATATTCCCAATAACACTACTGAATTGGTCCAAAGGAATATCACTTCCCATGAAAGCTTGATTTAATACTCTCATCAAAGATTCCCTATAGGTAGAAGAGTTCATTAGCAAGGCTAGAATAGATATCTTTGATGGAGTCTGCAACAATTGATCTATGATCCTGTAGTATCTCATCTTGATAATATTTAATATATCGTCCACATATTTTTCCAGAGTAGTACCACTAGATTCCCCCACTACTTTCTTAGGTTCAACACTTTTAATAACTTTTTTATCAGCAATAACATTCCCTCGAATGACAAGTGCGAAAACACGGCCACTGCGGGTTACTCGACCGGCTTCAGCAATATTCTTGACATCAGACAAAGGTTGGATCAGAATCTCCACACCATCCTCTAATATTGTAGCATTATATTTGTAGGGCACAACCTTGTCTAATTCTTATGGAACAGGACCTGGTAAGTGTTTACCTTGGGTTTTGGTAAACAACCGCTGATCCTCCAAATGGTTACTTATTTGGTTACTCGCAGGATCGATCAGATTGATCCTATGGACATATGTTGATTTTGAAGTTTGATTAAGGTGGATAAGGCTTTAAGTAAAATGTTTCAAGTAAATTGCATAAAGGAAAGGCTTGGTAAAATAAACAAGGCTTTAAAGTAAAGGTTCGACAGGAATTTAAAGGAGAAAAGCAAGTAAAATACTGGAAAAGTAAATGACTTTAATTGATAAAATTGGTGTTTCACACATACATTTCTCAACAATTCTTTCGCTCACACTGGGTACTTGAATCTAAATGAGTGACTATGTATCTATTTGTGAACACACACGAGAAATTACATGTCTACTCCTATTTATACTAAAACATCCCAAGTAACCGTCGGGCAGTTACACTGCTTCGAGATTAAGCCACTTGGCACGTTCTCCATGCTCGACGCTCCAGATCCTTGCACGTTTGCACGTAGTAACTGCTGGAAACCGTTTTCCCCCAAAGCTTTGAATTTCAAACTGCTCCACTCTGGACCATCGAACACTTCCATCAAGAAACGTCTTCGACGAAAACTCCTTCGACGTCGAAGGCAATCAGCCTTCTTCCTTGGAAGAAATCTTCTAAGTATTTTGCCATCTTTCGACGGGCACGTCGACAGGCTTAGCCAGTCGAAAGCATCTTTCAGCTTTTAATGGCTGCCATCAATCAAAACAAAGGTGTCGAATTTAGGAGCCAACAAATTGCCCCCCAAGAATGCCTTATTTCGACTCTGAAAGAAAAAGGCATTCTTTGAAAACGCCATTCGACACCTGTTTTTCCACGCTTAGTCACAAGTTAACTTGTGCACTTTTTGTTGCTTTTTACCAACTATTGGCAATCCCAAGAAACCATCATTGATTTTATCCTAGGACGTCACTTTCAGTACGGCGTGCAGTACCAAACGTCACTTCAGAATTTGTCATTATGACAAATCCCAAAAACGAGGACGCACGCTGCGTCTCTCTGTTTCTGCAGAAACGGCCAAAACAACAGGATGCTGCCACGCGTCCCACTAATTCCTGCAGCATTAAATGACATTTAATGTCCTCGTTATTTGGGAATTTCTCCCACTACTATAAATAGTGGTGAATATCCCATTTTGGGACTTTTTACGCAAACTAACCCTCAAACTCCCTTGCTTTCGTACAAACTTGCTCTCTTTGCAGAAAAACTCTTCCTTTTTCACTTCATCTTCATCCTCAACAATGGCCTCTGCTTCTACTGCCCCCAAGACTAACGCACCAACTGAACAACTTGTTAAACCCAAGGTCTTTGTTACTGCTCCGGTAGTGAACTCTACAGGGAAACGAAGGGTTCCTGAACCTTCTGACATCTCCGTTCGCGATGCTTACTCGCGTCACTTGATGATCCCGGTTGGATACTCCAACCAGATCTTCGCAATGTCTGGCCCCATGAACCCAAGCATCTCTGAAGCTCTGAAGATCAAGAGCTATTTCCCCATTGTCGAGAAAATCAAGCCAATAGCATGCGCCAAAAAGGACGCAGAAGACAACGAAGACCCTACACGCGAGAAAATCGACCTCCGTTTCTTCAACAAAAGTGTTAGGGTCTTCAGGTCTTGCCCTAATCTGACCTCTGACTATATTGCTTGGCTAACAAAGTTGGAGAAACATCAAACTCCAGTATGGAAGGAAATGGGAATCTTTGACCTAGTAATGCTGTCAAAGACAGGCTTAAACTACTCCCCAGAGATGCTTATAGCTTCGCTGTTGTTTTGGGATTACTCTCACTTCACCTTTCACCTTCCATGTGGGATGTTAACCCCCACACTCTTCGACGTAGCGGCCATTACTGGCCTTCGACCAACCGGAGATTACTTCGACCCGGAGGAGATGTCGGAGGACCAAATTGGCTTCTCTGAGACCAAGCCAACATACACCACCTTTATCAATCATTATCACGACAGGTCGACGGATACAGTGTCGGATGTCGAACACATAGCGTTTCTAGCCTTATGGCTAACTCGCTTTGTGTTTTGCTCGAAGTCTCTACAAGTGACCAAAAAGATGGTCACTCTTGCCACCCAACTGCATCACCGCCAAAACATTTGTTTGGCAGAACTAATTCTGGCTAGTCTTTATGACTCAATCAGCAATGGGGTTACTCTCTTGAAACATATCGAAGATAGGGCCAGTTTGCTACTCGCTGGGCCTTTCTGGCTACTTCAACTGTGGCTCAACGCCACTTTCGAATCTTTCTTACCCAAGAAGATTCAGATAAATGAACAAGCCCCAGCGATAGCTAATAGACGTATCGAAGGAATTAGGCTGGCTCTACTGACACCTGTGGAAGATGGGCTGGAGTTTCAACAAACCTTCACTAACTTTGTTCTGATGTTCGCTCGAAGGAAGGAATTTGTTTCAACTATGGCTCCATTTGCTCAACGAAAGGTGGGGCCAGCATGGTTCACAAGGCCACATCCAAAGGAGTCGAGTGGTCCCAATGTCGATGAGCACACTGTACTTTGGGAGGCGTTCCTGACACCCAGGATCATGCCTCTTCGATTTAAGAGTTCTAAGACTCATTTGAGTCTGCTTGCCTATCAACCAAATATGGTATCTCGCCAGTTTGGTATCATCCAAACCCTGCCTTCTCCTATTTTTCAAAGAGAGAAGTCAATGTTGTACTTCTGCAACGATTATACAGAAGACGCTGCCATCAAGCATATCAGAAGATATGCTGGTCGAACAATCCTCTCGCTGTTTAACTACCAGCTTAATTTCCTTTGCTCACCATCCTTTGAGGAGTGGTGGAGAAGCTATTATGCTGAGTACTTCTTCGACGAGAAGGACTTCATGGCAGAGTTGCAGAAGTCTTTTGTCCTTGTGTTGGACAAAGTAAAGAAATGTAAGTTCATGCTCTCACATTACTTTTTATCTTTCTCTTCGACTGTTAGCCTGTTTAACTTTCCTTTTCGCTTTCAGTTATTCGAAAGCCCCTAGCCAAGAAGACTACAGAAGGCCCACAAGGAGGAGTCCCTTCGACAAAACCTCCACCGCCGGCGAAGACTATAGCGCCGGCGAAGACAACAGGCAACCAACAGGGGGAAGGCTCTTCGAGAAGGCCCCCTGCATCGGTAACCAGATTTTCTTCATTTTTCTTCTGGCTTTCGATTTTTTATTTTCGATGTAATTATTCAATCGAATTCCTATTGGTTTTCTAGGCCCCTTCGCCCAAGAAAAGGGCAGCATTGGTGGTCGAATCGGGGAGTGATGACGAAAGTGATTCCCCTCCTACTCCCTTAAAGAGGCGAAAGTTAACGAAGAGCGCTTCTGTTCCTACTCCTGCCCCTGAAGGTCGAACCGTCAGAATAAAGGTCGCTGTGAGAAAGCCTAGGCCACCTGCAGTGATCATCGAGGAGCCAACTGAGGAGGAACTGAACGCTCTTCTTACCAAGCCTGTCGAAAGTGATAATTCCAGCCCTGGGGCTGAAGTCAATCCACAGGTAATCTACTTTAGGCATATATACCAGTATTCGACTATATCTCTTTCGACATCTGAAGATTTGTCTTCTTTCTCTTTTTCAGGACACTACTGAAAGTTCTCCACCAAGGACTTCAGAAACTCTAGAATCTACTGACCTTAGCAGGCCTCAGGAAAAAGATTTGGGCAATGACGAAGCCCACACTGAGAATGAGGCCAATGCTGAAACAGTGGAGAAGACAACAGAAGAACCTATGGTGGAGGCAACACAGCCAGAAACGGTTCCTGTGGTGGACTTGTCGTCAGAAGAGAATCCTGAAGGAAGAGACCAAGGCAATGGCGAAGAGAATCAAGATGCTGTTGACGAAGAGCACCAAGGTGGTACTGGCGAAGAACACCAGGGTGACGCTAGCGAAGAGCCACAAAATGACGCTGGCGAAGGACCCCAAGGTGATGTTAACGAAGAACCACAAGTCGACGCTAGTACCGCCTCAGTCCAAGTCGAAAAGCAACCAAACGAGGCACTCAGCATTCAACAGCCTCAAGCCCAAGATAATACTGTGGCAAGGGTCACCTCCTCAAAGCACAGGTCAAAAGAGGACTTGGAAATCTTGAAACAAACTGACCCTGTCAGCTACCTTAATGCAATCATCGAGAGTAAGAGTTCTTCTGACACTAGTCAGGAAATTCCTACCCTGTCGGGGAAATCTACTGAAACTTCTCCTCTTGATGATGCGTTGGCGAAGGTTAAGGCCCAATTCTTCAAGAGGGATTTAATGAAGACTTTAGAGGGGGATCCCACTGCTCCATCATGCTTGAAAGAGGTTTTGAATGTTGTTGACTTCGAAGCTGTAGCCCCAGAAATCTCAGACTTAATCATGGAATTACATTCTATGATTGATCAAGTCTCAGCGGATTACAGGCGCCAACGAGGTTTTAACAGTCAGCTCGAAGTGCTGCATGGCAAAAGCTCATCTGCGTGGACTGCTGTCTCAGATTCGACTTCTCGAATTGCCGAGTTGTCGAAACAGAAAGCGTCTGCACAGGAAAGGGTCGATGCTATTGAGCGAGAGAATGTCTCCTTTCGAGCACAAATTGCAGAGATAGAGGCGAAGATAAACGCCAACACTGTACTCCAGGAGGAAATTCTTTCGACCATCCCAGACACTGAGAGCCAGACTGAGATCAAGCAAGGCCTGAAATTCGCTGAGAGGGCTCAAAGCCTCGACGCTCAAATTGCCAAACTAGTGCAAGAAAACTCTTGGTGCAAAAAGAGGTTGGAGCTGCAGTATGCCAAGTATCTTCGACTCAAGAATTCTCTTACCTTTTGATTGATTCTCTTTTGTAACCATCTTCTGTAATCGTTTTCGACAACAATTGCCATCTTGGCTGAAATTAATAAAAATTTCCATTTTGGCATTTTCATGGTTAATTTAGTTTGTTCTTTTATTATTTTATTTTTATCTCTTGAAGTATAGGCTTATATTTTTTCAAATATTTACCATTTACTCTCAAGAGCCTTTTATCACCACTTATCTCTTCGACCTCATAGGCTCCACCAGAAAAAGTTTGGATAACTCTGAAGGGTCCTTCCCATTTGGGTGACCATTTCCCCATGCTTCGATCCCGTCGATCCATGGGAAGAATTACCTTCCAAACTAAATCTTCAGGCAAAAATACCTTAGGTTTTACCTTTCTATTATAAGAGTCTTCTACTCTTTTCTTCTGAAGCCTGAGTAAGTCGAGAGCGTGTAATCTCTCTTCGTCTAAATCCACCAGTTCATCTAACATCATATTCCAATAAACCTCAGAAGGAATATCATAATGCCTTTGAACTCTTGCAGATTGAAGACAAATTTCAGCTGGCAATACTGCATCATGGCCAAAAGTTAGCCTATATGGTGTTGTACCAGTGGCTTCTTTTGGGGACGTTCGACAAGCCCATAAAATCTGGTCTAACGTCTTATGCCAATTCTTTGGTTTCTTCCCAACATGTTTCTTTATCAAGCCAATCACCACTTTGTTAGCTGCTTCGACTTGACCATTCGCCTGTGCATAGTAAGGCGTGGATGTTAGGAGTTTGAAACCTGTTTCCTGAGCAAATTCCTGCATCTTTCGACCAGTGAAAACTGAACCTTGATCAGTTGTTATTGTCTCAGGGATTCCATACCTAAATATAATGTTCTTTTGAATGAATTCAATGACATTTTCTTGGTCTACATTGACTAAAGGGACGGCTTCGATCCACTTAGTAAAATAATCAATGCCTACCAATATGTATTTCTGACTCTTTGATGATGCTGGTCGAATCTCTCCAATGAGATCCAACGCCCATCCTCGAAAGGGCCAAGGCTTCACTATCGAGTGAAGTTCGCTTGCTGGTACATGCTGGATGCCTGTATGAACTTGACACTCTTGGCAACCTTTGGCGAACTCAACACAATCTTTCAGCATAGTGGGCCAATATAGTCCTTGTCGAAACAACAACCATTTCATCTTATGGCCTGCTTGGTGAGCCCCACATGCCCTAGCATGCGTAGTCGAGAGGGCTATGTATGCTTCAGTTTCACTTAAACATTTCAGCAACACCCCTTCAGGCGTCTTCTTGAATAACTCATTACCCATGAGTACAAAACTCAACGCCCTGTATTTTGTTTTTCGTTCTGTCGGAGCTCCTGGATTTTGAAGATAGTCCACAATGGGTTTCCTCCAATCTTGCTCTGACAAATTATCAATGAACGAAATCTCGAAGTTTGAGTGATCAGCATAACCTAGCCTCGTCGATTCCAAGTCTGATGGTGATAGACAAGTTGCTTTTATCTTCTCTCGAACTTCGATTGCTCTTTGTAGTTTCGTTTTTGAAACCTTATACCCAGATGCAATTTGTGCCAAGTCATTGGCTATTTGATTTTCGACTCTGGGTATGTGTCGAATATTGACACTTTCGAATTGTTTCAATAAACGATTTGCTATCACAAAGTACATAATAAGATTCTCTCTTATGCATTTATACTCCTTTGTGACTTGCTTGATGACTAACTCTGAGTCTCCCATTATTTCGACTCGAGTTGCCCCCAATTCCAACAATATTTCAAGGCCAGTAATTAGAGCTTCATACTCAGCCTCGTTGTTCGAACAAGAACCTTCTATTTGGTACTTGAATGTTGTTGGAATTTTATCTGGAGAAATAATCAAGACTCCTACTCCTGTTCCATTTTTATGGCTGGAACCATCGAAGTAGAATTTCCAAGGTTCTATCTCCACATAATTAATATCCTCGACTTGAATTGAGTGGTCGACTATGAAGTCTGCAACCACTTGTCCTTTTACTGCCTTAAGAGGCATAAAGGTCAAGGAGTATTCAGTCAATGCTAATGCCCACTTGCCAATTCGACTATGCAAGATAGGTTTCGACAACATATATTTGAAAACATCAAAATGAGACGAAACATAAACATCAACTGGTTTTATATATTGCTTGAGTTTTGTACAAGAGAAATACAGACATAGACACAATTTCTCAACTTCGCTATATCTAGTTTCTGCATCATTCAAAACTCGACTGAGATAATAAATGGGTCTTTCGACTCCATTCTCATCCTCTTGGGCTAACATACTTCCCAGAGTTTTGTCAGATGCAGCTATGTACAATCTCATACTCCTATTGCTACAAGGAGGCACCAAAATAGGTGGCTTAGTGAGGTACCCTTTGATTTTGTCGAAGGCTTCTTGCTGCTCTTGCCCCCATTCGAACCCCTCTTTATTCAGTCGAAGTAAGGGTGAAAAGGCCTGTGCTTTCCCACTTAGGTTAGATATAAACCTTCTCAAGAAATTTATCTTGCCTAAGAGAGATTGCAATTCCTTCTTATTCGATGGCGCTTTCGCTTCCAAAATTGCCTTCGTCTTGTTCTGATTGATTTCGATTCCTTTCTTGTGGACAACGAAACCCAAGAAATCTCCAGCTTTCACACAGAACGCACATTTCAAAGGGTTCATCTTCAGACCATGTTCTCTCATTCTTTCGAATGATTGTCGAAGGTGGTCAATGTGACTCTTCCTGGAAACAGATTTTATAACAATATCATCAATATAAACTTGCATAAAAGTGTTAATAAAATCATGGAAGATAGTATTCATTGCTCGCTGGTACGTTGCCCCAGCGTTCTTTAGGCCAAAAGGCATCACTACCCATTCGTAAGTGCCTAAGGCCCCTGGGCATCGAAAAGCTGTTTTCGACACATCCTCTTCAGCAATGAATATTTGATTATATCCTGAATAACCATCGAGCATACTCAGGTATTCGTAGCCAGCGGCAGAATCGACTAGCATTTCCGCCACAGGCATAGGATATTCATCTTTGGGGGTGGCAGCATTCAAATCTCTGAAATCTATGCACACCCTTAATGTGCCATTTTTCTTAATTACTGGCACAATGTTTGCAATCCATTCGACATACCTTGTAACACGGATGAATTTGCATTTCAGAAGTCTTTCGACCTCCGTTTTGATC
This sequence comes from Vicia faba, assembly GCA_948472305.1. Classification (NCBI taxonomy): domain Eukaryota; kingdom Viridiplantae; phylum Streptophyta; class Magnoliopsida; order Fabales; family Fabaceae; genus Vicia; species Vicia faba. The sequence goes on from OX451741.1 coordinate 92,980,219, forward strand.
TTCGACAATATTTCTGGAGCGAAGCGTCTTGGATTTTGCTTGATTGGCTTCTTTCCAGGTTTGATTGGCAACTGAAGTTCTACCAATCCTCTGTCGAGACCGGGCATTTCGTCATAATCCCATGCAAAACAGTCTTTAAACTCTTTCAGCAATTGGATTACTTCCAACCTAAGTTCTGGATCAATTTTTGCACTGATGTAAGTTGGCCTTTTATCTGATCCTTCGCCTAAGTTGATTTCTTCTAAAGGGTCTTGTGCTAACATCTTAATGTTGTTCGCCAAGGGATCCTTTTCGAAGCCCAAAGGCTCATCGTCATAGATGGCGTCGAGCCTCTGTTCCTGCATTTCATCTGGCATGATATCAGGAGGTCTTGGATCGAAATCCTTTCCTGGGCCAACAGCAGATAATTGTTGATCATTGGCCTGTGTGGCCATGTACTTTACTTCGGCTTCGAGAGCCGTTATCATCTTGGTTTCGGCCACATAAGCCGAAATTCGCTTCAGAGATTGTGACTCAGTCATTATCACTGAATTCACTTCCCCAACCAGTTGGTTGGATATCAGTTAGCCCACTGAAGTCTATGTGGGACAAGTCTTCTTTGTCCCATTGGAAACCATGCTCAGGATGCAGGTATAGGGAACAAAAGGTGTTTGGCACTGGCGCCATGTCGAAGTCAGGAGTTGGACATGGCCCTATGTGAGCCAAGTTTTTGTCGAAATCTGCCACACCCAAGTGATTTACTTCGCCAAGGTAGTAGCTTTGATCTGCCTCTATGTTTTCGACCATCCCATCTGGACGCCATAGAAGCAACCTTTGATGCATCGATGAAGGCACAGCACCTACACCATGAATCCACTCACGGCCTAACAAAAGGTTGTAGTTAGGTTTGGCCGATATGACCATGAACATTGTTGGTCGAAGGATCGACCCAACTTTTATGTCTAGCTGGATCACTCCCATGGTGGTCCCAATGCCTCCCTCATAGTTGGACAGGACCATATTGTGAGGTTTGATTTCTTCATCCCTTTTGCCAATCTTCCTTAGCATAGAATGAGGGATAATATTGATAGTGGCCCCACAGTCGACCAATATTTTGTTCACAGTGGTCTCTTCGAGCTTAGCCCTTATGAACAAAGGTTTGAGGTGATTCTTCATCGCCTCTGTAGGTGGCTCGAAGAAGCCATTTTGTTCCTCTGTAGTGCCATTGTCCATGACAAAATAGCACACTGGCCTATGTTTGGCCATTTCTTGTTCCACCTCCCAGTCACTGGCTTCGACTTCTACCTGTCGATTGAATTCCCTAGGCAGTACTGAAACAATATTCACCATTATATCCAGAGTATCGTCGGACTCAGCATCATCTTCGTCTTTGACTTCACTTTGGTTAGGCCAAACTAGCCTGTTGGTAACTGGTTCTCTCTCAAGAGGCTTTCTTTGTTTCCTTTGAGGCACATTCGAACTAGTTTCTGCCTTAGGTTCGTTGGCAGCCTCCCTTTCAGCTTTTCGCCTTCTTTGATATCTCCTCCATTGGGATCGCGACATAGGATTTTTTCCCTTGTAGTTGCTGGACACTTGAGCAACCTTGGGTGCAGCAACTTGAGGCTCTTTCTTCTGAATTAAAGAGGAACCTCTTGGCACATCGAAAGAATGCCATTTCTCTTCACTTGGCCTTTTCCGGCCAGATGTTTTGTACCAAGTGTCTACTGGTACATTTGTTGGAGGCCTAAAAGTCAATGGCCTCTTGTCTTGATTAGAACCCCTTCTGGGTTCATGTCGAAGGTCAGCATTTTCCCTTCTCTTGTTCGCTGCTCTCACGCCTTGTATGTGCTCAGCAGCTTTTTTATCAAAGATAGAACTGCATCTTGGACACAGCATCACCTCTGATTTCTTCTTCTGGCATCTTTGTAAAAAATCTACCAAGTTTTCGTTTTCCCTAGGGAAAGCCGTTTTATTTGCCTGCTCTTGCCTTATGGCTTCTTCTGAAGCTTTAGGGTCAGAAAGTTCAACCATGTTGATATTCATTGTATCCTTATTAGCAAGAGTTAGTTGCTTCATTTGTGTCTCCAGATTCTTCGTCTGGCCTTGAACAGTGGCCAAGTGGGAACTGGGCTTTGGTCCAGTTTTTTGTGCTTCAGCAGTCTTCGACTTTGGGTCTTCGACCGCTTTCTGGACGGCCTCAATTGTCTTCCTGGATAAATTTCCAGAAAAACTGCCAAAGATTGGCATGTTGATGTGGTCCTTTGAGACTTCGACCATGGTAATGCCTGGCTTCTTCGACTGGATCCTGGTTGCCTCTATCATGTTCACCTCAGAGGGTTCAGCATAGTGGGCTTCAGCCTTTAGTGGATTGGAGTCGACAGCCATGGGGGATTTGTCAGCAAACTTTAATCTCCCTTCCTCAATAGCGTCTTGCACAAGATTCCTGAAAAGAAAACATTGAGAAGTTTTATGGCCCAGAAAATTATGATATTTGCAAAAACCTCTCTTCTTTCTTTGATCAAGAGGAGGCACTTTTACCCCAGGGGGTACTATCATTTGGCCATCTTTAACTAGCAAGTCGAATATTTCATCACATTTTGTGATGTCAAAACTATAAGTCTTTTTTGGGAACCTATCGTTGGTCCTGTCTGGACCAATGGGATTTTTCCCATTTGAGGGGACTAATTGTTTACAAGAGTATGGTGGCCCTTGCTTTAGTTCTGCTAAATCGACTTCTCCTTCTTCGACAGCTAAAGTATCGTCGAAGGATTCTAGCTCTTCGTCATCCATCTCAACGTACGCTATTCTTTCTCTCTTGTGAGCTTTCGTTGCCTTAGCTTTTTCAGCTTTGAGGCGTTCGACTTGTCGAACTCTATCGGCCAGTTGGGCCATGTCTCTTAGGTACTGGGTATCTAGCTTCTTCCTAATGGAATAATCTAAACCGCCTGCGGCCATTTCGACCAACTCATGTTCTGGCACTTGTGTAAAACATCTCGCCTTAAGCAACCTAAACCTATTCAGATATTCGTCTATAGGTTCAGTGAAACGTCTCTTCACACTCGCCAGTTCTTTCAGGCTTATCTTGGTTTGCCCCATATAGAATTGTTCATGGAACAATCTTTCCAACTGGGTCCAATGGTGGATCGAATTGGGGGGTAGAGTTGTGAACCAAGTAAAAGCGTTCTTGGTTAAGGAACTTGGGAAGTATTTGATCCTTAGGTTTTCATTATTTGAAATGTCTCCTGCTTCGATCAAATACCTCGCCACATGTTCGACAGTAGATTCTGTCGTGTCCCCAGAGAACTTAGTAAATTTGGGGTCTTTGCTCCTAGGAGGTAAGTCAGTTTGTAACACATATTCTGACAATGGAGATGTAAAGTTGGGCCTTCGAAAGCCCATGTTCATTCCATTCTGAGTCATGATTCTTTCGATCATGGTTGCCAGATTGTTTTCCAAACCCATGTTTTGGTATTGGACATGCTGAACCACTTCGTCAGCATTTTGGTTTCTGTTAACTAACCTCACCTCTGGGGCTATTGCCCTAGGTTCTTCGACAGGTTGTTCTACAGGCTGTTGAGCCTGATTAAGGGTGGTTTCTTCCTCCACAAATATCCCCTGATTTCCTCTTGTTTGCGCCCTTTGGGGCTGTCGAATAGGTGGGGGTACTCCAAAGAAGTCAGCCAAACGCGTCATTTGCGCTGTAACTTGCTGATTCGATTGAGTAGTATTTTGTATTAGAGGATTTAGCACTGTACTCAAAGTTTGTGCCAACATTTGCACCATATCATGGTTGCTTTCGTCCATCTGTTGCCTCAAGACTGCTGTCGAGGCATTTGTAAGGCCATGGGCTACTTGGGACGTTCCTCCTAAGAGTTGGGTCCTATTTCTATTCGCCATGCCTACTCCAGAGCCTTGGAGTGGCGAAGAGGCACTCACGAAAGGGTCTGAATAAGTGGACGCAGCATTCGTCAGGCTTGCCACTTCAGAAGTTGGCATGCCATGGAATGGAATGAACCCTGGGGGAACCACAGGCCTTGTGCCAATATTTCCCCTTGGTGGGGGGGTTCCCAAAGGTATTCTGGGGCCTGTTAACGAAGTTATTGGCCCCGTGGTGGTGACTGACACTGCTGGTGTCGAACCAACATTCGTCGCTTCACCCACGGTCATATTAACCGTTGCTCCCACACTTGGTGGTGGAATTTCATTATTGTTTGGCGGATTCGCCATCTCTCCCCTTCTTCTGGCAGTATTGTTATCGTTAGTGTATATTCTACCACTCCTCAATAACATACAACTCGAAAAGATGAGATAATTTTCAACAATCAACACACAGTCCCACCAGGTGTGCCAATTTGTTTACCTTGGGTTTTGGTAAACAACCGCTGATCCTCCAAATGGTTACTTATTTGGTTACTCGCAGGATCGATCAGATTGATCCTATGGACATAGGTTGATTTTGAAGTTTGATTAAGGTGGATAAGGCTTTAAGTAAAATGTTTCAAGTAAATTGCATAAAGGAAAGGCTTGGTAAAATAAACAAGGCTTTAAAGTAAAGGTTCGACAGGAATTTAAAGGAGAAAAGCAAGTAAAATACTGGAAAAGTAAATGACTTTAATTGATAAAATTGGTGTTTCACACATACATTTCTCAACAATTCTTTCGCTCACACTGGGTACTTGAATCTAAATGAGTGACTATGTATCTATTTGTGAACACACACGAGAAATTACATGTCTACTCCTATTTATACTAAAACATCCCAAGTAACCGTCGGGCAGTTACACTGCTTCGAGATTAAGCCACTTGGCACGTTCTCCATGCTCGACGCTCCAGATCCTTGCACGTTTGCACGTAGTAACTGCTGGAAACCGTTTTCCCCCAAAGCTTTGAATTTCAAACTGCTCCACTCTGGACCATCGAACACTTCCATCAAGAAACGTCTTCGACGAAAACTCCTTCGACGTCGAAGGCAATCAGCCTTCTTCCTTGGAAGAAATCTTCTAAGTATTTTGCCATCTTTCGACGGGCACGTCGACAGGCTTAGCCAGTCGAAAGCATCTTTCAGCTTTTAATGGCTGCCATCAATCAAAACAAAGGTGTCGAATTTAGGAGCCAATAGTAAGCAAATCACCATTGGAGCAACAGCAGGTTTACTATGGTACTCAATCTCTATAGGGTCAGGAACACAAAAACAAGGCACAATAACATTCACCCCTTCTTCAGAATACTTGGACATAACAAAATCATTAATGGAGAAAATATCTTCTTCTTAGGAAAAGAATTTATCTGCAGAAGCATACTCATCATCCGACATAGTCTCAGCCAAGAAATCTTCAATCACATTAATCCCATGGTAATCATCTCTATTGCTTGAAATCTTGATAGTACCATTGTCCAACAACAACTGAACACCCTTTCTCACTATGGAACAACCATGTGAATCCCTGCAGCAAATCTGAAAAGGCCCATAGGGGTGCTCTTCTTGACCATCCATGTGACAGAAGTTAGTGTGCAACTGCACCAAATCATCATTCATATGGTTCACGTCAAAAATCCGGAATTCTCTAGGACATCCAAATACAATATTTACATCTTCTTCATACTCTTACCTAGGACTGATTATATGAATGAGGCCCCCGTCCATCATTTCCTGAAGATTAGATTTTATCTTATCACATCCCTGGATATCAGCATTGCAAATACCATAACCAACATGGTCATGCGTATAGTAACTAAACTCGCAGAGGTCAGCACGCATCTTTACCAAATCTCCTCTAACCAAGTTGATATTAAAAATCCAGAAGTCGCATGGACAAGCAACAACCATGTTTAGGCAAAGGATTATCTTTCACGTTAGGGCCAACATCTTTAAAGGATAAAAGGCTAGATCTCACCATATTTTGTACTTCATATTTCAAAGGATAAAAATTCTCAATATTGTGCCCTGGTGCTCCCTGATGAAAAGCACACGTCTGGTCTGCCTTATAATACCAAGGCAAAGGTAATGGTATAGCAGGGGGTAGCCTGGAATGAACCAACTTCTTCTGAATCATAGCCGGAAGTAACTGTGCATAACTCATTGGAATTGAGTCAAAGGCTTCTATTTTCTGACTTTGACCTTGATTCCTCGGAGGAGATGGTCTCTGATAGGTAACTGTAGTTGGAGATACATTGACGATTGGAGTCACATAAGCAACATGTTGCTGGTACCGTTGATGTCTTCTAGTTGTTCTAATCTTCCTTTCTCCAATAATAACATTCATCTCACTTTATTTCGTTCGAGAGAAACTGTACAACGACTTCTTTGTCCCTTCATATCTTGTCAAACACCCCTTTCTGACAGCCTCTTCCAAATGAACACCCATGCTTCCCATTTAAATCAAATCACTCGGCGCACTAGCGAGCATCCTTTCATAATAAAATGATCCAAGGGTTTTCAGGAAGACCTTGGTCGTTTCTTGTTCTCCCATAGGTGGCACCACCTGGGTAGCTATCTCACACCATCTATGCGCATATTCTTTGAACGACTCCTTGTCTCTCTGAGCCATTGCCCTCAGCTAGTCACGGTCAGGCGCCATGAACATATTATACTTATACTTTTTGAAAAAGGCTTCTCCCAGATCATTCAAGGTACGAATACTACTACTGTCCAGACTCATATACCACTTCAGAGCAGCACCAGTTAAACTATCTTAGAAGAAATGAATGAGCAAACGTTGATCATCAGTATGTGTAGACATTTTCTTGATATACATCACAACGTGGTCATGAGGACAAGAGTTGCCCTCGTACCTCTCAAATTTCGGAAATTTAATCTTGGCTGGCACCTTTACATTGGGAACCAGGCAGAGCTCACTGACGTTTTGTCCAAATAGTTCTTTTCCATGAAGGGCCTTCATTTCCTTCTACATCTCATTGAACTGGTCTTGAAAGTCATCCAACCGGTCATAGAAACCCACACTTTCACTTGCTGGAGGAATATGACGATAAACTTCATCATTAACAAACGGTATAACATTCACCGAAGGAGGTGCAGTATAGTGGATCTCATTTCTAGTAGCAGGATTAATATGCACCACAGGAGGTGCGAGAGTAGCATCAACTTGAGTGTCAATATTAAAACCTTCTGGCATAAAGTTTTCAGGCATTCCCCACAGGTAACCCTGAGGCATACATTTTTTAGCAGCAGTAACTAGGGTAACAGAAACGGGAACTGATGGACCTTCATAAGAATTTGTTGTTTGTCGAGGTTTAGCAAGTGGTGGCTGATTCTGAGCAGCCACCAATGATTCCATCAAAGCAGTCAAATTGGTCATATCGGCCTTCAAAGCAGTAACTTCTTCGTACAGATCACGATTCTCACGTTAAAGATTCTCCATTTTCTTCCTGGAATTAGCTCGAGTATTGTACCAATGAGACAACTGGCTGAACGAAGTAGAGAAATTTAGTAAGACACCTGGGTATGAGCAGGAATGCAAGAAATATGTAAAAGATGATGCATGATATGCAATGCACATGATTTATTTTATTATTATTAATACTTCATGGGACTCAAAGAATTACAGACAATTTTCAAATACTAAAGTACTAACACATTTTTGAAATACTTAAAATCCTATTATAATAACTTCAAAATGGATTACAACTTTTAGTACAAGTTTCAATAATCCCAAGTACAAAAGAAGATAGAATTTAAAATCCTAAGAAAAAAATGCTCATGAAGATCACTCCATACAATGACGCTTTCCCATGAGTCTTGTAATCTGAGCCTTCAACTGCTTGTTCTCTTCTGCATACCTGGCAGCAACTACTTTCCAATTACCAGAGTCGGAAAGTGAATGACTAAGTCCTGACTAATCTCTAGAGGAAAAGAAATCCTCTTGCCTCTCCATTATCTCTATAACACTACTCTCAAGAATCTCAATTAGGTAATCATTCTCCTTCAAGTATTCTCAGTAGGACATCTCTAAAGTCTGACACTTATTCTTCCAAGCCTCCTTCTCCTGCTGCATCCTGACTACGACAATATGAAGTTCCACCACTTCATCTAAAAGGGGAGGAGTGGTCTTCACAAACATATCAGGCATAGGTGCTTCACGGGAATATGACATCTTCAACTGGATTTCCCTTACTTGTACCCACCGGAGATAAGGCTGCAAAGAAACAACTCCTCTAGGTCCCAAGTCCTTTCTACTCTTCATGTGAATATGGCTCTAAGCCTTTGCAGTCTCCTCTTTAGTTTTCTTATGATCCTCTCCCTCTTTAAGAAAGAAACCACTCAGATGAATACTATTTGGCTTATCTCTAATCGGATATCCAAGTTATCGTCATGCAAGAACGAGATTTTAGTTAATTCCTCCCTTTGTACCAAGAAGAAGTACATTGAGGAAACCACCACAACTATCAACAATCTCTACGTCATGATAAGCCTGATGATACCAAACAAAATCTAAATGAGTGAGGGCCATAATCTTTGGAGCACAACAAGGTTCCTTATTGATATCATAGAAAGCATCAGACCAAGGTAAGTGAGAAATAAACCACTGATACAACAAAGGCGTACAACAAATGATCATCCCTCCATGATAAGAATCCTGGAGATGAATGGAATAATAAGCATCTCTTAATAATGTAGGGTCTGGATTCTGTATCAAAAATATCCTGATGGCATTGATATCCACAAAGTTGTCAATGTTTAGAAATAAGAACAACCCATAAGCGAGCAGAGCAAAGATGGCCTCGAAAATAACTGTACTCTTCATCCTAGCAAAGTAACGAGCTTTCTCCAATAAAAACTGAGCGGGTAATCCTCTAATTCCTCCTTTATTAGTCATGTGGGCCTCAATCTCAGACTTCCCCAAATGAACCATGGCAGCAATCTCATGAGATTTTGGCTCCCCCTCCAAACCGGTGAAAGAAATACAATCGGTAATAGGTAAACCTAGTAGATAAGAATACTCTTCCAATGTAGGCATCAACTGATAATAAGGGAAAGTGAAACATCGATACATCAGATCATATAACTGGACCAAATTCGAGAGAATACCCTCCTTCATTATGAGCTTCATGAGAGACACAATGGATCCATACTTCTTCCAAAAATTTGTAGAACTCTCAATCTCGGGAACTAGACTCATCAAATCTTCTATCTTGGGATTCTTGAAACTGTACTTCCGAGTCTTTCTTTTTCCAAAATCCATGGTCAAAAGTACCTGAGATATTCACATAAAGTCAACTTTAAGTCCCTTTAACCAAAATATTTTAAAGGATGCACATGGGTGCATGAATGCATGATACAACAATCACACAAAAGATCACAAACATGGGGTTCATAGGTTTAAGGTCACAAGCATGAAGTTAAAGGTACTACCCATAAGGTATGGTCTAATACTTTATCACCTACCGAACAAGGTTCTAAGAGGTTCCCAGAGTCTACATCCTTCCTTCGGATATTACCAACGTCCCGATTGACTCAGTAATTAGTAGTATTCTAAGGAAACACTTGTCTGATTGTAGTATCAGATGATAACCACTTCTGGATTACTCCGTCATAGCTTCTACACTACACCTAAAAGGATAAGATGGGTTAAAGACTCTACGGTCCTCAGTTTCAGCAGCCTACCAGGTTGAAATAAACACGTCTTCCCGATTACTCGGTAAATGATACTACAGTCAAAGGGGCCTCCACTGAGTGGGGGATCTCATGCCTCCTTTTTTTGGGATTACTCCCTCAAAGATAACATGACTATACCGCTTGTCCTATCTTAAGTTTGTCCAAGTCCGGGTAGAGGACTTATGAGAAATCAGCAAGCACCCTGAAAACCAGGAAAATCCAGACAAACATATATACAACACATAATATACAACAAATAATAGCACATACACAGATAGAAAAAGATAGACTCAACCCACTTAGGGATGGACCGGCATTTGGTCGATCTTCCCCTGGTGAAGTCGCTATTTTTTCTATAGCGATAGAAATGTTGAGACTAAGCCATTGGATTGACTTGACTCGCACATATCAAATTAAAAATCGCCATCACACTTTATTGTTTCCAGAGGATTGGGAAAAGAGCGAATAGCCCAAAAAATGGAGAGAGAATCTAAGTTCGGCGGTTGGTTATGAAAAGGGAAGGTATTAGCACCCTAAACCTCTACGGTACTCCGCAGGAACCTCTTTGAAAATTTGCGTATTTTGGCTATAAATGTTGTATAAAAATAGACGGTGGAGATGAGAAGAGAAATATTTTATATAATTTTTTCACTTGCCGCGGTTTCGAACCCTTAGTGCCTACGTACCACCTTTCGTGCAATAGGGGATCAAGGTACTCGTAGTTCACCTTTTAAAAAAAATTTAAAATACAAGTGTGTTGGTTAATTTTAAGAGATAAGACATCATCGTCTTATCCGAGTGGAAGAACATACTTACTACCAACGATTATGAGAAAAGAGAATTTGTGCCATCTCAAAGTGGAGGATATGACTTGGATTTTAAAATCAACAAAGCTTCACTCAACACCCAAGTGGAAAATATCTCACCTCACTACATATCGTAGAAGTATAGTAATTCACATCACTACAAGGATTGACAAGAGTCTAATCTTTTGAGAAAAGTTTAAGGTAAAACGCCAAAATAGCAAAATGGTCTGAATGAGATTGATTGACTTTTAGTCTTCTCACAAAAAAAAAGTAAAAGTATGATTAAGTTGGTTAAAGTTTGATTAAGAAAATATTTTTTTGAAAATTCATAGACCTAAGTCCAATTTTATTGTGAAAATGATTCAAGTTTGGAAAACAAGAAGAGTTTTTGAAAATGAAGGAGAAGATTTTTGAAATTAAAGAATGTGAGAGGAGATGAAGGGACTATCCTAAAGCATAAGGTAAAAGCTAGAGAAAAGAACCTTCTAACTAAAATGAAGTCAACACTTGACATAATGAGTCAATGTATAATTCCCATCCTTTGGATTGAAACTAAACAAGCAAAGATAATATACCTCTTAAGGAAACCAAGCTTCAAAGGCATTAAGTCTTCACAAAAAATTGAGCAGAGTAACGGCTATATACAAATGAAATACCAATGACAGACGAAGCATATAATTAGAATAACCTGCTATTGAACCCCATAATTTTCCCTCTCTTTTCTCAAGACATTTCTCACAAGATCTCCAATGGCTTAAGCTTGCACAAGTGTTGACTAGATCAAACCACCTCCTAAACACTGATGCCTCAACTTAGGGTTTTGATTTTCACAAGGACAATTGGACTTATAATGCCTCACATGACCTTAATGGATCATTATAGACCTCCATTAATAGTCATGTCAAGCTTCATGTCTTGAATCACAAATTTGCTCAGTCAATTGACCAGATGACTGAAAATCCACTGTATTGGGTAAAAAGTCAACTATAGTCAACCTACAGTCAAACTTTATGATTTTTGGGCCAACATCAACATTTTAAAGTCCTATTCATCATTTGATCAAGAATTGATCACAATTCCTCAAGAAAAGCACTCAATTTACCAGAGGGGCATAATGGTTAAAATTAGGGTTTTGACTGTAATTTACTGATCAATGACTTTTGACCTAATACATGATCTAATGGCTTGAAGCATAATCTCAAGGATTAAAATACAAAATGTTGACCTAATTTCATAGTTCATAACATTCCTGAAGATCAATGGATTGATAGTTCAAATTTGATCAACTGATGAAAAGTCAACTGATGCACAAAAAGTCAAACTTTGACTTTTTGATCAATATTTGATTTCAAAGATCCCAATTGATCAAGAAATTCAAAAATATGAAGCTTTATCATCAAGAAATCAAGAAATTCAAAAGTCAATGTGAAAAGTCAAAATTTTCAAGACTTAAAATTTTTCTAAGTGTTTTATACATGACAATTTAATTACTTCATGCCAATTTTTCACCAAGATGCAAGATGATTCAAAGAAAACTTTAAAAATGAAAGTTGTAGATATTTATGAGATATACAACTTTTCTTTAATGATCAAGTTCTAGAAGTGCTTGGGTTTTGAGTTATAAATTCATGAAGTCATGCACTTTTTCTAAAAACACTTAGTTAAAAGTTTCACCTAGTTTAGGCAGATTTTTAACCTAACTTCTTAACCAATTTTCACCAAGCTCCAAGATGATTTTGTCAAAATGGTCAACATAAAGGTTGTAGAGGATGTTTCAAGCTTTCAAAAATGTTCAAGAACTTGAAGAGATCATGCTTGAGTTAGAAGTTTCGAAGACAAGAAGTTGGACATTCATTCTTGAATTATAGGTCATTTCCATGATGAACAAGAATCTAAATATCTTATCCATTCCTTGTAATATTTCTTTGTAGGCCTCTAAACCTCTAAATTTATCCATAATCAGTTGATTGCATATGCTTTTGAGATATTATCCACTTGACCCTTCTTGAGACTCTAACTTGTTTCCTATGCACACATTTCATCTAAAAGATCAGAAGCAACATGTTTAAAGTGTTCAACCACTCTACATTGCTTGTACAACACATTGAAAATTAGTTTCCCACTTTTCTTCAAAATCAAGTAACTTAGTCATAACTCTATATCTCACAGATCTGTCAACTTCAAGCCCTAAGACATTTTGCTTATAACTATGCAAGTTATTTGCAAACTAGAAAACAAGTGGATGAACCCTTAAACCCGCTCAAGCACTCTCCAAGGCAGAACTGGCCATAAAACTATTTTCTTGAGCTTCAAACACCCATCTCCATTTTCACTCTTGAGTTTTAATTTTTAATCATCAAAACACCTAGCATACATCATATATAAGTGATTCCAACACCTGTTTCCTGACTGTAACTCCATCTTCATCCTCCACCATTTTCAAAACTCAAGCTTGCAACTTAACTTGAGTAGAGAGTTTCAGCCATCTTCAAAGCAAAGTAGGAGTTAGAATATACTCAAAGAGGTCCAAGAAAGCTAAACAGATTCTTAGGACACCTAAAAGTTTGCTCAAACTGCATACACAGATCCATTTGCAAGAGGTGAGTTTTCTAACTTCAATATCTCGATACAGGCATCTGTTATACATACATTCTGAAGTAAAAATGTAGATGTTATTTCCCTAAAGCTAACCATGTTCTTAGTTTTCATTTTAATTGCTTGTGTATGAAGAATTTCATCTCTGACCAGTTAGGGCATATTTTTGGTACCAATAAAAATTAATCTTAACCTTTGATCTATAGCTTTTAATATTTATATGGTTGGATTCGTGAGGAAAAATACACAACTTTCATGTTTACATTTTTAAATTTGGTTGAGAAATGAGAGAGATACAGAATTCAAAAATGATGTTTCAGCCATGTGCGTGAGGAAGAAGATGAAGTCTACCTCAGGACTTGTTTTATTTTATATATTTATGGTTTCAGTTTAATAAACGGATGTATAGCCACCCCCAGTGGTAAAGCGCGCGCATGTTCACCCTTGGGACCTGGGTTTGAGTCCCCAGTGGTACTCTTTTATTTTTTCATGTTTTTCTTTTCAGATCATGTGAAAACCAGCCAACGTGCGCATGGTACACTCTTCAATCATCACCATCTGATCATGATACAAGGCAGATCCAACGCTCCTGGAAGTTGTCCCATGGTGAACCTCAAAGGGTCTCCCCCATTGGATCATGAGGCAGGCGCTGGGCTCCATTTGGTTTGGTCCTGAGTTTTACTATTTGTTAGACCCCCATTTCACTTCCATGTTACAAGCCCATTTATTTTCTTTTTACCATTTTTTTATTTTATTTGTTTTCTTTTAATCATTTTTATTTAACATTAATAAAATCATAAAATCATAAAAAAATGTAGACTTAGTTTTTTTTTAATTTATTAATTTATTTTCACAAATAAAATTGATTTATTTTAATTACACCTAATTTTAGTTTATTAATTAATTTGTACATTAGTTAGAAACTAGGGTTTCAATTATTTCTTTTTACACATTAAAAATATTTTCCTAAAAAAACAAAAATCCAAAATATTATTTTGTAAAAAAACATTTAGAATTTTTAATTTATTCTCATAGGTAAATTAAATAATCACATCTTTCTTTTCATATTTTTATTTTGTAAATTCAAATAGAATTAGGTTTAATTTCTAATTACATTTCTTTTCAAAAATTCAAAATCTTTTCTCAAACAAGACAAAACAAACAAAAAAACATTATTTTCTTAAATACTTAGATTTTAGGGGTTTTATCACATACTTTTCCCTTTTCATCTTCACATATTTTATTTATTTACTCTTTTACATTACTTTACAATCACGCAATTACTCATCAATTTGTAAGAGTAATTAGGGCTTATTGCTTTCATCCTCCATTCATAAACTTGTACCCCGCATCCCATAAAGCATTGTAATAGCGTAGGATATTTAAATTCTGCAATTTACCGGTTTCCATTATTGTTAGTAATTAAGGTTTGTATGACAAGATAAAATCAATCTTAGAAAACCCTAATTTCAAAGAGAAAATACATGCAATCAACACACAATTCACACATGCACCTCTAGGGTATACTCCACGTGTTGCCTCGAATAAAAATAGTCATGTCCCTTGAACATGGGATACTTTAGCAAATACCCTCGAATACAAGATCGTAGTCCCTCGATGACCCTTCGATGTTGCCTTTGGTAAACGATCTTAGACCCTTAAGATAAATTGCTAAGGTATCCTAGAATGTTTCCTTCTATGACTGTATGTTGACCCACACCTTTCCCTTAAAATCCAATGATAGGACTTCTTACCAATCAATGGTGAGATATCAATATTTAAAGGAGGAGGAAAAAAATAAATACTTTTTGAGTAGGTAGAACGCCCGTAGTTGCTTGCTCACAAACAAAACCATCTCCACACTCACACTTTCGAGACATCTTTCCAAAACAAACATCTCTTTGAACTATTTTCAAAACCAACACTTTGTATACATTCTGATAGAGACGAGAATCATTACAAAGTTTGCCGCAACAACGGCATTTTCAAAATATTTTCAAACTTACACAAAACAAAAAAACATTTACAAAGAATTTCAAAGTGAGATAGCAACTAAGAGCCCGTAGATAACTACGTATAAAAAGGGTGCTAACACCTTCCCTTTTTCATAACCTACCCCTCGAACTCATGAAAAATTCTCAAAAGGTCTTTCCTGTTCTTTTCACACTTTCCTTTATTGGATAAAATAAAATTCGGTAGAGACTCTTGCTATCGTCAAAGATTGCGATGAAACACAAAACAGACAAATCAGTTGTCCCACCGTATGACACCTGCACACAAAGAAAACAAACAACCCAATGTCTCGGGGTAAACCCCAAGAACTCCAGACAAAATAACAATAAAAGTCACAAGGTCTCAAGGTAGTCAAGGGATCTAATCCTAAGTCTAAGTAACATTAATGTTTTTTAATGGTTCAAGTTGATTATTAGGTATCTTCAAAAAGAAATGAAAAGCTCAAGTGAGAAAAACAAAATGACATAAAGATAAATAATCAAATGAGAAAAGATGAAAATAACATGAAACGAAAATGCTAGAATAAATGTGCTTAAAGTAAAAAGAATAAATTAAAAGCATAAAATAAAGTCAATTGTTAGAACTTAGAGGTTAGTTGAATGACCATCTTGAAACTTTCATTTGAAGACTCATTAGAAGATTGATAACATCAAAGCCTCTTAACAAAAAAAATTCAATTTCTTTTTGTCAATTATATCATTAATTTCAAATTCTCGAGGCGACAATAAATGATCAATGATGTTTAAATGATTCGCTTAGTCCAAAATTTATGAAGATTCATTAGAGGATTGATAAGACCAAATCCTCCTAACAATGAATCTCAAGGTTATTGGATCGAAGGTTTCAAATTAAACATACTTTGGCTTGCAAAATGGGTTTGGACCATAATTGATTATTTCTCGAATCAGGAAAAAATTTAGCGCTATGTTAAGCAATCGTAAGTGAACTTATGTAGAAGTGGCACCTATTTTGAGGTCGGTTAATAACAATCTATGTACCGTATGTTTGGAGAAATAATATGTAAATTATTCTCCAACAACATGTAGCACAAGTGAGAAGAGGATGAGATGTAGAGGGAGGGGATCCATCTAAATCAAAAAACTTTGAACAAAACTATCATTAAAATCATCCATCCATTTTGGTGGAGTTGAACTCAACACCCAAGATCCAATGATGTTAATGAAGTTTTTGATCAACAATGACATAGTCAGAATATATTAAAAATTAAATTGCATTTAATGAATAAAATAAAATAAAAAGAAAACTGACATTTTAATTGTTTTTTAAAATGAAAATAAGAGGTAAAATAGCAAACTATTTTCAAAGTATCAAAGAAAATTTTAAAAAATAAAAGCATTTTTAAAATAATTAAAATCACTCAAATAAGTGAAGAAAAAGATCAAAAATAGTAGAAGTCAAGATAAAATTCTAGAAAAACTTCATAAAGTCATAAATGAGTAAATGATTTTTATAAAGAATTTCAGAATTTAAAAATATCAAAAAGTATTTTTAAATAATTAGAAAAAAGTCAAAATAAAGGAAAAATTATAAAAAATATCAAATATGAAAATAAAATCATGAAAAAGTTAAAATCAGAAAGAGAGTTTTTGAAAATATTTTTGTGAATTTTTTCATAATTTTTGAGTAACAAACGGATTTCTATGTTTTTTTAAAGTTTAAATAAATTAAAATAAAAAATTAGAAAATAAAATAACAAACCAAAAAAATGTGGACCATTGGATGAGAGTTAAAACGCGCTAGTAATCAGATCCAAAGAATCAAGCACGTTGTGCATATCATGGTCACCTTTGGAAATTGCACATGATCACCTTTTAAATATTAAAAACAATTAAAATTGTGGCGCGTTGGATGGAGTTTGACTATTGAAAGTAATCATATCCAAGGGCTCTCAAAGCGCGCTTATGATAAAGCAAACACACTGGATTGAATGATGAAGCAAATGGGATGCTCAAGCGTGTGGAATGATGAAGTTCAAAGGGAAATCATGTGAAGTTGCAAGCATGAAAAGTGTGACTCGTACGTTGCTCAAAACTCAACCAAAACTTGTGTTTCAAGATGATAATCACTTATGGAATATTGTTAAACATGATTAGAAGTAAAAAAGCGCAGATGTTTAGTGATTAGAAGCTTAATTGTGCATTTCAAAATCTGACTTGGAGGAAAAAGTTAGTTTCAAGGTACCAACTTTGAATCAATGGCATTCACAACTCAAGGAGTCTTAGGGCATGATTCTTGAAGCAATTGAAAGATAAGGTCACAAAATTTACAATGTGCAAAGAATTAGATCAACTGGATACTTGATCTAGGAGTTGTGATGAGTCAAAGATGAGAAAAAGATGTTGACTTTTTGTACTTAGAAAAATTCTAAGTTTTTCTTCAAAAGTGACCTATAATGTTTTGCATCCAAACATGGCCTTCCATCCAAAATTTTCTTTTGACCAAAAAATATGGAATGAGTAAGATCTCTTAAATGACATTTTGATATTTGAACCACTTAAAAACTCCCAGATTTGAGAAAGTTATGACTTTAGGAAGTTGGTGAAAATCCATGAAATGACCTATAACCTTTTGCATTCTTAGGGCATCTTCCATCCATTTTCAAGCTTTGCACATAAAAGAAGAGTTGAATTTCACATCCTTAAGATCATTGTGGAAAAATAATGGGATCAAGGAGATAATAATTGATCAAGTTATGACTTTTTGAAATCACATAAGGAAATTTGATGGCCTATATAGGGGACTTGTAATATTTCTTCATCATTAGGCATCTTTCACATAAAAGTTTCTTGAAACTTTTGAAGTGATTGGTTAATAAATATTTAAAGAAAATCATGCCTTTGGAATCACTCAAAAATGCCAAAAGATTAGCAAGATATAGCCCTTAGAAGTTCAAAACCTCAGCTCCTAGAGCACCAAAATGACTTGGAAACCCCTTTCAATTTTGACAAAGTTTATTGCTTAATAACTCTTGCCATGTTAATATAAGTTTTTTTGGATGATAATAAGAACCAATAGAAACAAAAACTACCTCCAAATATTAATAATTGAGAGAGTTATGCACTTGTGACCAAGAAATCAAGAACTTATCCAATTAAGTCAAACTTCTTCAATCAAATCTTGCATCTTTTGATTTTCTTTGACAAATTGAGGCATGATAAATCATATTACACCTTGTCATGATATTACTTCAAAGTATCTTCAATGATGAATATTTACTCTCAATGAAACTTTGTTGAAGAAGGCATGGAAATAAACTCATGAACCTATAAATCAAATCGATGAAATATGTTGTGCCCTCACCTATAGCATCATCATTTAGAGCAAATATTCATTTTATTTATTAGTTAAAAGTTAATCAATAGAAAGCATAGAAGATCATAATATGTAAATCAAGGTGCTTGGTGATTCCTCATGAGCAAGCCTAAAGATAGGGAGAAGAACCAAATCCTAGTGCGATCTTGTTATGATTAAGTTGATATGAGATGATAGAGGAATATTAGGGGGGGAAATTGGGGTACAATAGGTATCCTCATGGAGGCGTTTGTTATTCCTGATGGAGTAATTTCTTCTCCACAGTACAAGTCTTTGTTGGCATAAATCTTGTAAGGATGACTTCCCCAGTGTAGCTTGTACCACTGACATTGTTGTCAAGAGCTTTTCTGATCCCCAATGGAAGATGTAGCTTTCTCCCTAGTCAAAGTCGAGTTTCGAGGATTTTCTTGATCAATTTCCTCTTACCCTTAGTATGGAAAGTTTTCACTTCCCGAGTAAAATTCGGTGATGATGAATATTGTACAAATTCCCGTATCCCCAATGTGGTGCATACATGGAAGTGTTGGTTGGAACTCTTGTATCCCCAGTGATAGAGGATTGTTGGATATATTCTTAGAGGAGTTTTGAATCTCAAGTTTTTGGGATTAAGGTATGATTCCTCTTCCCCAAGTGAAGACGTGTATCCCAATGTAATGCCCCCATTATGGTCTGAGTAGAATTCTTTTTATTTAAGAATCTCTATGATTTCCAAATTGAAGTTACCTTCATTGAGAACTCTACACAAGAAGATCTTGGTTCCATGTGAAGTTATCCTTATCCTGACAGGAAGCAAGGGATTTATTCCCCAGAAAGTTGACAGTTTGATCAAAGATCAAGACTTTCTCTAAACTGCAAATTTATTTTTCCATTATTCCTCCCAAGAATTACTTCCCCAATGATTTCGATCCTTGGAAGCTAATATTTCAGATTGTAATTTCTCCATGAAGTTCAGATTGACTATTCTCGATTAGAATATCAGATGTACGAGGATAATCGTTCGGAAGTTCCTTATCTTCTCAACACTCGATTATTGCTGTGTTTTCCCTAGTGCATCGCTAAACATGCATCATTACACTGAATCTACCAAAACACGTAGCATTTCCATTGTATGGAGCATTACGCTATAAAAAATCCAAACATGCATTAAGGTATAATCCAATCATGTTTACCTAAAGTAACCAAAATTGTTATATGCTAAGATTTGAATTACTTCCGCAACTTGATTTAGGGTGATCCTTTCTTGTTCCCCAGTTAAGTCTATTTTGGTTTGCCACCAGTCGGGTCTTTTGTATTTCCCTTTTTCCCAGTGAGTCGTGGTCTTTCCTTGCCCCCACAAGCTCTCGGTTATTTTACCCGTGTTTGCTTGGCTGCTAGAGTGTGAGTAAGAGTTTTTGTACAAACTTTCTTGCTTATCAAGTATTTAAGTTTCCATGCTTGGAGTGTGGTGATTCAGATAACTTCCACTTTTGGAGAATTACACCCACCTTTGGCCTGAGGGATAGTGTAGTTCTTACACATTTACAACCTCTTCAAGTCCAATGTGTTTTGGCAATTCTTGTCTGGCGTCCCCTTCGGTTGATCTCTTTTTCTTTGCAAGCTCGCCTTTGATTGGCGATCTAGTCAAAATTAGAAATACTTGTATCCCTAGTAAGTCCATCTTGGATTGGCCTTCCTTCTTTAAAGGTATATCTTTGGTTAGTCTCCCTTCCATTGTTGAGTTCACCTTTGATCGGTGTGCTCTGTAGGTTCTTCTTAGTCGGATACTTATCTTCGATTGAAATCATTGTGTTAGGTTTCTTCCATTCTCGATATCTTTGGTCGAGATCGCTTTGTTAGATCTCCTTCATCTTCGATATCTTTGGTCGAGTCCATTGTGTTAGGTATCTTCCATCTTTGATATCTTTGGTCGACATTGATGTGTTAGATTTCTTCCATCTTTCGATATCTCTGGTCGAGATCACTTTGTTGGATCTCTTCCATCTTCAATATCTTCGGTTGAGTCTTCTGTTTTAGGTCTTCTCCCTCTTTGATATCTTTGTTCGAAATCGTTGTGTTAGATTTCTTATTCCCTTGATATCTTTTGTCAAAACCATTGTGTTAGATTTCTTCCAATCTCGATATCTCTAGTCGAGATTTCTTTGTTAGATCTCTTCCATATTCAATATCTTTGGTTGAGTCTGCTGTATTAGGTCTCTTCCCTCCTTGATATATTTGGTTGAAATCAATGTGTTAGATTTCTTCCCTCTTCGATATCTCTGGTCGAGATCGCTTTGTTAGATCTCTTCCATCTTTGATATCTTCGGTTGAGTCTGTTGTGTTAGGTCTCTTCCCTCTTTGATATCTTCGGTCAAAATCTTTGTGTTAGATTTCTTCCATTCTCGATATCACTAGTCGAGATCGCTGTGTTAGGTCTCTTCCCTCTTTGATATCTTTGGTTGAAGTCGTTGTGTTAGATTTCTTCCTTTTTCGATATCTTTGTCCTAGATCACTGTATTAAATATTTTCAGTCTCCGATATCTTTGGTTGAGTCCTCTTTGTTAGGTCTTTTCCATCTTTGATACCCCTGGTCGAGTTTTCTTTGTTAGATTTTTTCCATCATCGATGTCTCTATTAGAGTTCGCTTTGTTAGGTCTCTTTCTTGTTGGATATCTTTGTTAGAGTCTGCTATGGTTGGTCTCTTCCTTGAGTATCCAATATCTTTCTTGTATGTCTAACCTTGACCTGAAATCCAAGAGATTCTACTCCTTGAAAACCAAAAATAATAATAATAAAACCCGAATGTGTTTAGAGTGCATATTTGATAGTTCTATTAAGTATTCAATCCTCTTTTACCTCCATTGTTCAAAAGGCATCCACAATTCTCACCCTCTGGTTAAAGAAGATTGAATAGGGGCAACTGTTGTACCCCAAAATTCCCCCTCTTCATTTTCAACCCTATTTAGCTTATACTTCACCTTCATATGCATATATACATGTCATTGGCTCTACATTTTTGGAATCAAGGTATTTCTCTGCAAGAAAGATTTCAAAAATTGATTGTTCCATTAAGCAGCATTGTGAATCAGAACCCAGGGTCTTCTGCATTTTAATGCACTCCACATGTTGTTCCAAGCTATCCAATCAACAACTAATAAATTCATCATCATATCAAGCTCTTATATGTTCCAATACGCTCTAAATCATGCAGAAAGTCAGGCGTTTTATTTGATTTGAGATAGTGTAGACAAAAATTCGGTGTTGTGAATTTCAAGCTCAAAAAATCATAACTTGAGATTATAAAATGGTTTGGGAATGATTCTTCAGTCATTAGAGTTGTCTTGAGGTCTTCTTCTTTTCATCTATTCATGTTGAAGGCTAATTTTGTGAGGAAGATTTTCTAAAGCGCAAAATACCTGAAATGCGTTATACAATGGATTTACCGTTTTTTCGGATGCTTAAAAATTCATAAATACTGACTGAAAAATCATCATTGAGTGGATCTTGGATCATTTGAACCGTCTTCTTATTTCCTTCAACTTTCATTTTCGGCTCGGAAGCCAATTCATTGAGGAAGATCTCCGAATGCGTGAGTATACAAAAGCTATACAGTGAAAAACAGTGGAAATAATATGCTGAATCAGTATTTTTCAGGTCATGAGCTTTGATTCGATTCGTATGTTCGGGTCATGAGCTAATTCTTTGTAGAAGATTTCCAAAATTTACAACTACTATAGAAAATTGAATACTAAGTTGGTTCTCTAACGAACCGTTTCTCGATATTATGAAAATTGTAACTCTCTTAATTTTTATTATATCGAGATGATTTTTGAAGCGTGAAATCACAAATTTTGTAACCTTCAACTTTTCTTCAGGGCCCGAGCTCAGTTTGTGCTCCGAAGAATTCTGTTTATTGTTCACATCCGAAAGTGTGCACAGAAATAAGCTGAAAATTTTCAATACGGTGAAATAAGTCCATTGTTTCTCGCCATTCGAAAAATCATAACTTGTTTTATTTTTATCGTATCAGCGTGGTTCTTTCGGCACGACGTCACAAATTCTCCGCCGACATTTTGGGTTCAGGGTTCACATAGAGATTTTGCACCGAGCTTCATAAACATGTCATTTATTCACGCGTCGTACACAAAATAAGTTGTAAACTTCGGCACTATGAATTTTTACATTGCGTTTCTCGTAGTTCAGGGCGACATAAGTTGCTCATTTTTTATTGTATCGAGACGATTCTTTTGGCACCGCGTCAAGATTTTGAACTGATTTTCATGAGCTTGTGGTTTGATCTCGTAGTGTGCACAAAATAAGTTGAAAATTCAAGTTTGGAGCCAAAACTATATAATTCAATTTTCAAATCTCAAACACAATTACACACTCATTTCACATTTCACCAAATAAAACCAAAAACCCTCTCTCTTTTTCTCTCAACTTCTCACAAACTTCATTAAGAATACTCATCCAAATTCAACCAAAACTCACATAAATCTTCATCTTCTACCTTGAGATTCCGTAAGCCTCTTATCCTCCGCCCTTACACCGTTTGTTTTTCGCCATTCTCTCCACCATCCACCTTGCGCCGCTGGTATCACCTTCGTCTCTAGCGAACGATTCCGCCTCCCTCCATCAAGTCCCGACAGTGACACCGCCATTTTCCTCACTGTTTCGCCGCGAAATTGTCAGTGATCCATAATCCCTCCTCCTCGTGTTTTTTTGAAATCAAAACCTCCTCATCTCTAATCCATTCTCGTTTGGGTAATTCTTGATTTCTCTTGTTTTAATTAATTTGTGTGCATAATTGAGTTTGTGAATTGTGTTGATGTGAATTCAATTGACATAAAAAAGAGTTACTTGAATCGATTTCTTGAATTTGAATTTAATTTATATCTTGAAATTAAAGTTTAATTTATGTTGATGATGATGATTAAAAGTGGAATTGGTTGAACATTATATGAATTCATGAGATTATGTTGATTGTTGAATTGATTATGAGCATTGAATTGATTTTACATAATTTCATGAGTTGAATATTCTTGAAGCATTTGTTTATGAACAGGTACTTTGATGCGATTCTGGTGTAAATTTTCATTATGAGTTTTGATGTTGTTTATGTCGAATAATGTTGAAAAATTCTATCGAATTGAGGAACTCTAATTAGGATTAGGTGTAATTTCATGAGTTAATATAATTTGATACCGATTTGCTGATGAATTAAATTTTTTGACACTTGAAAACCTCAAATCAGTTGAAATTACATTAACACTTGAAATTTGATTTGTGATTGGAATTAAGGCACTTGTATAGTTTCATTATTTATAACTTGTTCACCATTCTTAAGTGATAATACTTGAACCAAAAGGTGTATTTTCGCATCCGTTCGCATTCGTTGAAATCGATTTCATACAAATTTGGTTTAAGTATATGTTGCTGCCCGAAATGTGTAAAGAAGGTGAAAATCGCCTCTAAAATTTGTTTGAGGTTCCAATGTGATTTTCCGGGTGAATGTGTGATACAGTGTAGTGCTGTCCGGTTTTTGAAGAACGCACTTGGAAATTGTTTTAATTGTTGGTTTTAGTATTGTTGCATTTGTTTTGGCATTCAAGTGGTGATTATGTAAATTTTTACCGATTTCGAAACAATTTTTCGTGTAATGTTGTGATACGGTGTAGTGTTGTCTGGACTTTGAATACACACTTGGTTTGAGTTTTATTTTGCGGTTCATGTGTTTCTAGTTCTAATCGGGTATTAAGCAGCATTGATGTTAATTCTGGTTAATTTTGTTCCGAATTTTCGTGCACGTTAAAATTGAGTACAATGTTGTCTGATTTTCCATTTAGCATGTGTATTGAGTATTAATATTCATATGATGCATGCTCGCATTTCATTGGTTGATTATTGGAAATTGTTGTTGAGTTGGCTTGATTCGATGTGTTTTTCGGGTTAATTCTTAAAATGACAGAGGTGCTTCCCCGATTTTGTAATATGTAAACAAAATGCATTTTATTTGTTGTTTTATGCATCATTATACTTGTATTGGTCTTTGTTATACATTTTTATTAAGTTATGTTGATTTCAGACCAACATTTTGTGTATTTCATTGTGCGATGCACATGCTGCCTCATATTTGGTTTTGCATTTTTTTTACTTGTTTGATTTTGATTTATGCATGACAATATGCTATTTTAAGTTGTGATGTTGATTGTTGAGTTACATTTGATATTCATTGTTATTTGCTAACTCTTCTTGTGACATTGTGCATGTTTTAGAAGGCGGTTCATCGCGATGCATTTTGCTCGGATTTTATCCTTTTTGCTTGTGTAGCGTTGCTTGGTGCAGGACATTAGCTGGATGCACGCATAACTTGTGATTTATTTCACATTGTGATATTGGATGATTGTATTGGATATTGTATCTGATTTGATTTGTTGTTGATGCTAGCTCGCTCGAAAATCATCGGGTTTTTGGGCTTGTATTTGTTAAATAATGAAATCTTATCTATTTTGTGTATTTCTTGTTTATTATTCCGCATTTGTTTATTGCTTTTCTGATGCTATGAGAAGTAGGACTAGAGATGCATGTTCTGGAAGTCCTTGCATTAGGCGGGAAATTACGTTTAAAATACCTTTAGAAGGAAATTCCTATACGCGCTTGTTTGTTTACAATTCAGTTTGTTTACATTTATGCCAAAGACCTCGTTGAAGGTGTCCCATTCCTATTCCCCATTGATAAGTCTTCAAAAGGAGGCATATGCGACAAAGGGTCCGTAATCGACCCAACCATTTCTAGTCCCCAGGTCATTCGTAGATCGCACTGTGGGTTGATGCTATGCACCATGCTGCTCATGTTATCGAGTCACTTAGATGGAAAAAGGGATTCGTAATCAATCGCCCACACTTTGTATTCAGCTCGCGTTTATGAAACGTTGACGCTTTGATGTGATCTTATAATTACCTTCTATTGGTGTAAGCCATAGAGGCTAATACTTTTGGTACTTGTATCAAATTATTTATTAATAATAAAAGGCATTTCATTATTATGTTTTTTTTTTCAAAATGATAAAGTCCCTAGAATAGTTAGTCTGTTTAATGAAATGTTAAGTGTGACTTAAAAATGATATCCCATTAAATATAAGGACACCATTCTTAAAGTATCTGTAATCAAGTTTTATTGTGAAGCGAGATAACATTAAAGCATTGAGATTATTATGAAGATAAACTGATGATTACATCTCATGGATCATGGATAAGGAGTTATCAAGTCTTGACATATGTATGAATATTAGGAGTAATATTTATACTAGATTGACCCGCTATGAGAATACTACATAGAATGTTATAAAAAGTATCATAAGTTATTCTCATGGTGATAAGTGGTGTATATTACCCTTCGACCTGAAATCACTATGGATCTTAGGTGTAGAGTTAAGTGCTTTATTGCTGATCGAACATTATCCGTAACTGGATGACCATAAAGACAATTGATGGGTACTTCGCAAAGCATGTTGAGGGACATGAGTGACCTAGATGGAAATTTCCCATCCTGCGTAACAGGATAAATGTCTAAGGGCCCAATATTGGACTGGACAAGGATGACACGGTCTTTGTCGTGCGTTCAATATAAACATGAGGGAAAACGGGTAAATGTACACACAAATATTATCACAGAAATTTTTTTGTCATATCACATGATATTTTCGTGACTTGGGTAACAGTGATGTGTTGCTAGATACCGCTCACTATTTATTACATTAAATGTATGATTTAATATAATTGCCAATGTTACGAGAACCTATAGGGTCACACACATAAAAAAAATTGATGACAGATAGAATAAATAAGGAACATCGTAAGATACAGTGTACTTGAGAGAATTATGGAACACCGTAAGGTACAATGCACTTAAGTGAAATATGGAATATCATATAATATTATAATAGTTATTATTATTATTATTATTATTATTATTATTATTATTATTATTATTATATAATAGTTATAAAATATAATAATAATAAAGTATGTTTATTACAATAATAGTTATTATAATAATAAAAATATTATTATTATTATTATTATTATTATTATTATTATTATTATTATTATTATATGGATCACTCAAGTTAGGCTTTTTAGCTTGCATCCCACACAAGTGGTTCTATAAATACAACCCTTGTGCATAAGCTTTTTCACTTGATGAAATCAGGGTTTGTGAAACCCTGGCCGTATTTCTCTCTCTCACTCAAAGCCTTCATTCTTAGCAGCTAGCACTGAGACTGAAGGTTGTCTGTTCGTGTGGACTGAATAGAGGTGTTGTTCTTCATCAACGGTCGTGATCATAACATCAAAGATCTAAATCGCCACAAGAGGTAATAATTTCTATCACTGATGCCCATTCGTAAGGATAACTAAAGGAAAATTTTAATTTTCGCTGTGTATTTAGTCGCTATTTTCCTTCAGTGGTATCATAGCCACTTACGAAACCATGGATCTGATAGCTATTTTATTTTCTGTATTTTCAATATTAATTCTATTAAAACACATAATGAATTAAATGTTTAAGAAAATTAATTTTTGGCATCATGTTATGTAAAATATGGATGATTCGATGTTGACTATGCTTCGGAATCTGACATCTGTATGGTGAAGCAACGATACATCGATCATCCATAAGTTACATAAAATTGATTGATCAAATTAATATAAGATATGGATAATTCGAATGTAAAGGTGATATATTTGATACACCTTTAATTTGATCGATTCAATTAGTGTGATAATTGTGTTTCATATGACTGGTAAATGTTCATTCTACTTTGAAATCCGACATTTGTGTGGTGAAATAATGACATTTGGACCATTTTAATTGAATAATCAATCATCATATTTTTGATAGTATGAATATGTTGCATTAGAGTTTATGATGATACAAGAGTTGTATTGTCAAGAGTTATAAAATTTGGGTTTGTAACGACACAAGAATTGTGCATCAGATTTGCAAAATTTTATAATAATAATAATTGTTATTGTTATTTTTATAAGTTTTATTTGTTTTATAATATAATAATAATAGTTATTATTATATTTAAAATGAACAAGAAAAGTTACGACATATGTTATCACGAAAGTTGTTGTAGGAATCAATAACGTGACGACGATGTGTCGGTAATGAAAAATAAGCCAAACATTGTCTTATGTACTGTGGTGACAAAAATAGTCTGTTACATTAGCCACATGGTTTTATAAAATTACTTTAATTAGTATAATAATAATTGTTATATTTATTTTATTTAAATAATTTGATATACTTTTATAATAAGACAACAAATCAAAGATAACTCTACCGGATCAATTGTTAAAAATTAATTTAATTTATTTAATTAACGGAATATAAATTAATATTAATAATAATAATAAAGTGTGTTTATTATTGTTGTCTTGTGGTGATCAATTATGAACTTATATTCCTTTATTTTGTTTTTGGGATTTTAAAATACGACCTGCGTATCGTGCCTTTCTCTTAATCTCTTGATGTAACTTCTTTTCTTATCTCATTCACTCGTATGTAAAACAAGTATTCTTTTATGTAATGTAATGTAATTAAGAAAAAGGAAGAAGACAAGATTGAAGGAAGACAACCATGGAGATCTATCTTGGAGAAGTTTAGATCATTATTAGGTTATCTTAGGTTCTCTCATTGGCTTGGGAGAACAATTGCGCTAGGGGCCATAACTGTATATTTTTATATGTATGTTGATACATGTGTTTGTATGTTGATTCATGTGAGATGCAATTTACATGTTAAGCCAGTGAGATTAAACTAATATCAAATTCCCTCAAAAGGAATATTAAGTTTATTCTTTCCAAGTTTTAGCACTCATCAAGACTAGTATGGAACAATGTAGGTTTTACCTAACTCAAGGTGCATCTTCAATATTAGTAAGGTGTGATGGGATAAATGTAATATCCAATTGCTAAAATATTGGATCAAACTTAAATAAAAAATTATAATAAGATTATACATGTTTAAAAGCAATAGTTGGGAATGATTCATATGATGGATTAGAATAAGGAGTTATTCACCCAACCAAAATTATTCGAGGATTGTATGAGATACAATTGGAAGGAGCTCATACCAAAATAACCTATTTTTATGTAATCATCCTAACGCTGACTTAAAACAAAGTGAAATGTGCATCTCGACCCACTAGAAAAAAATCCAACGTGATTTTCCGAATCAAATGATGAGGGTCATTTGGTTTGAGTAAAATAGTGGGAGCATATTTGATTAAAGGCCTAATTGAATATATTATTTTAATGATACTAATATTTTCATGTTTTTCTTGTAGATTACCATGCAACAAACACCTCTAACGATATTTTGCGATTAATCCTTGTTAAGGAAAAATTGTTTGGGACAAATTTTCTAGATTGGAACCGAAATTTGAGGATTATCCTCAAGCATGATAAGAAGTTGTATGTCTTGGAGGCACCTATTCCTGAAGTGGAACCTCCTAGTTCTGCACCTAAGGCAGAAAGAGATACTTATAAGAAGCATGTCGATGATGCCAATGAAACCGCTTTCCTTATGCTAGCTACCATGAACTCAGAGTTGCAAAAGCAGCATGAGAACATGTTAGTGTTGGATATGATCGGACATCTGAAGATGCTCTATCAAGAGCAGGAAAGAAATGAGAGATTTCAGGTTTTAAAGGTCCTTTTTAATAGTAAGTTAGCCTAGGGAACCCCTGTAGGTACCCACGCACTCGAGATTATTGGGTAGGTGGAGAACCTTGAAAGGTTAGGATTTCCCCTGGGAAAGGAACTTGCGACTGATTTGATCTTGCAATCGTTTCCAGAGAGCTTCAGTCAATTTATCCTAAATTTCAACATGAATGACATGGAAAAAATTCTTCCAGAGTTGTTAAGCATGTTAAGAACTCTGCGCAAAATGTGAAGTCAAAAGGGATGTCCATTCTAATGGTCACTAATGGAAAGAAGCTGAACAAAAGGTCCACCAAGCAGATTGGTAAAGGGAAATGCAAGGAAGAAACCAAACCTAAACCTATTGTTCCTGCTTTGAAACCTAGTGGAGGCATAGCAAAAGAGGACACTTGCTTCCATTGCGCTAAGACCAGACACTGGAAGAGAAACTGCCCAAAGTACCTTTAAGATGAGAAGAATGAAGTAAACACTTCAAATTCAGGTATTTTTGTTATAAAAATTAATTTTTCTACTTCTGCATCATGGGTATTAGATACTAGATGCGATTCTCACATTTGTATCAATGTGTAGGGGCTTGAAAGGAGTAGAGATTTGGCAAAAGGTGAAGTTGACCTACGAGTTGGCAATGGAGAAAAGGTTGCTACTTTAGCCGTAGAAACTTATGTTTTAAATTTACCTAGTGGTTTAATAATTCAGTTAGAGAACTGTTATTATGTACTTGCAATTAGCAGGAATATTATTTCTGTTTATTGTTTGGACAAGTTTGGTTTTTCATTCATAATAAAGAACAATTTTTGCTCATTTATTTGAATGATATATTCTATGCTTCTACACAAATGAACAATAGACCGTATGTCCTTGATCTTGAAATGCCAAATTATAACATTAATACAAAAAGGATTAAACCTAATGAGTTAAATCCAAGTTACCTTTGGCATTGTCGCTTAGGCCACATAAATGAGAAATGTATTTCCAAACTCCGTAAATATGGACTATTGGACTCCTTTGATTATAATTCATATGAGACATGCAAATCTTGTTTAATTAGAAATATGACAAAGTCCCCATTAACAGGAAAAGGTGAAAGAGATAATGATATTTTGACCCTCATACATACTGATGTATATGGACCACTGAACATACCATCTAGAGGAGGTTTTCAATACTACATCACATTTACTGATGATTTTAGTAAATATCGTTATGTGTATTTAATGAAACACAAACCTGAATCCTTTGAAAAGTTCAAGGAATTCAAGAATAAAGTACAAAACTAACTAGATAAGAATATTAAAGTTCTTCGATCAGATCGAGGTGGTGAATATTTAAGCCTAGAGTTTGATGACCATCTAAAGGAATGTGGGATTTTATCCCAACTTAGTCCTCCAGGAACACCGCAATGGAATGATGTATCCGATAGAAGAAACTGAACATTGTTAGACATGGTTTGATCTATGATAAGTCACACCAATCTTCCAAACTCCTTTTAGGGACACACATTATTGACAACAACTTGCACACTTAACCATGTTCCATCCAAAAGGGTTGAGAAGACACCATGTGAGATATGGAGTGGTAAGAGACCACTTATGTCTTTCATGAATATTTGGGGTTACAAAGTTTATGTGAAATAATAAATTTCAACAAAGCTTGAGCCCATATATGACAAATGCTTATTGTGTGGTATCCTAAAGATATAAGAGAATATTATTTATACAATCCTTCAAATGGTAAAGTGATTGTCACTTGAACTTGAGTTTTCTTGGAAAAGGACTTTATTTCCAAAGGAATCAGTGGGAGGAAAGTAGAGTTTTTAAGAATCACAAAAGCAGTTATACACCTATGGAGGAACTAGAGCAGGAAACACAAGTAGTTGTGGAAGAGAAACATGTTCAGGTAGAACAAGACTAGCATATATCAAAGAAGATACATCACCAACCTGAGAGATATGGTTATCTCGTAATTGATCAAGGTGATGTACTAATCATGGATCAAAATGAGCCATGTGTCTACAATAAGGTTAGTGGGAGCATGGTCATCATCCTGATATTATATGTAGATGACATATTACTCAAATCTGGTTATGCGTTTTGCTTAAATGGTGGTGTTGTAAGCTTGAAAAGTTCAATGCATGATATAATTGTTGATTCTACAATCGAAGTCGAGTGTATTGTTGCCTTGGATGCAACAAAAGAAGCTGTTTAGAAAAAGAAGTTTATTATGAACTTGTCATAGTCCATAGCATTGTGGATCCTGTTGATCTCTATTGTGATGAAAATGGTGCTATCGCACATGCTAAGGAGCCTAGATCTCACCAATGATCCAAACACACAATTAGAAGATATCACCTCACTCGAGAGATGATAGAAATAGTACAAGTGAAGATATACAGATTACAAACACTTGACAATGTCGTTGACCCACTAACAAATCCTCTTGTGCAGTAAAAGCACGATGGCCATACTAGATTTATGGGTATTAGATGTATACCTGATTGGATCTAGTACTAGTGGGAGATTGTTGGTGTAAGCCCTAGAGGCCAATACTTTGGTACTTGTATCGAATAATTTATTAATAATAAAAGGCATTTATTTATTATGTTTGTTTTTCCAAAATGATAAAGTCCCTATAATAGTTAGTCTGTTTAATGAAATGTTATAGTGTGACTTAATCATGATATGCTATTAAATATAAGGACATTATTCTTAAAGTATCCGTAGTCAAGCTTTATTGTGAAGCAGGATAATATTAAAATATTGAGACTATTATGAAGATAGACTGATGATCACATCTCATGGATCATGGATAAGGAGTTATCAAGTCTTGACATAGGTATGAATATTAGGAGTAATATTTATACTAGATTGACCCGCTATGAGAATACTACATAGAATGTCATGCAAAGTGTCATAAGTTATTCTCATGTTGATAAGTGGTGTATACCACCCTCTGACCTGAAACCACTATGGATCCTAGATGTAGAGTTAAGTGTTTTATTGTTGATCAAACATTATCCGTAACTAGATGACCATAAAGACAATTGATGGGTACTTCACAAAGTATATTGAGGGACATGAGTGACCTACATGGAATTTTCCTATCCCGCATAACAGGATAAATGTCTAAGGGTCCAATATTGAACTGGACAAAGGTGACACAATCTATGTATTTTGTTCAATATAGACATGAGGGAAAAAAGGTAAATGTACACACAAACATTATCACGGAAAAGGTTTTGTCAGATCACATGATATTTTTGTGACTTGAGTAGCAGTGATGTGTTGCTAGATACCGCTTATTGTTTATTATATTATATGTATGATTTAATAAAATTGTCAATGTTATGAGAACCTACAGGGTCACACACATAAGAACAGATTGATGAGAGATAGAATAAATAAGGAACATCGTTAGATAAAGTGTACTTGAGAGAATTATGGAACACCGTATGGTACGGTGCACTTAAGTGAAATTTGGAACATCATACAACATAATAATAGTTATTATTATTATTATTATTATTATTATTATTATTATTATTATTTTATAATAGTTATAAAATATAATAATAATAAAATATGTTTATTACAATAATAGTTATTATAATAATAGTTATTGTAATAAAAGTTATTATAATAATAAAAAATATTATTATTATTATTATTATTTTTTTTATTATTATTATGATTATTATTATTATTATTATTATTATTATTATTATTATTATTATTATTATTATTATTATTATTATTATATGGATTACTTAAGTTGGGCATTTTAGCTTGCAGCCCACACAAGTGGTTCTTTAATTACAACTCTTGTGCATAAGCTTTCTCACTTGATGAAATCAGGTTTTGTGAAACCCTGGCTGTATTTCTCTCTCTCACTTAAAGCCTTCATTCGTAGCAGCTAGCACTAAGACTGAAGGTTGTCTGTTCGTGTGGACTTAGTAGAGGTGTTGTTCTTCATCAACGCTCGTGATCATAGCATCAAAGATCTAAATCGCCACAAGAGGTAATAGTTTCTATCACTGACCATGCCCATTCGTAAGGATCACTAAAGAAAAATTTAAATTTTTGCTGCATATTGAGTCACTATTTTCCATCACCTTCATTCTCCTACCACGATTTTTGATATCTTGGTCAGGTGCTTAGTTGCTTATGACAGTTCACTTTCGTTCTTCTCTTGCCTCAATTATTTTATATCCTGGTTAAGAGTTGGCATCCCTTTATTCCTTGCCCTAATGATTTAATATCACGGTTAATAACCGTTATTTCCCAATTTTGCTTGCTTCGACGATTCAATGTCTTGGCTAAGCATCCCTTTATCCTACCTTGATGATTTGATATTATGGTCAGGTACTCCCTTTTTTTTTCCTACTCGATGATACAATATCGTGGTTAGGTATCCTTTTCCTTATCCTATCTTGGTGCCATGGTACCTCGATTAGGTTTGTGCTACTTAAGTGAGTGAATACTCCTCAAGCTTTGATTGTTTATTTTGGTTTTGACTTTGTGTGATCGCACTTATGTGCATGCTTTTTTAGGTTTTGAACCTTTGCATGATCCCTTAGGATTGCTTGTCTTGTTTTAGACAAGTTGGACATTAGGTTGTAACCTATGCATTCTAACGTAAGTAGATATTTCCCTTTTTGTCATCCGAACCTTAGGGCCATCATTGTATGATAACATTAGGGATTATATTTACGATAGTTTCCCTTAGAATTTTTATTTTCCTTTTACATCCTTAAAACTAAAACCTTTTTCTTGGTAAATGCATAAAACATTCTAATAATGCAAAAATCTTTTTTCGAGGTAAAAAACGCCAACCAATCCAAACTTCATTTTGCCGCTTGGATTTTCTTTTAAAACCCCTTTTAAGGTAAAAAAACATACAACAAATAAAAACTTTTAAGCCGAACTACGACGCTCTGATTCACTAAAAGGGATACATATGCATTTGCTAGCGGGGCCCAGACGAGCGAAACTTGGTAAATATTTCTTCTTTTCCATGTGTTTTCTTTGGCATGAATTCCCTATTTGCATTTCCTTTTTATCTCAAAGCTTTAGATCAGAACACACCCTTTGATTAGAACAACAAGAGTGGATCCCATGTAGTACCACGGACGTGAGGGGTGTTAATTCCTTCCCCTTGCGTAATCGACTCCTTTACCCGTATCTCTCGGTCGTTTGACCTTGATTTCACCCTTCTCAGGTTTACTCGATGTTTATCTTTCCCTTCATGTGAGATAAAACGTTTGATGGTGACTTCATTTAATTCATCTCGATGATTTGTTCCACCGGTTGTTTCATAGTTTCAACAACATCTTCATCCACGACTTTTCAGCAACTTGACTTCATTTCATTGATCTTCTTTTATAGCCTTCAAAAAGAGTCGTTATAAGGGTAGAAAAGTCCTTTCTCCTTCAAACAGTTGATTCCAAACCGATAGATTCAAGAGAGGTTTGGAACAGTACGAAGCGTCACTTTCCTTAGCCTGCTGCTTGCAATTGTATCATAATATTGTGGGATACAACTTCTGTCAATAGTACAACCAATATCATGATAGTGGAATTTATGGTGTATTGTTTGTATTGTATTCTTCTAGACTAAGTTTCTTGAAATTTATCTTTTGATGATGTACTTCTGATTATGAAGTATTAATCTTAGAAGAGATCAATCACTTTGTCTTTGTTCTTCTGATGAATGACTGATGAGTAGTTCAAAAACTACTTTGTTGTTATAACATAGTGTAACACCCCCTTTTTAATTTAAATTATTTTAATTAAGTAATCACGCGATGTGGTATTCTTGGTGTATTTTGATGAACGGTGGGATGTGTTGTGGTGCTTTGACGAGAGGAGATTACCTTAGGAATTATAGAAGTTAAGGCACCGGGGTGAAATTCTTGTATGACAGAACTTAGATGTCCTATGACATGTTGGGCCATATGATCCGATTTAAACAAATAGGAAAGGTATCAATAATAAAAAAAGTATTGAAAAGCATAAACAACACACCAGAATTGTTAACCAAGTTCGGAGCAACTCTCCTACTCTGGGGGAATAGCAAGCAAGGAACAAATCCACTATGATAGTATCAATTCGAAGCTAAACTCCCCCGTTTACAACTTCTCACTAAATCACTACCCTTCCTATATTTCTATCTAAGACTCACCTAGATATGAGGCCCTCCTCAATCCCTCTTAAATCACAGACAACGATTAGATTAACACAATTCTGAACAAATAGGAAGACACACTTCCATGAAAATCTCTAGCCAAGACTCTTCACTAAGACCACAACTCAGAGTTGCTACAAAGCTTCCTCCAAGAACACTTGTCAACTCATTACTTCACAGCTTATGAGTGAGAACAACAATACAATCTGATAACCCGAGTGGTTCACTTACACCAACTCTCCTAGAGAGCGGCTACAGACTCATCTCTAATGATTACATCTTTTCAAAACACGACTGGTACAAATCCTGAGATACAAAGTTTCTATTTATAACCTATACCCAACTGGATTTGGGCCTTCAAATAACAGCTCTTTGGCTGTTACAAACAATAGAAAATTCTGCTACAAAATAGATCTTCAATCAAATCTGTTAGAACATAGTTTAATTCTACAACCCTTGATTAGAGTTTTGATGATAACAAATACAAAGAATAAATAAATACAAAGTATATATACACAGAACAAATATGCTCCTTAAAAATATGTTTTGTATATGCGGAAGTTCTGATGGGATCAGCATCAGAAGATAAGCTAAAATATTACATGATGAAGCAAACAGATTATACGCTGAAGATTGGTGACTAGAACCTGTGCTTAATTACAACAAACTCTGATTCTGAACAAAGACATATCAAACCAAGTCATCAATATTCTGAAGCGTCATCAGCAGTTAAGCAAAAAAGACTCTGAAGCGCTACTGTACATTCACGACAGAATTAATGCCAACGGCTTTCTTCAGACAAGATCTTCTACAAAAGGAAAGTGCGTTATTAACATTAAACTTGCTTTATGGATAACGTCTTTGCCTTGCCTATATAAACAAGTCTGCTTGCAAAGAAGCATGTACGTACGCACACAGTAATTTGCAGAGATTTCAAAACCACGCATATTCAAGCTCTAGCAAATTTATTCTTCATTCTAAGCTTAACCTGTGTAATTTATCACAATTGTGATAAACTGTTTTGTTAGAAAACAACAACACATTCTTGTTCAATTATTTGTAAAAGATTTCCTTAAGATTAACCGGATTGTGGTTGTACTCAAGAAGACTTTAACAGTTGTTAAAGTAGTTATTGTAATATTTTGAGATTAGTGGATTAAGACCTCGTTGGAGAGAGGCGAAATCACCTTGACGGGTGGACTGGAGTAGTTTGAGATCAAACGAACCAGGATAAAAATATTGTGTCATTAAGCTGTTTTTGATCCAAGTTTTTAATTCAACCCCCCCTTCTTGTGTTTTTCACATCTTCAATTGGTATCAGAGCGCCTGGTTCTGAACTTAAACACTTAACCATGTCAGTACAAGATCCAGCGTCGGAAAAACACTATGGCAGGACCAAGTCAAAACATCAGCAATGACAACAATGAAGAAAGGGACAGATTCAGTGGCAAACCTCCAGTCTTTGATGGGGAGAACTTTGACTACTGGAAAGACAGAATTGAGAGTTTCTTTCTGGCCCATGATGCTGATTTGTGGGACATGGTGACTGATTGATACACGTATCCAGTGGATGGACGTGGTCAGAAGATAAATAGGAAAACGATGTCTGATCAGCAAAAGCGCGAATTCAGAAACCACCACAAGGCCATAAAAATTCTCCTCAGCGCCATCTCTTACTCAGAATATGAAAAAATATCAAACAGATAAACTGCCAAGAATATGTTTGATTCTCTGAGAATGACGCATGAAGGCAACATTCAAGTCAAATAAATCAAAGCCCTTGCGCTCATTCAGAAGTATGAGGCATTCAATATGGAAGATAGTGAATCAATAGAAACTATGTGTTCAAGATTTCAAATTCTTGTTGCTGGTCTAAAAGTTCTTGACAAAGGGTATTCCACTGCTGATCATGTTAAGAAGATCATCAGAAGCTTGCCAAAACAGTGGAGGCCAATGGTCACAGCGCTTAAGCTAGCCAAAGATCTCAACAAAATATCTCTGGAGGAACTTGTTAGCTCCCTCAGAAGTCACGAGATAGAGCTAGAAGCAGATGAACCTCAAAAGCAATGTAAGCCATTAGCTTTAAAATCTAACAGAAAATCTAACTCCAAATTTTTGCAGGCTGTGGAAGAAACCTCTGATGGATCCTCATCAGAAGAAGATGAACTGTCTCTCCTCTCCAGAAGGGTGAATCAACTGTGGAAGCAAAGGCAAAGGAAGTTCAGGAATCCCAGAAGATCAGAAAATCAGAATGAATCTTCCTCAAGATACAGAAGGTCAGAATCCTCCTCTAGACACAGAAGGTCTGAAGGTTCTTCAGGATACAGAAAGCCAAACAACAAAGACATCATCTGCTATGAATGTAACGAGCAAGGGCACTACAAAAGTGACTGCCCAAAGCTTCAGAAGGAGAAGCCCAAAAAGAAGTTCATCAAGGAAAAGAAGAAAAGCCTCATGGCTACATTGGATGATTCTGACACATCCGAAGCTGACTCAGAATTAAATGATGAAAGAGAAAACATAGCTCTCATGGCAAACGTATCTGAAGACAGTGAAGCTTCTGGTTCAGACTCAGAATCAGACACTGAAGAGGTATTCCCTGACTTTACTATAAACTTTACTAAGGCTGAACTTGCTGAAAGCCTTAATGAAATTCTAGAAAGATATCAGCAGATCAGTGTCAAAATTAGAAACCTGAAAAGGAATCTAGCCTCTGACTCTGATAAGACTGAGAGTCTCAGATTGGAGAATTCTGAGTTAAGAGAAAAAATTTCAAAATTAGAAAACCAGTTGCAAAACTCTCAGAAGGAAACAATTTCTGAAACTCCCAACAATGCTGATGAAATCATCAAAGAGTATGATCACAACTTTCAGAAGTTTCTGGCTAAAAACATAGACAAAAGCAAGATGGCTTCAATGATCTATGGAGTTAGCAGAAATGGAAGAAAAGGGATAGGATATCAAGGTAAGGTACCTACACCAAAAAATGCCATGGACTTAGTTATAAAACGCACTCCACTGGATTGACACTTTATATATGGTCACACACATGACTTAAAATACACGAGTAGTGATGATTCTGTCAAACCAAAATTCAACCAGAATTTTGGTAAAACTAACAAATCAGGACCCAAGAAAATGTGGGTACCTAAGGATAAAATCATACATGTGGTAGATATCTTTAGCAGCAAAGCAAAGACACCAATCATGGTACCTGGACTCTGGCTGCTCACGACACATGACGGGAAGAAGGCATATGTTCCAAAGCCTGGAACTTAAGCCTGGAGGCACGTAGGCTTTGGAGGCAATCAGAGAGGAAAGATCATTGGCTCTGGAACAGTAGGTAATGGAAATCTTCCCTCTATAAGTAATGTTTTATTAGTTGATGGATTAATGCATAACCTGTTATCCATAAGTCAATTAAGTGATAACGGTTATGATATAATCTTCAATCAAAATTCATGCAAAGCTGTTAGTCAGAAAGATGGGACTATCCTATTTAATGGAAAGAGGAAAAACAAGATTTATAAAATCAAACCTTCTGAACTGAAAAGTCAGAATGTAAAATGTCTACTGTCTGTTAACAACGAGCAATGGATCTGGCACAGAAGATTGGGACATGTTAGTATGAGAAGAATATCTCAGATTAACAAACTCAATCTGGTTAGAGGAGTTCCTAACTTGAAGTTCAATTCAGATGCTCTGTGTGAAGCATGTCAGAAAGGCAAGTTTGCAAAACCTTCTTTCAAATCCGAATATGTTGTTTCCACCTCTAAGCCATTAGAACTTCTGCATATTGACTTATTTGGACCAGTAAAAACTGCTTCAGTCAGTGGCAAGAAGTATGGGTTAGTAATCGTAGATGACTATAGCAGATGGACATGGGTAAAGTTCTTAAGACACAAGGACGAGTCACACTCTGTGTTTGTTACCTTCTGCAACCAAGTTCAGAATGAAAAGGATCTTAGAATCGTCAAAGTCAGAAGTGATCATGGTGGAGAATTTGAAAATAAAGATTTTGAATTATTTTTTAATGAAAAAGGCATTCTGCATGATTTCTCTTGTCCTAGAACTCCCCAGCAAAATGGAGTTGTAGAACGAAAGAACAGAACATTGCAAGAAATGGCCAGAACCATGATCAACGAGACTAACGTTGCTACGATCTTCTGGGCAGAGGAAATTAACACAACTTGTTACATTAAGAATAGAATCTCCATAAGACCTATTCTGGAAAAGACTCCATATGAATTGTGGAAGAACAGAAAGCCCAACATTTATTATTTTCATCCATTTGGATGTACATGTTTTATTTTGAATA
The DNA here is from genome assembly GCA_948472305.1 of Vicia faba. NCBI lineage: Eukaryota > Viridiplantae > Streptophyta > Magnoliopsida > Fabales > Fabaceae > Vicia > Vicia faba. The sequence goes on from OX451741.1 coordinate 93,019,761, forward strand.
CAAAAAATTATTTGAACAAGTTTGACTCTAAAGCACAAAAGTGTATTATGTTAGGATACTCTGAACGCTCAAGAGGGTACATAGTATACAATACAGAAACACAGATTGTTGAAGAGTCAATCAGGGTTCGGTTTGATGATAAGATTGACTCTCAAAAGTCAAAGTAGAATGAACTCCTTGCAGGTATGGAAGTTGAACTCACAGGTACTGAAGACAACTCATCAGAAGCTCTCAATAGAGACACTCCCTCAACAGCAGAAAGAGTTACTACAAGCAATCCAGCATCTTCTGTTGATCAACTCTAGAAAAGACCATCCAGAAGCAGCATTGATCACCCATAAGATACAATTTTGGGAAGGAAGGAAGATCCAATCAGAACAAGATCTACTTTCAGACACTCTGAAGAATCCATCATGGGACTGGTTTCTCTGATTGAACCAACTACAACTGATGAAGCACTTTTGGACAATGACTGGATTCTGGCAATGCAAGATGAGCTAAATCAATTCACCAGAAATGACGTATGGGATCTGGTTCCCAAACCAAAAGGAGTCAACGTCATTGGTACAAAATGGGTGTTCAGAAACAAACTAAATGAGCAAGGTGAAGTCATCAGAAACAAAGCACGACTGGTAGCACAAGGCTATAGTCCGCAAGAGGGGATATACTATACAGAAACCTTTGCTCCAGTCGCCAGGTTAGAATCTATCAGACTTTTAATATCATTTGCTGTTAATAAAGGCATGACTCTGTATCAGATGGATGTCAAAAGTGAATTCTTAAATGGCTATATAGAAGAAGAGGTATATGTGCACCAACCCCCTGGTTTTGAAAGTTCCAAAAATCCAGAATATGTTTTCAAACTAAAGAAGTTACTCTATGGTCTGAAACAAGCTCCCAGAGCTTGGTATGAAAGACTAAGTAACTTCCTGTTAGAAAAAGAATTCACCAGAGGGAAAGTGGACACAACCTTGTTCTGTAAGACAGTTAAGAGTGACATTTTAGTATGTCAGATTTATGTTGATGACATCATATTTGGATCCACTAAACCCTCTATGGGAAGAGAGTTTGCTAAATGTATGCAGGCAGAGTTTGAGATGAGCTTAATGGGGGAACTAAAATTCTTTCTGGGCATTCAGATTAATCAAACTCCAGAAGGAACTTACATTCATCAGAGAAAATATGTCAGAGAACTTCTGAAGAAATTTAATCTCTCAGAATGTAAGCCCTCAAGGATTCCAATGCATCCCACGTGCATTCTAGAAAAAGAAGAGGTAAGTAAAAAGGTAGAACAGAAGGTCTACAAAGGTATGATTGGTTCTCTTCTATATATGACGGCTTAAAGGCCTGACATTCTATTCAGTGTTTGCATTTGTGCTAGATTCCAATCAGATCCTAGAGAATCTCACTTAACAGCAGTTAAGAGAATTTTCAAGTATCTGGAAGATACTGCTAATCTGGGTTTGTTTTATAGAAAATCAAATGATTACAGCTTAGTAGGATACTATGATGCTGACTTTGCTGGAGACAGAGTAGAACGTAAAAGCACTTCTGGAAGCTGCCAGTTTCTGGGAGAAAATCTGATCTCATGGTCCATCAAAAGACAATCCATAATTGTTCTATCAACAACAGAAGCTGAATACATAGCAGCAGTTGGATGCAGTACGCAAATGCTCTGGATGAAAAGTTAACTTTAGGACTTCAATATATTTGAGAGTAACATCCATATCCTCTGTGACAATACTTCTTCTATTTGTCTCAGTAAAAATCCTATTTTGCATTCTAGGGCTAAGCATATAGAAATAAAACATCATTTTATTAGGGACTATATTTAGAAAGGGATTCTTAATTTAAAATTCATGGAAACGGACCATCAATAGGCTGATGTCTTTACAAAACCTCTTTCTGAAGATAGGTTTAACTTCATTCTGAAACATCTCAGAATGAAGCTTTTCCCTAAATAAATTGTTTTATTTACATATCTTAAACTTCAACATTTTGGTTATTTTCTGTGAACTGCTGATCAACCTGCCTTCAGAATTTTAGAAGTACAGATTGTATCAGAATCTATCCATGAAGATATGAGCGTTTCATTTCAAGGATAGAAGTGTGTTGTTAACGTAAGCAAACAGTTGTCATCCATTCATCAGCTACCTTCTGAGGCTGAACACACGTTCACTTTTCTGAAAGGTCAAAAGCGCTGATTGGGTGCATTAAGACACATGTCATGGGTAACCGTTCCAATATCTTTCTGAATCCCCTAAAATCAGTTGTCATTAATTCTTATAATAATTACTAATTATTTCTCTCTCTTACAGTTTATGTTTTCAAAAATCTATTTAAACGCAAGTTTCATTCTTTACACTCTTTCACATTTACTACATTCTAATTGTTCTCTGTTTGTACTTTCAAAACCCTTTCATCTTTCTCAAATTTCCTGTGTGAACATGGCTTCCTCAAGCGTCCAAAACACCAGTTCTCAGAGAAATGATTCTATGGAACAGTACGAAGAACCATTCAGAACTCTACTTACGCCCATTAACAACCTGGAAGTTCTTTCAAAACTGATCGTGGATTTTGAAAGTCTTCAAGAAAATGGATTCAATCTCTCTGAAGAGGTCAATGCTCAAGGATGGAACAAGTATTTTGACTATCTTCTAGGTCCAACGTTTCTAATTCTTGTGAAAGAATTATGGATTCATGCTTCATCCTCCAACCATCAAGTCACCTCGTATGTAATGGGGAAGAAGATAGTCATTACTAAAGACCTAATTGCAAGATTGATAGGTTGCAATGGTGGTGGCGTAAGGTGTATAGACATGGCTGAAAGATGTTCTGATGTTGCTTCAATTGCAAGAGAAATTTTCACTCTGGGTCTTCCCTCCAGCAAGATAAGGGATCTAAAGAATCATCACAGAATCTGGGCTAAGATAATTCTGGGATGCATCAACCACACAAAGCCAACCAGCTCTCCTAATTACATAAACATTGATAAGCAGTTTCTAATCTACTTTATCTCCAAGAAGACTAAGGTAAATCTTGCTCACTTGTTATTCAATCATTTGAGGACCAGTGTTAAAGAAACTAGAGAAGATAAGCATGCCAAAAGGGACTGGATACCCCTTGGAAGACTCATATCATATGTTTTGACAGAGAATAGGCTGATAGAGCATCTAACAGAAGCACAAGAAATTATCTCTCTAGAGGCAACTACTGGGAAGCCACTGAATGCAAAGAATCTGAAAAAGATGAAAATTATTGAGAACATCAAGAAGGAACCCAACGTTACTTATTTTGCAACCATCACCTCCATAAGAATTCCTCTGGATGATTTCCCTATGTTCTCTGAGATTGACTCCAAGCCTGAGATTATCGTTAGATATTTAGATGCGTGCAAGGCAGATGGCACAACACCAGAATTAAATATCCAGAACTTGCAACAGGCGGCTCCAGAAGTTGTTTTGAAGAAGAACAAGAAAAGGAAGGCATCAGCAGAAGGATCATCCCAGCGGACTCCAAAAGCTGCTAAAAAGAAAGGTAATCCTTCTTCTGTTACTGTTTTAGAATTAATATCTATATCAACATCTGAACCCTTACCTACCCAATCATAAATTCCTACCCCACAAACTTTTGATGATTTTGACATAGGGTTTGATCCCTCAGAAACTCTAAGTCTTAGAGAAACTCACTCCATTCCTATCAATCCAAATATTGAATCAACTCAACCAGAACTTGCAAAAGTTCTGTCAGATATTGAATCTTTTGACCAAAATATTTCTGCTCCCACACCAGAAAATCCAAACCCCCTAATCCCAGATAATCCATTCTCCGAAACTACACCAGAAGCTCCACAACAAGATATTCCACTACCAGATATTCCTCTCTCTCCACAACCAGAAATACCACTACCTCCATCTCCTCAACCAGATATTCCTCATCCACTATCTCCACAACCTGAACAATCACAACCAGAAGTTCAAACTTCTGAGAACCAACCATCTTAAACCTGTGAACTAGAACATCACAATGTTCAACCCAACCAATATGAAGAACCTACTTCAGATTCAGATACAATCCCTATTCCAGGAATCACTGAACCTCTGGCCATCCGCATGCCCCTCACCATCCTGGACTTTCCACAAATTCCTTCTTCTTTGGAATCAACACCACCAAATTCCCCAACTAGTCCAATAATTATACCAGACTCTCCCACTCCCTCACCAAAGAGAAATCCAAATGACAATGTAAGACTTGTCATTGATCCAACTGTTTTTGAACGTTTAGCTGCTATATCTCACAAAACCAAAATTTCCATTCCAAAACCATCTCAAACTGAAACAACACCAGATGTTGGTACTAGTCTGTTGATATTTGAAACAGAAATGCAGAAATGGATAACCTCCTTGAAGCAAGCTAGTCTAGAGATGACTAATCCTGCTGCTTCAGATTATCTTTGGACAAGTTTCAGAAAATGGATAAGCTCTGAAACACATAAGCTGCAAGAACAGAGCTACGGACAAGTTCAACAGAATTTCAGTGATATGCTCAAGGTATTTGAAGACCAAGTTTTGAGCCAACTGCTCAAGAAAGAGATTCTCCCTCTGGATAATGCTCCCTGGTCAGAACATTGTCCATCAGACAAAGTTCAACCAGAGTCAGAAGGTCTCACTCTGAATGCTGCTCCAGATGAGATGATTTCTGCAAAGGAATTGGTTCAAAATGATCAAGTTGCAGAATGCTCTGAGAAGCATCCAGTTACTGAAGATTCTCCAGCTCCCTCCTATGAAAGGCAAACTCTGGAAGAACTGAAGAGAGAAAATGTTGTCATACAGGAAAGGTTGGACAAGCAGGATGATACAAACAAAGAAATCAAGAGCATTTTGAGAAAACAGGAGGAAACCAACACCCAGATCAAGGGCTTGCTGGAAGCTTTGTTCACACGCCTTCCTCCTCCCTCTTAGATTTTCTTTTGTTTTTAAATCTGTTTATATGTAATATTTATTCTACATTGCTACTGTTCTGAACTTCTCATCATTGCTTCTTTTTTAATATAAATCCTTTTTAGCTCTGATTATATGTTCTTTTTGATAACTGACAAAAAGGGGGAGAAAGAATAAGATATTTTCAATAATGGCTTACTGAGACAGAAGTCCCAAACATTCTAAACTACTTAACTTCTTTCTTTTGAAAAGCTTGAACAAGTACAAACCTCTGATGAAAGACGCAGTTAAGTTCTGATGCTCAAAGACTCGAGGAATTAAAAGGGAAGTAATCAACTCAGGGGGAGTTTTTTCTTCTTAATTCTATACTTTTTATTCTTTATTCTTAATTGAAAAATCTGGTTTTTGTCATCATCAAAAAGGGGGAGATTGTTAGAACATAGTTTGATTCTACAACCCTTGATTAGAGTTTTGATGATAACAAATACAAAGAATAAATAAATACAAAGTATATATACACAGAACAAATATGCTCCTTAAAAATATGTTTTGTATATGAAGAAGTTCTGATGGGATCAGCATCAGAAGATAAGCTAAAATATTACATGCTGAAGTAAACAGATTATACGCTGAAGATTGGTGACCAGAACCTGCTCTTAATTACAATAAACTCTTATTCTGAACAAAGACATATCTAACCAAGTCATCAATATTCTGAAGCGTCATCAGCAGTTAAGCAAAGAAGACTCTGAAGCGTTACTGTACATTCAAGACAGAATTAATGCCAACGGCTTTCTTCAGACAAGATCTTCTACAAAAGGAAAGTGTGTTATTAACATTAAACTTGATTTATGGACAACGTCTTTGCCTTGCCTATATAAACAAGTCTGCTTGCAAAGAAGCACGTACGTACACACACAGTAATTTGCAGAGATTTCAAAACCATGCATATTCAAGCTCTAGCAAATTTATTCTTCCTTCTAAGCTTAACCTGTGTAATTTATCACAGTTGTGATAAACTTTTTTGTTAGAAAACAACAACACATTCTTGTACAATTATTTGTAAAAGATGCCCTTGAGATTAACCGGATTATGGTTGTACTCAAGAAGACTTTAACAATTGTTAAAGTAGTTGTTGTAATCTTTTGAGATTAGTGGATTAAGACCTCGTTGGAGAGAGGCGAAGTCACCTTGACGGGTGGACTGGAGTAGTTTGAGATCAAACGAACCAGGATAAAAATACTATGTCATTAAGCTGTTTTTGATCCAAGTTTTCAATTCAACCCCCCCTTCTTGTGTTTTTCACATCTTCAAAATCTTCCTAAATTATCTTCATATTTAAAAGTCAATACTCTTCAATATTCTTCTTGATTCTTCTTGACCTACAAAATGGTGCCACATATCTTGACTTACAAAATAGTACCATATAGGATAATATAGATACTTTGTTATCCTCAAGGTATATTCTTGTTTTGTGAGTTAATCGAATATAACAATCCACTTCAACTCCGGCGCGATGTCGTATGCTCCCTCATAGGACATCTCATCCGACATGTTGTTCCAGATGTTGAAATACTTCAACTCAACATGTCCTAACAAAAGATATGACTTCTTGTTCAACCTGTTCCTGTTAGCAAGATAAAATATCCTATCTAAAAAAATTGCTGCTATATTTGTTTTACAAAAATTAATGCCAATCCTTAAAACTAAGGAAGTTACAATCTCCCCCTTTGGAAAATTTTGGCCAAACCAAATACATTAAAAATTAAAACCCAATACCACAACAATTAGCTTAGTCTTCAGAAACTACTAAGCACAAAAACATGGAGTTAGTCATCAGTTAAGATGTCAGGACATCTTATTTTACATCTTCTTTCTATCAACTCCATTGCAGAACAAACTTCAGCATCAAGGAACATCAACCTCAGGCTAAAAAGAAGGAAAGTCCTAAAGCCATCTGATGCACATGATGCACATGAGGAAGAAGATAGTCTTCTCTCCCCCTCAACCTAGGAATCTATTCTTGTCACAAATGAATAGGCCTTTCATTGGAATTGAAACATTAGACAAATAAGAAGCACCCACCATTCAACCTGGATAGTTCAAAACACAAGTCACAAATGTGTTCACAACTTATAACACAAGTCACCAAAGCCAACCCAAACACAAGGAAAAATAGCACCTCATATCTGATACCTTTGTGACACATCTTGAAAAAAAACCTTCAGCCTACACTGAGCATCACCCTGATCACCTTTCTCCCCCTTTTTAGACAAACATTGGCAAAGGGAGCCTTCACAAAACCAAACCTCATAACAGAGATGAAACTACCAAATACTCACAAGGTGGAAGAGGGAAGAAGTAACCTCTATAAAAAGCTGAGCATCCATAAAATTAAAACAATCCTTAAAACCACTATTCATAATCTCTTTTGTTGGTTTTCCCAAAAATATGTCCCGAACAAAGTTCTGATTTCTGGTCAGATAATGTCTGTTGTAACCATACCAACTTTAACCAACAATTCTTCAGCTAAGACCAAGATGCTTCATAGAAAATTATCTTCCACTCAACTCCAATTGCACTCCTTTCAGCCTTCAAGAGTGACACAACTCAACATACCACATCATCACAAGTGGTATCTCCAAACATACCATACACTTGGTCCCAAAAAGCACTTATAGCCACATGTCACGACATGCTGTCTAACATCACTTTTTCCGCAAGCTACACATAATGTGTACCATTGCAGAAATAAACCATAAACAAGACCTTTATTCCCCCCTGTTATGGAAAATCCAAGCTCCTCCTGAACATGGCTTTTCAACATCAGATAAAAACACATGAAGATTCTCACATGCTTAGAATGACGAATCATAATTTCACATATCTGCTGACCATCCCAGGTCTTTAGACTTCTTCAAGAGCATGTTTTGTCATGTCTCTTTGGAAGGTAGAGATGTCATGCATACCAACCTTACAACCTTCACACATTCTCAGCTTGCTTAAAAGCTTTTACTGAGAGTCAGACAAACATTCAAATTAGACGTCAATATCTGATAATTTCCTTCTGCCCTTTTATCCACTAGTAATTGCTGATACTAGTGAAGACTTCAACATAATGGTCATGCATTCCCCAAGCATGCTAATATAGATAGGATCAGAATCTGCATATTCTAATCCACATTGTCAGAACTACCACTTCCTGACAACAGAGTTGATCCTCAATCCTCCATATTCACAATCTCAATCCTTCTTCAAGGATAAAAGAATGATGTTACAACATGATTTAGGACATCCATTTTTATACACAAAACCTAATCAGTTGGTTCTTGATTTATCATTCAAAGAGCTCATTATACTTGATATTACTTTCAAACAAGAAGATCTCAAAGGTATACCCCTTCTGTAGCTTATTCAGGTAACCATAGACACCTGAACACCAAATGAGAGAAATAAATTCTCATAAAGTTTCTGAAACAAGGAGTTCAAAAACAAGATTTGTATCCACACCTCAGATAAGTACCCAGCTCCCGACGGGGTCTTTACCATTAGTAATATGCACACCTTCATAAGATCAGACTCATACCCAACACCGACAAGGTATTTGTCACCAGAGGAAAGCTTCCTCAGACACACATGCAGATGATACTCCCTTTCACTAGATGTTAGAATATTTAATCTGACATCTTTCTTATTCATTTTTTAGCACAAAGGGGATTCTTCACAATATTCCAGACTTGGTCAGAGACTAGACCTCATACTCTATCATGGTCATACATTTCAACTTTTGAATCCATTGGCGATCAATAATTTTCACCCCATGATCTTCAATATAGCTTCCTTCCAAGAAGCTGCTGACACTAGAGATGATGTTCCAACGTCTCTTCTGACATCAATCTCAGTCACATGGATTTCACTTTTAACTATGGTTCTGGAGACAACACCATAGTAATCCATACATCTCTCTCGAAGGAGAACACAAGAGAACCATACTTCAGCATCTAATCGTATATGCATATTCCAAACATCAGCTAATAGCCCACCATAGGGGGCTTCTTCAAAAAAACTAGACCTCCTATAAAGTTCCATTCTTATGCTCATAATGAAGAGATTCCCTCTAAAATGCATAGCATAACACCTATGGTATTTAATGATCATACCATAAACATAGAAGTTTGTTTCTCCCATCCTTCAGCCTTAACTAATTGGAAACTAACTATTTGGATGAATCCCACCATGACTATAAGTTAATCATCCAAAACATTAACTTAACCCAGGTTGATACATCTCCTATTGAATACAACCTCTTGTATGTATCTTCCACTTTTAGAAGAACAAGAGTTCCATGTTCTCATAGACCTGATAAGAGATATAAAGTTTGAGTAAACAATCTCTATCCCGTTTGAGAGAAATACCAGTCAAACATGTTGAGAAAAATAAATCCTCAACACAAGTATGTTCAGACATTATGTATGACATCTCTTCAAGAATCTTCAACTCTAGATTTGAGATTCTTCATTAACTTCTATGAGCATTTTAATAATAACACATTCTCCTTCTTCATAAAAGCAAATATGTGGTTAGTGCATACCACCATTAACCTCCTCTAGTATAATCTATTTTATGGCCACCAACAAGATTCCAAATATCTGGCTCCTTTGATCAGAAGGATCCTCCAGATATTAGAGAGAAAGTCCTTGACATTTGACCTATATGTAAAAGGAATACACAACAATAATAACTCCTCAACAGTCTTCAGGAACAACAAACCCGTGCACATACACACCATACTCCAGGTGCAACAAGTTGACCTTGGTTGGAAAATAAATGAAACCTTCAACACAGTAGCTTGCCACAAAAGCTACACGCCTGAAAACAACAGAGACAGGTCCAATACATACCATGTCATCAACAATCCATCCTCCACTTCTAAGGACCATTCAATCAACAATATGTATTATCCAAGTTCAAACAATTTTTCAGTAGAACCTTCTACCTTGCACATACACTAGAAAGTATCCCCTAAGGATCTCATCCAGAAACATACAAGATGCATGCTCTGATACCAATTGAAATTCTGGTATGACAAAACTCATATGTTCTATGACATGTTATGACATCTGATCTAACATAAACAAACAATTAAGGTATCAACAATAAAAAAAAACTGAAAAGCATAAACAACACACCAGAATTGTCAACCCAGTTCGGAGCAAGTATTCTACTCTGGGGGCATACCAAGCTATAGACAAACCCACTATGATAATATTAACTCAAAGCTAAACTCCCCCATTTACAACTACTCACTTAATCACTACCCTTCCTAGATTTCTATATAAGACTCACCTAGATATGAGGCCCTCCTAAATCCCTCTTCAATCACAGATAATGATTGGATCAACACAATTCAGAACAAACAGGAAGACACACTTCCATGAAAATCTCTAACCAAGACTCTTGACTAAGACCACACTTGGAGTTGCTTCAAAGATTTCTCCAATAAAAATACTCAACTCATTACTTCACAACTTCTGAGTCAGAACAATAGTGACCATCTCACAACCCGAGTGGTTCACCTACACCAACTCTCCTCGAGAGAGGCTATAGACTAAGCACTAATGATTACATATTTTCAAAACACGGCTGGTACAAATTCTAGGTAACAAAGCTTCTATTTATAACCTATACCCAACTGGATTTGGGCCTTCAAATAACAGCTCTTTGGCTGTTATAAACTAGCAGAAAATTATTCTATAAAATAGATCTTCAATCAAATCTTCCTAAATTATCTCCATATTTAGAAAATTCTTCTATAAAATAGATCTTCAATCAACTCTTCAATATTCTTCTTGATTCTTATTGACCTACAAAACATTTCCACATATATTGACCTACAAAACACCGCCACATATGATAATATAAATACTTTGTTATCCTCAAGGTATAGTCTATTTTTGTGACTTAATAGAATATAACAGTCCACTTCAACTCAGGCGCAATGTTATATGCTCCCTCAGAGGACATCTCATCCGACATGTTGTTCCAGATGTTAAAATACTTTAACTTAACATGTCCTAAGAAAAGATAGGATTTTTGCTCAACCTGTTCATGTTAGCAAGATAAAACATCCCATCTAAAACATTGTTGCTATATTTGTTTTACAAATATTAATGCCAATCCTTAAAACTAAGGAACTTTCAAGGGGTTTATGACTGAAAGCGTACATGCATGGAGGTGTAGTGAGAGAACTAGTAATTATTACTATTATTATTATTAGAATTATAGAATAATTATTATATTTATTTAATTAAATAATTATTTAATTAGAGAAGGGAAAGGTTGGAATTATGATTTAGGGTTACAAGGGTTATTAGTTGAATAACATAGAAGTGAGAAGTTAATAAGAATCAGAACGTGAAAACAGAGAACGATCGTAGAAGAGAGAAGAGGAGAAAGGGGCACTAGGAGGCTAGAGCAAAGGATTTCATCGTAAGAGTTAAGAATCATCAATATAAGGTAAGGGTGGGATTCTAACTCTATAACCGTTTGCATAATGATGGAGAATGGTAGTGATTAGGTTTCCATGGTTGTGTGTTCTTGAATTCTAATTATTTTGTTTATTGGGGTTTAATATTGTTGATCAATTTGTTGATGCATTGTGATAAAATTGGTAAAATTGATGATGTGAAATAAGATAGATTGATGGGAATTAATCTTGGTAAACTGCCTTCCCGGAGCGTCTGACCTACACTTATTGCTCTATTGTTGTTGTTGAACAGGTGCATGATTAGAATTTAATACCACTCCCACAGATTGATTGTGGTCATTTTTACTACGGCCCTTATGGCCATAAACAACATTGGTTTCCTTTTTATTATTGAACTTCTTATTTAAAGCACTCAAAGACGCAGCCACTTGAATTTTTCTTCTCTTCATACCACTTTCAACATGTTCTCCAATTAGAATCAGCTCAATAAAACCAGATGAGGAGCTTCCAATCAGATAGTTAAAGAATGGACCTGTTAGAGTACCCATGAACATATCAACTAAATCCCGGTCAGACAAGGGAGGTTGCACCCTTCCAGCTAAGTCTCTCCACTTCTGGGCATATTCCTTGAATCCTTCATTCGAACCCATAGTCATGTTTTGTAATTGACCGCAAGTTGGTGCAAGGTCAACATTGTATTGATACTGCTTGTAAATGCCACAACCAAATCTTCCCAAGTACGAATGTTGGTTCCCTCCAGCTGATAGAACCACTCGAGTTGTGTACCAGATAAACTTTCCTGAAATAAATACACCCATAACTTTCTATCAACAGTATGGGGTTGGATCTTCCGAACATAAGATCACAGATGAAGTTTCAGACAAGACACACCATCATATTTAGCAAAAACATGGACTTTGAACTTGCGAGGGATAACCACCCCGGAATAAAACCCAGCTTTCTAAAATCCAACCCAGGCACTTTCTGGATTTCCATAGCCTTAAGACGGTCTTCTAGCTGCCTGTATTTGTCGTCGGTAAGAGGATATTGTTCATCATAATAGTCTTCATCCTTAGAAATCTTACTAGAACCAAGGTTACTTCCACCTTAAGCCCTGATACTTCTACCATCTTTCTCTGGGTTGTCATCTTCATCAGAGTTGATATCAACAGTTTGGACTGGTTTAGCAGGACCTTTGAATCTCCTTCCCATGTTAAGGATAGGAATTGGCTTTCGAGTCTTCTTATTTTTGGCAATGAGCGCCATTATATCCTTCTGTCCTTGAGCTAGGTTCAAGAGAGTTTCATGTAATTGGGAATTATGTGCTTGGAGTACCTTGACGGTCCGTTTAAGAGCCATATTTTACTGAAATAAACAAGAAGAAGATGAGAAAACATGTATGGGAAAACCTGTTTATGTAATGATGCATGATATGCAGATGCTATGTTTTCAAGGATCTTCGCCAGATTTAAATTTTCTTAAAAAGAGGAAACAAGATAAATTTTAGTAATAAACTGAAATTACAATTTCTTTTAATAAGAAGAGTTACAAAATAGAAAAAATATAAATTCAAATCTCCCATGAATGCTTCCTCTTTGTGTTGACATATGCATTAAGGCTTTGTTCTTCGTGGAGTCATTTCGTTAGCTCTAGTACTTTCTTCTCACTAGCATAGAACTGAGCTTCAAAGGTATCTCTCTATTCCTTAAGTTAAAACTAGGATTTATGTAGTTCTTATAAGTTAGTAGGCATATCGGGATGAAGAACATTATGAGGAACATCCTCTTCTATAACAGGATCTACGATCACTAGTAATATAGTAGGATATGGAATTCTAAGATTCTGAGCACGAGACCGCACCCATCTAAGGTAAGGCTCTAGGGGAATGGAATTATTGTGTCCCAAAGTCTAGCTATCAATCTTGTTGACCGCGGCCCAAGCATGTATAAACCTTTGATGCTATTTTTGGGGATCATTCACGTAGTCGAACACAATACTCCAGATGAGAATATCATGAGGACCGTGTCATCGAGCATAACCAAACTGACGAAGAGCTAAAGAAGGGTTGTAAGTGATGCTTCCTCTTATACCAAGGAGTGGTACATTATGAAATTTCCTACAACAATCAATGACAGTGACATCTTCCTGAGATCGAGAGTACCAATGGATATCTGCATGAGTGAGTGACATCAACTTTTAGGACCACCGTAAACCTTGTTCGTTCTTCATCACAGATCGGGGAAGGTGCAAAATAAACCACCTGGACAATAGAGGTATGCAACACATAAGAGTTCCCCGCTTCTTCATAGTACGAGTGTGGAGGGGATGCAAGACATCTCCAAGCAAAGTAGCCACTGAATTATGGGTGACAAATATCTTGATGGCACTCACATCTATGAATTGGTCTGGATTAGGGAATAGTACCAAACCATAGATCAGCAAAGCCAAAATATCCTCAGAAAAGCACTAAAATTCATGGCATCTAGAAACCTCTGATCCCTTTCTATCATAAATTGAGGAGAGAAACCCTTGACTTCATCCCTTGTTTCCCAATTAGATACAATGTCTGGTTGTTTCAGATGTAGGGCTCCCGCAATGTCTTCAGATTTTAGAACTGGCTCTAGACCGGTGAAAGGTATCTGATCAAGAATAGGCACTTCGAGTAAATTCGAGAATTCTTCCATTGTGGTCACCAACTGATAATCTGGGAAGGTAAAACAATGATGCTTCGTATCCAAGAACTAGAAAAGAACACTCATCATGTCTTCCTTAAAGCCAGTGGTAACCAGACTGAGTAGATGACCATGTCTCTTGGTGAACAGGGAATTATCGAGAACCTTTGAGGCTAATTCCTTAAGTTGAGAAGGTTCCATTATGAAGTTGATCCAGATGGTATTCCTACGACTGGAAGCCATGACCCTACAACACAAAACAAAGATAAATCCCCTAGATACTTGAAATGGTTAGTCATGACATGATAATGTTATGATGTCATGATAATATGTTCAAATAGATAATAAAACACAAGCAAAGAACACAAATCCTTAGGTTTAGGCTTGCACGGGGTTTGCAGGTAAGTACCATCTTGAAGCTCAGTTGGCTCAACCTGTCCTAGAGAAGTAACTAGGTTCTAGGGATCTCAATATCACTGATCTTTCCCACAAGCTTCGTCTAGCACGACAACTGACTTGCCACCAAACAAAACTCGAGATTCGAATCTCAATGAGTGTAGTATCGAGTATCAACCAACCTCATACTACACCAAATTCGGCTATCTCACTACCTTCTAATGGCTAAGTTAGGTCAATTAAGATTCTAAGGTAATTTAGTGCTTATGACACCATGCGGTAGCCTAGTATGCTCCCCGAATAACTCGAGGGATACCTTATGCATCGCACTAACGTAGCCATCATCTCAAACATATCGGTATACGCTGTATAGTTTCAATGATCTATTGGTACTTACCTAAAATGTCCCCAAGATCCGGGTATAGGATATGTAGGATCAAGCGCTTACCACTGAGCTAAAAGCAATTACTTGTAGCCAAGGTGCAACTTTATTTCCATATAATACGAGCATTTTCAGGGACTGCACCTAGTTTACTAAGCACCCATGGCTGGGATGTTAATCCCCTTTCAAATCCTTAAGGTTGACGCTGGATATTTTAATCTAACAATCTCCCCCCCAATATCAGCCGAGGGGATTCGAACCCATGACCATGCTCTGATACCACTTGTAGGATCAAGCGCTTACCACTGAGCTAAAAGTAATTGCTTGTAGCCAAGGTGCAACTTTATTTCCATATAGTACGAGCATTTTCAGGGGCTGCACCTAGTTTACTAAGCGCCCATGGGTGGGATGTTAAGCCCTTTCGAATTCCTAAGGTTGACGCTGGATATTTTAATCCAACAAGATCTTTGCAAGAAATTAAGTCCCAAATGTAAAGCATACAAACAAACAAGGAAAGCATTTAAAAATGATATAACTCTAAGGTAACCCCACTTTTTTTTAGTTTCCCCAGCAAAGTCGCTAGTTCTATAATACGGTGGGAGAACTGACTTGGTTTTTGCATTTGATCACAAATGTTGCGGATAGCAAGATTCTCCACCGACTTTTCTTTTATCCAATAAGGAAAGGGTGAAAAGAACAGGAAATACTTTCGATATTTTCTTGAGTTCGGGGGGTAAGTTATGAAAAGGGAAGATGTTAGCATCCTTTTCATCCGTAGTTATCTATAGGCTCTTAGTCTCTAGCTCACTTTGTTTGAAATGCTTTGTGTCATGTGTGTTTGAAAATATTTTGAAAACGCCTAAGTGCGGCAACTTTGTAATGATCCTCGTATCATTTGAGAACACATAGAAAATGTTTGTTTTAAAAATATTTCATAAAAGTGTTTGTTTGAAAAGATGTTTGGTGTGAGAAAGCGATTAACAGTATTCTACCCTGACTGAAAGATCTTTCGTGTTATTTTACTCCACCTTAGATAGTGCTATACATACCATTAGTTAGTAGGAAGCCCTATCGTCGGATGTGTGAGGGACATATGCGGGTCATCATACAGTCATAAAAGAAACTCATAGAGACGCTTTAACAATTATCATTTAAGGGACTAGATCATTTACCGAAGGCAACATCGAAAGGGTCATCGAGGGACTATGATCTTTTGTATCAGAGGTCTTTGCTAAAAGTCCCCACATTCGAGGGACATGACTATTTAATCGAAGGCAACGTGTGAGGTTAACCTAGAGGTGCGTGTGTGAATATTGATTCAATTCAGTTATTTTATCTTGGATTTAGGCTTTTCTACGTTTCGTTTTAGATCTTACCATACAAACCCTAATTACTAGCAGTTATAAGGAAAGCAGTAAAGCAGAAAATTAAAAGTCCTACGCTATTACAAAGCTTCGGGGAAAGGGGGTACAAACCACAAAAATTGGGGGAAAATAAAAAGGAAATAAAACCCTAGTTAAACTATTACATTCTGTAGCAGTTACATAATCGAGAAAAATACTAAATGCAAAAATAATATAGCGCGAAGATTGTAAAACAAGAGAAAAATTATTTGATGAAAAGGACTTGATAATTAACCTAACATATAATTAATTTTAATTGATTAAAAAAATTGTTTAAGTGATTAAATTAAACAAACCCTAATTACTAAGTCGATTTTAATTTGAGAAAGAAAAACTAAAATAATTAAATTAGGGTTTATTAATTAAGACGTAAAATTAATTAAAAATTAAAATTTGATTAACCTAAAAACTAAATTAATCTAAAAAAATCAAATTAATCTAAAAATTATTAGGGTTTTGTTATAAAAGGTTTTGAAAAAGGTATATGTAAAAAAATAAAGGGAAAAGAGTTAGAAGAAATAGAAAATTATGTAAAAACTCAAAAGTGGTAGGGGTGGGTGTTGAACCCACGCCTTCAAAAGTTTCCAGCAGCATGCTCACCACTAGGCGAGGCGCGTGGCTTTTCTAGGATACGTATTCAACATGTTTTATAATTAACATACAAAAATATGAGAAATATAAAACAAAATAGCAAAACAGAGGATCGAACCCGTAACCAGAGGGAGGAATGACTTAGCGCGTGCGGTTTAACAACTGGGATGGTAATACATCCATTAATATAACTGAAATAATAAATATATATTATATAAACAAATATATTGACCGGAGAAGCGCCGGAGCCCTAGCTCCGGTCGTCTTCTCTTGCGACCTGTTTCTTTAAACAATGCAAAAAAATAGTTAGTGATCCAAAATGTCATACCCCGCTAATTCAACCCTTTGAATCCAAATATGGGCTTAATTTTGGCTAAAAACCATTGTATCATAGGTTTCAAAGCAAGCAAAGCTGGTCAGAGAAATCATGGCAATTATTCGCTTCATCGTGCATGAGACCCTTATGATGGTCTAGACCTGTTCAGATGCACCTCAGGAACATGTTTGTGATATCAATACAATTTAAAACAAAGAAAATTAAAAAAAAAATTGTAAGAATGTTAAATTGATTATGCCATG
This sequence comes from Vicia faba, assembly GCA_948472305.1. NCBI lineage: Eukaryota > Viridiplantae > Streptophyta > Magnoliopsida > Fabales > Fabaceae > Vicia > Vicia faba. The sequence continues at coordinate 93,037,211 of OX451741.1, forward strand.
CAATGCAATTTCACGTGCTTTGGGACATCAAAACCATCCCAACTTACTCTGTGGAATTATTAGGAATGAACGAGAGGGTTGTTTGTGGTGAGAAGGTTTGAAAATAGGGTTTTCAAAACTTAGGGTTCTTGGAAAATTTTGATGTTTTTTGACAATTTTGTGGTGCAAGGATTTTTTGTATTTGCTCTTGTCTTGATGTTTGAATTTATAGAGAATTTTTAGGGCTAAAACAACTGGGCTTGGACTCTTGTGCAAAAGATATGATTTTGTCTTATTTATTTTATATTATTAATGACTTAAATCAAAAATAATTAAAATAGTTAAAATAAAACAAGGCCAAAGGGTGTATAAATGAATTATGAGGTATATGAAGAGTATAACACACGTTTGGACCTTAAAACCATGGCTTAATAGTCCAAAATATCAAGCTTTCTCAATTTGGTCTTCATGCATTTGCTCAAAATTTCCCAACTTGCAATGGACATAACTCACTCAATCTTTACATTTTGAAGGTGATGTTGGACTTTTTGGAAAGATCAAGACGTCCTCTACAACCTCTAAGTTGATTATTTTTGCTTTTAAAGACTTTATGTTGATCTAAGTTCCCTTAAAAAAAGTGTCTTTTTGTTGACTTTTGAAATGACATGTAATGTATTAGCTTATATCTCTCAAATGAAGCATTTTTTGAACTTGAGCTTAGAGAGACAAAGTTATAGGAATGAGATCCAAATGTGAAATAATACATATCATCGAGGTTATGAGATTAAAGGAAAGACTGAGGATTTATTGATATGGTAAAAGTCCTCTACTTGGATAAAAACTTCATTTGGAGCGAAACGAATTGGATTATACTTGGTGTAGTAGCATTTCTTATATTGGAGGATACTTAACAATTGTGTTATGCTATGTGCATGCAAATGAGACTATGTAATGGATTCTGGGTGTTTATGTCTCATTGACGTGATTGAAAAGAAGGAGATTAAGAAAATGTTTGTAAGCCTTAGAGAGATTGTTATACATTATGCTTAGGTAACTTTGAGCACAAGTTATAAAGAAAACACTATTATAGTCTAGTAATGATGGTTTATGCAACAATCATGGTTATCGGCTACCTATTGACAAATTGAGGAAACAATCACCCTCAATCTCTTGTTGATAGTAGACGGGATCGTATTGGATGGGATAGACTGGTCTTTGCAGCTTGATAGTATGTAAAGTGATTGACATTCTATCAAGAGAATAGTCCATAAGTTCGCTTGAACCTAATGGGAAAGTAGCTATGAAAGAGTTAGAAATTGTTAAACATTTCAGAGACTTGAGTTTCTACGTGAGTTAACGCCATAAAGTGGAAGGTTGAGTATACCAGAAGTGAATAATGAATTTCTAGTAGATATTAAAGAGAGTCATAAGCTAGATGTGAAATTTGTAGATCTGATAATTGATGGAAGTCAAGATGAAGACAACGACTTTTAGGTAAATGATCAGAGTGGCGTAGCTGAAGCATGATGTGGCATAATTTGTTATGCGTATATGAATTGTTATGAGTCGAGGGTTAAACATCAGAAGCCTGAGGGAATGATAAAAACCAGTGGACATTCCAGAATGGAAGTGATAGGTGAAGGGTTTGTATATTATTCGTGTTGCTGACATGTCAATAGAAAGTATAAATTTGCATGTTTGATTGGTGAGACGTAGCATTGTGGTACTGGTGTGTGTGTGTGTGTGTCAATGTTGTTGATATTATGGTTATGATTATGTGCTTAAGATGACATTTTTATGTAATGAAGTGATAGATTTTGTATCCTAGAGTGATGGGACAAGGAGTGAGATGAACTGGTGTGTTCATAACCCGATAGCAATGAATCTTGTGAGGTTATTGTGGTTGACTATGTGGGATGTTGGTTAGTGTTATTTGAAATGATGTCAAACATGAAATGGGAGCCAGATAGTAGGATGCAAGAGTCGTATCCAGATTTGTTAGTATCAAATGATTTTTCAAGGACGAAAATATTCTAAGTGGGGGAGAGTTGCAGCACCTCGTTTTTAAATTTAAATTATTTTAATTAAGTAGTTATTCAATGTAGTATTATTGGTGTGTTTTGATAAACATTGGGATTTATTATGGTGCTTTGACGAGAGGTGATTACCTTGGAAATTATGGAAGTTAAGGCATTGGGGGTGTATGACCGAAAACATAGAGGCATGGAGGTTTTGTGAGAGAACTAGTAATTATTTTATTATTAGTAGTAGTAGTAGAATAATAGAATAATAATTATATTTATTTAATTAAATCATTATTTAATTAGAGAAGGGAAAGGTTGGAATTATGACTTAGGGGCCCAAGGGTTATTAGTGGAATAACATGGAAGTGAAAAGTTAGAAAGAATCAGGACGTGAAAATAGAGAATGGTCGTAGAAGAGAGACGAGAAGAAAAGGGCACTAGGAGGCTAGAGCTAGGGATGTCATTGTAAGAGTTGAGACTCGTCAATCTAAGGTGTTGTACCTCAAAATTTTCCCTCCCATTTTCACTCAAAACATGTTCCTAGAGGTCCTCAATTACTCAAGGTTGACTAAGAATTGACAAGAGAAAGTCTCCTCCTAAGCAATGAACCTCTAACTAGGGTTTCACTTATCATCAAGATGTGTAAGTTCCAAAGGTCTCAAATGTTTTCCATTGTCCTAATATTCCTATAATACTTTTCATGACATGTTTCATGCCTTGCACTACAAGTTTGCTCAATCAATTACTCAAATGTTTGAAAATCAACTATATTGGGTCAAAAGTCAACTGTGGCCTATATACAGTCAAACTTCAAGGCTTTTGGTCAACCTCAACATTTTGAAGAGATATCCATCATTTTATCAAGGGTTGATCATGATTCCCCAAGAAATGCTCCTAATTCATCAAAAGTCAGGAATTGCTAATTAGGGTTTCTATAGGAAAAGTCAACCAAACTTTGACCAGGCATAACTTTCACATATGTTGTACCCCAAAATTTTCCCTCCCATTTCTCATTGGTTTCTCACCACAAAGCCCTTGAAGCTCAAGATCCAGTTAGGGTTTCATCTGCTCAAGACCTCTCCTTGCACTGTTGACTCAAATTAGGGTTTGTGTTTGCACAAAGATGCTTTGACCTAAAATGCCTAATATGACTTTCATGCTTCATATTGGACTCCCAAGTTTATCCATACCAAGTTTCAAACTTTGATTCCAAATTTTGCCCAGTCAATTGGACAGTTGACCTAGAAATCAGCTGTATCAGGGAAAAAGTCAACTGTGGCCAATTAACAGTCAAACCTCATGAAAATTGACCTACATCAACATTATGAACTCATATGGTCCATTTGATCAAGTTTGGATCACAACTCCATAAGAAATTTGATCAGATCACCAAAAGGGCAAAATAGTCATTTTTAGGGTTTTGACTGCACAAAGGCAATTCTTGACTGTTTGACCTAGCCAATGGCAAACCAAGCTCATATATGGACTCAAGGACCCCATGGAATTATCTTGACATGCTCAACAAGCTCAAAAGATCCCAAGTACACAAGGTTGACACTTGAATTTCCCAGTCAACTGATCAATTTTGACTGTATACTGAAAAGTGAAACTTTGACTTTTTGGTCAAAATCAAGAGTCAAGATTCATTTTTCATCAAAACATGCCAAATCATGAAACTTGTTCACCAAGAAACCAAGAAATGCAAATTAGGGTTTAAAATGGAATTTTTCATAACTTAGAATTTTTCTAAGTTATGGAAAACCCTAATTTTTTCCCAACTTTGCCCCACTGTTTCACCAAGATTCATTTGGATTCAAACAAAAGTCAAAACATGAAATTTGTAGCTTGTTGCATAATCTACAACTTTGATTCACAAAGTTTTCTCATTTGAAGCTTGTATCTCAAGTTACAAATTTTTGAATAAGGGCACTAAACCATTCTTAACTTAGTGAATTTTTGACCTATTTTGACAAGGTTTTTTACCCCACTTCAAGGCCATTTTCCATACACTTCCACTTGGAATTTCAAATTGCACTTCAAAGATGGATTTTATTACACATTCCAAGCTTTCCAAAATGTCCAAGAACTTCTCAAACAACCTCATGGTTAGGGAGAATCGAATTTCACAATATGGCAAAAACTCACTTTGTTCATGACCAAGTTACATGTCCATAACCTTGCAATTTGAACTCAGCATGCCTTAAGCTAGATTACAGGTCTTTTATCTCATCTACACTCCATAATTTAATGCCAATCCTTTGTGCCAAGGTGTTGTTCTATGAGTTTGGACATTGTATGCAAGATTAATCCATTTATAGATAAAGCATAATATCCATTCTTGAAAAGTTGCACTTTATGTCAAATTGAAAATCCAACAAGTACATTGCAAATCTGATTGGCACAAGATTATGAGCATAACACACTGATCAAGGAGGGATTATGCAGCACATTAGGGGGTCCTCTACATGCCTAGAAACACAAGTTGGCATTTGTTGCTTAAAGTTGAAGAAAAGTGCCATAACACATACCAACTACCATATCAGCTCAAGAACACTTAGACAAACTTATCAAACACATTCCACACAACACAACCAAGCTAATACATGAGCCCTTAGCCTTCAAAACACCCTCAATCTCAGAATCACTCTAAAACTGCAAAAACAGGGCAAGGCCCGCAGTTTGAGTATCATCTCTCAATCCCTTCAAGCATTCTTGCCCAAACCAGTTCACATACATCCCCTAACATCTATGCAAGCTAACCAAAAGCAAAAACACGACCTGTAATCCCTCTAACTGGTTCCACCATTTTCACATTTCTGACTTGCAGGTGAAGTTCTCTAGCTCGATTCAGAAGCTTTCAAGACAAAGTAAACATTGGAATAGCATCCCTGGACCTCAAGGAAGCTTTTCCAATCATCACCTTGCACTGAAAGTTCCTACATTGCCAGATTGAACTTCAACTGAACAGGTAAGTTTTTGAATTCGTATCTCTCTTATTAGGCATTGTTAGCTTTAGGTTTGTGAAGAGAATATGTCATAATCATTGCCCTGAACATGCCCATATAATTAGATTTTATTTATATTATGTGTGTTGCAAGAATTTGATGCCTGAACTTTGAACAAAAATTAGGTTAAAAATTGGGAGAGAAGAAATTCTCTCTCATTTCCGAGAGTTAGATCATCTTCTTTACATGTATGAAATCGTGAGATGATGCTTTACATTTTTTGTGTTGGAAGTTTGTTCAAAAAATCAAAGAATCAGGATCTTGATGTTGAAGCAAGAGGCGCGCGTATTTTTCAAACATTGTTTGCTGGAGGTTGAAGACAGGTCTTCTGGGCTGGGCCTGGAATATTTTTCTTATTTGCACCACATAATTGCTTTTACACCCCCAAGGCCCATTTGCTTATTTCTTTGATTTTTTGACTTTTTCCTTTTTTGATTGACTTTATTTATTTTTTCTCATGACATTAAAAATATAAAAATATTTTTTCTCACCATTTTTGATTTTGTTAGGCATTTATTTTACTATCTTTTAGTTTATACATAAATAGATATATATATATATATATATATATATATATATATATATATATATATATATATATATATATATATATATATATATATATATATATATATATATATATATATATATATATATATATATATATATATATATATATATATATATATATATATATATATATATATATATATATATATATATATATATATATATATATATATATATATATATATATATATATATATATTGGTTAAAATACTAAAAAAAATAGTACAAATGCATTTCTATACATTTTTATTTTTGTTTTACTTTCTGAAAATATTTTATAGAAAAATTACTTTTTTTATTAAATATTAAATATTATTATTTTTTATATATAATACATATTTAGAACTTAGTACATAAATATATATATTTATTAATATATTTAGAATAAAATACTAAAAATATACATATTTTATTTTATTAAATATTAAACACTAAAAAATCATTTTTGACAAATACTTCACTTTATTTTGTACATAATAAATAAATACTTGTATTAAATTAAATAATAATACATTTCATTTAATAGAAATTAGGGTTTGCCCTAAATACACAAAAATTCCAAAAAGATAATACTTTTTATTTTGTTTATTTGACATATAAAAATACTTTTTTTTTCATACATACAAAAAACCATTTTTGCATCTTGCATATTTTATTCCATTTTTATTTAATTATTGTACATTAATTAAATTGTATAAATTCAAAATTGATGTAATAGTTTAGGTTTAAGTTCCTTGTCAAAATCCCCATTTGAAACATTGTATCCCCTCCCTATATTATTGTGTTGTAATAGCGTAGGAGTTTAAATTTCGCACTTTATCGCTTTCTAAATATACAATGCTAGAATTAGGGTTTATATGCGAATAAAATGAACAAAATAGTTATGACCTAATCTCAAGACCAACAAGCATGAAAATGGACACACAAATCACACTTGCACCCCCTAGGGTATTCCACTTGTTGCCTTTCAAAATTGGACCATATTGTATGTTGAATTTCTTTGGGTAAAAACAAACAATCAAATGATCATAGTCCCACAAAATGTTGCTTAAATGAATGATCAAGTCCCTTTTAAAGAAAATTGCCCAAAGACATTTAACACTATTGCAATTATGGTCTAAATGATGACCCGCGCTCGTCCCTTTCACCTCCTAAGACAAGATTGTCCACCAAATGCAATGGTGGAACAAAATTGTCAAAAGGTTTAAAACATAACAAAAATCTTTGAGAAAACTTTAGGGTAGATAACTCTTAAGTACTTGCCAATTTGCAAAGAAAACACTTGCCTAATTTCAAAACCCACTTCACAAACACTTTAAAAATCAACTTTCAAAAACCTTGAAACATCTTTTTTAAAAGACAAAACACCTTTTGTAAAACATTCGAGTAAAGAATTGTTACAAGGGTAGCCTATACAAGGCATCTTTTCAAAACATTTTCAAAACCACACACAAAGCACCATTTCAAACAATTGAAAACCAAGGCAAGTTGATCTAAGCAAGTACCTAAGAGCCCATGGATAACCATGGGTAGAAAGGGTGCTAATACCTTCCCTTTCTATAATCTACTCCCCGAACCCAAGAAAAATCTCAAAGGTTTTTGCTGTGCTTTTTAAACCTTTCCTTAGGATAAAATAAAAAGTCGGTGGCGACTCTTGCTCAACCGAAACATTTGCGAAAATAAACGCAAAACCCTAGTCAGTTCTCCCACCGTATCACAGAACTGGCGACTCTGCTGGGGAGAAAATTAAAAGTGGAGTAACCTTAGGGCTTAGATCACCCTCTTGCATGACTAATTGTTTGATTTGTTTGCTTTATACTTTGGCTCTATTGTTTGGGTTTGCAATCCTACACCCGGATTTTGGGAAACATTCATAGATAGCAATACGTTGTGGAAACTGTGCGGGGTATACCGACACGGTCTAAGCAATAGCTATATTAGTGCGACATATTTGTGAGTACCGGTAACCCTTGAGTTCAATCAAGGAGAGTACGGGGCCGCTGAGTGATGTCACTAAGCACTAATGACCTAGAACCTTACTTGACCATCTTGGCCTTTTATTAGGGGTAGTGAGATGACCGGCTTTGGTGCAGTCCGAAGTTGGTAGATACTCGATACTACACTCATTGAGGGTTGTTTTCTTGGAATATTTTGGTCGCTAGTTAAGTGGCTAAACCAAAACAATGAACAATGAAAACAATCCAGTGATATTGAGCTCCTTAGAACCCAGTTACTATTTATAGGACAGGTTTTTAAGCCAACTACACTCAAGAGGGTACTCACCTATGAAACCCCATGCAAGCCTGAAACTAGGGTTTGGTGTGATTTGCTTGAACATATGTTTTGTGCATACATCATAAACATCATGAAGCATCATATGCATTTACTAACCATTTCAAGGGTTTAGATCTTCATCTTTGTTCTTGTTTTGTAGGTCATGGAAATTCCTCGCAGAAATACCATCCAAGTCAACCTTGTGAGAATCTCTCCTCAACTCAAGGAGATCACCTCAAGAATTCCGGAAAATTCATCCTTCAGTGAAAGACATGGTAGACTGCTCAGCCTAGTCAACACCAACATTGAAGAAGACATGATGAAAGTGCTATTCCAGTTCTTTGACCCTCTTCACCACTGCTTCACTTTCCCTGATTATCAGTTGGTACCCACTTTGGAGGAGTTTTCTCAACTCCTAAGAATCCCTATCCTTAATCAACTACCCTTCAACGGTACGGAAAAGGAACCAAAGCCGGAAGATGTTGCTCGAGCATTACATCTTCAACCATCCGACATCAAGGGGCATTAGGAAACCAGAAGTGGAGTCAAAGGATTCTTAGCAAAATTCTTGTTTGAGAAGGCACAAGAATGTTGGAACTCATTGGACCTACAAGCCTTTGAAGAGATTGTGGCACTCCTTATCTACGGGTTGGTCTTGTTCCCAAATCCTGACCAATTGGTAGATGTCAACACCGTCAAAATCTTCTTGTCCAGAAATCCAATACCAACATTGCTTGGGGACATCCTTCACTCATTTTTCACACGAACAATGAGAAAGAGGGGTGTTCTCATGTGTTGTACTCCTCTCCTTGCAAGGTGGTTTATTTCGCACCTTCCACAATCTGTCTTGAAGAATGACCAGGGTACAAGGTGGTCCCAACGGTTGATGACTCTTACTCATTCTAATGTGCATTGGTGTTCTCGGTCCAGAGAAAATGTCATCATCGTCGATCGTTGCGGAGAATTTCCTAATGTTCCTTTACTTGGAATTAGGGGAGGTATCACCTACAACCCTTGCCTAGCTTTGAGGAAATTTGGATATGCACGGAGGGATGGCCCTCATGACATGTTGATTCCTAGCCTAGTTTTTGACTTCGACAACGATGCGCAAGGACTTCGCCAAAGATTCATCAGAGCTTGGGGAAAACTCAACAAGGTTGATAGCAAGACTCTGGGACACAAGAACTCCATCCCTCTTGAGCCCTATCTCAAGTGGGTACGAGCCCGAGCCCAAAGTCTAATGATGCCTTATCCTCATGTTCTCCCTATGATTAAAGAGCCCGTCAATGAAGGAGAGGTTCCCTACACCATCCTATATCCAGACATGCCTACATCGTGGGAGGAAATGCAGAAAAGTTGGATTCAGCTCAAGGAGGAACGGAACACTTTTGAAGCTAGCTACTACGCCAGTGAAAAGAAGGTTCTAGAGCTTACCCGCCGACTCCACGAGCAAGAGGCCCTCAACACCTACATCGCACCAAAGAGGATGCGCAATGTCTTTCTGCCTTAAGAAGTTTATTTTGTAACATTTGGCCCATGGGGCATTTATGTACTAACAAATTTCTTCTTATTAATATGACGTGCGTTCTTCTTTGTTTGAAACAATTTTGAATGTCCTAAATCCTTGAATGCATTGCATACATCATCATACCATTCATCATGTGCATAAGCAGGTCTCACTTCAGGTTTCCTTATCTGTCTGCTGTTTATTTCAGTAGGATGGATCTCGAGCAAACAGTCAAAGACCTACAAGCCCAGAATGCACAGTTCCAGCAACTCTTGATGACTTTGGTTAAAAGTCAAGAGGATATCAAGACTCATTTGGAGAATAAGGACCCAATGAAGAAGAAAAAGAGGCTCGGGGTGGCTACTTTGGGGAGAAGATTTGACAGAGAAGCTCGGAGAGTGCTTGAATTTCCTCCTACTTCTGATGAAGGGACTAGTAAAAGAGATCGAGTTGCAGTGCCTTCCGAATCTGATGCGGAGGAGGAAGAGGTTGAAGAGGATGAAGATTATTCTGACCCGCAATACCCTCCAGCTGATGATAAATACAAGGGTTTAGAAGACAGATTGGCCGCCATGGAATTGCAAAGAGTACCGGGTTTGGATTTTGAAGACTTGGGCTTGGTTGCCGGAATTGTGATTCCCCCAAAATTCAAAGTGCCAGTGTTTGTGAGGTATGATGGGCTGTCATGTCCCAAAATGCATCTCAGGTCTTACGTGAGAAAAATTCAACCCTATACGGCAGATAAAAATCTCTGGATTCATTTCTTTCAAGACAGCCTATCGAGAGCTCAGTTGGAGTGGTTTTATCAGCTAGAAGGAACCAGTGTCAGAAATTGGGAAGATTTGGCCACCGCTTTCTACAAACAATACCAGTATAATTCTGATCTTGCTCCTACTCGTACCCAACTTCAGGGTATGTCACTAGGAACAAGTGAGGGATTCAAAGAATATGCACAAAAATGGAGGGATTTGGCTGGCAGGGTGCAGCCTCCTTTAACCGATCGTGAGCTCGTTGATATGTTTCTTGGGACCCTATCTGGGCCATTTTTCAATCATCTAATTGGTAACTCTTCCGCAGGGTTTACCGATTTGATCTTAACCGGCGAAAGAATAGAAGCTGGCATCAAGTCAGGAAAGATTCAGAAGGGTGTTGCTGCAAGTGTTGAGAAGAAGCCTTTTAAGAAGGAGACATCTATGGTATATTCTCAAAGAAGAGCAGGGAAGATGGAGCGTCGGCCAACTGTGGGGGCCGTAATGATTCAAAACACTCCAAGTGAGCAGCCTCGCTATAACCAGTCCAGACCAAATCAGCAACGGGTGGAACGGCCACAACGGCAGTTCACCCGTATTAATATGACTCCAGCACAAGTGCTTCCCCATCTATTGAAGTTGAATCTTGCCACCATCAAGGAGGCGCCAAAGAATGTGAATACGTCCTCCCCGCATTATCATGCCAATGCTAAATGCGCCTACCATTCAGACAGTGTTGGACACGACACCAATGATTGTTGGGCACTCAAGCATAAAATCCAAGACCTGATAGAGGCTAAGGAGGTAGAGTTTGACGCTCCAGAGAAACCTAATGTGATATATGCACCTATGCCGAAGCACGGCCGAAATATCAATGCCATTGAAGAGGATTTGTATGTTGCTGACGTCAGTGATCTGACTACTCCACTGCTAACCATTAAGTTGAATTTGTTAGGGGTCAGGATCTTCCCAGGATGTAAAGAAGACTGCTACTGTTGCCACTCTCTGTCGTTTGATTGTTCGCTATTAAAGAAAGGCATCCAAGGCCTTATGGATAGCCGACAAATTTTGTTCGAAAAAGTTTCTGCTGCTCCAGTTCATGTTAAAAATGTCTCAATCATAACCATTCACGCCAATCTTTCCAAGGCCGTCGAAAAGCCAGTTAAGATTACACCAGCTGCAAAATCTGTTCCTTTAAAGATAACAATGCCAGGGCCTGTTCCCTATGTTTCTGAGAAGTCGATACCTTGGAACTATGGTGGTGACATCTACTACCATGGTATCAAGCAAATCGAAGTAATTGAAGAAAGTTCGGATGATGAAGAAGCCAGCATTAGTAACATTGCGGGCACCAGCAAAATCACCAGGAGCGGGAGAATATTTTCTCCAGAGATTGCCCCTCCAAGAGCAGTCTTTGGACCCTCATCAGCTAAAGAAGTCATCCCTGCACCAATAAAACTCTCTGCTAGAACTCCTTTGATTGAAGAAGTTGTTGTTCCTAGTGTTGTCCCTCCTACCATTGCTGATAAAGGAAAGGGAATACAGGATGAGCCCGTCAGGACGAGGGCTCAACCCTTGGTGATCCCGGAAACCTCCAAGAAAGAAATGGACAAGATTTTGAGGATAATCAAGAGAAGTGATTACGATGTGGTGGAACAGTTGGGGCAAACCCCCTCCAAGATCTCCATGCTGGCACTATTGCTTTGCTCAAAAGCGCACGCTAAAGTTTTGATTAAGTTTCTGAAGGCAGCTCATGTGCCCGAGGAAACCTCTGCAGATCAATTTCAACATTGCGTGGGTAGCCTGACTGCGGACAATGGATTAGGTTTTTCCGATGCCGACCTAACCCCTAAAGGCCGAAACCACAATGATGCTTTGCATATTTCAATCGAGTGTCGCGGAACCACCCTTGCACATGTTTTGGTTGATACCGGTTCGTCGCTGAATGTTTTGCCTAAGAAGGCCTTGGACCGGCTAGATTGCGAAGGGTTGGAATTGAAGCCGAGTGATATTGTCGTCAGAGCTTTCGATGGGTCGAAGAGAATGGTCCATGGAGAGGTTGAAATCCCCATCAAGATAGGTACTGAGGTGTTTAAATCCACTTTCTATGTAATGGACATCCGTCCATCATACTCCTGCCTGCTGGGTAGACCTTGGATACACCATGCTGGGGCAGTCACCTCCTCCTTGCATCAGATGCTGAAATATCCTGTCAAGGGAAAGATCATCACTGTCCACGGCGAAGAAGAGTACATGATTAGCCACTTAAATTCTTTTCGGTATGTGGAGGTTGAAGGAGAGTTCATTGAGACACCGTTTCAACATTTCGAAGAAATTCTTCCTGAAATAGCAGTAGCAAAGTTGGCAGCTGAGACACCGAGACAGATGGCCAGGATGGCATCTCTGGAGGATGCAAGGACCGCAATTAAAGAAGGGAAGAATTCAGCATGGGGGAAGTTACCCGACTTTCCGCATAAGACTGACAAGTTTGATTAGGGTTCACAGCCGCTGGCCAGAAAGCTATGCGCCAGTCAAAGATTGAAAGAGCTCCAGTCAAAATTTCTCCTTACAGAATCAACGCCCTGAAAGATGAAGACAAGGAAAGCCACATTGAAGAGTGGATTTATCCAACTGTCAGAGGAGGATTGAGCAATTGGGAGGCTAAAGACTTTGTCCCCATCACTTTTATTCATCAGTAATTTATCTGTTAAACATTTCCTATTTGGTCTGTAATATTTTACTTTTAAACAATCCGTACACTATCTTTTCACCTCCTGCCTTGCCCGGGGCATGTAGGTCCACTTGTAAGGGTTTTGACTATTTTTCATATTCATATGCCATGTTTAATGATTCATTGGACGTTTTTCATTTGATAAACTGCTTATGTTCATTTTCTTTCCTTTTGCATTTTTTGTTTAAGGATGGCTATCCCTTACACACACCCACACTCACCAATGCAGGTACCCATCCACTCCGGATTCCATGGGTGACTATTCTGCTGTATCTTTCAATAACTCTGAAGATCTGGTCAATCTAGCCGAGTATGAAGATGACGAAGGTTGTGAAGTACCCGGGGAACTAGCCAGACTTCTGTAACAAGAGGAAAGGTCCATCTTACTGCATGAAGAGCCATTGGAAGCTGTTAACTTGGGAACCGAGGAGGATCGGAAGGAGGTGCAAGTGGGTGCCAACCTGGAACCAAAAGTCAAGGAGCGCTTGGTACAGTTGCTGAATGAGTATGTTGAAATCTTCGCTTGGTCCTATGAAGACATGCCGAGTCTAGACACAGACATCGTGGTTCACCGTCTCCCCACAAGAGAAGACTGTCCACCAATCAAGCAAAAAGTTCGCCGAATGAGGCCTGACATGTCCGAAAAGATCAAAGCAGAAGTAATGAAGCAATTCGATGCTGGCTTCCTGGCTGTTACGTCCTATCCTCAATGGGTCGCTAACATCGTACCGGTACCGAAGAAAGATGGCAAAGTCAGAATGTGTGTGGACTACCGGGATTTGAATAGGGCCAGCCCTAAAGATGATTTCCCGCTACCTCATATTGACATCTTGATCGACAATACAGCTCAACATAAGGTGTTTTCCTCCATGGACGGATTCTCGGGCTACAATCAAATCAAAATGGCTCCCGAGGATATGGAGAAAACAACTTTTGTCACGCAATGGGGCACTTTTTGTTACAAAGTGATGCCGTTCGGGCTGAAGAACGCAGGGGCAACTTATCAACGCGCCATGGTAGCTTTATTTCATGACATGATACATCATGAGATTGAAGTCTACGTAGACGATATGATAGCTCGGTCACAAACGGAGGAAGAGCACCTTGAGCATTTGGAGAAGCTGTTTGCCAGGTTAAAAGAATACAAGCTCAGGCTGAATCCAAGTAAATGCACTTTTGGAGTTAGGTCTGGTAAACTCCTGGGATTCATTGTAAGCAACAAAGGCATTGAAGTCGATCCGGCAAAAGTAAAAGCAATACAAGAGATGCCTGCTCCCCGTACTGAAAAGGAGGTTAGAGGATTCTTGGGGCGCATAAACTATATTGCCAGATTCATCTCACATCTGACTTCTACCTGTGAGCCAATTTTCAAACTCTTGAAAAAGGATCAGGTAGTGGAATGGAACGACGATTGTCAAGCTGCTTTTGATAGAATCAAGGAGTATTTACTAGAACCTCCAATTCTGATGCCACCCGTCGAAGGAAGACCATTGATCATGTACTTAACCATCTTGGATAACTCAATGGGGTGTGTTTTGGGCCAGCATGACGAGTCTGGTCGAAAAGAGCATGCTATTTATTACCTTAGTAAAAAGTTTACCGACTGTGAGACTCGCTACTCACTGCTCGAGAAAACTTGCTGCGCTTTGGTATGGGCTGCTCGCCGACTAAGACAGTATATGCTGACTCATACTACCTTGTTAATATCCAAAATGGACCCTATCAAGTATATCTTCGAGAAGCCCGCTTTATCTGGAAGGATAGCTAGATGGCAAATGATCTTAACCGAGTATGACATCCAGTACACCACCCAAAAAGCTATAAAAGGGAGTGTACTAGCTGACCATCTGGCTCATCAGGCTATCGAAGACTATCAACCCATGAGATTTGACTTCCCAGACGAGGACATCATGAATTTGGACAACGTTGAAAGTGACGGACCGTATGACGGACCCGAAAAGGGATCCCGATGGACCCTGTACTTTGATGGTGCTTCAAATGCACTTGGAAACGGTATTGGTGCAGTACTCATTTCTCCGGAAGGTTGTCACACTCCTTTCACGGCCCGACTTTGCTTCAGCTGCACAAACAACATGGCTGAGTATGAAGCTTGCATCTTTGGTCTCGAGGCTGCTATAGACTTGGGGATCAAATCTTTGATCGTATTTGGGGACTCGGCTTTGGTCATCAGCCAAATCAAAGGAGACTGGGATACCAAGCATCCTAATCTTATCCCATACAAAGAACATGTCCTGACATTGTTGCCTCATTTCGAGCAAATTACCTTCGAGCATTTCCCGCGAGAAGAGAATCAGCTAGCCGATGCTCTAGCCACAATGTCCTCCATGTTTAAACTCAACTGGGATAACGAGGCTCCCCAAATCACCATCAAGCGAATGGATGAACCGGCACATTGCCACGAGATTAATACCGAAGAAGTATTGGAACAACCTTGGTTCCATGAAATCAAAAGGTATCTCGAGACTAGAGATTATCCTGAAGGAGCTTCCGTAAATGACAAGAAGTTCTTAAGGAAATTCGCTGCTAAGTTATTCCTGAGCAACGACATCCTTTACAAACGAAGCCATGATTGTGTATTACTCCGATGTGTGGATAAAGCTGAAGCAGAGTTGATCATGACTGATATACACAGCGACACATTTGGCACTCACTTGAGCGGGCATACAATGGCTAAGAAGATCCTAAGGGCAAGCTATTATTGGTCTACCATGGAGGCTGACTGCAATCAACATTCCCGTACTTGCCACAAGTGTCAAGTCTATGCTGACAAAGTTCATATCCCTCCGGTTCCTCTCAACGTCCTGACTGCTCCGTGGCCCTTTGCAATGTGGGGCATTGATATGATTGGAGAGATCAAGCCCACGGCTTCCAATGGACATCGCTTCATCCTGGTTGCCATTGACTACTTCACTAAATGGGTCGAAGCAGCTTCCTTCGCCTCTGTGACTAAAAACGTGGTTGCCCTCTTTATCAAGCAAAATCTCATATGCCGGTATGGTGTCCCCGATAGGATCATCACAGACAACAGTACAAATCTGAATAACACGATGATCACTGCATTGTGCGAACAGTTCAAGATTTATCATCACAATTCATCTCCCTATCGGCCGAAGATGAACGCTGTTGTTGAAGCTGCGAACAAAAACATTAAGAAGATCATTCAGAAAATGAGAGTCACTTACAAAGACTGGCATGAGATGTTACCGTTTGCTCTGCATGGATACCGTACGACAACACGTACTTCAACTGGGGCAACCCCATTTTCTTTGGTTTATGGCATGGAAGCTGTTTTGCCTATGGAAGTCCAGATCCCTTCTCTAAGGATTATGAAGGATGCAGGTTTGAATGAAGATGATTGGATGCAGATCCGACTTGATCAACTCAATCTGATCGACGAGAAGCGACTTGCTGCTATATGCCATGGTCAGACGTATCAAAAGCGGATGATCAAGGCCTTCAATAAGAAAGTCAGACGTCAAGTGTATCAAGTCGGGGATCTCGTAATCAAGCGGATTATCTTGCCGCAAAGTGATCCCAGGGGCAAATAGACTCCTACATATGAAGGACCATTTGTGATCAAGAGCATATTTTCGGGTGGTGTAATGATTCTGACCACCATGGACGGCGACGATTTGCCGCACCCTGCGAACGCAGACATAGTCAAAAGATACTACGCATAAAATAACCCGACAAGTCGAAAACCCGAAAGGGCGGCTTGGGAAAAAATGGGCATCCCGGTGAACCGAAAACCCGAAAGGGCGGTTCAGGCAAAAATTAGGGATAAAAACGAAAAAATTTGTACTCCCGGCAAGTCAAAAACCCGAAAGGGCGGCTTGGGCAAAAAGGGGTTTCCCCGGTGGATCGAAAACCCGAAAGGGCGATTCAGGCAAAAGTTAGGGAATTAAAGCGTATGACTACGTCTCGTCGGATCACTTCAAAGACAATCTCTTCATCAACCAGTTCCAGGCTTCTGATCAATCCAGTCATCGGCAAGCGAAGCATTGAATGGACAGATATTCAGAGTTGTGAAAGCTATAGCGGAACGGAATCCCATGGAATTATTTCACATAGCCATCCTTTATTTTGTATAAAATCTTTCAATATTTACGACAAAGTCCTCTTACTAGGATGATTGTCTCCTTTGTACAAATATACTCAAAGAAAATCAATACAAATACTTTTCCCAGAAACTTGTGTCATTTCCTTTTCTTTTCTCTTGCATTATTTGTTTTATTTTGAGAAACGTCCAATGTTTTGTTAAATAGGCATATACATTTGAAACATAATCATTCTCTTATGAGCTGGGAAAGAGGATTACTGATAGGTCAAAAGTACAGTTGGATACCCGATACCCTTTCAAAGGAAACCCCCAGTAGATTCTGGAAGCTTATCCCCCGCAGAGAACGGATGTTTCTCCCGAGTTTTATTCAAAGTTATTCCTCACAAGGCCTTATAACTGGGTTATCCTCAGCTAACAATCATGGAAGATCGCACTCGCCAAAATTCTTCCTATCCCCAGCGGAGTTCATCAAAATTCCCCAGCTGTAACTTATCTTTGCAAATCCCCAGCCAGAGAATCCTCCGGAATTCAATTCCCCTCAGAGTTTAAGTGTCAGTGTCCCCAGCGGAGCCAGACTAATGAACCTTCTCCCCACAGAGTTTTTGGAGGGCAAATCTTAAGTTCCCCAGTGAAGTCGCCAGAGTTACTTCCCGCCAGACTAAAGATTCTCAGTCTTACGTCCCCAGCATGAGCCTATTAGATTGGAACTCCCCAGTAAAGGTCATCAGGAATTCTCTTCCCTAGAAGCAGCCAAGGATTTATTCTTCCCGGCAACAGTCAAGATACTTTTATCTTCAGCCATCTCGAATTCATCTATCCCTTGCAAAACAACTCTCCAGCTTACATGCACATCCACTTACATTCATATCATATAACATATATTGTATCATGCATCATGACATGGCATACAATTAACTCTTTGCCTTTTCAGGTAAAATCAGTGGACAGATTAAAATCATTACCTTCCCAGACTTTTGAAAACAGTTTACAGACGCTTCCCAACAACGGATGCTGCTCTATTGCTTATTCAACTTCAAGGTTTCTGAAAACAGTTCACGGGTTCTCCAAGTAAACGGATGTTAACCTATCACTTGTTCAGATTCTTCTTCAAGACTTCTGAAAACAGTTTATGGATTCTTCCCAACAACGGATGTTAATCTATCGACTTGTTCAGATGCAACTTTTGAAAATAGTTTACGGACGCTTCCCAACAACGGATGCTGCTCTATTGCTTATTCAACTTCAAGATTTCTGAAAACAGTTCGCGGGTTCTCCAAGTAAACGGATGTTAACCTATCGCTTGTTCAGCTTCTTCTCCAAACCACTGAAAACAGTTTACAGATTCCTCCCAACAACGGATGTCATTCTATTGCTTGTTCAGACCCCCCAGTTCAGAGATGGTCCCAAGCTTGGACACCTTCCTGATATTCCCTTCCAGATGGCATCTCTAAGCCCATCCCCGACAAGATTTCTGTCACTCTCCCAGATGGCATCGTTAAGCCCATCTCCAAATGGCATCTCTAAGCCCGTTCCCGCATCCATTGCTTTGACAAGTGCAAATTTCCGGGCACTCTAGTGTCCAATCTCCTTTTACCCTCGAGTCAAGAAAGGCAAACTTGCCAATCTAACTCTTCGGATTCAAGAAGATTGAATAGGGGCAACTGTTGTACCCCAAAATTTGCCCTCCCATTTCTCATTGGTTTCTCACCACAAAGCCCTTGAAGCTCAAGATCCAGTTAGGGTTTCATCTGCTCAAGACCTCTCCTTGCACTGTTGACTCAAATTAGGGTTTGTGTTTGCACAAAGATGCTTTGACCTAAAATTCCTAAGATGACTTTCATGCTTCATATTGGACTCCCAAGTTTATCCATACCAAGTTTCAAACTTTGATTCCAAATTTTGCCCAGTCAATTGGACAGTTGACCTAGAAATCAGCTGTATCAGGGAAAAAGTCAACTGTGGCCAATTAACAGTTAAACCTCATGAAAATTGACCTACATCAACATTATGATCTCATATGGTCCATTTGATCAAGTTTGGATCACAACTCCATAAGAAATTTGATCAGATCACCAAAAGGGCAAAATAGTCATTTTTAGGGTTTTGACTGCACAAAGGCAATTCTTGACTGTTTGACCTAGCCAATGGCAAACCAAGCTCATATATGGAATCAAGGACCCCATGGAATTATCTTGACATGCTCAACAAGCTCAAAAGATCCCAAGTACACAAGGTTGACACTTGAATTTCCCAGTCAACTGATCAATTTTGACTGTATACTGAAAAGTCAAACTTTGACTTTTTGGTCAAAATCAAGAGTCAAGATTCATTTTTCATCAAAACATGCCAAATCATGAAACTTGTTCACCAAGAAACCAAGAAATGCAAATTAGGGTTTAAAATGGAATTTTTCATAACTTAGAATTTTTCTAAGTTATGGAAAACCCTAATTTTTTCCCAACTTTGCCCCACTTTTTCACCAAGATTCATTTGGATTCAAACAAAAGTAAAAACATGAAAGTTGTAGCTTGTTGCATAATCTACAACTTTGATTCACAAAGTTTTCTCATTTGAAGCTTGTATCTCAAGTTACAAATTTTTGAATAAGGGCACTAAACCATTCTTAACTTAGTGAATTTTTGACCTATTTTGACAAGGTTTTCTACCCCACTTCAAGGCCATTTTCCATACACTTCCACTTGGAATTTCAAATTGCACTTCAAAGATGGATTGTAGTACACATTCCAAGCTTTCCAAAATGTCCAAGAACTTCTCAAACAACCTCATGGTTAGGGAGAATCGAATTTCACAATATGGCAAAAACTCACTTTGTTCATGACCAAGTTACATGTCCATAACCTTGCAATTTGAACTCAGCATGCCTTAAGCTAGATTACAGGTCTTTTATCTCATCTACACTCCATAATTTAATGCCAATCCTTTGTGCCAAGGTGTTGTTCTATGAGTTTGGACATTGTATGCAAGATTAATCCATTTATAGATAAAGCATAATATCCATTCTTGAAAAGTTGCACTTTATGTCAAATTGAAAATCCAACAAGTACATTGCAAATCTGATTGGCACAAGATTATGAGCATAACACACTGATCAAGGAGGGATTATGCAGCACATTAGGGGGTCCTCTACATGCCTAGAAACACAAGTTGGCATTTGTTGCTTAAAGTTGAAGAAAAGTGCCATAACACATACCAACTACCATATCAGCTCAAGAACACTTAGACAAACTTATAAAACACATTCCACACAACACAACCAAGCTAATACACGAGCCCTTAGCCTTCAAAACACCCTCAATCTCAGAATCACTCTAAAACTTCAAAAACAGGGCAAGGCCTGCAGTTTGAGTATCATCTCTCAATCCCTTCAAGCATTCTTGCCCAAACCAGTTCACTTACATCCCCTAACATCTATGCAAGCTAACCAAAAGCAAAAACACGACCTGTAATCCCTCTAACTGGTTCCACCATTTTCACATTTCTGACTTGCAGGTGAAGTTCTCTAGCTCGATTCAGAAGCTGTCAAGACAAAGTAAACATTGGAATAGCATCCCTGGACCTCAAGGAAGCTTTTCCAATCATCACCTTGCACTGAAAGTTCCTACATTGCCAGATTGAACTTCAACTTAACAGGTAAGTTTTTGAATTCGTATCTCTCTTATTAGGCATTGTTAGCTTTAGGTTTGTGAAGAGAATATGTCATAATCATTGCCCTGAACATGCCCATATAATTAGATTTTATTTATATTATGTGTGTTGCAAGAATTTGATGCCTGAACTTTGAACAAAAATTAGGTTAAAAATTGGGAGAGAAGAAATTCTCTCTCATTTCTGAGAGTTAGATCATGTTCTTTACATGTATGAAATCGTGAGATGATGCTTTACATTTTTTTTGTTGGAAGTTTGTTCAAAAAATCAAAGAATCAGGATCTTGATGTTGAAGCAAGAGGCGCGCGTATTTTTCAAACATTGTTTGCTGGAGGTTGAAGACAGGTCTTCTGGGCTGGGCCTGGAATATTTTTCTTATTTGCACCACATAATTGCTTTTACACCCCCAAGGCCCATTTGCTTATTTCTTTGATTTTTTGACTTTTTCCTTTTTTGATTGACTTTATTTATTTTTTCTCATGACATTAAAAATATAAAAATATTTTTTCTCACCATTTTTGATTTTGTTAGGCATTTATTTTACTATCTTTTAGTTTATACATAAATAGATATATATATATATATATATATATATATATATATATATATATATATATATATATATATATATATATATATATATATATATATATATATATATATATATATATATATATATATATATATATATATATATATATATATATATATATATATATATATATATATATATATATATATATATATATATATATATATATATATATATATATATATATATATATATATTTTGGTTAAAATACTAAAAAAAATAGTACAAATGCATTTCTATACATTTTTATTTTTGTTTTACTTTCTGAAAATATTTTATAGAAAAATTACTTTTTTTATTAAATATTAAATATTATTATTTTTTATATATAATACATATTTAGAACTTAGTACATAAATATATATATTTATTAATATATTTAGAATAAAATACTAAAAATATACATATTTTATTTTATTAAATATTAAACACTAAAAAATCATTTTTGACAAATACTTCACTTTATTTTGAACATAATAAATAAATACTTGTATTAAATTAAATAATAATACATTTCATTTAATAGAAATTAGGGTTTGCCCTAAATACACAAAAATTCCAAAAAGATAATACTTTTTATTTTGTTTATTTGACATATAAAAATACTTTTTTTTTCATACATACAAAAAACCATTTTTGCATCTTGCATATTTTATTCCATTTTTATTTAATTATTGTACATTAATTAAATTGTATAAATTCAAAATTGATGTAATAGTTTAGGTTTAAGTTCCTTGTCAAAATCCCCATTTGAAACATTGTACCCCCCTCCCTATATTATTGTGTTGTAATAGCGTAGGAGTTTAAATTTCGCACTTTATCGCTTTCTAAATATACAATGCTAGAATTAGGGTTTATATGCGAATAAAATGAACAAAATAGTTATGACCTAATCTCAAGACCAACAAGCATGAAAATGGACACACAAATCACACTTGCACCCCCTAGGGTATTCCACTTGTTGCCTTTCAAAATTGGACCATATTGTATGTTGAATTTCTTTGGGTAAAAACAAACAATCAAATGATCATAGTCCCACAAAATGTTGCTTAAATGAATGATCAAGTCCCTTTTAAAGAAAATTGCCCAAAGACATTTAACACTATTGCAATTATGGTCTAAACGATGACCCGCGCTCGTCCCTTTCACCTCCTAAGACAAGATTGTCCACCAAATGCAATGGTGGAACAAAATTGTCAAAAGGTTTAAAACATAACAAACATCTTTGAGAAAACTTTAGGGTAGATAACTCTTAAGTACTTGCCAATTTGCAAAGAAAACACTTGCCTAATTTCAAAACCCACTTCACAAACACTTTCAAAATCAACTTTCAAAAACCTTGAAACATCTTTTTTAAAAGACAAAACACCTTTTGTAAAACATTCGAGTAAAGAATTGTTACAAGGGTAGCCTATACAAGGCATCTTTTCAAAACATTTTCAAAACCACACACAAAGCACCATTTCAAACAATTGAAAACCAAGGCAAGTTGATCTAAGCAAGTACCTAAGAGCCCATGGATAACCATGCGTAAAAAGGGTGCTAATACATTCCCTTTCTATAATCTACTCCCCGAACCCAAGAAAAATCTCAAAGGTTTTTGCTGTGCTTTTTAAACCTTTCCTTAGGATAAAATAAAAAGTCGGTGGCGACTCTTGCTCAACCGAAACATTTGCGAAAATAAACGCAAAACCCTAGTCAGTTCTCCCACCGTATCACAACATACATCATACATTATTCCCAAACCAAGGCTCATTTTGAACAGAATTCAATTCCCTACAACTTTTCTTCATCCCACAAGTTCAGGAGATACACCATTTGACAGATACGAGCTTATACATTATAGGTCATTTTCAAAAGTCAATAAAAGGAACTTTTTGTCAAGACCATTTACATCAAGATAAAATCTTCAAATGCAAAATTAATAAAAATAGGGATTGAAGTAGACATCTTAGGCTTTACAAAAAGTCCAATATCATTATCATGAGATAAAAATTGAGCAAGTTATGGTTTTCACAAGTTGGAAAAATTTGGGAATTTTCAAGAAATGTGCATTGAGAAAATTTGAAATTTAAAGGCAAGGGCTCCATTTCTTGGATTTCAAACATCTTCCTAAGATTATAGAGTACCTCCAAAAACACACTTACCATGACTTACATTTTTTACTTGTTTTGTACACATTTATTTTAATTTATTTCAAATAAATATGAAATAAAGTGTATAAAATAATTGGAAATAGGTTTTGGCATTTGGGCTGGTGTTTTAGCTTGCCATGAAGCCCAAGATTTCATGCAGCCATGTGAAACAACCGGCTGAAAATCATAAAACAATGAAGTCGCCATCAAACGTCTTTTATCCCATGTGTAGGGAAAGGTGAACATAGAGAAAACCTAAGAAGGGAGAAGTCACGGTCTTGCGACTGAGAGATCGTGTAAGGGAGTCTATTATGCGAGGGGAAGTTACTAGCACCCCACACACCCGTAGTATTCTACGGTATCCACTCTTGTTATCTATCTTATGGGTGTGTTTAATCTATGCTTATTGTTTACTATTGAAGAATGCATGCAAAAGAAAGGAGAAAAGAATGTATGGAAAATAAAATTATACTCGCTTGGGCCCTACCCCAATGCCTACGTATCCTTTTTGAGGAATCAAAGCTACCGTAGTTCGGCTCACATGTTTTTGTTTGTTTGCGTTTTTATGGAAGATGTTAATTCTGTCTTGTCTCGCAACTCGACCTTTGGAGACTTATGCGTTGGCATAGAAGTAAATTAATAATGTTCGTACCTGAAAAGGATTTTAGAGAAAATGTGCTCGAGCGCACAAAATGTTTTGAGTTGGTTTTTATTTTGTTACATATAATGGCTAGTTGACCTCAAGAGAGAGATATTAACCACTTTTCCACTTATCCATGAAAGGAGTCTTTGATATTTGAACCACACCTAGGCCTGAGATGGAAGAACAATAAGATCGAGAAGAGACCCACGTATCATCTCCCATACTCAACAGAAGTATGATTCTCATCAGTTATTTTAAAGTGTTTTGAAGTTTGGAAGGAAAAAGAAGTTTTTATTTTAATGCAAATGCAAAAAGGGGAAGAAAAGTCAAAGGAGACTAGCCTATTTCTAAACCTAATGTTATCATGCATCATTAGACCTAAAGTTGGAATTTCGATGGAATTCTACCTAATGTTTACATGCTTGGATTTAAAAGCCTAATGTCTAATTTTAGTTCAATTAAATCGAAGATTAAATTTGAACCAAAATCTACTAAGAAATCATGAAAGGATATACAAACAAGTAAAATTAGGCAGCAAGTATCAAAGTAATGCATACAACCTATACAAAAAATTGCAAACGAAATACATGGCATAAAATGAGTAAAACTAGTAATTAAATTTGGCTAAAAAGTTAGCAAAGGGGGGAATTAATTCCTATTTAATTCCTAAAATCTATTTTTTTATGTTGTTATTATGTATTTTATTGACAAAATTACGAAAAAGAAAATGAAAGAAAAGTAATAGAAATTATGAAACTTCTAAAGTCAGAGGGAGTGTGGAGCTGCAATTAGGGTGTTTGCTAAAGTAACAATGGCGCAGGAACAAAGGGAACAGTCCAATAAGCCAGTTTTTGTCCATGATACCAGCCCAAAAAAAACAGACCAAATAGACCAAGAAAAGATGCAAACCAGTACGATAATAATCTTCTGTTTGCAAGGCCTTCCAGAGCAAAAAACGCAAGACAAATGGGCCTAGCCCAAGATAGAATATGATCCAAGAAACCACAAGTCTAATCCATCACCCCAAGAATCAGGTTTTTTTATCAATTTGGGGGAAACTGAAGCGAAATCAGATAAAATAACATCGTTGTATATCACTAGGGTTATGATGTATGACCACCGGATTTCAACTGAAACAGAGGATTTATTCCTCCTCTTCCCAGACGGGATCGCCGCTGCAACTTCACATATATTCTCCTTGAACTCATCATCATCGTGTATACATTCAAGCCACCACAAGACACCATGAGAGACCTCACCTCAGCCTCATTTCACCGCCCGTTCTCCTCTCTTCTCAACACAGTGGTGGCTTTAACTTAACCTTCCTCTCCTCGCCCTCTCATCGATTTCCCCCCTATATCTCACACTCTAATCTACTCACTCTGTTCAAACAACTCAAAATCGAGACTAAGCCAAGCCCTAAATCTAATTACATACGCGGAGGAGAGACGAATACAAAGAATTGAAAATAACGTATAAAGAATGGATAGAGATCGAGGCTTACCTCTCGGAGTACCTCCGATGGTTCTTCAAATTGAAAGGCGACGTCGAAGAAATTAGGAACTTTCAGGTATTTCACTATTTCCGTCTTCTTCTTCTGGTAACTTCTTGTTTTAGTATTTTTCGCTCTATATTTAATTCTTCTTCTTCTACTTTTCTTCTTCTTCTCTTTGCTTTAGATACCTTTTGTGTGTTTCGGCTTCTGTGTTGGATTTACTGTGTTATTGCACGAATAGAAAGTTTGAGGATTGAATTGAGTAGGGGATGCTGATTGAGATATGAAGGTGAGAGATTTGTAGAGGGGTTGCAGGGTGAGGCTTGAGTATTGAAGGAGAAAGGTTCGTGTGAAACTGATGAAAAGAAAATGAAAAATGGTGGTGAGGGTTTGAATGATGTATGAAGATTATGCAGAATGGAGAATACATAATGTTAGTTCGTCATGATGAATGAAGAAGGTGCAGTTACATAGATTGATTAGGGAAGCCTTGAGACACTGGATCTCAGAATTCGGTTATTAGATGGAAGGTTGGATTGGAGTTTGGAAAATTCACTTAGAGCTAATTTTGAATTGTGTTTGAGAATTAGTTAGGTAATTTATGTTAGAAGTTTGTTGGTTCTGTTATGAGGGTGGTTAGAAATCGGCTTAGAAAATTGGTTAGGGCTTAGGCTGTTAATGGGAGGTTGTGATGTAGTTAGGAGGTTAGAAGTTAGTTAGAGGAATCTGTTAGGAGGTTTCTGTTATTTTCTGTTTGGAATTTGCAGGAGTTAGGAGATATTAGGGAGTTGGTTGGAAATTCTATTTAGGTTTGGTTATAGATTGGCAGTTAGGGGTTGTTAGAGAGCAGTTAGGGTAGTTAGGGAGCTAACATTCTTTTAGAAACTGTTAGGGGGTTAGAAGTTAGAAATTCTGTTGGGAAATTAGAATTCTATTAGGCTTCAGTTAGAGGAAGTTGTTTAATTGTTTTAGTTTTCCGTTACTTTGAATTCTATTTTATATTTTCCTTCTTTTCTGTTTTCTATTTCTGATTTTAACCTGAATTTCGCTTTTCTGAACTCTGAACCGACACACGAGTGATCCTGTTCATGTTCTAACAGGACATAGCCTTTGTAGCAGCATCTTTAGTGGAGTCATGAGCAGAAATTTTCTTCACCATATTGATGATGTCCGGCTCTGGTATGTGAACTTATAATAAACTCAAATGGTATGCTGCCTTATAATTGTGCTCTGTTAACTTCTTTCTTTTGAATTAATGACATGAAGTGAAATGAGCATGAACATGGCATGTTTGGGAGGTTAGCGCAGTGATGATGAATGCCCACAGATTGTGATAAAGACGCGCGAGGAGGTGAAGATGGTTAAAACAGTAGATAAAGATCAATAGAGATGATGACGAGATCAAGATTATGTCGGTTGTAGATGTTCTGGGTTTGAAGAATTTCTGGTAACTACTCTCCTTCTCCCTTTCTATTTCCCATCTCTTCAGTGATCTCCCTTGAATAATCCTATCTAATTCCCCCTTTGCATTTGTGGAAATTTCTATTATACAGTTTGGAACGTTTGTTATAGGATCAATCAATCTAAGCCCTTGAATTGCGTTAGTTTGGTACATAATTAGCAGTGAGATTCGATGGCAGTTATGAAGCGCTTAAAAATTAGGATTTGTTTTGAAGTTGTTAGCTAGGCTTAACCTTTTATAGTTAGTTGTGCCAAAAACTGTTAGGACATTATGCAGGTTGCTAAATTGTTTTAACAACTGACATTTTGTTATTGTTTTTTTTGTTGCAAGTTGATTTTTTCCCCTCATTCTGAACTGGTGCTTGAACTGATGTAGTGACTGTAGAGTTTGAACGGGCTGCTCACTCATTCTTGTATGCATCATGACTTGGAATGGCATCTCGAAGCATGATTATTTATGTGAATAGAATCATAGTATTTGATGTTTTTTCCTTTAATTATGCAGATCTGGTTTATGTTATAACAGCAGGTTGGGTTTATGTTATAACAACAGGATTGGTTTCGGCATGGCGTACATGACATGGAATTCTCAAAAGGCGAAGAACTGAAGAAACTTGATGGAATCATCACAAGATAGAAGCTTGAAGTTAGACTTTAGGTTTAGAACATTGTAGCTTTTTTGTATTCGTAGTGATATGTAATGTATAAATGAATTTGGTAGTTATGTGCATATATGTGTAAGCCTTTTTGAAAGGCATATTGTACTGGTGTATCAGTGATTTTTTCCAAGGTTATTTGTAATGGTTTGAATGATGGATGTTTAATGTATTGGATGTACGGGTGAGTCTTGTGATGTACTTTGGATAATGTAGTGGAAATTGGCCTTGAAACATATAATGAAACGGTTCCTTCTTCAACTTCAAGCTTGATAACTCTTCCCTTCCATTTGCATTTAATTTGAATATTTCAAATATTTACTTTGATTTGCACCATTTGAATGAATAGCACCAATATGGGATGGAAACCAAAAGAAAACTCATTATAGGATTTGGTCAAAAAGTCAACCTCTCGTGGTTGACTTTGACAAAAAAATTCTTTTTTTTAACAAAGGACTTCCAACTTAGAAATGTTTCCAAAAACTCGACATAAAACTCCAAGTTCTTTAAAGAATGCCTAAGCAATGACTTGCCACACGAGTAATAACCACAAACTGATCCTTGTTCGATGAATAGTGGACAAATAAACTCATATTCTTCATTTCTCGTCCAAGAAACAAAGATTATACCATGTATCTCAAGGGACAGAATGAACACCTGAACTAATGAGAGATAGACCCTCGTATGCGGTCCCAATGCACATATGGTCATGACAAAAACCCTTTCTTAAATTTATGGACCCCTCAGTATTAGATGTCTTGATTCAAAGACCACATAGGAATCAATGTATACACATTCAAACAAGTGATTAGAGAATTCTTTAGATTAAGATTGAACTTGAGATATGGAGAGAGGGATGCTCAAGACAGCCATTAAACAAAACCATAATCCACATGATCCTCAGTTGAAATTTTTCCATGCATGGGCACAAGAGATTGGAAACCATTGGCCTTTGATGAATATTGATGAAGACATGATCTTGTGCGTTAAGGAGACTCAAAACACTGGTCTTAATACGCGCTCAATGAAAACACCAGTTGAATCGGGCTCTCTTGATACGCGAACTTTACACAATGTAGAAACCCTGATCTCAATGATTCTTGGTCCCATGCTAAACTTTACGGATACATGACATGCAAAATGACCTAATGGAAGTTATGCATATGATAAAAATGCGATACGTGTAAGCAAGATAAAAATGAGAGGGTAGGACAAATTTGGGGTATTATATCTGCCCCTATTTAATTATCTTAAACTTGAAAGTACGATTGGCACGCGCCTTTCGAAAGTTCAAGGTTGAATATTATTAAATACCAATGCCAAAAATTTGTTTTGGGAGAAAGTGTGAGTATATATTTTTTGGTGATGTCTGCTGGGGAAAGAATTTTTATTTTTTTAGTGAAAAGACAGACATTGGACTTGTAACGTGGAATGATGCCAAGGTTGGTACGAAAAGATAACGGATAAGGTCTAAGGGAGACCTACGATCCTAAGGTGAAACACGAGAGTAATTTTCTAGAGAACCTAGCCTAAGGGCGATCTTGGGTTTGACGATGGTCCATGGGAAGAACCTAGCCAAGAGACAATCTCAGGTTCTAAGATGATATAATGAAGAACCTATCCTACAGGCGATCTCAGGTTCGACGATGACGTAAGGATGAACCTAGCCTACGGGCAATCTCAAGTTCGATGATAATCTAAGGAAGAACCTAGCCAATGGGCGATCTCAGGTTCTAGGATGATCTAAGGAAGAACCTAGCCAATGGGCGATCTCAGGTTCGACGATGATCTAAGGAAGAACCTAGCCAATGGGCAATCTTAGGTTCGAAGATGATGTAAGGAAGAACCTATCCAAGAGGCAATCTCAGGTTCGACGATGATCTAAGGAAGAACCTAGCCAATAGGAAATCTCAGGTTCGACGATGATCTAAGCAAGAACCTAGCCAATGGGCGATCTCAGGTTCGATGGCGATCTAAGGAAGAACCTAGCCAATGGGTGATCTCAAGTTCTAGGATGATATAAGGAAGAACCTAGCCAATGGGCGATCTCAGGTTCGACGATGATCTAAGGAAGAACCTAGCCAATGGGCGATCTCAGGTTCGATGATGATGTAAGGAAGAAACTATGCAAGAGATGATCTCAAGTCTCACGATGATCTAAGGAAGAACCTAGCCAATGGGCGATCTCAGGTTCTACGATGATCTAAGGAAGAAACTAGCCTACAGATGTTCTCAAGTTCGACGATGATGTAAGGAAGAACCTAGCCAAGAGGCGATCTCGGGTTCGACGATGATCTAAGGAAGAACCTAGCCAATGGGCGATCTTAGGTTTGACGACGATCTAAGTAAGAACCTAGCCAACAGGCAATCTCAGGTTCGACGATGATGTAAGGAAGAACCTAGCCTACGGGCGATCTCAGGTTCGACGATGATCTAAGGAAGAACCTAGCCAATGGGCGATCTCAGGTTCGACGACGATCTAAGGAAGAACCTAGCTAATGGGCGATCTCAGGTTCTAAGACAAGACCTACAGACAATCTTCTAGGGGAGACCGACGAGAGTTCTATAAGAGAACTAGGCCTACGGGTGACCTACAAGGAAATCTAGATCTACGATCGATCTAAGATCCTAAGGTAAGACCTACGGGAGATCTACCAAAATCTAGGTCTATGGGCGACCTACAATTCTAAGAAGGTGGGGTATTAGTCATGACATTGTAATTGGAGCTGCGAGAATGACCAAGTTTATTGTATTTATTGGGATTCAAAAGACAGTTAGACACAGACGAGTGTTTGGATAAGTTGCACAGATGAGTGTTTAGGAAACTGACACATACGAGTGTTTGGAGGACTGATACAGACGCGTTCTGGGTTTAGACTTGGTGTATTAATTTTGCTGGATATTCTGAAAGTGAAGGTCACCAGCTGGAGATTTTGGAATGATGTCCTCTCGTGGGGATGTACTATTGTTCTTAAATGATTCAGGTCTTTTGTGTGAGGTACCTGATCTGGCTTATGCTTCGTATGCATGTTTGAATCTCTTTTGCCGCAAAGATTCATTCTGATGGATCGGCTACGCGCTTTTGAGGATGCAATGTTATGCAGTGATAACTATATGCAAATGCAAAGAAATAGACTTCATGGGGATAAGCGAAGGCTCATTGGGAACTGTTTCTCATCACTGGGGATGCCAATACATATCAGCGCTGGAAGCCTGCGGTACCGAGGACTACTGGGGACATTGGTAAGAACTTGCATTAGGGAGCTCATGATACGGAAGATTGTTGATGACTCCACTAAGGATTGAATTACCGATGAAGTGAGTCTTCAGGTAGTCCACTAATTTTTGAATTGTGTTGTTAGGGAAGAGATAATTTGGCCTAACTCCCTACATCCTGAACTACTGAGAGGATGGTAGAACTGGATATGCCGAAGAATGGAAATTGAACACCATGTGAATCTCTCCAAATACATGCCCCAATTTTACTCCATATTGGGGAATTACCTCTTGAATCACCTGGGGATGTAAGATGGGCGTGAACACCTGTGAATGCCCCAGTTTAACTCTGCGGGTGCCCCAATTTAGATCTGCTGGGGAGGCACTTGATTAACTCCACTAGGGATGTCTTTATTAACTATATTGGGGATTCCCTTGCGCATGCTAAGTCAAATGACGACTCTAAACCTTCTGAATTCACTTGGGGAATCCAGTTGGAACTATCTGTAGTAGGCAAAGGTGGCTTCGTGCGCTGGCTAAGTCATGATGGCCGTTATAAATTGCCACCAGCAAGGAAAAAACAACACTTTTAATGCATACGACATTCCCACATGGTTATATATCAACGTAAAGTCAAGTTTTATCTTAGCTTGGAAATTTTACTCCTCGTGTTTCTAATGCAGTGTTTAATAACGAATAAAACACACTTCACATACGAAAAATATTTTTATGATAATAAAAGACAACTTCTTGATGGAAGCAAATTTTATTGATTGGCCTGTGAATATGAATTTGTACAAGGATGCAACTCCTATATGAGGTAGCTACGAAATAGAAATGGGAAATACAACAAGTATAAATGGCAATGAGAGATGCTATAATTTCCATTAAAACCGGTATTGCTATGGTTCCCATATCCTAAGTAGTCTCAATGCCTTTCCTTTGAAGAGTAGCAGTTGGACCGGTCAATTCGTTGCAAAGGTGCTATAGATGTGCATGTGTCATTCGTGAAGAGAATTCAAACTACAACCTCTCACTTAAGATCCCTAACTTTTGCTTGGATCGCCCTTTCGGGTTTTCGATCCAACAAAATACCCATTTTTGCCTAAGTCTCCCTTTTGGGTTTTCAACTTAGCAGGATATTATTTTTTTATTTTATCCCTAATTTTTTCCTGGACTTTCATGTCCACCGGGATGCCCTAAATCTCCCTTTCGGGTTTTCGACTTAGCGGGTCTCTTTATGCGTAGTATTTTTTGACTGAGTCTGAATTGACTGGGAGTGGAACGTCTTCCCCATCCATGTATGTCAGGATTAGAGAACCTCCTGAAAAGGATTTCTTCACGATATATGGTCCCTCGTAATTGGGAATCCATTTTCCCCTTGGATCGGAATGGCTTTGGACGATAACCTTTCTCAAGACCAAATCACCAGGATAAAACTTCCGAGGACGGATCTTTTTGTCGAATGCTCTTTTCATCCTCTGTTGGTATAACTGGCCATGAAAAATGGCCTCTAGACGCTTTTCATCAATCAGGTTGAGTTGGTCGAATCTTGTCTGAACCCATTCTGCCTCATCAAGCTTGGTTTCCATCAGAACCCTCAACAAAGGAATTTCTACTTCGACATGAAGCACTGCATCCGTGCCATAGACAAGCAAAAATGGAGTTTCCCCTGTTGAAGTACGCACAGACGTTCTGTAGCCATGTAGAGAAAAAGGAAACATTTCATGCCAATATTTGTATGTTCTTACCATCTTCTGGACGATCTTCTTTATGTTGTTGTTAGCAGCTTCGACTGCACCGTTCATCTTTGGTCGATACGGCGATGAATTGTGATGTTCAATTTTGAACTCTTCAAATAACTCCTTCATCATGTTGTTGTTAAGATTAGAACTATTGTCAGTGATGATCCTGTGGGGAACTCGGTAACAGCATATGATTTCTTTCCTGATGAAGTTGGTAACGACCTGTTTGGTTACATTCTTGTAAGAAGCTGCTTCCACCCATTTGGTGAAATAATCAATAGCCACTAGAATGAATCTATGACCATTCGAAGAACTTGGTTCAATCCTCACAATCATATCAATTCCCCACATCGCAAACGGCCATGGGGAAGTCATAACATTCAAAGGAGTTGGAGGAAGATGAATTTTGTCTACATACACTTGGCATTTGTGGCACAATTTTGCATATACACAACAGTCACTCTCCATTGTCATCCAGAAGTATCCTGCTCGTTGGATTTTCTTCGCCATAGAATGCCCGCTCGAATGAGTCCCAAAAGAACCCTCATGAATTTCTTTTATGATCGACTCTGCCTCGTGTCTATCCACGCATCTGAGCAGGACCGAGTCATAATTTCTCTTGTACAAGACATCTCCTGATAAGAGAAACTTGGATTCTAACCTTCTAAGTGTACACTTATCACAAATTATAGCACTTTCGGGATATTCTTGCTTCTCAAGGTACCGTTTCATATTGTAATACCACACCTTCTCATCAGACATATCCTCGGTTAAGAGACAATAGGCAGGAAAGACATGTGCGGGCTCTTTATACCGGAGGATGCGTATGTTTGGCGCATGATTCGGAAAGCTTACCGAGAACATTGATGTCAGAGTAGCTAAAGCATCAGCCAACCGGTTTTCCTCTCTGGGAATGTGTTCGAAGGTGATTTCATCGAAAGCGGGTATTAGCTGTAAGATGTAGTCTCTCTAAGGAATCAAACTGGGGTGCTTCATTTCCTAATCACCTCGTACTTGATGTATGACCAAAGTGGAGTCCCCAAAGACTTCAAGGATTTTGATTTTAAGGTCGATAGCTGCCTCTAGACCCATCACGCATGCTTTGTATTCTTCCACATTGTTCGTACAATCAAAAAATAATCGGGTCGTAAACGGTGTATGAGTATTACATGGAGAAGTAAGTATTGCCCCAATGCCATGACCTACAGCGTTCGAGGCATCATCAAACGTAAGAGTCCATCGCTCCTTCGGATCGGCCCCATCATAATCATCAAGCTTCATAACACCTTCATCGGGGAAGTCAAATTTCATTGATTGGTATTCTTCCAACGGCTGATGAGCGAGATGATCCACAAGAATGATGCCCTTGATAGCCTTCTGTGTAACATATTGAATGTCATACTCAGATAAAAGCATCTGCCATCGAGCCAGTTTTCCTGTGAGTTCCGGTTTTTCAAAGATATACTTTATCAGATCCATCTTCGATATTAGAAGGGTCGTATATGTCAGGATATACTGCCTCAGACGTCGAGCTGCCCAAGCATGCGCACAACATGTTTTTTCAAGTAAAAAAATACCTGGATTCCAAATCGGTAAACTTTTTACTCAGATAGTAAATGGCGTGCTCTTTACGTCCTGTTTAGTCCTGCTGTCCAAGCACACATCCCATGGATCCTTCCAGTACCGCCAAGTACATAATGAGTGGCCTCCCGGGCACTGGAGGAATAAGGATTGGTGGCTTTTGGAGATATTGTTTAATCTTTTCAAAGGCTTCCTGACAATTATCATCCCATTCAACGTCTTGATTCTTACGTAGCAATTTAAAGATGGGTTCACAAGTAGCTGTGAGATGAGAGATGAACCTGGCTATGTAGTTCAATCTCCCGAAGAACCCTCTTACTTCTTTTTCATTTTTTGGTGTTGACATATTCTGTATTGCTTTTACTTTGTCGGGATCTACTTCAATTCCTCGTTGACTCACGATAAAATCAAGTAGTTTTCCAGATCGCACCCCGAAGGTGCACTTATTCGGATTAAGCCTTAACCTAAACTTTTGCAGACGCGTATATAACTTTTGCAGATGGACCAAGTGTTCCTCCTCGGTTTGTGATTTTGCAATCATATCATCAACATATACTTCGATCTCCCTATGAATCATATCATGGAAGAGCGTCACCATGGCACGTTGATATGTTGCACCAGCACTTTTGAGGCCGAAAGGCATGACCTTATAACAGTAAGTACCACATGGAGTAGTGAACCTCGTCTTTGTCATGTCTTCCAGGGCCATCTTTATCTGATTGTATTCTGAAAAACCATCCATGAAGGAGAAAACCGAGGAATGAACTGTATTATCAACCAATACATCGAAGTGAGGTAATGGTAAGTCATCCTTTGGGCTTGCTTTATTCAAATCTCCATAGTCCACACACATGTGCACCTTCCCATCTTTCTTAGGGACAGGTACAATATTGGCAATCCAATCTGAGTATTCACATACCAACAAAAAACCCGCGTTCAACTGCTTTTCAACCTATTCTTTAATCTTGAGAGACATATCTGGACGAGTTCTCTGCGGCTTTTGCTTTACCAGAGGACATTCTGGTTTGAGTGGCAAATGGTGCATGACTATATCCGTATCCAAACTAGGCATATCTTCATACGACCAGGAAAAGATGTCAGAGGACTCTCTAAGAAGCTCGATCAACCTTTCTTTACATCATCTTGTAAAGCGGCCCCTATTTTGACCTCTCTTTTCACCGTGTCGGTGCTGAGATTGATGACCTCAATAGCTTCTTGATGAGGTAGGATTGTTTTCTCTTCTTGTCTCAACAATATTGCCAATTCCTCTGGAATTTCACAATCTTCCCCACTATCTTCATCGGTTCAGTCATTCGGATTTCCAAGGATATTGGTGCAAGGAACTGTGACATCATCGTTTTTAATGGAATTCGAGGCGGACCTGCATAATTGATGAATCATGCCTCGTTTTAGAATATGGATGCAAATTGGGAAATGGTTAAAGAGTCAGAAGGAAAAACATTGCCATGTTATTTTGTGAAAAATAAGAAAAGATAGAGACTAAAAATTGAATGCAAAAATGAGATTTCATTCAATTTCAAACAAACATAGAAACATGAGGGGGCCCTTTTCATAAGCCGTCAACATGCTTTGGGAAAAAACATGCGACTTTATTTGAAACAAGAACATTACATGTCAAAGAAAACCACTTCGAGAATATTAGTAGCAGTCCAATTGTCGAGGTCTTGATCAGGTGCAATCTGGTAGATGTACTGAGCCATATCTACATCGTCTTCGTCATCCACTGCGTGGATTTGTCCTTGAACACTTGGACCAGCACTAATAAATACCTCTGAAAGCGGGGGAACTTGTTTTCCTTTGATCACAAATGGACCTGTACCAAGACGATCTGAAAAAGAGGACCCGAACCCAAGTCCAGACTTGTCCTGCTTTTTGCGCACCTCTATCACTCTGCCCCATTATTCATTAGGAATCCCAGACTCCACAATGGCTTTGGAATCCCTCAAAGAAACCATTGGAACTCCATACTTCTTTGTAGTTTCCAGCATGGTGGGAGCCCTGTCAACAGAAATGATTTCCAAGGCTTGGAAAGGGGTTTCATGTACCTCCCCATCCATTTCGACATAACGAAAGGAAGTAACATTGTTGATCACCACATCTTCCTCTCCACCAATGACGATAGCCTTGTCTTGGATGATAAATTTCAAACATTGGTGCAGAGTTGAGGTAACGGCCCCTGCCATATGGATCCACGGGCGTCATAGTAGGCAAGTATAAGATGGACGAATATCCATGACATAGAATGATAGGTAGAACACGTGGGGGCCGATTTTGATGGGCAAGTCAACTTCCCCTTCTACAGATCTCCTTGACCCATCAAAAGCTTTGACTGTGAGTGTGCTAGGTTTCATCATAACCCCGTCCATCTTCAACTTTGAACATAGTATGTTTAGGCATCACGTTCAAAGAAGACCCAGTGTCTACCAGGACACGAGACATCATAGTGTCTAAACATCTGATGGAAATATGGAATGCTTTATTATGAGCTCGTCCCTCAAGAGGGAGCTCGTCGTCACTGAAGCCCAAAAAGTTCCCTGCAGAAATATTTGTAATAACCCCTTCAAATTGTGCCACAGAAATTTCAGGATATACATGGGAACCATGCATAATTCTCATTAAGGCGGTTCGATGAGCTTCGGAGTACAAAAGGAGAGATAAGATTGAGATCTTTGCAGGCGTCTGATTCAGCTGGTCAACCACTTTGAAATTTCTCTTCTTGATCACCCTGATTAACTGCTCCACTTGTTGTTCAAAAGGCACCCCGGGAGAATCATTGACTAATTTCTTCCCTTTATCTTTCACAAGAATCTCTTTAATAACTAACTCGGGAGGTGGTGGAGTAGGAGCAAAGACTCTCCCGCTTCGGGTTATTCTGCTAGTCCTGACAATGTTGGTTATGTCTTTATTTTCAATCGGTGGACATATAACTTTCTTTCCACGAATGTAAACAACATTGTATTCCCATGGCACTTCCTTGTTATCAGCTACTGGGGCGTGAACTGGATTTGGAAGTGTTGACGCTTGGATCGGTAAAGGAGCAACCGGATTCTGATTTGGCGCAGGGAGGCTGGAACTTGTATGACCAATGGAACCCTTGAGATGTTCCTGTAACACCCTAATTCTACCCCGGCAATTATATAAATAAATTAGAGTTATAAAAATCATTCATGCAAATGAATCGGGATGCCACAAATTCTTCTTTCAAAATTCATTGCATTCATCGTGGATACATAACACTTTAAAACATCAGGTGACCATCATCGCAACAACTTTAATTAAATAATTCAACAATTCAACATCTACGCAGCGTAATTCTTAATAACATCTTTATCATCGTTAAGGCAACTTTGAAACAACACATATTTAATTAATAAGCAACTTAAGGTTCAACAACTAAATTATCAACAATCAAAATTAACAAGCGTTCATCCCCCCGAGTGTTACATATCAGAGCAATGACACCGACTCGAACTACTGAAGGTATACCGCCTTCACTCTCGATTACCTGCACGTTACCAACATAAGGGAAACATTCAAACAGAAGGGGTGAGATATCTAACAATATAATAAAGCGCATGATAATTAATATATTAAATTAGACCACATAACGTCACCACTTATCATCTCATAATCAGCAATAGTCACAAAAATAATACACATTCACAATATCAATACACACTTCTTTATGCAATCATATAATGTGAATCAATATTATGCAAATGCATGTGGTACCATTTGGAGCAGAACTCTCATCTCCAAAATTTCCAATTAATAGAGGCATCAACAAGGCATAGGCCTTCATCTCCATATTCGCCAATACAGGCCATCTCAATGAGCATAAGCTCCATCTCAAAATGAAATGTATGCGACACAATCATGAATGTAATAACACACCATAATTTACAACATCTCAATACAACGTCATCATTGGCCAAAAGCCTACATCTTAAAAACATCTCAACATCTTCTCATCAACATCGTTTATCATCATAAATCATCAAACATCATATATACATCATAATTCATCAAACAAAATCTCATTAACATTATCTCATCAACAATTCAGCCGTACAACAATACAACAATACTCATCAATTTCACAATGCTTTCCATAGGCCCACAACAAGATATTACCTATAATTAGTTAATCAACTAAGGCTTACTTCTAAATCACCAAACCTCTACATACTAATATTCTGAAATCTTACATCATTATCAGCATTAGTCCTACTGTTACAAACCAGACAGTAATCTATAAACGTCGCATCCTTCTTCACAAAAACCAACATAACGATTAACGCAGGAATTAACTCAAATCCTAAATTGGCTACTAGGATTACACTTCCTATTCTTCATTTTAATCCTCAAGAATAAAGTTCATCGTGTTAGCTATTCAATGCTTCGAACGACACCTCAAACGGAGTCCGAAAACTCAAGTTACAACATCTTCAAACTGATTCTGCCAAAAACCAGACGACATGGATCGATGCATAATGTCTTGGATCGACACGTACTGCACTGAACTTGCAACATGAGTCGATGCATCCTCTCTTGTATCGACTCATATTGAGTCTTCCACACAGCATGTATCGACACATGCCCCCTATGTATCGACTCATCCTGAGTCTAAAATCCCTCATGTATCGACGCAACACTCTTTCGTGTCGACTCATCCTGAGTCTCTAAACTTTCTTGTATCGACACATCATGTTTTGGGTCGACGTATACTGCTCTGTCCTGCATAATTTCTGCAATTTTCTCTATGTTTTTACTACGGGTTCCATATTTTAAGCCCTAAAAACTTAATATAATCATAGATAATAATCACTTACAATTATCCTATAATCCTACCATAATTAAACAGCATCGAGACATCCTCGTTCATTTTTCAATCATCAATTCTCATCATACAAAAACATATAATTCAATCATGAACAAAACAACACTTTCACATCTAACCCCACATACCAATTATCTTGAACCCAATTATAGAGTCAGAACCCCACCCTTTCCTTGGATTGAAGGTTTCTTTATAACTTCTGATCGAATCCTTGTTCTGTCGTTTTTCCTCTTTTTCCAACAGCTTCATGTTCTTCTTTCCAACCCTTATTCTTCTACTGCTTCTTCTTTCTATTCTTTCTAACAATAATAAAATAACCTATTATTCTCATTATTCCTTATTGGGCTTAAACTAATACACCCCCTTATTACTTCTATTCCTTTAAAACAAGCCCACATCAAATAATATTATACTTCTAATATTATTTCTCCACTTAATAAAATACTTAAATCCAATTAATTACAACACATCTTAAGAAATATCCCAAAAATAATTTAATTAAATAATTAATTAAATTACTGGTGTTACAGTTCCTCTGAACATTGGCCGGATAATATGGAATCTCTAGAATAGCAACATCACCTTCGGGGGTTTCTTCCTCAACTCTAACAACCCCTTCGTCCATCAAACTCCGAATGGAGTTTTTCAAATCACCTCATTCATCCGGATTGGATGAGCACTTCAAACAAAATTCATGAAGCTCTTGCAGAACTTCTTGCTGCAAAAGATGCTCTCTTAAAACTGCCATTAACATCTGAACCTCTTCAACCCGAGTCACTAGGTCATGGCCATCACCGAACTCGATTGCATTGGTAGCAGCCCCATGATGAGGAGGCATAGGATTGTTCTGGATATTAGGGCCTATAGGAGTGAAGCTTAACTCCTTGGCCTCCAAAATATCTTGCACCTTGTACTTTAAAGCTCTGTAGTTTTCGATTAAATGGCCTGGAGCTCTTGAATGAAACTCACAACGTGCATTGACATCATAACCCCTTGGAAGTTCTGCTGGTGGGGGAGCTAACACTCGGGGTTGTACCAATTGACCAGCTAGCAATTGTGGAAGCAATTGGGCGTACGACATAGGGATTGGATCCAACTTCCTCTCGGGATACCTTTTCTGCCTTTGTTGACCCCTTTTCCCTTGGGGCCTCTGATTATGTTGGTAGTTTTGTGGCGACGCATATTGTTGTTGTGGAGCAGTAGTATGGGTTTGGTAGTATGGAACGTGTACAACAGCTTTCCCTTTATCAACAGAGGCATTACTTACCTCTCCTTACTTTTTCATGATAAAACCTCCAGAATATGGTTTCTTTCCACCACCTGAGCTATTGTTACCATTCGTGCCAGATGCACCTGCAATAGTCCCTACTTTAATACACATTTCAACCCGCTCCCCGATGATAACCATATCCGAAAATGAATCAGAAGTACTGCCAAGCATATGTTGAAAATAAGGTCCTCGAAGGGTACTCATAAAAAAATCTACCAGTTCCCGGTCCAGGAGAGGAGGTTAAACCCTCGCGGCCAAACTGCGCAATCTCTGGGCATATTCTTTGAAAGACTCACTAGTCTTCTGAGACATACTCTGCAGCTGTGCACGGCTAGGTGCCATGGCGGTGTTGTATTAGTAATGTTTTATAAAAGCTTCGACAAGCTCACCCCAGGTACTAACATGAGTTTGCTCCAACTGCATGTACCACTCTAATGGAGCTTCATCCAGACTGTCCTGTAAGAAATGCATAAGCAACGACTCAATGCTAGTGTAAGCAGCCATCTTTCTGCAATAAGATCGAAGATGAGTCTCTGGGCATGTAACTCCCTTATACTTGTCAAAATAAGGTACCTCAAACTTTGGTGGAATCACAACCCCTGGAACCAAACACATAGCAGCGGCACTGAATCCCGGTTTCTTAGAAGTCTCCGTAGCCTTCAAGCATTCTTCCAAAGCCTTGTACATCTTAGCAGTTTCAGACAAATCAGCCGTAGAATCCTTTGAAGGGTCATTGAGATCGATGACATAATGGTGGTCATCCACAATCAGTTGTGGGTTCTCCTTAGGAATCCCCCCATAGTCATTCTTGGGTCCCCCATTCTCGGACGTGGAGGCACTGTCAACCAGCTTAGTAACACTTAGTCTGAGCTCTTCCTGCCCATGGATGACGGCATGAAGAGTTTCCATGAGCTGATTCATTCGATTACCTATGGTGTTTATGTCTTTGCAGAGAGTGGCCTGGTTCTTCTCAATTTGTTCCATAATCCTTAGCTTGTTGGCTCGAGTGCGATAAGGATGTAAGAAAGTCGTCTTATAAATTCTGACAGTAAAGTCGTTAGATTTAAGAATTCCATCCGGAAAACCTGTAATTCATGAAATGTATGATATGTATGATGTATGAAATGATTGTCCATTCCGGTTTTCCATAGATGAATTATCGTCAGCAATAATCGAACAACATGATGATAAGAACGACCGTATAAAGAAAACACCCAGGTATAGGAGAAATTCCCAAGGAATTCAATACAAGAGAGTTGTAAGGGTACAAGATAAGTGATTCCGTCCAACAAGCCTGGCGGTAATCGAGATAAAAATATCATAATCAGTCTTAAGGTGGGGTACCATTATTCCTCCATCTCTATCTCACATCACTAAGGCCCAAATAAAGTGCCTTAGTAATAGCTTCAAAATCATGCTTGTTCAGAATAACAACAAGTATGTGCTCAGTAATCTTGAACAAATGAGAGTATTCTTCCAGCGTTGGAACAGTCTGATAGTCCTGGAAGGTGAAACAGTGTAACTCGTAGTCGTAAAACTGAAGTAGAGTCAAGACACCACCATGTCTTCCAATAAAAATCTCTGCATTAGGACGGACTAAACGGTCTTTAAAACTCATCAAAGAAGGACGAGAACCTGAGAGGAAAACTTGAGCGACACTGATAAGTACAATAGTCTCTCTTAGTCCTCCTGAGAACATCACTATTTCCAGACATTACTGACGGAAACTATAACTTTGTGAGATACCCCGGAACGGACATGCACATGCTAGGTTAGTATATAGTTTTATTTTTCTGAAATTTCTTTTGAAAAAATAAATATGATATGATGTAAGTGAAAATGGTCATGGGGTTACTACTTCCATGATACTAATTTTTGTTGTA
Source organism: Vicia faba (assembly GCA_948472305.1). NCBI lineage: Eukaryota > Viridiplantae > Streptophyta > Magnoliopsida > Fabales > Fabaceae > Vicia > Vicia faba. Next base: position 93,079,335 of record OX451741.1, read on the forward strand.
CTGTCTCTGGGTAGTGTGTAAGTACCAGGATCACAGGTCCGGAAAAAGAACCTCACGAACAGATTTGGAACTCAGAAAATAAATCTGAGAACCTCATAGTCGCTGATAGAAATCTAGAACATAACCATTAGAACCAATAGTCATCGTCTGTGAGAAACCATTTGAACATAGTCACCATCTGAGCATAATCATCATTTGTACCTGTGATAATAATTCCCTTCCCACTCACGGGTGAAAACTAGGTCAGGGTAAGGCAAGGGTAACTCGAAAATCACGGGTTCGCTTGAAAATAAAAAACATCGCAACACCGACGTCCATGATGAAAATACCTCCAATTGAACCTCATCTGAGCGTGCTATATGACATGACTGCACTAGTCGGACCACGTATTATAGCCGTCATGCCCCCTTTCTATTCCTAGTGTACTACTGCACTCTGGCCTGGGTATTGGGCCTTTTACCTCAATAGTAACATCCCAACCCAATCAAGAAGCAGATCCAGTACAATAGTAGTATATGGAAAGCAATAAAATGAAATGCATACATATGCTCAGGTATATACAAAATGAATAAGCCATAAAGCATATAAATAATTACCCAAAGAGAAGAAGACAAGAGCTAGGAGCAACTCCAGGATGTACCAGCAATTGGTCAACCTATCCCCAGTGAAGTCTGTTAGAACATAGTTTGATTCTACAACCCTTGATTAAAGTTTTGATGATAACAAAATACAAAGAATAATATTAGTTCTAAGGTATATAGAAAGAAAAATTATGCTCCTTAAAATTATGCTTTGTATATGCAGAAGTTCTGATGGAATCAGCATCAGAAGATCAACAACTTATGGTACACGCTGAAACCACCAGACCACACTGAAGTTTGATGACCAGAATCTGCGCCTAAACAAATACACTCTGACTCTAATCAAAGACATCTTTACCAAGTCATCAACACTCTGAAGCGTTATCAGCAAATACAACAAAGAAGACTCTGGAGCGTTACTGGTTATTCAAGAAAGAATTAAATGCTAACGACTTTCTTCAGACAAAGATCTTCTACAAAAGGAAAGTGCATTATTATCATTTAACCTGATTTATGGACAACGTATCCTTGCTTGCCTATATAAACAGGTCTGCTTGTGAAAATAAGCACGTACGTACGCACTCAACAATTTGCCAAGCTATCCAAACCACGCATATTCAAAGCTTAAGCAAAGTCATTTTATTCCAAGCTTATTTAGTGTAATTATCACAGTTGTGATATACAGTTTTGTAAGAAAACAAAAACACACTTGTTCAATTCATTTGTAAAAGAAATTCCTTAAGATTAACCAGATTGTGGTTGTACTCAAGAAGACTTTAATAGTTGTTAAAGTAGCTGTTGTAATCCTTTGAGAATAGTGAATTAAGACCTCGTTGGAGAGAGGTGAAATCACCTTGACGGGTGGACTGGAGTAGTTTGAGATCAAATGAACCAGGATAAAAATACTGTGTTGTCAAGCCATTTATTTTAAGTTTTACAATTCAACCCCCCCTTCTTGTGTTTTTCACATCTTCAATTGGCATCAGAGCGCCTGGTTCTGAGCTTTAACACATAACCGTGTCAGTACAAGATCCAGCATCAGAAAAACACAATGGCAGGACCAAGTCAAAACATCAGCAATGACAACAATGAAGAAAGGGACAGATTCACTGGCAAACCACCAGTCTTTGATGGAGAAAACTTTGACTACTAGAAAGACAGAATTGAGAGTTTCTTTCTGGCCCATGATGCTGATGTGTGGGACATAGTAAATGATGGATACATGCACCCAGTGGATGGACGTGGTCAGAAGATTGATAGGAAAATGATGTTTGATCAGCAAAAGCGTGAGTTCAGAAATCATCACAAGGCCAGAACAATTCTTCTCAGCGCCATCTCATATTTAGAATATGAGAAAATATCAAACAGAGAAACTGCTAAGAATATGTTTGATTCTCTGAGAATGACGCATGAAGGCAACATTGAAGTCAAAGAAACAAAAGCCCTTGCGCTCATTCAGAAGTATAAGGCATTCAAGATGGAAGATAATGAATCAATAGAAGCTATGCTTTCAAGATTTCAAATTCTTGTTGCTGGTCTAAAAGTTCTTGAAAAAGGATATTCCACTGTTGATCACGTCAAGAAGATCATCAAAAGCTTTCCAAAACAGTGGAGGCCAATGGTCACAACGCTTAAGCTAGCCAAGGATCTCAACAAAATCTCTCTGGAGGAACTTATCATCTCCCTCAGAAGTCACGAGATAGAGCTAGAAGCAGATGAACCTCAAAAGCAAGGTAAGCCATTAGCTTTAAAATCTAACAGAAAATCTGACTCCAAAGTCTCGCAGGTTGTGGAAGAAACCTCTGATGGATCCTCGTCAGAAGAAGATGAATTGTCTCTTCTCTCCAGAAGGGTGAACCAACTGTGGAAGCAGAGGCAAAGGAAGTTCATGAATTCCAGAAGATCAGAAAATCAGAATGAATCTTCCTCTAGATACAGAAGGACAAAATCCTCCTCTGGACACAAAAGATCTGAAGGCTCTTCAGGATACAAAAAGCCAAACTACAAAGACATCATCTACTATGAGTGTAACGAGCAAGGGCACTACAAAACTGATTGCCCAAAGCTTCAGAAGGAGAAGCCTAAAAAGAAGTTTGGAAAGGAAAAGAAGAAAAGTCTCATGGCTACATGGGATGATTCTGACACATCTGAAGCTGACTCAGAATCAGATGATGAGAGAGAAAACATAGCTCTCATGGCAAACGTATCTGAAGACAGTGAAGCTTCTGAGTCAGACTCTGAATCAGATACAGAAGAGGTATTCCCTGACTTTACTATAAATTTTACTAAGGCTGAACTAGCTGAAAGCCTTAATGAAATCTTGGAAAGGTATCAGCAGATCAGAGTCAAATTCAGAAACCTGAAAATGAATCTTGCTTCTGACTCTGACAAGACTGAGAGTCTCAAATTGGAGAATTCTGAGTTAAAAGATAAAATTTCAAAATTAGAAAATCAATTGCAAAACTCTCAGAAGGAAACAATCCCTGAAACTCCCAGCAGTGCTGATGAGATCATCAAAGAGTATGATCACAGCTTTCAGAAGTTTCTAGCTAAAAACATAGACAGGAGCAAAATGGCTTCAATGATATATGGAGTTAGCAGAAATAGTAGAAAAGGGATAGGATATCAAGGTAAGGTTCCTACACCAAAAAATGCCATGGATTTAGTTATAAAATGTAATCCACTTGATTCACACTTTATATATGGGAACACACATGACATAAAATATACAAGTAGTGATTACTCTGTCAAACCAAAATTCAACCAGAGTTTTGGTAAAACTAACAAATCAGGACCCAAGAAAATGTGGGTACCTAAGGATAAAATAATACATGTGGCAGATATCTTTAGCAGCAAAGCAAAGACACCAATCATGGTACCTGGACTCTGGCTGCTCACGACACATGACGGGAAGAAAGCATACGTTCCAAAGCCTGGTACTTAAGCCTGGAGGCCACATAGGCTTTGGAGGTAATCAAATGGGGAAGAAGATATTCATAACCGAAGACCTTATTACAAGATTGATAGGTTACAGTGGTGGTGGCGTAAGATGCATAGACATGGCTGAAAGATGTGCTGATGTCGCCTAAATTGCTAGAGAAATCTTCACTTTGGGTATTCCCTCCAGCAAGATAAGGGACTGAAAGACCATCACAGAATATGGGCTTAGATTATTCTGGGATGCATAAACCACAAGAATCCAACCAGCTCTCCTGACTACATCAACATTGATCAGCAGTTTCTGATCTACTTCATCTCCCAGAAGATTAAGGTGAATCTGGCTCATTTGCTGTTCAATCATCTAAGGACTAGTGTCAAGGAGACCAGAGAAGAGGAGCGCACAAAAAGGGACTGGATACCCCTAGGAAGGCTCATATCAGATATTCTAACAAAGAATAAGCTGATAGATCATCTAACAGAAGCACAGGAAATCAGCACTTTAGAAGCAACTGTTGGCAAACAGTTGAATGCAAAGAATCTAAAAAAGATGAAGATCATTGAGAACATCAAGAAGGAACCCAGTGTCACTTCTTTTGCAATAATCCCCAGCAGAAGAATCCCTCTGGATAACTTTCCCATGTTCTCAGAAATTGATTCCAAACCTGAGATAATAGTCAGATATCTGGATGCATGCAAGGCAGATGGTACAACACCAGATTTAAACATTCAGGATCTGCAGCAGAAGGCTCCAAAAGTTGTGCTGAAGAAAAACAAGAAAAGGAAGGCTGCAACAGAAGGATCATCCCAGCGGACTCCCAAAGCAGCTAAAAAGAGAGGTAATCCTTCTTCTGTAATTGTTTTAGATTCAGTATCTGTATCAACATCTGTACCAATCCCTACTCAATCAGAAAATCCTACTCCACAAACACTTGATGATTTTGACATTGAATTTGACACCTCAGAAACTTTAACTCTTAAAGGATCTCACTCCCTACCTATCAATCCAAATATTGAAGTAACTCAACAAGAACTTGCAAAAGTTCTATCTGATATTGAAACCTTTGACCAGTATATATCTGCTCCCATACCAGTAAATCCAAACTCTGAAACTATTTCAGAAGCACCTCAACTAGAAATTCCACTCTCTCCTCTATTGAAACTCATCCTCCATCTCCACAACCTGAACCATTACAACCAGAAGTGCAAACTTCTGAAGTCCAATCCCCTGAATCCTGTGAACCAGCACTTCATCACTGTCAATCCAACCAAATTGTTGATTCTGATCCCATTCCCATTCCTAGAATCACTGAACCTCTGACCATCAGTATACCCCTGACCATTCTGAATATTCCCCAAATTCCCTCTTCACTAGAATCAACTCCACCAAACTCCCCAACTAGTCCAATAATAATTCCAGACTCTCCCACTTCCTCACCAAAGATCAATCCAAATGACAATGCCAAAACTGTCATTGATCTAACTGTTTTTGAACGCCTGGCTGCCATAACCAACAAAACAGCCATTCCAAAACCAAAACCATCTGAACCTACACCAGATGTTGGTACCAGTTTATTGATATTTAAAACAGAAATGCAGAAGTGGATAACTTCCCTGAAGCAAGCTAGTCTTGAGCTGATTGATCCTGCTGCATCAGATTATCTTTGGACAAGTTTCAGAAAATGGGTATGCTCTGAAACTCATAAAATGCAAGAACAGAGCTACGGGCAAGTTCAACAGAACTTCAGTAACCTGCTAAAAGTTTTTGAAGATCAAGTTCTGAGCCAGCTGCTCAAGGAAGAAGTTCTCCCTCTGGACAATGCTCCCTAGTCTGAACATCGTCCAGCAGACAAAGTTCAACCAGAGTCAGAAGATCTCAATTTGACTGATACTCCAGAGCAGATGACTCCTGCTGAAGAACTGGGTCATAAAGAGGACATTGCAGAATGCTCTGAGAAGCATCCAGTTGCTGAAGATTCTCAAGCTCCCTCCTATGAAAGGCAGACTCTAGAAGACCTGAAAAGATCTGATATTTTGATACAGGAAAGAATGGATAAACAGGATGACAAAATTTCGGAAATCAAGAGCATGTTAACCAAGCAAGAGGAAACCAACATCCAGATCAAGGGCTTGTTGGAAGCATTGTTCACGCGTCTTCCTCCTCCCTCTTAGATTTTCCTCTGTTTAAAAATTTGTTTATCTGTAATATTCTCTACATAGCTCTGAACTTATCGTTGATTTTGTTTTTAATATCAACTCATTTTGGCTATGATTATGTGTTCTTTTTGATAACTGACAAAAAGGGGGAGAAAGAAAAAGATATTTTCAATAACGGATTACTGAGACATAAGTCTCAAACATTCTAATCTACTTAAATTCTCTCTTCTAAAAAGCTTGAACAGGTACAAAACTCTACTGAAAGATACAGTAAGATTTTGATGCTCAAAGACTCATGGAATTAAAAGGAAGTAATCAACTCAGGGGGAGTTTTTCTTCTTAATTCTATACTTTTTATTATTTATTCTTTATTGAAAATTTTGGTTTTTGTCATCATCAAAAAGGGGGAGATTGTTAGAACATAGTTTGATTCTACAACCCTTGATTAAAGTTTTGATGATAACAAAATACAAAGAATAATATTAGTTTTAAGGTATATACAAAGAAAAATTATGCTCCTTAAAATTATGCTTTGTATATGCAGAATTTTTGATGGAATCAGCATCAGAATGGAATCAAAATTAGAAGATCAGCAACTTATGGTACACGCTGAAACCACCAGACCACACTGAAGTTTGATGACTAGAATCTGTGCCTAAACAAAGACACTCTGACTCTGATCAAATACATATTTACCAAGTCATCAACACTCTGAAGCGTTATCAGCAAATACAGCAAAGAAGACTCTGAAGTGTTACTGGTTATTCAAGAAAGAATTAAATGCTAACGACTTTCTTCAGACAAAGATCTTCTACAAAAGGAAAGTGCATTATTATCATTTAACCTGCTTTATGGAAAATGTATCCTTGCTTGCCTATATAAACAGGACTGCTTGTGAAAAGAAGCACGTACATACGCACTCAACAATTTTCCAAGTTATCCAAACCACGCATATTCAAAGCTTAAGCAAAATCATTTTATTCCAAGCTTATTTAGTGTAATTATCACAGTTGTGATATACAATTTTGTAAGAAAACAAAAACACACTTGTTCAATTCATTTGTAAAAGAAATTCCTTGAGATTAACCAGATTGTGGTTGTACTCAAGAAGACTTTAACAGTTGTTAAAGTAGCTGTTGTAATCCGTTGAGAATAGTGAATTAAGACCTCGTTGGAGAGAGGCGAAATCACCTTGACGGGTGGACTGGAGTAGTTTGAGATCAAACGAACCAGGATAAAAATACTGTGTTGTCAAGCCATTTATTTTAAGTTTTACAATTCACCCCCCCCCCTTCTTGTGTTTTTCACATCTTCAAAGTCGCCAGCTGAAACAACCAGCTGAAAATCATCAAAGAATGAAGTCGCCATCGAACGTCTTTTATCCCACGTGTAGGGAAAGGTGAACATCGAGAAAACCTGAGAAGGGAGAAGTCACAGTCTTGTGACCGAGAGATCAGGTAAGGGAGTCTATTAAGCAAGGGGAGGATATTAACACCCCACACACCCGTAGTATTCTATGGTATCCACTCTTGTTATCTATCTTATGGGTGTGTTTAATCTATGCTTACTGTTTACAATTGAAGAATGCATGCAAAATAAAGGAGAAAAGAATGTAGGGAAAATAAAATTGTACTCGCTTGGGCCCTACCCTAATGCTTACATATCCTTTTTGAGGAATCAGAGCTACCGTAGTTTGTCTCACATGTTTTTGTTTGTTTGCGTTTTTTATGGACGATGTTAATTTCGCCTTCTGTCGCAGCTCGACCTTTGGAGACTTATGCGTTGGCTTAGAAGTAAATTAATCATGTCTGTACCTGAAAAGGGTTTTAGACAAAAGGTGCTCGAGCATACAAAATGGTTTGAGTTGGTTTGCATTTTGTTGTAGATAATGGCTAGTTGACCTCAAGAGAGAGATATTAACCACTTTTCCACTTATCTATGAAAGGTGTCTTTGAGACTTGAACCACACCTAGGCCTGAGATGGAAGAACAATAAGATCCAGAAGAGACCCGTTTATCATCTCCCATACTCAACAGAAGTATGATTCTCATCAGTAATTTTAAAGTGTTTTGAAGTTTGGAAGGAAAATGAAGTTTTTATTTTAATGCAAATGCAAAAAGGGGAAGAAAAGTCAAAGGAGACTAGCCTATTTCTAAACCTAATGTTATCATGCATCATTAGACCTAAAGTTGGAATTTCGATGGAATTCTACCTAATGTTTACATGCTTGGATTTAAAAGCATAATGTCTAATTTTAGTTCAATTAAATCGAAGATTAAATTTGAACAAAAATCTACTAAGGAATCATGAAAGGATATACAAACAAGTAAAATTAGGCAACAAGTATCAAAGTATTCCATACAATCTATACCAAAAATCGCAAACGAAATAAATGGCATAAAATGAGTAAAAATAGTAATTAAATTTGGCTAAAAAGTTAGAAAAGGGGGGAATTAATTCCTATTTAATTCCTAAAATCTAATTTTTTTTATGTTGTTATTGTGTATTTTATTGACAAAATTACGAAAAATAAAATGAAAGAAAAGTAATAAAAATTATGAAACTTATAAAGTCAGAGGGAGTGTGGAGCTGCAATTAGGATGTTTGTTGAAGTAACAATGGCGCGGGCCCAAAGGGAATGTTCCAATAAGCCAGTTTTTTTCCAAGATACCAGCCTAAACAAAACAGACCAAACACACCAAGAGAAGATGCAAACCAGTCTGGTAATAATCTTCTGTTTGCAAGGCCTTCCAGTGCAAAAAATGCAAGACAAATGGGCCTAGCCCAAGATAGAATATGATCTAAGAAACCACAAGCCTAATCCATCACCCCTGTAATCAGGTTTTTTATCAATTTGGGGGAAAGTGAAGTGAAATCAGATAAAATGACATCATTGTATATCGCTAGGGTTACGATGTATGACCACCGGATTTCAACTAAAATAGAGGATCTATTCCTCCTCTTCCTAGACGAGATCACCGTTGCAGCTTCACATTTATTCTCATTGAAATCATCATTATCGCGTATATATTCAATCCACCGCAATACACCATGAGAGACCTCACCTCAGCCTCATTTCACCGTCTGTTCTCCTCTCTTCTCAACACAGTGGTGGCTCTAACTTAACCTTCCTCTCCTCGCCCTCTCATCGGTTTCCCCCCTATATCTCACACTCCGATCTACTCACTTTGTTCAAACAACTCAAAATCGAGAGAAGCCCAGCCCTAAATCTAATTACATATGCGGAGGAGAGGTGAATACAAAGAATTGAAAATAACGTACAAAGAAGGGATAGAGATCGAGGCTTACCTCTCGGAGTACCTCCGATGGATCTTCAAATTGAAAGGCAACGTCGAAGAAATTATGAAATTTCATGTATTTCACTCTTTTCGTATTCTTCTTCCGATAACTTCTTGTTTTAGTATTTTTCACTCTATATTCAATTCTTCTTCTTCTACTTTTCTTCTTCTTCTCTTTGCTTCGGATGCCTTTTGTGCGTTTCGACTTCTGTGTTCTTGGATTTACTGTGTTATTGCGCGAACATAAAGTTTTAGGATTAACTTGAGTAGGGGATGCTGATTAAAATATAAAGGTGAGAGATTCGTAGAGGGGTTGCAGGGTGAGGCTTGAGTATTGAAGGAGAAAGGTTCGTGTGAAACTGATGAAAAGAAAATGAAAAATGGTGGTGAGGGTCTGAATGATGTATGAAGATTATGCAGAATGGAGAATACAGAATGTTAGTTTGTCATGATGAATGAAGAAGGTGCAGTTATATAGATTGATTAGGGAAGCCTTGAGCCACTGGATCTCAGAATTCAGTTATGAGATGGAGGGTTGGATTGGAGTTTGGAAAATTAACTTAGAGCTAATTTTGAATTCTGTTTGAGAATTAGTTAGGGAATTTATGTTAGAAGTTTGTTGGTTCTGTTATGAGGGTGGTTAGAAATTGGCTTAGAAAACAGTTAGGGCTTAGGCTGTTAGTGGGAGGTTGTGATGCAGTTAGGAGGTCAGAAGTTAGTTAGAGGAATCTGTTAGGAGGTTTCTGTTATTTTTTGTTTGAAATTTACAGGAGTTAGGAGATATTAGGTAGTTGGTTGGAAATTCTGTTTAGGTTTTGTTATAGATTGATAGTTAGGGGTTGTTAGAGAGAAGTTAAGGTAGTTAGGGAGCTAACATTCTGTTAGAAAATGTTAGGGGGTTAGAAGTTAGAAATTCTGTTGGGAAATTGGAATTCTGTTAGGCTTCAATTAGAGGAAGTTGTTTAATTGTTTTAGTTTTCCGTTACTTTGAATTCTATTTCAGATTTTCCTGCTTTTCTGTTTTCTATTTCTGATTTTAACCTGAATTTCGCTTTTCTGAACTCTGAACTCGCACACGAGTGATCTTGTTCATGTTCTAACAGGACATAGCCTTTGTAGCAGCATCTTCAATGGAGCCATGAACAACAATTTTCTTCACCATACTGATGATGTCCGACTCTGGTATGTGAACTTGTAATGAATTCAAACGGTATGCTACCTTATAATTATGCTATGTTAAGTTCTTTCTTTTGAATTAATGACATGAAGTGAAATGAGCATGAACATGGCATGTTTGGGAGGTTGGCGTAGTGACGCTGAATGCTTGTAGATTGTGACAAAGACGCGCGAGGAGGTGAAGATGGTTAAAGCAGTAGATAAAGATCAATAGAGATGATGAAGAGATCAAGAGTATGCCGACTGCATATGTTCTGGGTTTGAAGATTTTCTGGTAACTTCTCTACTTCTCCCTTTCTATTTCCCATCTCTTCAGTGATCTCCCTTGAATAATTGTATCTAATTCCCCCTTTGCATTTGTGGAATTTTCTGTTATACAGTTTGGAACATTTGTTATAGGATCAATTAATCTAAGCCCTTGAATTGTGTTAGTTTGGTACAAAATTAGCAGTGAGATTCGATGGAAGTTATGAAGCGCTTAGAAGTTAGGATCTGTTTTGAAGTTGTTAGCTAGGCTGAACTGTTTATAGTTAGATGTGCCAAAAACTGTTAGGAGATTACGCATGTTGGTAAATTGGTTTAACAACTGACATTCTGTTACTGTTTTTTGTTGCAAGTTGATTTTTTTCCTCATTCTGAACTGGTGCTTGAACTGATGTAGTGACTGTAGAGTTTGAACGGGCTGCTCACTCATTCTTGTATGCATCGTGACTTGGAATGGCCTCTCGAAGCATGATTATTTATGTTAATAGCATCATAGTATTTGATGTTTTTTCCTTTTATTATACAGGTGTGGTTTATGTTATAATAGCAGGTTTGGTTTATGTTATAACAGCAGGTTTGGTTTTGGCATGGCGTACATGACATGGAATTCTCAACAGGAGAAGAAGTGAAGAAACTTGATGGAATCCTCACAAGATAGAAGCTTGAAGTTAGACTTTAGGTTTAGAACACTGTATCTTTTTTGTATTCATAGTGAAATGTAATGTATAAATGAATTTGGTAGTTATGTGCATATATGTCTAAGCCTTTTTTAATGGCATATTGTACTGGTGTATCAGTGATTTTTTCCAAGGTTATTTGTAATGGTTTGAATGATGGATGTTTAATGTATTGGATGTACGGGTGAGTCCTGCGATGTACTTTGAATAATGTAGTGGAAATTGGCCATGAAACATATAATGAAATGGTTCCTTCTTCAACTTCAAGCTTGAGAACTTTTCCCTCCCATTTGCATTTAATTTGAGTATTTCAAATATTTCCTTCAATTTGCACCATTTGAATGAATAGCACCAATATGGTATGGAAACCAAAAGCAAACTCATTATACGATTTGGTCAAAAAGTCAACCTCTCGTGGTTGACTTTGACAAAAAATATTTTTTTAACAAAGGACTTCCAACTTAGAAATGTTTCCAAAAACTCGACATAAAACTCCAAGTTCTTTAAAGAATGCCTAAGAAACGACTTACCACACGAGTAATAACCACAAATTGATCCTTGTTCGATGAATAGTGGACAAATAAACTCATATTATTCATTTCTCGTCCAAGAACCAAAGATTATACCATGTATCTCAAGCGACAAAATGAACACCTGAACTAATGAGAGATAGACCCTCGTATGCGGTCCCAATGCACATATGGTCATGAAAAAAACCCTTTCTTAATTGATGGACCCCTCAGTAGTAGATGTCTTAATTCAAATACCACATAGGAATCAATGTATACACGTTCAAAAAAGTGATTAGAGAATTCTTCAAATGAAAATTGAACTTGACATATGGAGAGAGGGATGCTCAAGACAGCCATTCAACAAAATCATAATCTACATGATCCTCAGTTGAAATGTTTCCATGCATGGGCAAAAGAGATTGGAAACCATTGGCCTTTGATGAAAATTGATAAAGACATGATCTTGTGCGTTAAGGAGACTCAAAACCCTGGTCTTAATACGTGCTCAATGAAAACACCAGTTGAATCAGGCTCTCTTGATACGCGAACTTTACACAATGTAGAAACCCTGATCTTAATGATTCTTGGTCCCATGCTAAGCTTTACGGATACATGACATGCAAAATGACCTAATGGAAGTTATGCATATGATAAAAATGCGAGATGCGTAAGCCAGATAAAAATGAGACGGTAGGATAAATTGGGGGTATTACACCATGTCCACATTCATTAAAATTCAAAAACATTACAAGTTTCCTTGTTTTTGGCCAAAGTTACTATAATACGGTGGCAGAACTGACTGTTTTTAGTTACTACTGGTTTTTGTGTTTTTTGTTCGCAAATGTACGGTAAGCAAGAGTCGCCACCGTCTTTTATTTTATCCAACAAAGGAAAAGGGAAAAAGAACAGAAAAAACCTTTTTCGAGGTGTTTCTGAGTGCGGGGGGGGGGGGGGGGTATATTATAGAAAGGGAAGGTGTTAGCACCCTTTCTATCTGTGGTTTTCCACGGGCTTTTAGGTACTTGCTCATTTTTAAATTGCTTTTGTGCTTGTGTTTTGAAAAGTTTTGAAAATTCCTTAGTGCGGCGTTTCACTTTATGGTAACCCTTGTATCAGTCCTCAAGAGTGTGATAAAGACTGTTCATTTTCATATTTCCTTTAGACAGCGCTATTCTACTATTAAGGAGTAGGTAGATCCATCGTTGGAGTTTAAGGGACAATCGAAAGGGACGATTACGGTCCATTAAGGAAATAGGGAAAGATCTCTTAGTAATTGTCCTAAAGTTCTAAGATGGCATTTTGTTTTACCGAGGAAACCTTTGAAAGGAAGTTGCGATCTCTGAATTAGAGGACAGTCACTAAGAATTCTCACGCTCGAGGATAGTGACCGTATTTCCGAGGCAATCGAAGTGGGAAATACCATAGGGGTGCAAGTGTGCAATAGTGTGTTTTTTCCAGATATTTTATCTTGCGTAATTAGGGTTTTCTACTGCTTTAAATATTGATTTATCTTTCGCATACAATCCTATTATCAACCATCTAACAGTTTAATTAATAGCAGAAAACAAAGTGCGTGAAATTTAGAGTCTAACTATTACAAGGCTCTGGGGGATAGGAATTACATAACCAAAACTGGGGAAATAAAAGAAGTAAATATCCTAACTTTAACTATTACAAACCTCGAGGTAATTACATTAATTGTAAAAATAAATGAATGGAATACGCGCAATGAAATTAAATACGAGGAATTAAAGTTTAAATTCAAAGGAAATCTAAAAAGAAAATATTTTTGTTATTTTATTTTAGGAAAACCCTAATTCTAATGTTTTTGTATTTTTATTTGAGAAAAGTAATTTAATTACAATTAAAACCTAATCTCTAAATAACTTTAATTATGAAAAAGAAATTAACTACCCTAATTAAATTAAATTAATTAATTAGTAAAATTAATTTTTTGATAAAAAAAAAGAATCCTAGTATTTTTGTGAGTTTTGATTGGCTTTATGATTGAGTAAAAAATATATTTTCTTTTTTTAAATGGTAAACAATTAATTATAAAAAAATAAAAAAACAATTAGAAAAAATAGAAAGAAAGAAAATTGGGTCTGTTGATGAAAGTAATGTGGGGGTGCCTTGCTTAATTTTTCAGGCCCAAAGCTTGAAGGCCCACTTATCCAGTGCCTGATTCAGTGGGAACTCAATCTTGGAAGCCCACTGTGCGCTGCGTTTGTGATACGTTAGATCTGAACTGATGATGGATCTAGTGGACAGGATCTGGGAGCGCATAGCATGGGCCTGGGCGTGAGGTACATGGAATCTGCAATCCACAATTCAGGAAATGTGAAAAATGCTTGGACCTGGGATCGAACCCAGGTCATTTCTCTCACCAGCGTTACCTTTTACCATCTGGGCTACATGACTTATTTGTTAATATAATAAACAAAAAAACATAAAGTAAATAAAGTATCATGCCCAGAAAAACGCGCAAAATTCAAACGGGCCAGTGGTATGCTGCCACGCCCTCCTCTTCTTCCCCAGAACCGTTTTTTTTTGTAACAACCTTTACCTACGGTCCAAAGTCTGTAGATGCAAACCTGCCAATTTAAAAAAAGGCAGCACAGGCACAATAAATTCAAATGGAGACCATGGATCAACTAGGTTTGAGGCCCTGAACACCATGGTACCCATAATAAAACCTGATTTTGCCTATATTAAGAAAACCTAAAACGAAGCTTGAAACCCTAAGAATGGATTCTTTTGATTCATGCACTTAAACTCAAATCAAAACATCCAAACATGTTGCAAAGATGATTACAAGCATGAATATATACTTAGAACATGTTGATAATGCCAGAATCAATGAAAATAAATTTAAAAAGATGCAAAACGTGAAGGTGGTAGCACGTGATTCTGGACGTTTTGAGGCTTGGAGATGGATGGAATAGCTTCAGCAATCTCCCTGGGATGTTGTTTTGCCTTTTATTTTGATGGAAACGAGCTAGAATCAAGCTTTTGGATTTTTGCAACTATGAAGTTTTTGTTTTGGAAAGAAATCAAGGAATAAATGTGCTATTCAAATTTGATTCAAATCTTTCCAAAATTGGAGATTCCTTCCTCTCATGGCTTGGCAAAGTTTTGTTTGATGTTATACAACATATTTGGATTGTAATGTAATGCAAAATCAAATCAAAACAACCTTTCATTATTTTGTATCATTTATTTGACTTTATTTGATTTATTTTAATTGATAAAAATCATAATAAATTAAATAAATAAAGCCAATAACGCATGGAAAGGTGTATGGGACGTGGACTAGGCTAGGAGTGTGTTCCAAGCATAAAAAGTTAGGCCCATTTAAAAAAAATGCATTTTTGGGCATGGTTGACTTTGTGCAAATTTCAAAAAATGCCCAACTTTGACAATGTATATCTCTCTCAATTTTGACCCTAAGAGGGTGTTCTTGGACTTTTTTTGAAAGCTTAGGATATCCCCTAAGCAACCTCTTTGGTTTCATCTCAATTGGACCTTCCATATTCATGTAAGAAGCTTTGACCCAAAAGTTGTTTTTCTTGACTTTTGAAAAGGACCTATAATGTATGAACTTGTATCTTTTGATTGGGGCATTTCTTGACCTTGAGGAATGAAGTGAAGTTGTAGGGAATTGGATTCTCTTCAAAATGATCCTTTATTGGAAAATTTCTAAAAAAGTATGAGAAAGTTATACCTGGTCAAAGTTTGGTTGACTTTTCCTATTGAAACCCTAAATTGCCATATTTTACTTTTGATGAGTTAGGAGCATTTCTTGAGGAATCATGATCAACCCTTGATCAAATGATGGATAATAATTCAAAATATTGATGTTGACCAAAAATCTTAGAGTTTGACTGTATTTGGGCCACAGTTGACTTTTGCCCTAGTATAGTTGATTTTCAGGCATTTGAGTTGTTTGACTATGCAAACTTGTTCAACAAGGCATGAAATTCGTCATGGACATTCTTGGAGGCATAATAGGACCATGGAAAGAAATTGAAGTCTTTGCAGTTGAGACATCCTGATTCAAATGGAAACCCTAGTTGAAGATTCATTGCCATATGAGAGACTTTGTCTGGTTAATTCTTGGGCATCCTTGAGCAAGTTGAGGACTTCAATGAGCATGTGTTGAGAAAAATGAGAGGGAAAATTTTGGGGTGCAACATCTGCCCATGTTCAATCTTCTTATACCTGAGGATGTAGATTGGCTTGTCTGCCTTTCGTGATCTGAAGGTGGAAGATGATTGAACACTAGAGTGCTCAGAAATTTGTACTCACATGAAGTGAATGTCGATCGATAATATCGGGAATGGGCTTACAGATGTCATTTAGAAGGAGACAGAGAATCCTCGGATATGGGCTTAAAGATGCCATCTAGAAATGATATCAGTCGCATAAGAGATTCCTTTGCGAGAATCCCTGTACCTGCCGTTGAGGAGGACTTCACCGGGGAATGTTGATTTATGTCCTGGGAAATAGAGTCTAGGAGCTTCGGTTGTCCAATACTCTACTAGGGAATTAACTCTTGATTAATGAGACAAAATTGAGTTGTTATCTGGTCGAGTCGGGTTTCACGACGACTTACCGGGGAATATGAAATCCACCGTATATGGTCGGGTCTAGGTTTTATAGTATTGTAAACCATTGTCCGGAGATCAAAGAGAAGGAACATGTATAGGGCTTTCTCAGGATAAGTCCATGAAAAACTGCGTCAGGTAATTCATGAAATGGAGCCTGAATAGTAGGGCTATGAGAAGGAACCTGGGTAGTAGGGTTACTTCAAAATGAAGCATCGGTAGTAGGGCTGCTTTGGAATAAAGCCTGGGTGGTAGGGTTGTGAGAAGGAACCTGGGTAGTAGGGTTACTTCGAAATAAAAGCCTGGGTAGTAGGGCTATGAGAAGGAACCTGGGTAGTAGGGTTACTTCGAAATAAATCTTGGGTAGTATGGCTATGAGAAGGAACCTGGGCAGTAGGGTTACTTTGAAATAAATCCTGGGTGGTAGGGCTGTGAGAAGGAACCTGGGTAGTAGGGTTACTTTGAAATAAAGCCTGGGTAGTAGGGATATGAGAAGGAACCTAGGTGGTATGGTTACTTTGAAATAAAGCTTGGATAGTAGGGTTACTTCGAAATAAAGCCTGGGTAGTAGGGCTACCTCATTTGATCACGTAGATTAGTTGACCCGTTTGGTTTCAGGATTTGATTTTCCATTAGTTTTCTACAGATATGACATGTATAGCTTCATGGATTTAATCTTGAACTGTTGGAATTGTTGATGATAACCATCTTTACTGAAAAGGTACAAGACAAATTATATGCGATGCATGAAATGCATTGTATGATGATGTTCTCAAAATAAATGAGATTATGATGTATGCAATATGTATGCGCACGTCATGATGTATGAACATGAAATGCTATTGTGATATATCCAAGTCTGGGAAAATAAATCCCTGACTACTGCTGGAGAGTACTAGAAATTGAATTCCTGACCGTTGTAGAAAAAGTGATTCTTCTACTTCCGCTGGGGATGGTTAACAGAGATGACTATGCCAGGGATTTACTCCTTTCTGTTTCTGAATATTCTGTTGGAGAGAGACCCTGCTTGAGAATAACTTTGTGGGGGAAGAACTCTGTTTAAGAGAGGAGATGCTTTGCTGGAAGATTTTTCCGATTCGGAGAAATAAAATCCGCCAGGAGATGAGCTTTCGTAGCTAGAGAAATAAATTTTGTTGAGGATTGAGCTTCTGTATTCAGAGAAATAAACTATGCTTGGGAGACAACTCTATGAACTGCTTGCAGTTATAAAATTCGGCTGGGGAATATAGATATTGGCTCTCTGAAGGAACTTGGCTGGGGAAAGTAACTCCTGTTTGGGGAAGAAGGGATCAAAACTTTTGGTTGCCTCTACTCTATGGGGGACATAGATGTCACTGGGACGTATGGTGAGGACGTAGCGGTGACTTTGCATCAAGACGTTTCTGCCCCTGTACATGTTGGAGGAAGTACCTGCAGAGGCTTTGTGGATAGATCTATGTGTTTAAATAAGTGTCAGAATGACATCCATATCTGGATCGTATCTGAACTGTACTTGGAACTTGTATTGAATGAGGGTCAGAATGACATCCGTCTCTGGATCGTATATGAACTGTTGAAAGAAGATAGTCTGGAATAAGTATTAGGATGACATCCGACTCTAGATTGTACCTGAATTGTTGCTAGAAAAGAATATGGGGTAAGTATCAGGATGATATACGTCTCTGGATGGTACCTGAACCGTTGCTAGAGGATGATCTGAATAAGTATCAGGATGATATCTATCTCTGGATGGTACCTGAACTGATTCTAGATGAGAATATGAAGTAAGTGTCAGGATGACATCCGTCCTTGGATCGTACCTGAACTGTTTCTAGGCGAGAATCTGAATATTCAGAATGTTTCCGTTGGGGAATCCCGAGAAGCTTGGCGACTTCGTTGGGCAATTTTCGTTGGAGCAGTAATTTGGAGATTTTGTTCTGCCGAGGGTATGAGGACGCTTGACATCAATAGGTTGTAAGCTGAGAATATGGAGGTGACCTTGTAGTAGGATACCCCTGTCTCGATACCTGATGGAGAAGGTATTTGCTGGGATTTTGTAGATGGTTTGACTGTTATCCCATCTCTTGGAGTCCTTGGTGAATACCGATCAGGGTAATAAACCTTCTACTGATTAGACAAGTGACAATATGACGAAACATAGTTGTGCACTTTAATCCCTAACTTTTGCCTGGACTGTCTTTTCAAATTTTCAGTCTACCAGGATACCCCTTTTTTGCTCAAGCCTCCTTTTCAGGTTTTCGACTTGCCGGGTGTACAGATTTTTTTGTTTTTATCCCTAATTTTTTCCTGGACTGTCTTTTCAGATTTTCAGTCCACGGGTATACCCTTATTTTTTCCTAGGTCAGTCCACCTAGCGGGTCTTTTTTCATGCGTAGTATTTTTGACTATGTCCACGTTCATTGGGTGCGGAGAATTGTCACTGTCCATAGTAGTAAGTGTTGCCACACTTCCAGAAGATGTTTGTTTGATCATACAGGATTCGTTGCTGGAATTCATGTCCAATGCCCCAAGTGATTCGGATGGAGATCTGCCCCTGGCTATTTGGCATTTTTTGAGAGATTCTTTGAATCTTGACTTGACTGCCCCAGATGATGGACAATGATCATGTCGTGCCCCTTGGTTGGAAGTGTTTTTCCACTTGAGGTGATCCTTTTCATTTGAGAAGGTTTTTGTTCACTAGATATTCGTCATGCGAATTTCTCTGCTGTTGAACAAATAATCATATGAAAACAATGGTAATTTAAGAATGCAAAGCTTATGTCTGTTTTGAAAATTCATTTTTTTAACAAAACAAACAAATTTTGTAAAAGTGTGATGTCAGCTCAGGACTTATAGCGAACCCTATAGGAGTTAGGATACCTTTCGTAACAGTATGCTTTCGAACTAACCCATGCTTCAGCTAGGACTTTTAAGGGTTATAATGTGGCCTGGTTCACGGTTCAAGAAACAAAAGATAAAGGCTCAAAATTTATTTGTACCCACTCGCTCTTCGTGATGTTCTTCAGTCCTATGCTCAGTTAATTGTGCATTTTGAATCCCAATTGAGTCTGGCATCTTGTCCTTGATGTTCCGGTGATGGTTCGGATACTAAAAGTTTATTTTGAAGAGGCAGTCGTTTTTGTGATCTTCTTTTTGTTGAGGATTTGTAGTAAACTTTTTTTTTGGTTTTCGTTATCCCTTCTTTTGGCTGAACTGTTTCTTTTGCAATTACAGTCAGAGGGATGCCCCAGTTTTTTTTCTTAAGTCTCCTTCATAGATTTTCACTTAACGGGCTTTTCTTTTTAAAAATAATGACTGTCTGCTTTGATGATTATGCATAACCATCATTGTCTTTTGATTTGGAAGGATGTCTTTGATGTCATTCATTGTGTACGAAGCGAAAGATTGTGACTGAATGCGCGTCTGAATGGACTGAGAAACTACCTTGCCCCAGGTTGTGATTAAGGGTTTTAATTTGCATGAAAAGAAAAACTCCTACTTCTTTGGCTCAAAGGGGTTGACTAGGGATTATCTTCCTTATAACTCCACTGTTTTGGATTTGAAATAACGCTTGTACATCATCAGCAAGGTCTATTCCAAAGCATACTGTAGAGATTGTGGTATCATTTTCGTCATCCTCCCTCTAAAGGCTCGGAGCTTTTAATCAAGAGTTGAATATCACAAAAAGGGAAGCAGTTTAAATATAGTGAACACGAATGAATTGATTCAAAAGAGACATATGCAATACATTGATAAAGTAACAAAGCCTAACATGAATAAATGTTCGAACAATCAAAATAAAATTACAAATTGAAAATTCTAAAGAACGAAAAGCCTTCTTGTCAGAACTTGTCACTTCAAATGGTGTGCCTTAGAGGAATGACAGAAAAATTCCAGTTGACCATCTTGTTGGAATTCCAATGCTCCTTCATCAATCAGGTCTTGAATTTTGTATTTCAATGTCCAACAGCTATCAGTGTCATGCCCAAGACTGTTGGAGTGATATGCACATATTACATCAGGATTGTAAGTAGGAGCGGAAGTATTAGGATTCTGAGGAGGATCCTTCAATGTGACCAAATTCAACCTCAACATGTGTTGCAAGACTTGCGACATTGGTATGTTGAGTTTGGTATATTTCCTAGTAAGTGAATCCCGCTTACGCCAATTACCCTGTCGTTATTGGCGAGATTGTTGTTAGACCCGTGAGGTAGTAGCAATTTGGAAAGGTCCACTCTTCACCAAACCAACATCTTGTCTTCTCGGAGGTTGATCAATGACTTGGTCCCCAGCCTCGACTGCTCGCTTCATACGGTTGTATCCATCTTGATGAAGTTTGCTGACAAGAATTCTTAGCACCTCTTTTCCCCAGGATAGGCTTTGGATAAGAGCCATTTGATTGATCATCTGGGTTCTCATCCTTTCCATCTCCGCTTTCAGTTGTTCAACTTGGTCATCCTTATTGTTTTCAGGACGTTTCTTGGTTAGATTCCCAACGAGGAGTGCTTTCAATTCTTCCTTCCCCTTATATAGGTTTAAGAACATTTCCATGAACTGAGCCTCTTGAGTTTGGAGATCTTTGTTGTTTTGTTTGAGATCCATTACTGAAATAAACAACGAGAACATGAGAGACATGTACTGGAGACTTCCTGTTATTCAATGACATATATGATATGAAAATGGTTTCAAGGATCTCGCGGGGTAAACAAGAAAAATGTTAGGCGTTGAACTTTACATCTTTGATTGAAGCACTTCGTATCGTTGAAGATCCTTCTGCAAGAGTCAAGCTCACCATATCAAGTGGGTCATATCCCTTGACTCAAGTTATCATGTTTTGATCTTTTGACGACATTGGCTAGAGGAAAATAATTCCCCTTGCCCCTTGCTAGATGTCTGGTTCATCATATCCTGCATCACAAACCCTAGAGATCCTTGAAATGGTTTGTATGATATGTCATGTTATGATGCTATGATGTGTATGTTATACATCAAGCAAGAATGCAGGGTAAGAAACCAATTTATTGGATTTATACAAACAAGGTCCTGCAAGGAATACAACCAAAGCCCTGCAATGAGTTCAAATTTTTAGGCAAAGAAAGCAAACCAGTCACACAAGTAGCCTTAGGTTTAGGCTTGCATGGATTCCATAGGTAAGTACCCTCTTGAAGTTTAGTTGGCTCAACCTGTCTTAGAAATAGTAATCGGGTTCTAAGGAGTCTCAATATCACTGATCTTTCTTTATCGAGCATTATTTCAGCTTAGCAAACTTTTGTTGCGGCTGAAACATCCCAAAAGTACGATCTCAATGAGTGTAGTATAGAGTATAAAATGATTCCCAGCTTTACACTGAGGCCGGCTATCTCACTACTTTCTAATGGCCAAGTTTGTTCAACTAAGGTTCTAAGGTTCGTTGGTGCTTCACGACACCACGCGGCAGCCCCATATTCTCCTCGATTCAACACAAGGGATACCGGTACCAACCAAAGTTTCACACCAACAAAGCTATCACTTTAACCATATCGGTATATGCCATACAGTCTCCACGATCTATTGATGTTGACCTAAAAATATTTCCCCAGATCCGGATGTAGGATCTATAGTAACCCAAACAATACCCTTAAAAGTAAAGAAATCAAAGAAAATAGAGAAAGAAATTTTAAAACGATCTAGACCCTAAGGTAAACCCCACTTTATAATTTTCCCCGACTGAGTCGCCAGTTTTGTTATACGGTGGCAGAACTGACTGTTTTTAGTTACTACTGGTTTTTGCGTTTTTTGTTCGTAAATGTACGGTAAGCAAGAGTCACCACCGTGTTTTATTTTATCCAACAAAGGAAAAGAGAAAAAGAATAGAAAAAACCTTTTTCGAGATGTTTCTGAGTATGGGAGGGGGGGGGGAGGGGGGTAGATTATAGAAAGGGAAGGTGTTAGCACCCTTTCTATCTATGGTTTTCCACGGGCTCTTAGGTACTTGCTCATTTTTAAAATTTTTGTGTGCTTGTGTTTTGAAAAGTTTTGAAAATGCCTTAGTGCGGCGTTTCACTTTATGGTAACCCTTGTATCAGTCCTCAAGAGTGTGATAAAGCGTTTTTGAAAACTTTTTTTGAAAAGTGTAAGTGTGAAAAATTAACTGTTTTGAGCAAATAATTAAACGTTTCTACCCACTCGAAAAAGACTGTTCATTTTCTTATTTCCTTTAGACAGTGTTATCCTACTATTAAGAAGTAGGTGGCTCCATCGTTGGAGTTTAAGGGACAATCGAAAGGGACGATTACGGTCACTTAAGGCAACAGGGCAAGATCTCTTAGTAATTGTCCTAAAGTGCTAAGATCGCATTTTGTTTTACCGAGGCAACTTTCAAAAGGGACTTGCAATCTCTGAATTAGAGGAAAGTCACTACGAATTCTCACGTCCGAGGATAGCGATCGTATTTCTGAGGCAACCAAAGTGGGAGATACCATAGGGGTGCAAGTGTGCAGCAGTGTGGTTTTTTCAGATATTTTATCTTGCGCAATTAGCGTTTTCTACTGCTTTAAACATTGATTTATCTTTCGCATACAATCCTATTATCTTTCATCTAACAATTTAATTAATAACAGAAAATAAAGTGCGAGAAATTTAAAGTCTAAGTATTACAAGGCTCCGGGGGATGGGAATTACATAACCAAAATTGGGGAAATAAAAGCAGTAAATATCATAACTTTAACTATTATAAACCTCGGAGCAATTACATTAATTGGAAAAAATAATGAAAGGAATACGTGCGATGAAATTAAACACGAGGAATTAAAGTTTAAATTCAAAGGAAATCTAAAAAGAAAATATTTTTGTTATTTTATTTTAGGAAAACCCTAATTCTAGTGTTTTTGTATTTTTATTTGAGAAAATTAAATTAATTGCAATTAAAACCTAATCTTTAATTAACTTTAATTATGAAAAAGAAATTAACTACCCTAATTAAATTAAACTAATTAATTAGCAAAATTAATTTTTTGATAAAAAAAAACTAATCCTAGTATTTTTGTGATTTTTTATTGGCTTTATGATTGAGTAAAAAAAGATTTTTTTAAAATGGTAAACAATTAATTAGAAAACAATAAACAAACAATTAAAAAAATTGAAAGAAAGAAAATTGGGCTTGCTGATGATAGCAATCTGGGGGTGCCTTGCTGAATTTTTCAGGCCCAAAGCTTAAAGGCCCACTTATCCAACGCCTAATTCAATGGGAACTCAATCTTGCAAGCCCACCGTGTGCTGTGTTTATGATACGTTAGATCTGAACTGATGATGGATCTAGTGGACAGGATCTGGGAGGGCATAGCATGGGCTTGGGCGTGACGTACATGGAATATGTAAGCCATAATTCAGAAAATGTGAAAAATGCTTGGACCTGGGATCGAACCCAGGTCCTTTCTTTCACCAGTGCTGCCTTTTATCATCTGGGCTACATGACTTATTTGTTAATATAATAAACAAAAAAAACATAAATTAAGTAAAGTAGCATGCCCAGAAAAATGCGCGAAATTCAAACGGGCCAGTGGTATGCTGCCACGCCCTCATCTTATTCCCCAAAATCGTCATTTTTGGTAACGACCTTTACCTACGGTCCAAAGTCTGTAGTTACAAACCTGCCAATTCCAAAAATGCAGCACACACACAATAAATTCAAATGGAGACCATAGACCAACTGGGTTTGAGGCCCTGAACACCATGGTACCCATAATCAAACCTGATTTTTCCTATATTAAGAAAACCTAAAACGAAGCTTGAAACCCTAAGAATGGCATCTTTTGATTCCTTCGCTTAAACTCAAATCAAAACATCCAAATATGTTGCAAACATGATTACAATCATGAATATATACTTAGAACATGTTGATAATGCCAGAATCAATGAAAACGAATTTAAAAAAGATGCAAACCGTGAAGGTGGTAGCACGTGATTCTGGAAATTTTGAGGCTTTGATATGGATGGAATAGCTTCGGCAATCTCCCTGGGATGTTGTTTTACCAATTGTGTTGATGGAAACGAGCTAGAATCAAGCTTTTGGATTTTTGCAACTTTGAAGTTTTTGAAGTTTTGTTTCTTGATTTTTGATGCAGGATGCGTGCTAATGTGTATGCTTAGGGTTGAGATGCCTTTAGCATATATAGTGAATCAAAATTAGGGTAACATGGTTGGAAAGAAATCAAGGAATGAATGTGTTATTCAAATTTGATTCAAATCCTTCCAAAATTTGAGATTCCTTCCTCTCACGGCTTGGAACAGTTTTGCTTGATGTTACACAACATATTTGGATTGTAATTTAATGCAAAATCAAATCAAAACAACCTTTCATTATTTTGTATCATTTATTTGATTTTATTTGATTTTTTTTAAATGATAAAAATCAAAATAAATTAAATAAATAAAGCCATTAATGCAGAGAAACATGTATGGGTCGTGGACCAGGCTAGGAGTGTGATGCAAGCATAAAAAGTTACGCCCATTTGAAGAAAAATGCATTTTTGGGCATGGTTGACTTTGTGCAAATTTCTAAAAATGGCCAACTTTAATAATGTATATCTCTCTCAATTTTGAGCCTAAGAGGGTGTTCTTGGACTTTTTTAGAAATATTAGGATATCCTGTAAGAAACCTCTTTGGTTTCATCTCAATTGGATCTTCCATGTTCATGTAAGAAGCTTTGACCCAAAAGGTGTTTTTGTTGACTTTTGAAAAGGACCAATAATGTATGAACTTGTATCTTTTGATTGAGGCATTTCTTGACCTTGAGGGCTGAAGAGGATTTGTAGGGAATTGGATTCTCTTAAAAATGAGCATTGTTTGGAAAATTTCTAAAAACCTATGAGAAAGTTATACCTGGTCAAAGTTTGGTTGACTTTTCCTATAGAAACCCTAAATTGCCATTTTTTACTTTTGATGAGTTAGGAGAATTTATTGAGGAATCACGATCAACCCTTGATAAAATGATGGATAATACTTCAAAATATTGATGTTGACCAAAAACCTTGAAGTTTGACAGTATTTGGGCCACAGTTGAATTTTGCCCTAGTATAATTGATTTTCAGGCATTTGAGCAGTTTGACTGTGCAAACTTGTTCGGCAAGGCATGAAATTCGTCATGGACATTCTTGGAGGCAGAATAGGACCATGGAAAGCAATTTAAGTATTTGGATATGACACATCCTGATTCAAATGGAAACCCTAGTTGAAGATTCATTGCCTTATGAGAGAATTTGTCTGGTTAATTCTTGGGCATCCTTGAGCAAGTTATGGACTTCAATGAGCATGTGTTGAGTAAAATGAGAGGGAAAACTTTGGGGTGCAACAATTACAAATTTCATTCATCGCTTTGAAACGTTTGCTTTAAGGTTGTTTAAACCTTTTTTTCTTATCTCCTCATTCCTCTCTATATAAACAAGCATCTAGCAAGCATTTCAAGACACCTACACATCCTAGAGACAGCTCTACCATTTTTGCAAAATATCAAAAGCGGTAAAAATTCGAAACCCACTTTGCAGGTGCTTTTGGTCCAAACTAGTAATCATACATTTCTCTTGAGGTTCCCAGGGACTTGTTCCAACTATCCTCAAAGCTTGCAAGTTCCCAGATCACCAGATCCAAGCTATCACCGATTTGGTATAATATCAAATTTGAATCTCTATTTTTATTAATTGTTGAATGTTCTAATGTGTGTATATGAGTTCCTGGATATCCTTAGAGCAGGTTAGGGGAAATACATGGAATGCATGACATCTAGAACATAAGATACTGTGTACTATCAAGTACTGCCCACACTGGATCCAAGTATGGACCTGGGCTTCACAATCGGGGCTTAGCGAAATTTAAATTGCACCCCGCATTCTACTTCATCCGTCAAGCCCAATTCCTTTTCTTTTTGCTTTATTTAATATTTTCATCTCTTAAGCATTTTAATTATAATAATAAAAAACTCATAAAAAAATTTAGGCTTAGACTTTTTTAATTAAATAATTAATTTTTTTAATTAATTAATTAATTAAAACTTTAACTATTTTCTTAATTAAAAATGAATTAGAATTTAAGTCTAATTACTTTCTTTTCATAATAAAAAAAACCACAAAAAAGGCTTAGTTTATTTTTCTTAATTAATTTTCTAAGTAGACTTTAGGATAATTAATTTAATTATTTTTCTTAAATCAAAAACAACAAAAAAGATTTTTCTTATTAGGTTTTAGACGAACTTTCAACCTTTCGCGCGTTATTTATTTTTCGCATCTTTATATTCATGTAACTGCATACTAGATGTAATAATTAATAGGATTTTATCTGCTTTCTTTATTTTCCTTCTCCCAATTTTTGTACATCGTAAATATCCCCCTCCCTGAAAGCCAAGTAATAGTTTAGATTTACACTTTCCACACTTTATTTTCTGTACAATATTACTGTTAGTAATTAGGCATGTATGGTAAGATTGAAAATAAACGTTAGCAAACCTAAATACGCAAGATAAATAACTAAACTAAACACAATTGCATATGCGCACCTCTAGGGTATCCCACTTCCGTTGCCTTCGGAAAACGGTCATAATTCTCGAAACGTGAGAATTTTTAGTGGTTGTCCTCCAGTTTAAAGATCACTAGTCCCTCGATGACCCTCTCGATGTTGCCTCAGTTAAAAGTGATCTTAAGACTTTAGGAGAGTTACTAAAACTTCTTTCCAAGTTTCCTTCGTGACTGTAACGTCCCTTCGAATGTCCCTCAAACATCCGACGACAAAGCTTCCTACTCAGTAATAGTAGGATAGCATTGTCTAAAGGAAAGGAGGAAAAGAACGACCCTTTTCGAGTACAAAAGTAGATAGATGTTAGAAGGTTTCTCAAAAAAACATCGTTTACACTTACACAAAAAAACTACTTTTCAAAAGACATTTTCAAACACTTTGTATACTTTCTCCACTATTCCGAGAAACATTACAAAGTTCTCCATACTAAATGCGTTTCCAAAATATTTTCAAACATAAAGCACAAAGGTATTTTTAAAATGAGCAAACCTCTAACAGCCCATGGAAAACTACAGATGGAAAAGGTGCTAACACATTCCTTTTCCATAATCTACCCTTCTTACTCAGAAAACTCTCGTAAAGGTATTTTTCTGTTCTTTTCACCCTTTCCTTTGTTGGATAAAAGAAAAGACGGTGGCGGCTCTTACTTACCACAACATTTGCGAACACAAAATGCAAAACCAGTATTAAATAGTCATTTCTTCCAATGTATCACATAAGGTAAGGGTGAGATTCTAACTCTATAACGGGTTTCATAATGATGAGGAATTGTAGTGATTAGGTTTCCATGGTTGTGTGTTCTTGAATTCTCATTATTTTGTTTTATGGGGATTAACATTGTTGATGAATTTGTTGATGCATTATGATGAAATTAGTAAAATTGTTGATGTGAAATGAGTTAGATTGATGGGAAATGTTTGTGTATAATTGGTATAAATAAAATATGTTGTTCTGTTTCAAAATTAGTGTTTTGGGATTTTAGAAAAGTGAAAATCCTATTTTAAAGATTGATTTTAGGCTTCTGCAGCAAGTGGACTCGGGTACCCTCCTATAGAGAACCGATTACCACGTATAATTTTAGGCATGGGAGACAAAAATATGAGGTGGGATCCAGGTACTCTCCTGGAGGCAACCAATTCCCACTGAAGCTGGAAACTTTTTTTAAAACTTGTAAAATTCATAACTGTTGCCTCGGGTGTCCGTTTGACGCGTCCTTTGGACCGATGAAAAGCTAAAATTATTTTCTATCTCATAAATATAATTTTGAACAAAGTATATGATTATTTGATAGAAACATATGCTCGTCTGTGTGTATTTAGCGTAATATACGATAATGACTATTATGTTTGAGTATGATGATGTTGTTGTTGGACTGGAATGGCGTAATGTTGAGGGCTTATGCTATATTATCGAATATGATATTGCATGGTGATGTTGTTATTGGCCAGGGATTTCGTAATATTGAGGGCTTATGCTCTGTATTTGCATAATTATGTCGTTGTATGTTGGTGTTGCATGCATTCATTGTTGAGGACTTATGCCCTGTTGTTGGCCTGAATTGGTTTTATGGTGGGGGATTATACCTTGTTGCTTCCCTATTCAGAATTATGGAGATGGATTATACCCTGTTGGTACCACATGTATTGTTTCGGTGTCGGTCTAGTTGCATAGCATTATTATTATTAACTTGATGATGTATTATGTAGATGATGCATGTTGAAGATGTGTTATGTGGATGATGTATGTTGATGTAATATTATGTTGATGTTTTACATTTGATATTACATATTATTGTGGTAAAATGATATGGAGTTGTGAGATGAAGGATGTATGACTATGCAAAATAAATTGTTATCTATTTATTATTATGCATTCTTTTATATGGTTATGATATCTCACCCCTTCTATCTGAATGTTTCCTCTATGTGGGTAATGTGTAGGTGATCCTCAATAGACGAAGTCACTCGTAATTTATTTTGAGTCGGCATTATGCTCTAATACGTAACACAAGAGGGGATGAACGCTACTTTTATTTTGTTTATTTTAATTATTGTTGGAGTCTTAAGAACTCTTGATGTTTGAGAAAACATAGATTGTTGGTATTGTTGAAGAATTCATTATTATTCTAAATTATGATTTCATTCCACTGATTAATAAAATTTAAAGTTGAACAATATGTTATGTTGCTTCGGTTCATCTTTGATGGTGTTATGTATCGTTTATTAATCCAGGCAGCCGTGTATGGTTTTGTAAGATATGGCATCCTAATTGTGTTTTTGAGGTTTAAATATTACTCTGATTTAATTATAATTACGTCGGGTTAAATTATGGTGTTACACATAAGAACATCAAAGTTATTAGAACCATGACTTTTTTATAGAAATAATAGCAATAGCTTTTCTGAAACACGAAGCTTGACTTCTGATCTTAGAACTAGTATTGAAGGCATATGTCTTATATGATTTGAGAAATGATTATTAAGTGAGAAGATGTTTCATTACAGAATATTTCATTAGTGGATATCTGTCTTCAAATATATAAGCAATAACTTATCTGAGAAACAAGTCTTGTTGTTATAGACGAAATATTTTTTGAGGTTGATATCAAAAGCTTTTCTGATGTTTGGATCTTGAAATCAAATATTGAGGAAACAACCTTTCTGATTCTCAAGTATTTTAATTCTTGAGCTTTGATTCTTTTGTTCTTGCTGGATTGATTCTGATTGAAGAATGATAATGATCCAGGAGATACTTCACTTGTTGTAGAGTTAGAGTCTTTCAGATATTTGAACATTGTCTTTAGATATACAAGCAACAAATAATATGAGGAATAACTTCTTTATGAGTGAAAGCTTTTCAGTACATCTGATTTTGAGATTGAATTCTTATCTTTGAGTTGAGTTGAAAGCAACAACTTATGTCAGCTACATCTTGATTTCTGATCTTGAATTCTTTCCTTTTTTATCTAAGATCTTCGTTTATGATATCTTGAGATCTTCAATTCTAAGCTCTGGTTTCTAATATCTTTGTTTCTGAGCATCTTCATTTCTGATATCTTCATTTTTGATATTGAGTTGTAAGCAAAATCTTTTATCAGTTACTTCTTTGATTTTTGATATCTTGACTTCATAGCTCTTGATTATGATGCGTGGCTAATCTTTGAATCTTAACTTCTTAGCTCTTTGACTTCCGATCTTTTGAAGCATGAGCTCTTCTTAGAAACTCATTGGGTTCTTTTCTTGTCGAACATTCAACATTCAACAGAACTATTGATGCTTCATTAGAAACGAACTCAATGGTTCTTCTTCGGAGTGATAAACTGATTTTAATGTCTTTGATTAAGACTATCCAGAGTTCTAATATCTGCACACCCAATGAAACCATTAGAACTAAAATTGTTCTTCATAGAATATATGCATTGTTATCATCAAAATATAGATATTTAAACACAGATCCAAATCTTGTTCTATCACATGCCTCTCTATCTTGTTTGTCTCCTAGAAGAGTATTAAACTCATCACCTAGTCCGTTACTGAAAGGTAGAAGAGCAAAGGATACCTGTTGTTGTACCCCAAAATTTGCCCTCGCATTTTTTCCCCAAGAAATCTCAGCTTCGAACCTTTTCTAATTTTTCAAACTGGCTCAAGAATCGGACAAACGAACTTTTCTTAACAGTCAAGAAAAATTAGGGTTTTTACTGATTTTTAGAGCTCTGGATTGTTTCACACAGTTGGCTTAGGGTTGTGGTTGATTCTGGCGCATTTCTGATCAGGCGAATGTTATTTGGCATTTAATCAGGAATTAAGGTTTTGTGGGCATATTTTCAGCAAAAATTAAAATTCCACAGTACTTTGCGGTTTATTCCGAGATTCGGGTTGAATTTGCATTGTTTATAATTTAATCAGCAAGAGGAGGCAGTTAGTTTAAATTCACCAGTCAGAAAGGATGTGTGCAGTTTGGAATTACAATGCTTGGCAAAGAATCAGTAAAAGAGGATTGTATCTGATCAGTTTTTGTGTTCGACTGTGTGTTGCTTTGAATGATGGAGACGTCCAGTTCATTTTTTTGATCAATAATTGTTTAGTTGATTATTTATGGTTCTAAGAATTAAATATTTGAAATTTAAACTTTCATTTTATTTAATTTAAGGAATTATAAATAACAAGTAAATAAAAGGAATTGAAAAGAATTAAATGGAATCTTTATTTCATATTTAATAGTTGTTACAATTGTTATTATTTGGATACGAGTATTTATTACAAAGTATTTAAAATAATAATAGTGTACAAAAATTAAATTGAAAATAAAATTCTATCCTATTTCTAATATTCTTCATTCTTCACTTCGCTCCGGTGCTCCATTTTTTTTTTATCTGCAAAAAGAAGAAGAAAGTCAGAAAGCATTTGAATTAAAGAAGACTGATAAAATTTGCTCATCATTAAGGGCCACTGACTGGGATCAGTTAACCCTCTCTGCAAATCACGGGATTTTTCCCGGTTCACAAAGAGGGAAGAATTTCATTTTTTATTCATGAATGCAAAAATGCATAAAATCCAAAGTTCAAACTGCATAGTTCAAATCCAAGTCAAACTGAAAAATCCAATTCCCATTTCCTATCAAATGCCAAAGTCTACTCAAAGATATCAAAAGTACAGTTTGCTGTCAAATGCCAAAGCTACTCAAAGCTACCAAAGAGGAAGTTTTGGCCAAGATATCAAGGAAAAGACAAAATGCCAAAGCTGTCAAAGAAAGATGAATATGCAGAAGTAATATGTCATGCAAGCAAGTTCCTTTTTTCATCATTTCCCATCAGGGCCACTTTCAGAAAAAAATAGTACAAAAAGCATAATATTATAATGCAAACTGTACAGAGAGAGAAAAAAAAGAGAGATAGAAGCAGGTTTTTCAGGCTTAGACAGTAAGGCAAAAGTTAAAAGAAGCGTCAATTCAGCATTACTCAAAACTGGGCAGAAGTACACAGCAGAG
The DNA here is from genome assembly GCA_948472305.1 of Vicia faba. Taxonomy (NCBI): domain Eukaryota; kingdom Viridiplantae; phylum Streptophyta; class Magnoliopsida; order Fabales; family Fabaceae; genus Vicia; species Vicia faba. The sequence goes on from OX451741.1 coordinate 93,111,073, forward strand.
GCAATTACCAAAAATAGAAAAGTGCCAAGAAAACTTTGTAAAATTAACCAGCAACTTGGATCAAGAAAATACCAAAGTTTGAATAAGTATTAGGCGCCAAAGACCAAGAGAAAGAGGACAAAGAAAAGAACAAAAGAAAACACACTGAGCTTAAAAACTTGATTGAGCCAAAAGCACCAACATCACAAATATATAACCTGCATAACTCAGAACAGAACCACCATACTGTCCAACAATATAACTTCCCAACACACTTACCTACATCAAGAAGGCCATCAAACACAAACAGAAGCAAATACATAACCTGATAAACCAAGTGCTGGCCAAAAACATAAGCTATTGCAAGCATTAACCTGCTCCAGCCCATAAACCAGCTCAAAAGGCCTAAAACCATCATCCTGTCAAATGCCTCAAACACCAAACTCTAAACCAAAAATGCAAAAAAACTTACTGTCACAACCATGAACCCAAAAACCTGTGATAATCATAACCAATCAAACTAAACACAACTAGAAATCCCCAAACCAGCTAAATCTGCAATAACAAAAACTCAAACTTCAAGCCTACTGCATTACCAAACTCAGAACCTAAAAAACCTCAACATAACAAGCTGACTGAACCACAGTATAACCTCTAACATCAAAAAACCTGCAGAAGAAATAATTACAAACTTGTCCAGTTCAAAACCATCCAACCTCAACCATCACTAAAACCATCCAACCTCATAACCATACAAGACAACCATTAACCTGACAAAAAAGCATTCAAAAAAACCAACTCCTAAGCCCTCAGTATACACATCATGGGGCAAGCTCAATAATCCAAAAGCAAAAGTTCTAGGCAAGCAAACATACAGGAGAGGCAAGTTCAAGGTAACACAGGGCAACAAGAGAAGAAGAGGCAAGTTCAAGGCAACCTAGGCCCTCAGTAAATATACATCACTGGGCAACAAATATCAAAAGCGTCACATTTCAAACTCAGGGAAGCATATTCAAAAGTATACAAATTCCCAAAGGCAACATGCAGTAGAAGAAGAAAAAAGTGAATTTTCAATATAAGGCTTTTCAGAACATCATCATCAAAACCCTAGAAAAAGCAACCAGATAAAAGATACCAGGGTCACCAAGAGCAAGTGTCACGTTTCCCTCGCCGTCCCGGCCTCCTAAGCGCCACTTCCCCGTCTCTCCTCCATCTCTAAGGAACGAAGGTAGCAAAACTTTTCCCTCTCTTTTTCTCCTTCACCTCATAGTAAGTCAAAGATTAAGTTTTAGATTCAAATGGAAATAACGCATGTAATCCGTAAAAAGAACATAAAAAAAACTGAAAGCAAACCTTGTATCAAGAGGACACTGAGACCGTGCTATGGAGGGAAGAGAGGTTTGGGAGCAACACCGGTGGCCGGACGGAGGAGCATTGATCAGAAGGAGATGAAACTCAAGTGAACGGCGCGCCGCTGCTAACCCTAAGCCTTTGTTCCAACTGAACGACAAAACGCCTAACCCTAAGGAAATTCGTCCCAAACGCATGGGCCTGACCCGTTGTCAATACTCTGAGAATGCTTCCTTCCTTTTCCTTTCTAAACAAAATATTGATAACTTTTATTTTACAAACAATATACTTATTTTCTAACTAAATGTAGTTTTAATAAAAATACACTCTTAATTAATACAATTCACTTAGTAAAAAATACATCTTTTCTTTAAGTATAATTAAAATATTTTTCTATATACATAACTTAATTTCTAAATACTTGATTAAAATACATTTGTACATATTATACATTTTTTATCATATAGTTAAAATATTTTTTTTTAAGTATATATTTGTATATAAAAAGAATAAAATACCTTTTTTTTTTATCATATAATTAAAATTGAAATTTTTTTAATTAAAATATCTTTGCACATGATAGACAAAATACATATTTTTTCTAATATTAAAATTCTTAAAACACTTAATTAAAACATTTTTTGTTTTAAAACAATGATACCTCATTTCACAATTTAATTAAAACTTGAACATTTAAGTTAAAACATTTTTTTTGTACATAATTAAATATACAAATCAAAGATTCATTAAAATACATATCTAGATCAAAAACCCTAATACGCTTCAATTTCACATATCGCACTTGTAAATAATTACACATACTCATATACATGTACACTTACACAAATACATTCACGTTGCCCTACACACATTTTTTATCTTATATTTGTATATTCGATATTTACATTTTGATCGCAAATTAGATTTGGTTGTAACTTATTGGATACTATAAGTCTCATCCCCTTTTGTACATTTATACCCCCACCCCCGGATACTATTTTGTAATAGCTTAGATTTTACATTCCGCAATTTACAGTTTTCCAATTATACCATGGTTAGACCTAGGGTTTGTATGTACATAAAATCAGATGCTAGATAACCTAATACAAGACAAATACATGTAATCAATACACAATCACACTTGCACCCTCTAGGGTAATCCCACATGTCGCCTTCCAAAATGGGCCATGCTTGCACGTCGAGTATCTTTGGCAAAACAAAATCAAATGATCATAAGTCCCTCGATGACGCTTTCGAATGTTGCCTAAAATGGAATGATCGTAGTCCCTTCAAAGCCAATTGCCAAAGACACTTGGCACCATTGCATTCATGGTCCATACGATGACCCGCGCCCGTCCCGAATAAACTTCCTAAACGCAAGATTGTCTACCAATTTCAATGGTAGAACAAAATTGTTAAAAAGGGTTAAAACATGACAAAAACCTTTGAGTACAATAAGGTAGATAAGCTCTTAGTTACTTGAGATCAAACTTGCAAAAACACTTGCCTTCTTTTCAAAAACCACAATCCACAACACTTTCAAACAAACTCTCAAAAACATTTGAAAACATCTTTTCGAAAAGATCCACACTTTTGTAAAACACTCAATCACGAGTCAAATACATTAGTTGCCTAAGACAAGGCATCTTTTTCCAAAACATTTTCAAAAAGCACCCACACACACACCATTTTCAAAGCAATCGAAAAACAAGGCAAGTGATCTAAAAAACCAAGTAACTAAGAGCCCATGGATAACCATGGATGAAAAGGGTGCTAATACCTTCCCTTTTCATAATCTACCCCCCGAACCCACGAAATATCTGAAAAGGTTTTTGCTGTGCTTTTTTAACCTTTCCTTTAGGATAAAATAAAAAGTCGGTGGCGACTCTTGCTCAACCGCACAAGTGCGAATACGAACGCAAAACACTAGTCAGTTCTCCCACCGTATCACACCTGTCTTTAAGGAAAGTGGGGATAATTATATATATGAGGAAGGTATTTATTCTTGAGATTGCCTCATTGCATTCCCTTGTCCACTTGAACTTTTCCTTCTTTTTCAGGGCGGAGAAAAACATGAAAGCCTTTTCTCCTGCACAAGAGAGGAAGCAAGATAAAATTGTGAGGTAAGCCGTTAGCCATTTCACCTCTATAATGTTAGTGGATTTTCTTATGTCAACGACAACCTGAAACTTTTCTGAGTTTGCTTTAATGTCATTCTTCATTAATATGAAGCTCAAAAACTTTCTTACCTGCACCCCGAAGGAGCAATTGTTAGAATTCGGGTGCATGTTGTATTTCCAAACAAATTGGAGAACATCCTCCAAGTATACTACATGAATATGCCCTTCTGCAATTTTTACTATCATGTTGTCGACATAAAGTTCTAAGTTCTGCATTCTCTGGTGGGATAATATGGCGTTCATGAGTCGTTGGTAGGTGGAACCAACATTCTTAAGGCCGACGAGCATGGAATTACAATAATAGTGGCCATAGTTTGACATGAACGCCCTTTTAGGCACATTAAAGAGATGAATCTTAATATGGTTGTACCCCAAAATGTCATCCAAAAAGCTTAACTAAGGTATCCCAAAGACCCATCAATAGATGATCAATGTCCGACATGGTATAAGGGTCCTTGGGACAAACCGTATTGAGGTTATGAAATCCATACACACACGCAACTTGTTCAATTCTTTCTTCACCAACACTACATTGGCTAACATAGTTGTGTATTTTGTTTATGTGATAAAACCAATGCTTTCTAGCTTGTTTACCTCCCCGTCGATGGAAACTCTCTTCTCCTTGCCAACTATCAGCTTTCTTTGTGACACTAGTCTTACAGATGGGTTAACTGGGAGGTGATGAAACATCACTCTGGTGTCAATCCCCGATGTTGTACCCCAAAATTTTCCCTCCCATTATTCAGAACATTCTCCTAGGGTTCTCAATTGCTCAAGAATTGATCAGACAAACCCTCCTCCTAAGTAGTTGACCTACGACTAGAGTTTTGTTTTTCTCAAGGAAAAAAGAGCTTCTAAGGCCTTAACTGGATTTCATGGTTTCTCATATGCTTCAAGGTACCCTCATGTCAAGTTTCAAGCTTTGCATCATAAGTTTCCTCAGTCAATTGCTCAGATGACTGAAAATCAACTATATCGGACAAAAGGTCAACTATGGTCAATTTACAGTTAAACCTCAAGAATTTTGGTCAACATCAAGGTTTTGAAGTCATATTCATCATTTTATCATGTTTTGATCATGATTCATCAAGAAAACTCTCAATTCATCAAAAGTCAAAATTTACTAAATTAGGATTTTCTTAAAGAGAAGTCAACTGAACTTTTACCAAGCATAACTTCCACATGCTTCATCAAATTTCCATCAACCAAAGCTCATTGTGAAGGAAATCTAATTCTCTATAACTTTTTATCTCTAAGCTCAAGTCCAAAAAATGCTTCATTTGAGAGATATGGGTCAAAACATTATAGGTCATTTAAATAGTCAACAAAAAGGCACTTTTTGTCAAAGAAATTTACATCAAGATAAACTCTTCAAATGGAAATATTATCAGCATAGAGATTGTAGGGTACATCTTGAGTTTCCAAAAAGTCAAAGATCGCCTTCAAATGATGAAAATTGAGAGAGTTATGATTGGTGCAAGTTGGTCAATTTTTAGAAAATGATTGAAACCTAAATTGATCAATCTTGTATTTTTGGGCAAATAGGCTAATCTTTCAAGGTCCCAAGCGTGTATTAGACCTCAATGTAAACCTTTAAACTTATTCATGCACCCCTTTTCTTTTTATTTCATTTATTTTTTATTTTATTTATTTAAATTCAAAATAAATGAAATAAAATAAAAGGCTTTCATACAAAGGTCCAAGCCCACACTTCTTTTGACCTAATTCATCTCTATATATACTCCTCATTTAGACAAGACATGACCACATAAATATTGCAAGAAACCATATTCCAAAAACTCCAAATATTCTCACAAACTAGGGCAAACTACAAACCCTAGTTTCAATATCTCTCAAAGCAAACCAACCCTTCCAATTGATCCCTGAAGCATTGTATCGTAAGAATGGATCAATCTTGATGATCCAAAGCATACAAAATCAGCATCCCATGCATCTCTGATTGCCATATATTTTGTAAATTCATATTTCTGTTTTCTTAGTGCTTTAAGTGAAACTAACACCACTAACATGCTTCTGACATGTCAATGTGTAGGATTGAGCCATCGCATGACCCCCATAATGGCTGAATCGTGTGTTGCCATGTTTACACTATTTGACTTTATTTGTTTCATATCTCTTTCTACAGGGATATTTAGCCAAAACAAATTCCTCCATTGAATTCGTAAGGCCCAAATTAGGGGGGTAAGATACCTCTGAATCATTAACATGCTTTATTTTGCAAGAATGAAGAACGAACTCACCAGAGAAGACGAGCGGAGCTAGGGCTCCGACGCTTCTATGATCATCCTATTTTAGTTTATATTATATATGTTTTCATTTGATAAAATGAATGGATGTATAGCCACCCTAGTGGTAGAAGCGCGCGCATTAATGTAACTGCCTCAAAGCTCTGTAATAGCCTAGGTTTAAGTTTCTGCCTTTATCTTCTGCTAATATATTTACTATATTACTTCTTAGTAATTAGGGTTTGTATGGTAAGATAAAACAAAAGATAGAATACCCTAAATCCAAGATAAATAACCTAATCAAACACTCTTCACACTCGCACCTTTAGGGTAACCTCTCTTCGTTGCCTTCGAAATAACGATCGTGTCCCTCGAACATAGGGATGCTTTAGAAAAGACCCTCGAATAAAAGATCATAAGTCCCTCGATGACCCTTCGACGGTGCCTACAAATAACACGGTTTAGTCCCTTACGAAATTTCTAAATCATCCTTACGAGTTGCCTTCGATGACCGTACAATGACCCATCGCATGTCCTTTCACATCCAAAAGATAAGGCTTCCTACTAACTAATGGTACGGATGACATTATCTAAAGGAGAAGGAAAAGTACAAGAATGACCTTGAGTGGGTAGATACTTTTAATCGCTTGCTCGCAATATTTTCAGAACAAAACATTTCACACAACACTTTCAAAATATTTTCAAAAAAAACATTTTGTACGCATTCTTGAGGACCGATACAAGAATCATTACAATGTTCGCCTTACATTGGCATTTTCAAAATATTTTCCAAAACACTTACACAAAAAGAAATTTTTTCAAAAGTGAGCTAGCGATTAAGAGCCGATAGATAACTATGGATGAAAAGGGTGCTAACACCTTCCCTTTTCATAACCTACCCCGCGAACTCAAAATATATCATGGTATTTCATATTATTTTCACCCTTTCCTTATTGGATAAAATAAAAGTCAGTCACAACTCTTGTTATCCGCAACATTTGCGATAAAATGCAAATCAAGTCATTGCTCCCACCATATTACAGAATTGGCGACTCTAGTGGGGAGTACATTAAAAGAGGGGTTACCTTAGAGTCTAGATCACTTTATTTGCTTTATTTGTTTTCATTGCTTGAATTATCTTTAAGGGTTGTTAGGGTTTAAATTCTTGCAAAGATCCTACAACTGGATCTAGGGATGCCTTAGGTAAGTAGAAATAGATCATGGAAATTATACGGCGTAGACCGATATGGTTGAAGTGATGGCTACATTAGTGTGACACTTAGGTTTGTACCAATGTTCCTTGAGTCATTCAAGGATAACATTGGGCTGTCGCATGGTGTCATAAGCACTAACTGACTTTTAGAACCTTAATTGACCCATATTGGCCATTAGAAGGTAGTGAGATAGCCGACTATGGTGCGGTCCAGAGTTGGTTAATACTCGATGCTACACTCATTAAGATTCGACTCGCGAGATGTTTTGGTGAAAAATAAGTTGTTGTACTATAATAAAACCTGCAAGAAAGATTCGTGATATGAGATTCCTAGAACCCAGTTACTATTTTAGGACAGGTTGAGCCAACTTAATTTGATAGAAAAGGGTACTTACCTACGGACCCCATGCAAGCCTTAAAACCTAAGGCTCTTATGTGATTTGCTTTTGTTTTCTATTCGTTTAAACATAACATCCCGACATCATGCCATAAATCTTTCACAAACTTTTTCAAGTATCTTAGGGACCATTGGTGCAGGTTTATCATGAACCGGACTTCTAGCAAGGGGCAAGAGGATTTATCCTCCTCTTAATAGATGTCGTCAAAGACCGAAGTACATTCTTTCAAGTCAGAGGCTAGAACCCACTGGACATGGTGAGCTTGATTCTTATAGAAGAAGGTTCAAAAACAAAGATGCAAAGTTCTTCAATCAAAGTTGCAGCCAGACTCAATTTATGAAATTTCCTTCTTGTTTATCCCACGAGGTCCTTGAAAACATTGCATATACATCCACATACCATGCATATCATATCATAACAGGTTTGCAAGACAAGTTTTCTCATCTTCTTGCTGTTTATTTTAGTGAAAGATGGCTCTCGAACAAACTGTCAAAGAACTTCAAGCCCAGTATGCTCAATTCCAACAGGCGCTCTTGAACTTAGCCAAGGAGCAGGAAGAGCTAAAGATCCAAGTCACCAAAGAGAGGAAGAAGAAGAGTAGGAAACCAATCGAAATTCTCAACATGGGAAGAAGGTTCAGAGGTCCTCCCAAGCGAGCTCAAGATTGTGATATTCCACTAAATGAAGATGAGAACCAGGGTGAACATGGTAAGAGTGTGAAGGTTGAGAAAAGAAGCAATTTTGGCTCTGGCCGATATTCTGATGAAGATGAAGAAGAATATTAGGATGAACAGTATCCTCCTGTCGATGAAAATACAAACAACTGGAAGATAATTTAAATTCTATGGAGATCTAGAGAGTGTCTGGGTTGGATTTTGAAGAGTTTGACGGTGTTTCTTGCCCTAAACTAAATTTGAGGTCTTATGTCCAGAAGATCCAACCACACACTGCCGACAGAAAATTATGGGTGCATTTCTTTCAAGAAAGCCTATCTGGGACCCAATTGGAAGGGTTATATCAACTGGAAGGAACCAATATCCGTACTTGGGAAGATTTGGCCGCTTCTTTTTACAAACAATACCAATACAATGTTGATCTTGCACCAACCCATATGCAATTATAGAGTATGACTACGGGATCAAACAAAGACTTCAAAGAGTATGCCCAAAAATAGAGAGATATAGCAGGAAGAGTTCAACCTCCTTTTTCTGATGGGGAGCTAGTTGACATGTTTATGGGAACTTCGACAAGTCTTTTCTTCAATCATCTGATCAGAAGCTCATCAGCGGGATTCACCGAGCTGATACTAACAAGGGAACATGTTGAAAGTGGAATCAGAAGCGGAAAAATTCAGGCGGCCACGTCTTCAAGTACTGTAAAGAAGACGTTCAATGGTAAGAAAGAAGCTAATGTTGTGTATGGCCAGAAGGGTCGTTCTATAGGTGACGGCAATCAATCTATGGGGAAGTGATAATTTCTAATCATGTGTCGTTGCAACAACATCAACAAGGTAATCAGCGTAGGCCAGACGCACCTAGGAGACAATTTACCAAGATCAGTATGCCATTATCTCATGCATTGCAACACATATTGAAAGAAAAGATGATTACATTGAGAGATCTTCTTCAGAAAACCAACGCTTCCTCTCCTTGATACAATCCTAATGTATGATGCACCTATCATTCCAATAGTCCCGGGCATGACACAAATAACTACTGGGTTTTGAAAAATAAGATTTAAGATATGATTGACTCCAAAGAGATTGAATTTGATCCTCCCAAGATTACCAATGTGATTATTGTGCCTATGCCTAAGCACGACAAGGGCATCAATGATATCGAAGATGTTTCTTATGTTTCCGCTGTCAGTGACTTGGTTACTCCCTTGATAATTATTAAGAGGAATATGTTGCAATCCAGTTTATTTCTGGGTTGCATTGAAAGATGCCACTGCTATGCAACCCAATCCAATGGTTGCACACTGCTGAGAGAAGGTATTCAGTGTTTAATGAATAACTATATAATTCTATTTAAGAAGATTTCTTCTATGGAAAAATTGTTTCAAGACTTGGAGTTTGAAGACATGTCTGTAATTTCTAGAAATCCATTAAGGATTATTTCCAAAGGCCGTGTAAAGATTATGGTAAAACCTAGAGTTTCTCCTTTGATCATTACTGCACTTGGGACAACTCCATATTCTTCCGACAAAGACATCCCCTGGAATTATGGAGCTGATGTTTACTACCACGGTGTTAAGTAAGAACCATTGGTTGTTGAAAATGGAAATATTGAAGTTACTGATCCCAACATTGACAATATTGTCGGGACTAGTAAGGTTACCAGAAGTGGAAGGGTTTTCTCTCCAGAAATCTCTCCGAAGAATGTTGCTACACCAGTTTTTGTACTGCTACTGAGTCAACCCTTGAGACTCGAGGGAAAGAACAAATGACTGAGCCTGCCCAGACAGAGGCACCTAAAGAAGTTACCGCAAAGGAAACCTCCAAGCAAGAGGTGGAGGAAGTACTAAAAATTATCCAAAAAAGTTACTACAAGATTGTTGAATAGCTAGGGAATACTTCCTCCAAGATATCCATGTTATCCATGTTGTTGTGTTCTGAAGCCCATGCTCAGGCTCTGGTGAAGTTCTTAAAATATGCGCATGTACCGCAAGAAATCTCTACTGACCAATTTGAAAAAATTATGTTTCTAGCATGACGACTGATAATGGGTTAGGCTTCTCTGATGCTGATTTGACTCCTGAAGGAAGAAACCATAACAAGGCCCTGCATGTCTCAATTGAGTGCGGGGGAACTACCTTGGCCCATGTGTTGGTTGACATGGGTTCCTCGTTGAATGTTTTACCAAAGGATTCTCTAGATAGGCTTGACTGTGAAGGGGTTGTGCTAGAACCTAGTGACATTGTGGTTAGAGCCTTTGATGGTTCAAAGAGGATGATGCATGGAGAGGCGGGTCTTCTAATCGAAGTAGGTTCACAGGTCTTCGACTCCACCTGTGATGTGATTGACATTCGTCCGGAATATTCCTGTTTACTTGGACGCCCTTGGATTCATGGGGTAGGTGCTGTCACTTCTACATTACATCTAAAGTTAAAATATCCCGTGAAAGGAAATATTGTTACAGTTTATGGTGAAGAAGAGTACATGGTGAGTCACTAGAACTCTTTCAAATATTTTGAGATGGAAGACAAATTCATCGAAACTCCCTGCCATACTTTTGAAGTTATTCCTCAGACAACTATTGATACTGAAGACGTTTCTGCTATTCCAAAAGTTACCAGGGTTCTGCCCAAAATGGCTTCTTTGAAAGACGCTAGAGCTGTGATAGAAGAAGGTGGTTGCACTACTTGGGGTCAGCTTCCCTACATTCCTTAAAAATATGATAAATTTGGTTTGGATTTCACTGTAGAGGCTCAGAGAGCTATTCTTCGTGCTCGTGCTAGGTGACCACCGTTCCTCATCAACAAACATGGAGTCAACGTGGTAGAAGATGCTGATAGTGACTATGACCTAGACAGTTGGATTTTTCCTACCATCGGCAATGGGCTTAACAATTGGAAGACTGAAGACATTATACCAATCTCCTTTAGTCAGAAGTAAATGTTATTTTTTGTTTCCATGCTTTCAAGTTTTTTGGTTATGTAATTTTAAAACAATAAATTTAAGCTTTGTGCCTTACCCGGGGCACAATGGTCCATCTGTTAGGGTTGTCATATTTCATTCGCATATTTTCATTTAATAAACCATTGGATGTTTTCATTCAAATTTTGTGCTCTTTGTATTTCTTTTACTTTATTGCTTCTAAAATAGTTATGTGTTCTTACACATACCCATACGACAAATTGCAGATCATATCCACTTTGGATCCCATTGATAACAATTATGCTATTGCCAATTATGAATTCGAAAATCCAATCTACCAGGCTGAGGACGAAGGTGAGGTAGATTGTAAAGTACCCGGAGATCTTGCTAGACTGTTAGAGCAAGAAGGAAGAGCCATACAGCCGCATGGAGAGCTACTCGAGGTTGTGTACTTGGGTACTGAAGAGGACAAGAAAGAGGTCAAGATAGGTTCCAATTTATAAGACAGTGTCAAAAACAGATTAATCCAGATGTTGTATAACTACGTCATGATTTTTGCTTGGCCATACAAAGACATGCAAGGCCTCATACTGATATTATGGTTCACCGTGTGCCAATGAAAGAAGGTTGTTCTCTTGTAAAACATAAGGTTCGTCGTATGCGTCCCAAGATGTCTGAAAAGATCAAAGTTGAGGTTATGAAACAGTTCAATTTCGGGTTCCTAGTTGTTACGTCCAATCCTCAGTGGGTTGCAAATGTGGTGCCAATACCTAAGAAGGATGGCAAGGTACATATGTATGTAGACTATAGGGGTCTGAATAGGGCAATCCCCAAAGATGATTTTCCGCTTTCGTATATTGACGTTCTGGTTGAGAACACCACAATACTATGATCATGGATCTCTACACGCAATTCAAGAATATCAAGAAGATCTTGTAGAAAGATGACAGTGACATACAAATATTGGCAAGAGATGTTACCATTTTCTCTTCATGGTTAACGCACTTTAGTATGCACATCAACTGGGGAAACCCCTTTCTGTCTAGTTTACAGCATAAAGGTTGTCTTACCTATCAAAGTCCATATTCCTTCTCTATGGATTATGAAAGACACAGATTTGGACGAAGACGAGTGGATTCAGACTAGGCTGGACCAAATAAATTTGATTGAAAAGAAAAGGCTCGCGACTGTTTATCATGGTCAGATGTATCAGAAGCGCATGATCAAGGCCTTTAACAAGAAGATCAAACCTCAGCTGTATCAGGTTGGCGGTTTGGTAATAAAATGCATCATCTTACCACAAGGTGATCCTAGGGGCAAACAGACTCCCACGTACGAAGGGTCGTTTGTGATCAAGAAAATATTTTCTGGAGGGGCTATGATACTTACCACCATGGTCGAAGAGGATCTTCCACACCCTGTGAACACGGGCATAGTCAAAAAATACTACGTATAAAAGAGACCCGCTGGGTTGACAGGCCTAGGCAAAAGTAAAGGCATCCTGGCGAACCAAAAGGGTTCGAGAAAAAATTAGGGATATATATATATATATATATATATATATATATATATATATATATATATATATATATATATATATATATATATATATATATATATATATATATATATATATATATATATATATATATATATTATACACCCGGCAATTCGAAAACCTGAAAAGGAGGCTTGGGAAAGAAAGGGTATCCCGGTGGACTAAAAACCCGAAAGGGAGTTCTAGGAAAATATTAGGGATTAAAGCATATGACTATGTCCCGTTGGATCATCCACTTACAACGGCTTTGTTATCAATGTCAAGTTCAAATAGTACATATCAATTCAATCATCTTCTTTCGACAGCAAGGGATGAGATGCTTAAAGACATAAAGGCAATAGCTGAGTTGAAACTCGATGGGATAATTTCCACATAGCTGTTTTCTCCGTTTTACTTTGTACTTTTTCATTTTTGCAACGATTTCCTCTTACTAGAATCTGTCTCTTTGTACAAAACTGCCTGTTTAATAGGAAAACTTTCAATACAAATATAATTGAAAATTCAAATTTTCTTTCTCTGTTTTGTTTGCAAATATGTCCATTGACTAAATTGAATGAACATATGTATTTGAATATGACTACTTTTAACAAAATATATGCATAAAAACAGGAATAAGCATTTACTAAAGACTCTAGAAATTGGGATAAAGTCTCAGTCATTCTCAAAATCCCCACAGAGAAATCCCCGCAGAGCTACCTTCACAAGCTCATCTCTGATAGAGATATATTCCCCAGCGAGTCAAATATGCCTTTAGACAGAAATTAGGGCATCTTCCAGCCGTTCACCTCCATATGCCTGAGGGATAGCTTGACATGATCGTCTTCCCTAATAGGTCCCCTAGCATATAAGGAAGGTTGATCATTTCCCCAACATACGGTGAAAACTTCCTTAACACAGCCTATGAAATTCTAATTACCATCAGAGTTTATTTCCTCAACACAGTTTAGAGGATTTAATTATCCAGGGGAGTTTATTTATCCAACACCATACAATCCCTAGTAGAATTATCTTCTCCAGTGGAGTTTATTTCTCCAACACCGTAAGGTCCCTAACATACTTCTTTTCTTCAGCAGGGTTTATTTCCCCAACAGAGTTTATCTCTCTGATTATCATAGTTCCCGGATAGGATTCTCTTCCCGGGCCAGATGTCATTCAACTTTGTCCTCCCCAGAAGAGTTGACATTCGTACCTAAAACATGGTCAGATAGCACATTAGAGGATTATTCATCTCTTTTATCCCCAGTCAGGGTATATAAAAATTGAATCCTTCAAAAGAACGATGAACGATCAATTTCCCTGGAATTATTCTATCCTCAAGAAGAAGTCGAACATCCCCAGCGGAGTATCCTCAAATAGAAGACAGGAACCCCTAGCAAAGACATTCTGAACAAGATTTAAGATTCATATTCTTCATCCCCAGCAATAGTTAGAGATTTATTTCCCCCATCCAAAGATGTTATACGAAGTTACCGATACGTTCCATCAACATATTTCATCCATACATCATTTACAAAATATCATAACATATGCATACGAAACACATATAACACTCTCATTTACTTTGAGAACATCACTACGTATTGCATACATCATGACATTGCATAAAACTAACTTTCGTCTTTTCAGGTAAAATTCACAAATAGACTAATATCATCAGCAATTTTCGAACAGGTCATAGATAAATTCTCGAAACAGAACAAGGTAACTATATATACGACCAGGCGGTATGAATTCCTGAAACATGACGAGTTTACCAACAAAAAATAGGTCGCAGATTAATTCGCGAAACAAGACGAGGGAGCTATCTATACGACCAAGCGGTATGAATTCTCAAAACAGGACGGGTTTACCAACAAAAAGAAGGTCAAATATTAATTCCCGAAACAGGACGAGGCAACTATCTATACAACCAAGTGGTATGAATTCTCGAAACAGGACATGTTTACCAACAGAAAATAGGTCGCAGATTAATTCTCGAAACAGGATGGGGAAACTATCTAAACGACCAGGCGGTATGAATTTCTAAAATGGGACGAGTTTACCAACAAAAAAACTGTTCAAAGATTAATTCCTGAAACAGGACAGAGCAACTATCTATATGACCATGAAAAGATTAATTCCCGAAATAGGATGAGGCAACTATCGACATGACCTGGTGGTATGAATGCTCAAAACAGGATGGGTCTAAGAACAAAAAAAAACAGATTGTAGATCAATTTCTGAAACAGGACGGGGCGACTATCCACATGACCAGATGACTTCCCACAGAGACTAAATCTGATAAGAAGATCCTTCAGAGCATCATTCTAAATATCTAAAAATCATTTTCATCAAAGATTCATTCTGAAAATAATTTTCCTTCAGAGCATCATTCTGGAAAGCATTTTCCTCAGAGATTCATTCTGAAAAGCATTTTTCAGATACACGAATGGCGAACAGGCCACTCTAACTCTTCAGGTTTAAAAATATTGAACAGGGGCAACTATTGTACCCTAAAATTTTCCCTCCCATTATTTAGAACATTCTCCAAGGGTTCTCAATTGCTCAAGAACTGATCAGACAAACCCTCTTCGTAAGCAATTGACCTACGACTCAGCTTTTGTTTTTCTCAAGGAAAATTGAGCTTCTAAGGCCACAAGTGGATTTCATGGTTTCCCATATGCTTCAAGGTACCCTCATGTCAAGTTTCAAGCCTTGCATCACAAGTTTGCTCAATCAATTGCTCAGATGACTGAAAATCAACTATATCGGACAAAAGGTCAATTGTGGTCAATTTACAGTTAAACCTCAATACTTTTGGTCAAAATCAAGGTTTTTAAGTCATATTAATCATTTGATAAAGGGTTGATCATGATTCATCAAGAAAACTCTCAATTCATCAAAAGTTACTAAATTAGGGTATTCTTGAGAAGTCAATTGACTTTGACCAAGCATAAATTACACATGTTTCATAAAATTTCTCTCAACCAAAGCTCATTATAAAGGAAATTCGATTCCCTACAATTTTGTCTCTCTAAGCTCAAGTCCAAAAAATGCTCCATTTGAGAGATATGGGCCAAAACATTATAGGCCATTTCAAAAGTAAACAAAAAGACACTTTTTGTCAAAAACATTTACATCAAGATAAATCTTCAAATGGAAAAATGGAGAACATATAGATTTTAGGGGACACCTTGGGCTTTCCAAAAAGTCCAAGATCACCTTCAAATGATGAAAATTGAGAGAGTTATGATTGGTGCAAATTGGTCAATTTTGAGAAAATGCATGAAACTTAAATTGATCAAACATGAATTTTTGGGCTAATGGGCTGATCTTTCAAGGTCCCAAGCGTGTTTTAGACCTCATGCAAACCTCTGAACTTATTCATGCACCCCTTGGATTTTTATTGCATTCATTTTTTATTTTATTTATTTAAATTCAAAATAAATGAAATAACATAAAATACGTTCATACAAAGGTCCAAGCCCACACTTCTCTTAACCTAATTCATCTCTATATATACTCCTTATTCAGACAAGACATGAACACGAAAATATTGCAAGAAACCATATTCCAAAAACTCCAAAAATTCTCACAAACTAGGGAAAACTACAAACCCTAGTTACAACCTCTCTCAAAGCAAACCAACCCTTCCAATCGATCCCTGAAGCATTGTAGGGTAAGAATGAATCAATTTTGATGATCCAAAGCACACAAAATCAGCATCCCATGCATCTCTGATTGCCATATATTTTGTAAATTTATATTTTTGTTTTCTTCTTGCTTTAATTTAAACTAACACCACTAACATGCTTTTGAGATGTCAATGTGTAATATTGAGCCATCGCATGGCCCCCATAATGGTTGAATAGTGTGTTTCCATGTTTACACCGTTTGACTTTGTTTGTGTTGTATCTCTTCCTACAAGGAGATTTAGACAAAACCAATGCCTCCATTCAATTCGCAAGGAGCAAGTTAGGGGCGTAGGGTACCTCTGAATCATTAACATGTTTTATTTTGCAGGAATGAAGAATGAACTCGTCGGAGAAGACGATCGAAGCTAGGGCTCTGACGCTTCTCCGGTCATCCTATTTTAATTTACATTATATATATTATGATTTAATAAAATGAATGGATGTCTAGCCACCCTAGTGGTAGAAGGGCGCGCGTTAAGGCATTACTGCACTAGGGCGTGGGTTCGATCCCTGCCTTTTGAAAAATTTCTTTGTTTCTCGTATTTCTTTTGTAGGTTTCATATATTATAAAGCCCATTGGTTATCTTAACACCAACAATATTGTGGCTTGGTGGTAGAGGAGGCGCTTGTGAAGGCAAAGGGCGTGGGTTCAACACCCACCCCCGGCGTTTGTATTATTTTTAGTTTCTAGCCTTCTTTTCCATTGATTTTTTGTTCCCTTATCATTTTTTGGCTAAAATTAATGGGTTTTTTTAATTAATCTAAAAAAAACATTTTTTTTAAAACCAAAATTTAATTAGGTTTAGGTTTAATTAACCCTTTTTTTATGAACTAATTAATTAAACCTTTTTTAATTAATTATTAATTAATTAAAATTAATTAGGTTTTATTTAGTTAATCATCATCATAAATATTTTTTCACAAAAACCCTAACAAACATTGAAACCACTTTTTCCTTATTTCTTTCATTCGTATTTAGTTTCCTATATAAAGTGTATAGAGTGTGTTCAATTGTAATAACGCAGATTTATTTTTCGCATTTTTCTTATTATGTAACTGCTCATAGTATGTAATAGTTATAGGTTTTATTTTCCGCACCTCTATTATGTAACTTCCCCAAAGCTCTGTAATAGCCTAGGTTTATGTTTCTGCCTTTATCTTCTGCTACTATATTACTTCTTAGTAATTAGGGTTTGTATGGCAAGATAAATAACTGAATCAAACACTCTTCACACTCGCGCCTTTAGGGTAACCTCTCTTTATTGCCTTTGGAATAACGATCATGTCCCTCGAACATAAGGATGCTTTAGCAAATACCCTCGAATAAAAGATCATAAGTCCCTCGATGACCCTTCGACGTTGCCTACGAATAACATGTCTAGTTCCTTACGAAATTGCTAAAGCATCCTTACAAGTTGCCTTCGATGACTGTACGATGACCCTTTGCATGTCCATTCACATCCAAAAGATAATGCTTCCTACTAACTAATGGTACAGATAGCACTATCAAAAGGAGAAGTAAAAGTACAAGAACGACATTGAGTGGGTAGATACTTTTAATCTCTTACTCGCAATCTTTTCAAAACAAAACATTTCACACAACACTTTCAAAATATTTATAAAAAAAACACTTTGTACGCATTCTTGAGGACCGATACAAGAAACATTACAAATTTTGCCTTACATTGGCATTTTCAAAATATTTTTCCAAACACTTACATAAAAAGCAAATTTTTAAAAGTGAGCTAGCGGTTAAGAGCCCGCAGATAACTATGGATGAAAAGAGTGTTAACACATTCCCTTTTCATAACCTACCCCCCTAACTCAAAATCTATCAAGGTCTTTCCTGTTCTTTTCACCCTTTCCTTATTGGATAAAATAAAATTTTGTGGCGACTCTTACTATCTGCAACATTTGCGATAAAACACATATTACGCCCGACATATTGTGAACTCTTCTTTTTCAAAAAGTGATTTGCTTACTTTGCCACTTCGTGAGCCAAGGGACATATTTGAACCTCTTTCAGATCCTCTACGGTTGTGAGCCTTTCGTTTTCCACTCCCATTTTTGGATCCCAATGAGCAGTGTTTGTGTCCTGTGCTTCAGAAAATGGAGACAACCTCTTGGGTGAGATCCTCTCTCCCTATTGCTAGGCTACTCTGGTAACTTTCTTGGGTGCTTTTCTGGTCTCCTCGAATCATCCCGACTCGTTTGTTGGGTAACATGTATTTCAGGACCATATAATGGGTAGATATAATCACCCCTAATAATTTGATGGTTGGCCTACCAAGGATGACATTATAGGGAGATAAAACATCCATTGTTGAGATGATTATGGGTAGAGATAATTATTTATTGAGGGAAACTAGGGATTAGGGGTTTGGATAAACTAAAACCTCTTATTATATATATGGCTTGTAACATTGTAATATGTATGAAATTTATAAGACATAAATCAAGGGATATATAACTATCCTATAGTCACAGACGTAGGTAATGTGGCGAAATTGCGTGAACAAAACTTTTGTGTGTTTCTCTCTATTCTGATTTGTATTCTTGTTTATGTTCTAACAATTAGTTTCAAATGACGATTGATTATAGAAGTGCGAAATTCTAAGTGACTCGGTTTGATGGAACGAGAAATTTTGGTGTATGGCAAAGGAAGGTTAAGGATTTGTTGGCTCAACAAGGTTTACGGAAGGCGCTTCACAACCATTGATTGGAACGGGATGAAGGAAAAGATCACAAGTTTGATAATACTTTGTGTTTCTGATGACGTGATGAATCATATCCAGGACATCACTATTGGTGTAAGCCTTAGAGTCCAATACTTTTTGTACTTGTATTAATTTATTTATTATTAATAAAAGGCATTTATTTATTATGTTTGCTTTTCTAAAATAATAAAGTCCCTAGAATAGTTCTTCTGTTTAATGAAATGTTAAGTGTGACTTAATCATGAGATCCCATTAAACATAAGGACATTATTTTTAAAGTATCTGTAGTCGAGTTTTATTGTGAAATGGAATAACATTAAATCATTGAGATTATTATGTAGATAGACTGATGATCACATCTCATGGATCATGGATAAGGAGTTATCAAGTCTTGATTAAGGTATGAATATTATGAGTAATATTTATACTAGATTAACCCGCTATGAGAATACTACATAGAGTGTTATGCAAGGCTTCATAAGTTATTCTTATGGTGATAATGGTGTATACCACCCTTCGAACTGAAACCAATATGGACCCTAGATGTAGAGTTAAGTGCTTTATTATTGATCAAACATTATCCATAATTGGATGACCATAAAGACAGTTGATGGATATTTCACAAATCATGTTGAGGGACATGAGTGACCTAGATGGAATTTGCCCATCCTGCATAGCAAGTTAAATGTTTAAGGGCCCTGTATTGAACTGGACAAGGGTGACACAGTATATGCCTTGTATTCAATATAGACATAAGGGTAAAAGGGTAATTATGCCCACAAGTACTATCACAGAAAGGTTTTGTCATATTACATGACATTTTCGTGACTTGGGTAGCAGTGATGTGTTTCTAGATACTGCTCACTGTTTACTATGTTAAATGTGTGATTTAATATAATTGCCAACATCCTGAAAACCTAAAGTAATATATAGTTCACTTAAGTGAATTGTAGAACATCATAAGGTACGATACACTTAAGTGAAATATGGAATATGGTAAGGTACCACGCACTTAAGTGATATGTGGTACATCATAAGGTATGATGCCTATAGGCTTAATTGGGCTTTTAGATTGCAGACTTAATTGGTATTTTAGCTTGCAGCCCACACAAGGGGTTCTATAAATGGAGCCCTTGTGATAAAGCATTTCACTTGCTGAAAATTCGGTCTTGAAACCCTAGCCGTATTTTTTCTCACTCTCTCACTTAAAGTTTTCGTTCGTAAGTAGCTAGCACTGTGACCGGAAGCGATTTGTTCGTGTGGACTTAGTAGGGGCATTGTTCTTCATCAATGCTCGTGATAACATCATCTAAGGTATGAATCTCCATAAGAGGTAATAGTTTATATCACTGACCACGCCCATTCATAAGGATCACTAAAGGAAAATTTTAATTTTTGCTGCATTTTAGATCACAATTTTCCTTCACTAACAACCACGAAGGATGTCTGGAATAAATTGGAAAATTAGTACATGTCCAAGAAGCTCATGAATAAATTGTTCACGAAGCAGCGTCTCTATAGCCTGAGGATGCAGGAATATGGTGATTTGTAGGCTCATGTCAACACTTTCAACAATATCCTCGCTTATTTGACATGGCTTAGTGTGAAGGTTGGCGAAGAGGATAACACCATTATTTTGATGTGCTATGTACCAAACTCTTATGATCACTTGGTGACCACTCTCACATACAGGAAGGAAACAATCACACTGGATTCTATTTCTTCTACTCTTTTGTAACTCACACAATATCGCCAAAGTATAGAGGAATGTGGAGGAAGTTTAGGTGAATGTTTGTTTATGAAGGGAGATCAGGACCGAGGCAGAGGCAAGGGTAAGGCAGTGGATTTAAGAAAGGAAAAGAGGTTTAAGTCCAAGGATAGAAAAACAACATAATGTTATGGTTGTATGAAAATTGGCCATTAGAAGAGGGACTATTCAAATAAGTCAAGCAACAATATTTAGGAAATGAAGTTCAGTATGATGGTTCTTGAAGTGAAGACGTTTTTCTTTGCATATAATCTATAAAGTGAACTTATTCATGGATCCTTGACTATGGGGTCTCTGTTGTAACTGGTTTTAAATTTGAGAGTTGCCACCGTTAATTTTTATCTTGAGGAAGGGAATATAATGGTTAACCCTAATGTGTACAGAGATTCTAAGTTGTTGGTCTCGTTTCTAGACAAAGGGAACGTGTTAGGCACCCCTCACCTACCTTGTTCACAAGGATACTAGGGTTAGAAGTGTGATCTTTAAGAAACCGGGTTGTATTTTTTTATTAGGGGAACTCGCCGCGATTTTAGTGGTATGCCTACGTATCCCCTTAGGAGGAATCATAATCTCAATTTGTAGTTCGCGGTTCGTTGGGGTTTTTTATAGGAGTGTGTAGAATTGCTTTCGAATTTATCTTTGAACCTTGACTGGGTTGTAATTTTAGTGAGCGTAGACATAGTTTGTAGTTAATTTCGAAAGAAATTCTCCGTAATCCTTTTTCCAAAACATCTTGGTTTTTTGTTAAGTTAGTAGAAAAAATGATTTGGATGTTGGTTAGCTATATTAAGACGTAGAGCGGGAGGGAGTCTGATATAGTCTCTTTATCACGTGGCCAAATATTGGCCATGTGTCGCTTGCGGATGATGAATTTTGGGAGTTATGTGGATTTTAATTGTTTGATTTATAAAAATAACTAATATAATATTATAATTATAAAACATAAAAATTATAAAATAATAAATAAAAAAAGAATTAAATTGAAATGCACGGGGGTGTGAGCTTAGTTGGGCTAGTAAAATTGGGTATAGGCAATAAGGGTCCAAGTCCAGATATTAGACTTGGCCCATAAGGCTGGTGGTATAAACTTAGTAGAATGATATAGAAAGAAAATACCAACCCACCGAAAATCCTAATTCTTTGATTAACTATTTAGAGAAAACAAGGTAAAAATCAATACATGTAGAACTCTGGGGGTGACGTCCCGTTTGGTGAGAGATTTTGGTTTCCAAAATTATTCCCTGTCGAATTATGTGTCGACACATGGCAAGGCCCTTTTATAAAATAAAATAAAAAACTAACATTAGATCACTGATACAAACTAAAACGACAATGAACAAATCCCTTTCTCACCTTTTAGTACCAGTGTCCCTTTTACTGCTTCTATTGTCTCTATGTTTCAATTTTAAATTCATCCTCCATGTAAAGATGGAGATTCAAAGAAGCGAAGTGGTTAGCAATGAATTTAACAACGTAGGAGTCAGTTTAACACTAATTTTTCCGAGTATGCTTTCATAGTTAACCTTGCTTCAATTAGGACTTTTGAAGGTTATAACGTGACCATGGTTCATG
Organism: Vicia faba; assembly: GCA_948472305.1. NCBI lineage: Eukaryota > Viridiplantae > Streptophyta > Magnoliopsida > Fabales > Fabaceae > Vicia > Vicia faba. The sequence continues at coordinate 93,133,326 of OX451741.1, forward strand.
GTTTAAGAAGCAAAAGATATAAGGCTCAAAATTTATTTTAACCCACCCCATTCTCCTTTATGTTCTTTAATCCTAAATTCAATTAATTAAACATATGCGTTCAATCTCTAAGAGAAATTTCCTAGTCACGCAGATGATGAGAAGCATCGATAAAGATTCAAGCACCAATGAAAAGCATTGATAAGATCCAATCATTAATGAGAAACCTTGATGATTTTTGAGGTGGCAGTCACAAGATTGTTCTTCAATTTTGTTTTCAATGCCTTATTTTTGCATGGACCGATTCTTTTGAATTTTTCGGTCCATCGGGATGCCCTACCTTTTGCCTATGTAAGATTTTTTCAATTTTTACTTGACTTAGTGGGCTATATTTTTTTTTTTTGAATAAACTTGATGAAGCATGAATTTACACTCTCATCTTAAACTTTAGTAGTTCATAACAATAAGGCCTAATATGCCCATATTTACCACAGTGGTGTTATATCAAAGATTGTTTCTTGTTGCAATTGTGATGAGTTGACACATGTTGATCACGATGTTATGACATATGGTCTGACATAAAAACCTCAATCTTTTTTTCAGGTAGAGCATCCTTTTCTAAGGATATCTTCACCTCTTTCATGCTCGTCCCAATGTCTATTCTCTTAGAATTACTGGACATCTCTCTAAACTCCACCATTACATCAAGTATATTCGAACTAACTTTCAAATTACTTTCATACTGTATCATATTTTCCAGTTTGGAATTTATTTAATAGACCTCTTTCTCTACACTTATGATGGTTCCATCAAGCACTTTTGTTTCCTTCTGAAGAACACTTATGGTTTCCTTCTGTTTGGCTAATGTTAAACATGTTTCTTCCCACTTAGTATGCAATAACCTGAATGATGTATCAAGTTCTTCTTTTGTTAGATCTTCATAACCGAACTCACCTTTAGGCTTAAATATACCAGAATAAGCCATTACATTTTTGGCATTTTCTCCCTCACTTTCATTATCAGAATCAGACCAAGTGATGGATAATCCCTTTTCCTGTCTCTTCAAAAAGGTAAGAAATTCTGCTTTAATGTGTCAAAAGACTTCACTTTAAAAGCACTAGGTAACCTTTCATTCTTATGGTTTATCTTCACCCATGCCTTTGTTCTGGGGAGTTATGTTGGACCTATTGGCTTGGACATTTGTCCTCCACTTTCTGTCTAGATACTTCAAGGAATTGTTGAACTTTTTCCCAAGAAGAGCTACAAAATCTGACAAGCTATCTTCTTTATCATCTTGAGTTCCTTCTTCCCCAGTGTTGGAAATAAAGATTATACCTTTTTTCTTATATAAGGTTTTTAAGGAACCAATGAGTTCATTAACCTTAATAGTGCTCGGGTTTTGAGCTTCTTCAATAGAAGCCACTTTCAGATCAAACCTCTTAGGTAATGTTCTAAGAATTTTTATGCCAAGCTTTTTTTCCAGACATCTTTTCTCCTAAGGAAAAGGAATTATTGGGAATATCACATAATATGATGTGTAACTCACTCATAGACACATCTTCATTCATCCTCAAATTCTCAAACTTGATGGTGGGGATTTGTAGTCTTGAAATACGAACTCTATATTTGCCTTCATGAGCAGTTTTGAGAATCTCACATGCTTCTTTAGCCTCTGAACATGTTCTTCTCCACCACTTTGAAAATAGAATTCAAAGCATTGGAATTTCCAAGAGCTTCATCATCATCATCAGCTTCAGTCCAATCAGCTTATGGTTTCAAACTGGTTGTACCATATTCAGAAGTAACCATTGGGTGTTTCCATCCTTTTATCACAGCTTTCCATACTTTGTTGCCCATGGATTAGAGAAAGACAATCATCATTGACTTATAATGATCTTAGTTGGTTCCATATGAAAAAAAATGGTTTGTTGACTGATCCTCTATCTTTCATTGTGTCCATTTAAGCATAGTTTATCTTCCTTGGAGCTCACCTAACATTCTAGGTTGTCTGCTCTAATGCCAATTAAAATCTGGTTTCTCAGAGGATAGATGTCGAACTCAATGTTGGAACAACTGGTCTGCAATTTACACCAATATAACAACAAGTCTTTGTATAATATGATGGAGCAGAAAAGCAGTAAATAACATAATTAATTGGTAACTCAGATTGATGGAACCTGCATCTACGTTTGGAGGGCTAGCTTCTAACTCAAGAAAGGAAATTCATTATTGGTAGCTTAGTACATTAGTATTACTAGCAATAACAAACCTTATGTTGTCCTATGCCTTTTACTAGCACTACCCAATGACTTTCTATTTAGGTCTCCCCCTAAATATGAGAACCTCTCTCACTTTCTCTCTAACACTAACCAAAGTGTTTGGACTTTTAATCAATAAACCCTAATGATCTACTTCAAACACAACTATGGGAGATGTTGAATCTTACAAGATAAGCCTATTATGCCAAGTTACTGAATCACAGTGGTGTACATAAAACAACAAGGACTCCTTGTAAATATAGCACTCTAAAATCTTCTATGTGAATGCTTGAATTATAATACAAGTTGTGAGCACCTTATGTAGCACAATAATTTTGGGTTTTCTTCATGGATATGTGATTTGATTTCGTTCAAAATTGATGCAGAATTTGTTGGATATTATTTTTTCCTTAAATATTTCCAACAAGATATGATCTTTTTCAATTTAAATTCAAATTTAAATATCCATTTAAAAATGAGTTAATCTTTATCCAGCTGTCAAACAAATCACACAATCATATCGATAAATCAATAACAATAAAGTCTTTAACAAATCATCTGCATAACATACTCTAAAACGTAGTAGTCAGGCATGTTGAGAAAAGTCCCAAATGTTGTACCACATGTTATGACATCATGTCCAACATGTGTCCCTTCTGTAGTTCCATACAGCTTAACCAAGCTAGACCAACTTGAAGATTTTGAACACTTCTCCATGTTGTTGTTTTGAAAAAATGTAGTCAATCCAAAGGACCTAGTCACAAAGAACTTCAAAAAGCACTTTACTAACTTAATTATTGGATTTTAATTATTTACTGATTATTACCATTATAATACGGTGGGAGAACTCACTTGTTTTGCGTTTTATTGCAAATGTTGCATATAGCTAGAGTCGCCACTGACTTTTCTTTTATCCAATAAGGAAAGGGTGAAAAGAACAGGAAATACCTTGAAGATTTTGAGTTCGGGGGGTAGGTTATGAAAAGGGAAGGTGTTAGCACCCTTTTCATCCATAGTTATTAAGGACTCTTAATCGCTTAGCTCACTTTTTTTTTAATTTCTTTGTGTTGTGTATTTGAAAATATTTTGAAAGTTACCAATGTAAGGCGGAACTTTGTAATGACTCTCGTATCGGTCCTCGAGAATGGGTAAAAAGTGTTTGTTTAAAAATATTTATTGAAAATTGTGATTGTGAGAAATGTTTTTGTTTTAAAGAGCTTTGTGAGAAAGCGATTAGGAGTTATACCCTAGTCAAGTTCACTCTTTTATTTTTTGTTAAACAATGTGATCGATCTAGAAGGGGGGTTGAATAGATCGTTTTAAAAAAAATGCGCTTTTAAAATTTTTTTTCAAGAAATATATGCGAAAGCTCCTAGAATCTCCAATCATCTAAACGATCCTCTATTGAAAATATCGGATATGTGTAACCGTATAGGATAGGATGACAAAGTAAGAATCAATACGTTTTATTCAATTGGTCAATCACTTAAATATCCTCAATGAGTATGAATTACTTCCAATGAGTTGATTAAGATAAAGCTAAATACAATGAATAATTTGTGGATGAATCAATTTGTCAAACACCTTATGTGGAAAGCAACTTAGGTTTGATATTACTAAATTGTAGCGGTGAGTTTTCTTAGGTATCAATCAAATGAATTATTACCAATGTTGTGAAATGATCTCAACACACCATAAGTTCAGTACAAGAAAATTCGACAATTTAATTGCCACAAATTATAGTATTCAAGTATGGAAGTAAAGAAAAAGAAGAAGAACACACGACTTGTTAAGGCATTTCCCCTATTCATCCTCGCGTAGGGTACGTTTTCCCCCAATTCTTGAATTTAGAATTGAGATATTTGATATTAAGATGCAAATGTTAAAAGAGAAGAGATAGTTCACAATACAAACAAACCAATGTTGTTGATGTAACAGACTTCTTCCCTTTCCTTAGTTTAAGCCAAACCAAGTTCCAAATTCTTTGAACAAACCTCCGGTTACCGCTACTTGATTTGCATGAACTCTTGTTCTGCAATACTTTCACTCGGCTGATTTCAATCGCAAGAAATTTAACCCCAAATCTTCCTTCACAATCCTCCGATTACCGCTACTTGATTAAGAAAATCCACCGTTCTTAATCCTTTCACTCGGCTGGATTCGGTGAAGTAAAGACTTATGCAAAATCCCTCGCACCAATTGGAATCTTGGAGTAGAAAATCTAAACGATTTTATTCAAGAACAACCCACAATTGCTCAATCCAAATCTAAATTAAATCTTTGATTTGAACATTATCACCACAACACTTTTCTTGAATCAACAACCATGATTATGTGTAGATGTTGTTTTTGAGAAGAGAGGATGAAGATGATGAGCACTATGTATATCTTTCACTAGTTCTTGTTAACTACTCAAAAGGAATCAAAACTCTATTTATATGTATTAGTAAAACAAATAATATTTGAGAAATAAAGAAAATAAGATAAACAAAATTTTGAGTATGTGAAGTGAGTGGTCGACCGCACCAGGGGTTGTGTCGATGCAACCTTCAATTTTCTAGACCAACAGGTTGAGTCAACCAGGGGGTCGGTGCAACACAACCCAGGAGAAGCCCAAAGTTGAGTCGACCAGAGCTAGTTCGTGTTGATGCAGGCTTTATTTTTCTTGCCAAAAAGGTTATTTTCAACCAAGCTTGCATCCCATACTTTGTCCCAAGTATATTTTATGTAGCACACATGTAATTGAGGATAGGAGAGGTTTTGACATCATGAAAACATGAATCTTTCCCTCCCATACTACCCCTTTTTTATGATGGCAAAACCTACAAAATATTGTCAAATCAAAAATACAACAAATGACATAAGAAGAAGGAACTCCCCCTGAGTTTGTGCACATCTCTAGAACTCAGAAATTGTAAGTCTATCTCACTCGCATAACACTTATCCCCCTTTTACAATATCAAAAAGAGAAAAGCATTTGATTAATAGTAGCAATTAAAAGTAGAGTAGAGATCATAAATTTGCATCTTAACGCACTAAAGACCATTCACATAAAATGAAAAATAGTGAAAATGAGATAATTAAATAATCATCAGAAAGTAATATATATATATACCAAATGACAAATGAACTTAAACAAACACAAAGTAGGTTTAAGGAAAGCAAATAAAGTTAGGCAAACCATGACAAAATTGTAGCAAGATGAAATTTAAGCTAAAAACAAGACACAAAGCAGGTTCAATTTTCATTGTCTTGGTCTTGGGTTGAAGGACCTTGTTGAGGAGGATGCTGAAAGTGTTGCATGAAGGTGGATTGGAAGGAGGCTAAGTTTACAGCTTGTGTTTGAATCATGCCATGCAAGGTTGAATACCATTGAGCTTGGACAGTTGAGTAAGAAGCAAAGGTTTCACTTTGGACCTTAATAATATTGTAGAGGTTAGAGATTCGTTAATTTTGGAAAGAAGCATATTCATGTTGTTGGATTTGCATCCTTTCCAATTGAGCTAACACACTAGAGTTGTCGCTTTGAGAAGCAGGAGTATCCTCACCCATATCTTTAGCATTTTCATCACTTTCTTCTTCTTCACTCCCAATTTGAATTTCCTCATCCTCTTCACCATTACTGTTTTAGAATTGTACACGGTTACTTCTTACGATGTGTCTGTATCTTTGCCTTTGGGAATCCCACAAAAAACCCATTAAGGTGAGTGATTTGTTGGAGAATTCTTGGCCCATACCAAAACTAATGTAAGAGATAATAGGCATACGAATACTTTCTCTATTGAGAACTCGTTGGATAAATGATGGATAGCATAGTGCAGTCCCTCTCTCAAACTTGTGTAGATCGAATATCCTGCTAGCAAACTAGTATGGACAATGAATCTTGATCTTGTTCTTGAGCACATACATGAGATGAACCTCGGGCTTGTCCACGCGAGAGTACCCACCCTTTTGGGTAGAATGATGTGGAAAATGATCCAAAATAAAATCCTATCAAGAGGAGCTAGGGCACCCGTGGTCACGGACTTGGGAAATAGATCATTGTTCACAATCTGCTCAGTGTATGGTTTCTTGAGCATAGAGTTCAAAGCTATCTTAAATTCATATCTAGGAGCAAAATTAGAGTCAGAAAATTTAATTGAATCAAAGTCAACAGGGCACATCTGAACCAAATCTTTCCAAACATGAGAACTGATCATATAATTTTTGTTATTCATCTTATACCTAAACTCAAAATCCTCAAAATTTCCTTGGACACCCGCAAAAAATATCCTAACCAGATCTTCATTATACTTATCCTTACATTCAAGAAAGTTGTGAAGTTTCTGAAATCTAATAAGAACAATGAGCTCAGGAAGGTGTAAATGACCCAAAGTTGTCATTTCCAAAAAAATTTCTTAACAACCTTTCTCTTTCAAAACTTAGCTTCATAAGATTCAACTAAGTCATCAAAGAGAAGAGAAAGAGCATTTAACGGAGATTTAGAAGGAGCATTGGAGGAACCACCTCTGAGGGTTCTCTTCTTTTCAACCCTAGATGTGGCCATGATGAAGTTTTCTTGAAGAGTTTGGAGTATAGGGAATTTCGTTTTTGGTTTAGAGGAGTTTAGGGTTTGTGGGGTTTGGAAGAAATAAGGATAATAGAATTAATACAAACCACACAACATACAAATAAAATTCTGAAAATTCGCGAGATGCATCGACCAAACCAGGTCGTGCATCGATGCATTGTTAAAAAAATGATATTGAAGAGTTTATATAAGAGTGCATCAACGCAATCTTGTTGTGGGTCGACTCATCCAGCGAGATTTTGAGATTTACTACATTTTTGAAAGAAAGTCATGTAATAGGGGAAGTAACAATAAATCACACATGTATATCAATAGTACAATGAATGTAGAGCAAGAAGATAACCTAAATAAACACATATATATGATCAAGAAGGGGAAATAGATAGGATGGATATTACCTTCATGAAGATTGATGAGAGCTTTCATTAAAACTATCAATAAGTACATAAAACATTAAGGGAATATATGAAATAAAATAAGGAGCATGAAACTTAATTAAGTTGCAACTTATCTGAGATATCGAGAACACAAAGTTCCCTACGGATGTGAAAGAAGGGTTCTGTAGCGATTGGTTTAGTAAAAATGTCGGTAAGTTGATTTTTGCTATCAACATGCTCGAAAATGACATCACCCTTTTCCACATGATCTCTTAGGAAATGATGCCTAATCTCAATATGTTTTGTGCAAGAGTGCAAAATCCGATTTTTGGTTAGGTTGATGGCACTTATATTGTCACAAAAAATAGGAATGCGATCAAGTAGGACATTGAAGTCGAGCAATTGTTTTTTGAGCCACATGATTTGGGCACAACAATTATCGGCTAAAATGTATTCCGCTTTAGCGGTTGACAAATCAACGAAAACTTGCTTTTTGCTATGCCAACTGACCAAAGAATTTGAAAAGAAATGATAAGTACCACTAGTGATTTTCCTAAATGATTTGCATCCGGAAAAGTCGAAATCGTAATAGCCAACCAAAGAACAATCACTACCCTTGGAGAACCAAATTCCATACTTAGTTGTACCACTAAGATACCTAAGTATGCGTTTTACGACTTTTAAATGTGACTCCTTAGGACATGATTGAAACTGAGTACACATGCAAACACTAAACATGAAATCTGGACGAGAAGCCGTAAGATAGAGAAGGGAACCAATCATACCTCTATACCTTTTTATATCAACGAGTTTGGCATTTTCATCTCGGTCTAAGTTCATGGCCGTAGGCATAGGAGTATCGATTTCTTTTGAGTTTGTCATGTCGAATCGCTTAAGTAGGTTAAGGCAATATTTCATTTGGCTGACGAATGTCCCTTCATTTAGTTGCTTGATTCGAAGTCCATGGAAGTTGTTTAACTCCCCCATCATGCTCATCTCAAATTCTCCCTGCATTAGCTTAGAGAATTCCTTGACGAAAGATATGTTAGAAGAACCAAAAATAATGCCATCTACATATACTTGAACTAAAATATAATTTTTTCCTTCAGGCTTAATAAAAAGGGTTGTGTCAACCTTTCCTCTTGAGAATCCTTGATCTAGTCAGCATTTGCTAAGACGTTTGTACCAAGCCCTAAGGGCTTGTTTAAGACCGTATAACGCACGCTTAAGTTTTTAAACATACTTAGGATTCTCAAAATTCTCAAAACCGGGAGGTTGAGACACATAAACCTCTTCATTAATGTATCCATTTAAGAAAGCACTCTTTACATCCATTTGAAATAATTTTATGTTTTTTGAGCATGCATATGCAAGCAAAAGGCGTATAGCCTCGAGTCGGGCAACCGGAGCGTAATTTTCCTCATAATCGATGCCTTCATCTTTGTTATACCCTTGGGCAACAAGACGAGCCTTGTTGCGAGTTATAATTCTGTTTTCGTCTAGGTTGTTCCTAAATACCCATTTAGTTCCAATAAATCGATGATCTCACGGAGGAGGTACAAGGTCCCAAACCTCATTTATTTTAAACTGATTTAGTTCCTCTTGCATAGCTAAAAACCAATGTTCGTCGATTAAGGTGTCTTTGGAATTTTTAGGCTCAATTTGAGAGATGAAAGTAAAATGATAACAAAAGTTACTTATCTTAGAGCGAGTGGGGATTCCCTTTGATATGTCTCCTAGGATGTTGTCGATGGGATGATCCTTAGAGGTTTTCCATTCCAAAGGAAGATCATTTTTATTACTTGGATGATCTTCCCCTCTTTATTCCGATACTTGATCGAACTCTTCCTCAATTTTAGTAGATTTCGAGTCCCTTTCTTTGTGATCTTTTAGTATGCTTTCCGAAGATACACCTGCACCATCATAAACACTACCCTTTCTGACTAATTTCAGATCAGATTTATCAAAGGAAACATGCACAGACTCTTCAAAAATATGTAAACTTTTATTAAATACCCTATAAGCTTTACTTGATTGAGAGTATCCGAGAAAGATACATTCGTCGGCTTTTGAGTCAAATTTACCTAGATTCTCCTTACCATTATTTAACATAAAGCATTTACATCCAAAAACGTGAAGATGAGAAATATTTGGTTTTGTTTCTTTTAAAATTTCATAGGGAGTTTTGTATAGAATAAGAAGTATTAGAACCCTATTCAAAACATAACATGCCGTGCTAATGGCATCAGCCCAAAAGTATTTTGGTAGACGGTGTTCATTGATCGTAGTTCTTCTGAGTTCTTCGAAAATACGGTTTTTACGTTCCACCACTCCAATTTGTTGTGGAGTAGGTGGGGCAGAAAAATTATGATCAATGTCGTATTTTTTATAAAATTGATCAAAGAGATCATTCTCAAATTCACCACTGTGATCGCTTCGAATAGTAACTATGCTAGTGTTCAATTTGTTTTGAGAAATCTTGGCAAAATTTTCAAATGCCAGAAAGGTGTCACTTTTATTTTCTAAGAAAATTGTCCAACAAAATCTAGAGTAGTCATCTACAATAACAAATCCATAGTAGTTACCACCTAGACTTTTAATTCTAGATGGTTCAAAAAGGTCCATATGGAGAAGTTCAAGAGGTCTCATTGTAGAAACAATGTTTTTAGATTTAAACGAGATTCTTGTTTGCATCCCCATTTGGCAAGCATCACATAAGTGATCCTTGGAAAATTTTAGTTTTGGTAAACCGACTACTAAATCTTTTGATACAATTTTGTTTAACAAATCAAAATTCAAGTGAGCTAGACGTCTATGCCAAAGCCATGAGTCCTCACTTAAAGTGAGTAGACATTTAGCTCCGATTAAGGATATATTATTCAAGTCAAGCATGTATACATTGTTTACCCTCAAGCCTTTGAACATGTCATCTTTCTTATCATTGTGTTCAATTATGCAACAATCTTTTGAAAAAGAGACATTGTATCCTTTGTCGCATAATTGACTAATACTAATAAGATTGCGTTTAAGACCATCAATTAATAGAACATCAGAGATAGTAGTAGAAGAGGGATTACCTACATTATCTTTACTGAGTATTTCTCCCTTTTTATTGTCTCCATAGGTGACAAGTCCTTTCTTTTTTGCCACAAAGTCAAAATATAGGGAGATGTCGCCCCTCATATATCTTGAGCATCCACTATCGAGAAACCATCTTTTCTCCGTAGTCTCAAGACATTCCACCTACAAATTTAAACAAGGGAAATAGGTACCCAATTTTTATTAGGTCCTTGTGTGTGAGTGATACTTGAGTTTCATTTTGGCAACCATTTGAAAATGCCTTGAAGAACCAAAAACCTCCTAAATCGGCATTTGCCAATAGTGTGGCCCCTTTTGCAAAAATATAAACAAGTTAGAGTTTTAGGTAAGTTAATTTTGCTTGGAGGATCTCTTATTTCATAAGTGTATTTTGGATAAGGATTAATCATGCTACTGAAATTTGACCTATCAATGCCAAAAGTAATTTTGGGTTGTAAAGCCTTGTCAAGTTTTTCTTTGAGAGTTTTTACCTCTCTTTGCCAAATATAACAAGTTTTACATCCAGCCCAATCATGCCAATAAAACTTATCATCTTTGCTATCATTTTTTATTTTCTCTACCATAGATGCTGTGAGGGCTTCCAACTCTTTTTTCGGAATTGGACACTTTTTGCTCAAGGTATGAAATTTTTTTCTTGTTTGAGGATAATTGTTTAAAAGCTTCTTAAGCCTTATTTTGTAGAGTATCAAAAGCTCTTTGCAATTCTATGTGAGACATTTTATCAATATGATCATATTTAGAGTGACTTACATTCCTTTTCTTCTTTGATGAGCCATGAGACAAAGGTTGATCGTTTCTTCTCCGTCACTAGTGTCACTTTTGCTTGAAGCTTCATTATCACTATCCCAAGCAATGTATGCTCTTCTATCCTTGTTAGGTCTCTTTTGGAATTTGTCTTTTCCTTTGTCTTTCTAGAGCAATGGGCAATCCGGTTTATAGTGACCGGGTTTTCCGCAGTTGAAACATGATCCTCTTGATTTAGATTTCTTACCTTCATCTTGTCTTAAAGGTTTTGATTGGCTTCTATAATTGATGAGATTTTTGTCTGAGTGTTGGACTTTGTAACACCCCGTTTTTGATTAAATGTTAATTCGGTTATTTGAAATAAAAATATTCATAATGATAAAATACTATTTTGAGTAATTTTATTTTGGTGTGTATTTGGCTTCGTTTGATTTATCGGTATAATTTAGTTTTTATGGAATAAATATTAATTAAATGTAATATGGTTTTAATAGAATTATATGATATAATTTGAATTAAATAGATTGGGCCAAATTAGAATTTTAGAAAGTTAGGGGGAGGAAAGTAAGTAGTAGTAAAATTTATTTTATAAGATAGAAAGTAGGATAGTTGGTAAGAAGAGAAATAGAAAGAAGAAAGAAAAGAAGAGAGAAAGAGGAGAAGAGAAGAAAGGAAGCTAGGTTTGAAGTTGCAACATCATCATCATCTTGTTTCAAGAAAACCCACACCAAGGTAAGGGTTTGACTTCCACCAATTATTTAGTGTGTGATTTTATAGTTTTGATTTTGGAATAAATTAGGGGTTTAGGGTATTAGTTTCACTACTATGTTTTGATGAAAAAAAAATTGGTAGATTGATGAAATTGAGAGATGATTTAGGACCCAATTTAATTAGTTATGTATATATATAAGTGCATTAGTATTTTACTTGCAAAAATTCCATAGTTTGCCTTGTTACTGTAGCATTAATGAAGTAGTACAAACAGGCACTTGGAGTATGAGTTGCTACTGTAGCGGATTTAAGAAGAATTATATAATGACTTGCATTAAGTAGAAATGAAAGCCACGTGTATTTTTTTTTCTATGTTGTAGCGCAATACTTATGGCATTATGATTGTTACAGTAGCGTAAATATGAAGAGTATTTAGGTGGATTACTTGTATTGCTGTAGTGCCATGTTGAAATAACAATTAATGGCAAGTGGCTTATAATGAAGTTACAATGAAAGGCATGAGTGCTTGCTGTAACAAAAAGTATCCAACGACATTCTTAAAGCAATACCGTGGCGATGAGTCTAAGTAACATTTAGTGGCACATGGTTTATACTGTAGCGAGATTTTATTAAGTGACATTAAGGCACATGTTTGGGCGTTGCTGTAGCAATACTTAGGAAGTAGTATTTTAAAAACATGATTGATAACTACATTACTGTAGCGCATAGTAACTAAAGACAAATGGTGCATAGAATTATTACTTAATGGTAATTATTTTTGGAATACTGTAGCAATATTTGAGAAGCAGTACGTAGGAGAATTAACATTGTTTTGCAGTACTGTAGCGAATTTAAGAAATAATTACGTTCCGGTTTACGAATATAAATTATTTAATAATAATGATTTAAAATCTTTAATAAATAATTTTGTAGGATTTATAAAGTAGAAATAATAGAATTTTTGGCCAATAATTAATTAACCGATTTTAGCCCAAATAGTCTGAATTATTATGCGGTTTATGGTAGTAATTTTGGTTGATCTGTTGGGTGACATTTTTGTTGAAAAATGTGAATTTAGCAGGTGAATTCGAATTAAGTTGAATGCTTCCGGTTTATGGAATTGTGTTTGATTTGAATAAATCATGGAAGTAACATTATTTAAACTTGTATGTTACTTGATTTGTGAATTATATTTGCAATGCATGTACAATTGTTGGTATTTTATTGTGTATGTTAAGGTCGTAAGTGGTCTTAATTGCATACGAGTTGTTGCTTGTACATTGCATGGCATGGTTGGTCTTGAAATAGAGACGGTGAAACAGTGGGTTCACAGTTTATAGACGTTGATCCTTGAATGGAAATAGACGTAGTGGCTTTGACCTGAAAAAGGGAACATAGGCGGTGAAACTTGAGTTCACAAAAAGATAGACGTTGATCCTATAATGGAAATAGACGTAGTGGCTTTGATCCTATGTGGAAATATAGGCGGTGGAACTTCGGGTCCACAAGTCGGTACCGCATTCGCATATGTTGAGTCGTGTTGTGAGTCACATGCATAATTGTGCATGTTATGTATGTGCGTTGATGTGTTTGATTATGTGCCAATGTTGTTGTTGTCTGAATTATGGTTATGTGCCAAGGACATGAGTATTCGGATAATCGGTTTACATGGTTAATGCGTTGAAAATGGATTCCTTGAGTAAGGATACTATAGGTGATAAAATGAACATGATCATTATGTATTGCTTTATTTATTGCCATTTCATTTACTTAAAATTACATGTTATATGATTATTGGAATTCTTACCCTTCTGTTGGAAAATGCTTTTGATGGCATTGTTCAGGTACCGAGGACGGTAGCGCGAGGCGCTAGATAACGGATGCATTGGATTGCAATCTGTTTTATTTTGATTAGAGTCGAGTCGATGCTCTGGTAGTAACACATGGGGGGGAATTTATTTAGTGTCGAACTCGATTATTTTGTATTTGGATTATGATGTATATAATCCTTATTCGTGTATATGATGTTTTGTATATGTGAGACTTGATAACAAATGTTTATGTGAATTATGATGGCTTGATGCCTTGAATTATGTTTTGATTCCTCCATAAATGGAGATGATGTGAAATTATGAAACTCCGTTGCGTTTGCACGAGAGAATGAAGTAAATATTTATTGTATGTTTGCTTTGTGTTGGAATGCTTATACTTTCAAACATACCCTGTCCGTTTTTCTTTAAAAACTTTGGAATGTGATGTGTGTTGTGGCATCCCTTCCGTGCTAATTTTATTTCTCTGATTTTAATCTTTACCTTTAATTGGGGTATTTAGAAGGGGTGTTACAATAGAGATTGATGAAATTGAGAGATGATTTAGGACCCAATTTAATTAGTTATGTATATATATAAGTGCATTAGTATTTTACTTGCAAAAATTCCATAGTTTGCCCTGTTACTGTAGCATTAATGAAGTAGTACAAACAGGCACTTGGAGTATGAGTTGCTACTGTAGCGGATTTAAGAAGAATTATATAATGACTTGCATTAAGTAGAAATGAAAGCCACGTGTATTTTTTTTTCTATGTTGTAGCGCAATACTTATGGCATTATAATTGTTACAGTAGCGTAAATATGAAGAGTATTTAGGTGGATTACTTGTATTGCTGTAGTGCCATGTTGAAATAACAATTAATGGCAAGTGGCTTATAATGAAGTTACAATGAAAGGCATGAGTGCTTGCTGTAACAAAAAGTATCCAACGACATTCTTAAAGCAATACCGTGGCGATGAGTCTAAGTAACATTTAGTGGCACATGGTTTATACTGTAGCGAGATTTTATTAAGTGACATTAAGGCACATGTTTGGGCGTTGCTGTAGCAATACTTAGGAAGTAGTATTTTAAAAACATGATTGATAACTACATTACTGTAGCGCATAGTAACTAAAGACAAATGGTGCATAGAATTATTACTTAATGGTAATTATTTTTGGAATACTGTAGCAATATTTGAGAAGCAGTACGTAGGAGAATTAACATTGTTTTGCAGTACTGTAGCGAATTTAAGAAATAATTACGTTCCGGTTTACGAATATAAATTATTTAATAATAATGATTTAAAATCTTTAATAAATAATTTTGTAGGATTTATAAAGTAGAAATAATAGAATTTTTGGCCAATAATTAATTAACCGATTTTAGCCCAAATAGTCTGAATTATTATGCGGTTTATGGTAGTAATTTTGGTTGATCTGTTGGGTGACATTTTTGTTGAAAAATGTGAATTTAGCAGGTGAAGTCAAATTAAGTTGAATGCTTCCGATTTATGGAATTGTGTTTGATTTGAATAAATCATGGAAGTAACATTATTTAAACTTGTATGTTACTTGATTTGTGAATTATATTTGCAATGCATGTACAATTGTTGGTATTTTATTGTGTATGTTAAGGTCGTAAGTGGTCTTAATTGCATACGAGTTGTTGCTTGTACATTGCATGGCATGGTTGGTCTTGAAATAGAGACGGTGAAACAGTGGGTTCACAGTTTATAGACGTTGATCCTTGAATGGAAATAGACGTAGTGGCTTTGACCTGAAAAAGGGAACATAGGCGGTGAAACTTGAGTTCACAAAAAGATAGACGTTGATCCTATAATGGAAATAGACGTAGTGGCTTTGATCCTATGTGGAAATATAGGCGGTGGAACTTCGGGTCCACAAGTCGGTACCCGCATTCGCATACGTTGAGTCGTGTTGTGAGTCACATGCATAATTGTGCATGTTATGTATGTGCGTTGATGTGTTTGATTATGTGCCAATGTTGTTGTTGTCTGAATTATGGTTATGTGCCAAGGACATGAGTATTCGGATAATCGGTTTACATGGTTAATGCGTTGAAAATGGATTCCTTGAGTAAGGATACTATAGGTGATAAAATGAACATGATCATTATGTATTGCTTTATTTATTGCCATTTCATTTACTTAAAATTACATGTTATATGATTATTGGAATTCTTACCCTTCTGTTGGAAAATGCTTTTGATGGCATTGTTCAGGTACCGAGGACGGTAGCGCGAGGCGCTAGATAACGGATGCATTGGATTGCAATCTGTTTTATTTTGATTAGAGTCGAGTCGATGCTCTGGTAGTAACACATGGGGGGGAATTTATTTAGTGTCGAACTCGATTATTTTGTATTTGGATTATGATGTATATAATCCTTATTCGTGTATATGATGTTTTGTATATGTGAGACTTGATAACATATGTTTATGTGAATTATGATGGCTTGATGCCTTGAATTATGTTTTGATTCCTCCATAAATGGAGATGATGTGAAATTATGAAACTCCGTTGCGTTTGCACGAGAGAATGAAGTAAATATTTATTGTATGTTTGCTTTGTATTGGAATGCTTATACTTTCAAACATACCCTGTCCGTTTTTCTTTAAAAACTTTGGAATGTGATGTGTGTTGTGGCATCCCTTCCGTGCTAATTTTATTTCTCTGATTTTAATCTTTACCTTTAATTGGGGTATTTAGAAGGGGTGTTAAAATAGTGGTATCAGAGCAGGTCGGTCTACCGGCCAGGTTGTTTATGTGTTTAATCCCTTTTGGTACGCGACATGTGTGTGGAACACTGTCGGTACTTGATTGTTTCCTTTTCATTGTCTGCAGAGGTACGTGTGAAATAAGTGGGGGAGAAGTTTCTTCTCTGAAGTTTTGTGCAAGAGGTTGGTTCAGTATACCGCCGATTGTAAGATGTAAGTATTGCCGAGCAGTTGATGCTTCAAGCATGGTTATGTTTAAGTAGCTTGAGGGGTAAGATTGAAGATGCTGTTGTGGTTTGGTAACGATGGTTGATGCCACCTCATGATTGTCGACTGTCTATTGACAAATTGAGGGACTGATCATCCTTAATCTCTTGTTGATAGTAGTCGGGAATTGTGTTGTTTGGGATAGACTTGTCTTGCCAACTTAATAGTGTGTGAAGCAGATGAGTTGGCACAAGGCAGTGCATGGTTACTTGAGTTGTGGGCGAATCTAGATTTTGTGAGAAATAAGATTTTTGGCAAGCGAGCTTCTTGTTGTGATTCTTCCGAAACCTTTTATGGAAATGTGAGTGAATTACCGTTGTAGTGCGAGGTGAAGTTTTGATGGATTTAGTTTCTGGAACTAGTTGGGATTCGAAGTATCCTTAAGGGATGTTTGTTTCTGAATTAGAGTTGAAAAGTCAACTTGAATATTGGTTTTAGTAGAGTTTGTTTGTTTGAGTGGTTCGTCGTGGAGTGCGCCGATTGTGTTGTTCGAGAAGAGCAAAGGTTACCCAAGTTGGTGTGTCGTTTGTAGTCAAGGAACGAAGCGGATGTTGAGGACGAGTGTCTGCTTCGGAGGATTGATATTTAAGTGAAGCAGTTATTTGGAGTTTATGTGTTTAGTGAGATCGTTTTGAAGTCTGGCTGCCTATGGGTTAGTGTGAGGGTTGAAGATGTTCAGGCAATGCTTTTCAAGATAGTGTATGGTCCGGGCGAGTATAAGTTGATGTCATTAATGTGACTAATGCGTCAGGTAAGATTTTGGAATGTTCCAACAGTACTCTCATAAGTAGCTGAAGAGTTGTTTCGTGTTCATGGATATTATTTGGTTTACATCAAGTTAAGGGATTGTGGCAAGCATCCGAGTGTTGCGTTATCAGTAGTGGAGTTAGATTGGTGCATGTTGAGTCCTCTAAAGGAGGAGTTTTGGAACTGTTGGACGTGAGTGTCTTAAGTAAGCAACTTAGACAGCAATATTTTGGACAGTTCCGCGAAGATTTATTTTGTGTCTTGTCGAAGACTTTAAGGGGCTAATTCATGGTTTAGAAGTTCTTTTGTTTTGGATGGTTAACTTTGTGAGTTTGATGGAAGATATTTTTATGAGTTGGTATTGATCGTGAGTATTTTGACCCGAAATGGTTGAGTCACTAATTGGACTTCGCAATGGGAAGCGAATTCGTTTTAGCCGGTGAAAAGTTTAGAGAATGCCTTGATTTTGGTTTTGTTTTGTACTGAAGAACCTGGTGCGACGTGTTGTGATATTTTGTTTTGGACGTAAGATGTATTTCGACATAGAGTTGGAAAAGTGTATTACTACCTTGGAACAATTTGATTTTTCTTATGGAAAATTATCGGATGCGGGAGTTAGAGTTTGATGCAGTTATGCTCATTGGAACCTTATAAGTACAAATGTTAACGACAAGGAGATTGGAATTGTTGAAGACAATTCAAGTAGAGTATGATCTATAAAGAGACTTCGTCTGTTGTTGAGTTTATTAAGTTGATATTGAGGATAACCCAAGAATATCTTATTTGAGATTTATTATTTTGAAAGAATGTTGCATGTTTGTTTTGAGACGCTTGTTGAGATTAAACTCGGAAGGTTATTAAGGATTCGTTCACTACTACCATATGGATTTCGCCGGATACTAATGGTCGCGGTGGATTATTAGATTACGACTAAAATAAGTCTTGACGGTAAGGAATTTGGTGATGGTTTGGTAACCATAGGTACTTAAAGATGATTGATGTTATGGTTCTAAGTCCAAACTATGTTGTAATCTCAGGAGTATGAGACGAAATTGATGAGTAGAGTTCTTGAGAGAGTGTTTTGGTTTGGATTACCACTTTGGAAGATTGAAAGATATGAGAGATGTTTCGAATAAGAAACCAGTGTTTTAATCGTTGCGACGATGCGAGGATGGCGATTACTTAATTAAACTTTGGGAATTGAATTGTTATAAGGGAAGACTTCGTGGAAGTCAAGTGTATACATCGAAGTTTCACAAGTGAAATATTTGGACAGTATTTGAAGAAGTCAAACCATGTCGTGTATTTCAGAGAATCAACGGACGTTGATTAATCGAGAATGAAAGAGTGATTCTTCGAGTTGATGAAGCTGATGTTGCGAGGTGTCTTGATGGGTGTATGCTTTGAACGTATCCATTTTGGGTGATTGTGAAGTTGAGGATTAACCAAGTTGTTTTACGGTTGGCATCTTATGCATAAAAGTGACACAGCATGGTTTAGATAATCGAGCATTGAGTTTTAGCGAGTATGCGGGATTGTTGGATTTGGGCTAGTGAGTTATAGTCGCAAGTCGTCAGTATACGTCCTAGGATGAGGGGTGTGTCGCAGTTCGGTTATGTTCGGGTAACTTGTTATTGTTCAAGGCTGGTACGTTGGTAATCTACAAGGACGATGTGACCTTGTGATTTTTTCTGGAATGAGAGCGATAACTGCAAGTGTAATTCTTGTGTTCGTACTTATGCGTGAATGATGGCATCTTTTCGTGTTTGCGTAGCACGCGTGGTTGTATCCTTGCTGATTGTTTCAGTTTTGGTTTGTATAACCATTTTGTTGTTTTTGTTTTAGCGATGGTGTCGGTGTTGTGTCGTAGGACTTTATGTTCCTACCTTTGGTGACTCGTTTCTGAGGCGTCGGTTCGAGTGTATGACTAATTCTATGGTTGAGACGTTAGGATGGTATCGATCTTGTTTGTTTAGTTCTCGAGTGAACCGGTGTGTCTGCGACTTGTTTAGTTGTTGGGTGTTAGTTGATTGTCGAGTGCATTGTATGGGCTTCGCATCTCGGCATGGTTGTTCTTGTCTAAACGTTATGGCTAGGAGATGCCCTTGTGTTAGGTGTATTTTGTATGTTGTTTAATTAACGCAAGGATTGAGTGGACGAATGCGTAGGCATGTCCCGATTTGTTCGTTTTGGTCAAAATTTTCGAGGCCGAAAATCTTTTAAGTGGGGGAGAGTTGTAACACCCCGTTTTTGATTAAATGTTAATTCGGTTATTTGAAATAAAAATATTCATAATGATAAAATACTATTTTGAGTAATTTTATTTTGGTGTGTATTTGGCTTCGTTTGATTTATCGGTATAATTTAGTTTTTATGGAATAAATATTAATTAAATGTAATATGGTTTTAATAGAATTATATGATATAATTTGAATTAAATAGATTGGGCCAAATTAGAATTTTAGAAAGTTAGGGGGAGGAAAGTAAGTAGTAGTAAAATTTATTTTATGATAGAAAGTAGGATAGTTGGTAAGAAGAGAAATAGAAAGAAGAAAGAAAAGAGAAGAGAAAGAGGAGAAGAGAAGAAAGAAAGCTAGGTTTGAAGTTGCAACATCATCATCATCTTGTTTCAAGAAAACCCACACCAAGGTAAGGGTTTGACTTCCACCAATTATTTAGTGTGTGATTTTATAGTTTTGATTTTGGAATAAATTAGGGGTTTAGGGTATTAGTTTCACTACTATGTTTTGATGAAAAAAAAATTGGTAGATTGATGAAATTGAGAGATGATTTAGGACCCAATTTAATTAGTTATGTATATATATATATATAAGTGCATTAGTATTTTACTTGCAAAAATTCCATAGTTTGCCCTGTTACTGTAGCATTAATGAAGTAGTACAAACAGGCACTTGGAGTATGAGTTGCTACTGTAGCGGATTTAAGAAAAATTATATAATGACTTGCATTAAGTAGAAATGAAAGCCACGTGTATTTTTTTTTCTATGTTGTAGCGCAATACTTATGGCATTATGATTGTTACAGTAGCGTAAATATGAAGAGTATTTAGGTGGATTACTTGTATTGCTGTAGTGCCATGTTGAAATAACAATTAATGGCAAGTGGCTTATAATGAAGTTACAATGAAAGGCATGAGTGCTTGCTGTAACAAAAAGTATCCAACGACATTCTTAAAGCAATACCGTGGCGATGAGTCTAAGTAACATTTAGTGGCACATGGTTTATACTGTAGCGAGATTTTATTAAGTGACATTAAGGCACATGTTTGGGCGTTGCTGTAGCAATACTTAGGAAGTAGTATTTTAAAAACATGATTGATAACTACATTACTGTAGCGCATAGTAACTAAAGACAAATGGTGCATAGAATTATTACTTAATGGTAATTATTTTTGGAATACTGTAGCAATATTTGAGAAGCAGTACGTAGGAGAATTAACATTGTTTTGCAGTACTGTAGCGAATTTAAGAAATAATTACGTTCCGGTTTACGAATATAAATTATTTAATAATAATGATTTAAAATCTTTAATAAATAATTTTGTAGGATTTATAAAGTAGAAATAATAGAATTTTTGGCCAATAATTAATTAACCGATTTTAGCCCAAATAGTCCGAATTATTATGCGATTTATGGTAGTAATTTTGGTTGATCTGTTGGGTGACATTTTTGTTGAAAAATGTGAATTTAGCAGGTGAAGTCGAATTAAGTTGAATGCTTCCGGTTTATGGAATTGTGTTTGATTTGAATAAATCATGGAAGTAACATTATTTAAACTTGTATGTTACTTGATTTGTGAATTATATTTGCAATGCATGTACAATTGTTGGTATTTTATTGTGTATGTTAAGGTCGTAAGTGGTCTTAATTGCATACGAGTTGTTGCTTGTACATTGCATGGCATGGTTGGTCTTGAAATAGAGACGGTGAAACAGTGGGTTCACAGTTTATAGACGTTGATCCTTGAATGGAAATAGACGTAGTGGCTTTGACCTGAAAAAGGGAACATAGGCGGTGAAACTTGAGTTCACAAAAAGATAGACGTTGATCCTATAATGGAAATAGACGTAGTGGCTTTGATCCTATGTGGAAATATAGGCGGTGGAACTTCGGGTCCACAAGTCGGTACCGCATTCGCATACGTTGAGTCGTGTTGTGAGTCACATGCATAATTATGCATGTTATGTATGTGCGTTGATGTGTTTGATTATGTGCCAATGTTGTTGTTGTCTGAATTATGGTTATGTGCCAAGGACATGAGTATTCGGATAATCGGTTTACATGGTTAATGCGTTGAAAATGGATTCCTTGAGTAAGGATACTATAGGTGATAAAATGAACATGATCATTATGTATTGCTTTATTTATTGCCATTTCATTTACTTAAAATTACATGTTATATGATTATTGGAATTCTTACCCTTCTGTTGGAAAATGCTTTTGATGGCATTGTTCAGGTACCGAGGACGGTAGCGCGAGGCGCTAGATAACAGATGCATTGGATTGCAATCTGTTTTATTTTGATTAGAGTCGAGTCGATGCTCTGGTAGTAACACATGGGGGGGAATTTATTTAGTGTCGAACTCGATTATTTTGTATTTGGATTATGATGTATATAATCCTTATTCGTGTATATGATGTTTTGTATATGTGAGACTTGATAACATATGTTTATGTGAATTATGATGGCTTGATGCCTTGAATTATGTTTTGATTCCTCCATAAATGGAGATGATGTGAAATTATGAAACTCCGTTGCGTTTGCACGAGAGAATGAAGTAAATATTTATTGTATGTTTGCTTTGTGTTGGAATGCTTATACTTTCAAACATACCCTGTCCGTTTTTCTTTAAAAACTTTGGAATGTGATGTGTGTTGTGGCATCCCTTCCGTGCTAATTTTATTTCTCTGATTTTAATCTTTACCTTTAATTGGGGTATTTAGAAGGGGTGTTACAGACTTCATTCTTTCGGAGATATCTATGATATTTTCTCACAAACAACCCTATGTCTTCACTTGAACTTTCACAATCATCACTAGAATCACCCACACATGAGTTATTGGTGTAGGACTTTTAGCTTGTAGCCTTTAATTCAATAGACTTCTTTTCCGTGTCTTTTGGTTTTTCTTTCTTTTCTTTTTTCTCGTGCTTGTTGAGATTTATGAGTTTTTGCTCACGCTCTTGAAGCTTCTCAAACAACAATGTTGTTATTTCAAGCGTAACTAGATTGTTGGCTTCCTTTATTGTTGTAACTTTAGGTTTCCATTCCCTATTAAGACATCTCAAAATTTTGTTAGTACCAACAACATTGGTAAAAACATGACCAAGAGTGTGTAAGCGATTGATTATATGAGAAAAACTCTTTTTCATATCTGTAATGGTCTCACCATGCTTCGTGTGAAAGAGATTAAACTATTGAGTCAATGTATTGATTCTAGAAAGTTTAACATCATTTTTATCCTCATGGGAAATTTGTAGAGCATCCCATATTGCCTTAGCAGTAGCACAATGTGAAACTCTAAAATACTCATCAACACCTAAAGATGAAATAAGCATATTTCTACCTTTCCAATCATAGTTATACTTTTTCTCGCCTTCCTCATCCCATGTTGCTTCCGGTTTAGGTATGGTGACGTTATCCTCATTGTTCATGGTTATTTGTATAGGATCATCCTCAATAACTTTCCATATCTTTCTATTAACAGAGTTAATATGCACACACATACAATCTTTCTAATAACTATAGTTTTCACCGGTGAAAACAAGAGCTCTCGTATAAGCCCCTTTTGGATCATTCTCCATATTCTACAAAGTAATATGCAAAGCACTAGATAAACCAGCGCTCTGATACCACTTGTTAGACAATGTGATTGATCTAGAAGGGGGGTTGAATAGATCTATTTAAAAAATTATTTGCGCTTTTTAAAATTGTTTTTCAGAAATATATGTGAAAGCTTCCGGAGTCTCCAATTGTCTAAACGACCCTCTGTTTAAAAGATCGGATATGCGTAACCATATGTGATAGGATGGCAAAGTAAGAATCAATATGTTTTACTCAATTGGTCAATAACTTAAACATCCTCAATGAGTATGAATTACTTCCAATGAGTTAATTAAGATAAATCTAAACACAATTAATAATTTGTGAATGAATCAATTTGTCAAACACCTTATGTGCAAAGCACCTTAGGTTTGACTTTACTAAATTGTAGCGGTGAGTTTTCTTGGGTATCTATCAAACGGATTTTTACCAATGTTGTGAAATGATCTCAACACATCACAATTTCAGTATAAGCAAATTTAACAATTTAATTCCCATAAATAATAGTAGTCAAGTATGGAAGTAAAGAAAAAGAAGAAGAACACACGATTTGTTAAGGAAGTTCCCCTTGTCATCCTCACACAGGTTACGTTTTCCCTCAATTCTAGAATCTAGAATTGAGATATTTGATATTAAGATGAAAATTTTACAAGGGAAGAGATAGTTCACAATACAAACAAACCAATGTTGCTGATGTAACAGTCTTCTTCCGTTTCCTTGGTTTGAGCCAAACCAAGTGCCAAATTCTTCGAATAAACCTTCGGTTACCGCTACTTGATTTGCACGAACTCTTGTTCTGTAATACTTTCACTCCGCTGATTTCAATCACAAGGAATTTGACCCCAAATCTTCCTTCACAATCCTCCGGTTACCGCTACTTGATTAAGCAAACCCACTGTTTCTTAATCCTTTCACTCGGCTGAATTTGATGAAGCAAAGACTTGTGCAAAATACCCCGCACCAATTGGAATCTTGGAGGAGAAAATACAAATGATTTTATTCAAGAACAGCCCACAATTGCTCAACCCAAATCTGAATTGAATCTTTGATTTGAACGTTATAACCATATCACTTTTATTTAATCAACAACCATGATTATGTGTAGATGTTGATTTTTGAGAAGAGAGGATGAAGATGATGAGCACTATGTGTATCTTTCACTAGTTCTTGTTAACTTCTCAAAAGGAATCAAAACTCTATTTATATGTGTTAGTAAAAAAAAATATCTGAGAAAGAAATTTTTTTACCCCAAAATTTTCCCTCCCATATTTCTCAAGATTTGTCAAGAATGATCTTCAAGTTACTCAAGATGACTCAAGAGTTGGACAGTCAAATCACCTCCTAAGGCAGTGAAGTCAAAATTAGGGTTTTGTGTTGCATCAAGGTCCTTACATCCAAATGGCCTTAAGTTCTTCCCAATGTCTTAATATGTTCTTAAGTTCATCCATGTCAAATCTCAAGCCTTGTAGAGGAAGTTTGGTCAATCAATTGCTCAAGAGGCCCAAAAATCGACTATGATAGGGCAAAAGTCAATTGTATCCAAAATACAGTCAAACCTCAAGATTTTTTTATCAACATTCTCATTTTGAAGGATAATTCATCATTTGATCAAGGGTTGATCATGATTCATCAAGGATTGCTCAAGATTCATCAAGATTCAAAATTTGTTAAATTAGGGTTTTGCAGGAAAAGTCAACTCAACTTTGACCAAGCATAACTTTCTCATACTTTATGAGCAATGACCCATCCAAAGCTAATTTTTAAGTGGATGAAATTACCTACAATCCATCTTCACATCCAAGATCAAGAAATGCTCTCACAAAAAGTTACAAATTTGGACATTATAGGTCATTTTTGAAAGTCAACAAAAACACCTTTTTTTCCAAAGCTTATAACTTGAGCATGGAACATCAAAATGAGATGCGACCAAAAGGGTTGATTAGAGGATATCTCAAGGTTTCTAAAAAGTCAAAGAACACCTGCAAAAGTTCAAAATTGAAGAAGTTATGCCTTGTTGAAGTTGGGCATTTTTTCAAATTTGCCAAAAGTCAACTATCCTCAAAAATCCAATTTTTGACAAAAGGGCCCACTTTTTTCCACTTCATATGGTCTTGTCATGCCACACACGTGTACCATATTTGATTTCATGGCCATTCATTTATTTTTCTATTTTATTTAATTTTTATTGATTTAATTCATTTTTAATCAATATTAAATCAAATAAAATCTAAAAATTGATGAAATCATATCTTTGTGATTGGTACAACTTTCAATTGGCATGATTCATCAAATCAATTCGTATCAAGGCTCATTCAAGCATAAAAAATCAGATTTGGCCTATTTTTGGAAGTTTGATAATGGTGATCATATCAAATCTCAAAACCTTGAATGCACTTGGATAATGGCCCATGTTTTGACCTAAATTCATTCTATTATATGCACACAAGTGAGGCAGACCAGGAGGAGGCACAAAACACTACAGAAACGGCCATACAAAGTTTGAAAAAAAGCTTGAAAAGTGGGAGATCGAATTCTTGTTTGGGGGTGTTTTCAAAGCAAAAGCTTCATGTAGCTCTCTTGCCAGCAACCTCCTGAAGCTATAGCAACCAAAACCGGACCTTAAGACCACCTGTAACACGCTGTAAGTGTTCCTGAATATGCCTCTACACATGAAAATATAACTCCTCATTCTTGCATCTTTTTGACCAAATGTTAACATATTCCTGTCCATGCTTGATTTCGAAGCTTTCTACATCATTCAATTTTATTTTCATGGCTTCTAATGTGATACCGGAACCTAGGGTTTCCTTGCTTCGTTTTTAGGCTTCTTGTGTACAGGAAAAATCAAGACGATTCATGGCTATATTCGTGTTCAGGAAAGCAAGACGAACACGATGATGGCCTTAGCTTGCGTTTACATGGCCTAGGAAGGATTTTTTAGACATCCCACGAATCTTCCTGCGGAAAAAAATCTGCAGGTAAATAACCATGGATTTGCTGAAGAAGATGATAACGTCTCCCTGTGTTATTGGTCCATTCAAATGTGTTTGCGCGTTTTTTTTATTTCCAGCATGATTAATTGATTCTTCCATATATTATTTGTTTTGTATTATTATAATGAATGAGCAGTTTGGTTGGGTGGTTAAGCACGCTGGCATGTGAGCATTGGGACCTGGGTTCGAATCCCAGGTCCCCCAAAACTTTATTCAATTTTGTCTTCAAGGGTTCACATGTAGCGCCTAGAATGCAGCTCACCATATGCCCTTCTCCAGATGCTAGCCAGGTGTTCTCAAATCAGATCCAGGGACCCAGATTGCACGCTCATCATACTCCCTGGTCAACAAGCAAGCATTGGATCACAAAAGTCCAACAAGGCTGAAGCGTAAATGGGCCAGGAAATTGCTGATCATACTCCCTCTTCAGGCCCAATACCCCCCTGAGTTTGTTCTTTTTGTTTATTTTCTTTTCATGATTTTCCTATTTTTATTTTATTATTATTATTATCTTAATTAATTAATTAACCAATTAACTTTTTCATAAAATCAGAAAACCTAAAAAATAATATTTTTATTAATTTCACTATTTTATTATTTTTTGTAAATAAATTTTAACCAATTAATTTAGTTTAATTAGGTACAATTTTAATATCTTTTGCATTAAATTAAAATTAATTTAGAACTAGGATTTTTATTAACTTTTTAATCATTCTTATTTTATTTCCTTAATTAAAATAAAAACCCAAAAATATTTTCATTTAATTAATTAACTCAATTATTAATTTACACTCATTTTTAATTCAAAAATAACAAAAAAAAATGCTTTATTTAATAAAAAGGGTCAAAACCCTAAGACGCTCCGATTTAATTTTCTCGCGCGCGAATTATTTTTGATCCATATTTCAATATTGTAACTGCTCCGGGAATGTAATAGTTTTTTAAACTTAGAATTTATTTATTTA
This sequence comes from Vicia faba, assembly GCA_948472305.1. Taxonomy (NCBI): domain Eukaryota; kingdom Viridiplantae; phylum Streptophyta; class Magnoliopsida; order Fabales; family Fabaceae; genus Vicia; species Vicia faba. The sequence continues at coordinate 93,160,428 of OX451741.1, forward strand.
TTTATCGCTTTTATTTACTTTTGCCAATTTAATTTTAAAGGGTTTGTCTTTGGCGATGTAAATACCCGACGCCTTGTAATAGCTTAGATTTATTTTCCGCAATTTAATTCCCGTAACCATTAAACTGTTAGATGTTTGAATAATAGGCAATGCATGACAAGATCAATTTTTAATTTAAAATCAACAGTAGCTCACCATTAACATGTACAAAGATAAATAACTGAAAAAAATACACTCGCACATGCGCACTCTTAGGGTACACCTCAGTTGGTTGCCTCGAACGTGGTCATTGAGTATAGGAAGTTTTAGAGGTCGCCCTCTTATCCAAAGATCATAAGTTGCCTCGAAACGGTCGCCTCAGATAAAATGATCTAAGACATTAGGGTTACCGCTAAGGCATCCTAACATTGCTTTATTGACCACACGTCCCTTAATCGAATTGACCCGAAAACTCTAACGACGATGCTACCTACTTCTCAATAGTGGGATAGCATTGTCTAAAGGATATTTGTACAAATTAATTCCTTTTTGAGTAGGTAGATGGTTCTTAAGTGCTTGCTCATTCTAAAACAAAACAAAAACTTTTCGCACTTACACCCCTTTCAAACAAAAAAAAACTCTTTTCAAACCCACAATCACAAAGAAAAGCAAACTTTTGAAAACACAATGAGCAAGTACCTAAGAGCCCATGGATAACCACGGATAGAAAGGGTGCTAACACCTTCCCTTTCTATAATCTACCTCCCGAACCCGAGAAATATCTCAAAAAAGGAATTTTTTTGTGCTTTTGTCCTTTCCGTGTTGGATAAAATAAAAGACGGTGGCGACTCTTGCTTACCGCGACATTTTGCGAAAACAAACGCAAACGCGAAACCGCATTCCAAAACAGTCAGTTCTCATTCCCACCGATCACAGAACTGGCGACTCTGCTGGGGAAATTTTATAAGTGAGGTGTACCTTAGGATTAGATCACTATGTTTTCAATTGTATGCTTTGTATGCTTTAATTTTGTGGGCTTGTATCGGAGTTGTATAGATCCTAACCCGGATCTGGGGATACCCTTTAGGTAAGTAGCAATAAACTGTGAGGGATCTGTCCGGCGTAGACCGACACGGATGAAGCAGTAGCTACGTTGGTGTGGCACCTTGGTCTGTACCGATATCCCTTGTGTTGGAACGAGGAGAATATGGGTCTTCTAAGGAGTCATTAAGCACCAACTGACCTTAGAACCTTAAATTGACCAACTTGGCCATAGAACAGTAGCAGTATGCTACACTCATTGAGACTAAACTCTCGCGATGATTCCGGATGCAAGAAAAGGTTGCTAAACTGGAATTATGACAGATTGAGGGTAGTCAGTGATATTGAGATCCTCTAGAACCCGGTTACTATTTTTAGGACAGGTCTTAACCAACTAAACTGAAAGAGGGTAATACCTAAGCTCCATGCCAGCCTGAAATCTAAGGCCTCTCAATGTGACTTGCGTGCCTTTACCATGTTTGCTTTTTGTGGATACTTGTGGTGTGCCTTTATCATTACATCATAACATCATAACATTGCATACATTTTGCATAAGGACTAACCTATTTTAAAGACAAGAGGGTTTCACCTTTGCTCTGTTTTGTAGGTCATCATGATGCCCATGCGTAGGAATATTATCCGGATCAACTTTGTCCAAGTACCTACCCTGCTTAAAGATTTGGTTGTCAGGATTTCAGACACTACTTCCTTCATCAGAAGGCATGGTTCTCTCCTCAGTTTGGTCACCTCAAAATTGGACGAACAAATGATGAGTGTTCTGGTCCAATTCTATGATCCGCTGTACCATTGTTTTACTTTCCAGGACTTCCAGCTGGTTCCTACCCTAGAAGAGTTCTCTGAGCTGCTCTCCGTCCTGGAACAGACTCCATTTTCTGGTTGGGAAAATACTCTTAAGCCCGAAGAAATTGCCGCAGCCCTTCACTTGACCAAAGAAGAGGTAATGGCTAACTGGGAGACTAGAAGTGGAGCTAAGGGTTTTCTGGCTAAGTTTTTGGTTGACAAAGCTAATTACTTCTGGGATAGCTTAGACTTCAAGGCATATGAGGATATTTTGGCCCTCTTGATTTATGGTCTGATATTATTTCTGAATCCTGATACTTTTGTGGATATTAATGCCATCAAGATCTTCATCTCTCAGAATTCGGTACCCACTCTTTTGGGTGATAACCTTCATCAGCTCTATGCTCGTACTGCCCAAAAGCGGGGAACTTTGATGTGTTGTGCTCCTTTATTGTCGAGGTGGTTTATTTTGCACCTCCCTAAGTACGTACTAAAGAACAAAGAAGGAATGGGCTGGGCTTATAGGGTGATGTCTCTTTCTAATAATGACATTATTTGTACTCTCAAAGGTATGGATAAGGTGACTATCATTGATCGTTGTGGAGAGTATCCTAATGTTCCATTGATCGGGACCCATGGAGGGATTTCTTACAACCCATGCTTAGCTCTCCGTCAGTTTGGAAGAGCCAGAAGAGAAGGGCCTCATGAGATGTTGATGCCTCATATCATCTTTGATTTTCAGGGAGATAGCGACGAGCTACGTCGTAGATTCATAAGGGATTGGGACAGAGTTCACCAATCTGATCCACATGAATTGGGTCCAAATACTTCTCTTCCAATGGAGCCATATCTCAGATGGGTCCGCATCCTTGCCCAGAAGTTAGGTATGCCATATGAAGCTGTCAGGCATGTTACTCTTGAAGTTGCCGATGAAGAGGGGGTTCCTCCAACTATTCTCCACCCTTATATACCCACCAATATTGGGAAACTGGAGAGGTCCTGGATGCAATTGCGGGAAGAACGGGATTCTTATCGGGAGAGGTTCAATGAACAGGAGCAGAAGATCCAGAAGCTGACCAGACAATTGGAGAACGAGCGGATCCTGAATGATTATGTCCGCACTGAGAAGAAGAGACCATGGGAGCATTGATGGACCTTTGAGGATTTCTTTTACAGTTTTCATTTACTTTTCAGTATTTCCATTCTTGTAATGCCTAAGGGCAGTTTGTTGAACAATTTAAATTTTGAAGTTTAAATCTAATAAAGTGTGTTTTCTTTTCTTATTTACAAATTTGAATCTCGATTGTCTTTGAAATCATAAATCATACGCATTTCATCCCATGCACTTCATAAACAGGTACCCTTTACAGGTCTCTTATCTTCTTCGCTGTTTATTTCAGCAGTCATCATGTCTGCTGAACCTTAAACTGAGCAAGCTATCAAGGCCCTCCAGGCCCAGAATTCCCAATTTCAAGAGTTGTTCATGAATCTAGCTAAGGGTCAGCAGGACCTGAAGACCTTGATCCTAAAAGAGAAGAAGAAGAAGAGGAGGAGGACCATCCTGTTCAATGCTGGACGCAGGTTTGGAAACGGGCTACATAATGAAGTTGATCTGACCACCTCATCTGGAGGGAAAGATAGTCCACAAGAAAGGAGGGCTCATAGCCCTATGGTCTCCGACAACGAGACTGACTATGATGAAGAACAGTATCCTCCTGCTGAGGATAAGTACAAACAGCTGGAAGACCGTTTGAGCGCTATGGAAATACAGAAGGTGCCCGGTCTGGACTTCGGAGATCTAGGTCTATCATCTGGGGTGGTGATTCCCCATAAGTTCAAGGCACCTGCCTTTGCCAAGTATTACGGAGTTTCCTGTCCGAAGCTGCACCTCCGGTCATATGTGAGGAAGATCCAGCCTTACACTACTGATAAAAACTTATGGATCCATTTCTTTCAAGACAGTCTCTCAGGGACTCAGCTTGAGTGGTTCTATCAGTTGGATGGAGCCAGTATCCGCAGATGGGAAGATTTGGCTACTGCATTCTATAAGCAGTATCAGTACAACTCCGACCTCGCTCCTACGTGTACCCAACTCCAGGTTATGTTAATAGGAATGGGTGAAGGATTCAAAGAGTATGCTCAGAAATAGAGAGACCTTGCCGGAAGGGTGCAACCACCTTTGGCTGATCGTGAACTTGTTAACATGTTTTTGGGGACCCTATCTGGTCCATTCTTTAACCATCTAATTGGAAGCTCTTCAGCTGGGTTTACAGATCTTATTTTGACTGGTGAGAGGATTGAAGCTGGTATTAAGGCCGGAAAGATACAGAAGGGTTCCTCCTTGAGCACCGAGAAGAAACCGTTTAAGAAAGAGTCCAGTGTTGTCTACAGTTCGAGAAGACAGAATAGACCTGAACACCGCCAAGCTGTCAATGCGGTTGTTATTTCAAAACCTGCCGGTGCCCCTCAGCATCACAATCAACAAAAGGATGAGAGACCTCGAAGGCAATTCACTCGTCTCAGCATGACTTTGTCTCAGATTCTGCCACAGTTGCTGAAGACCAATCTGGTGACTCTAAAAGAAGCTCCGAAGAATCCAAGTACCACATCACCAAAGTACAACCCTAATGCCCGCTGCGCTTTTCACTCTGATAGCCCGGGGCATAATACAGATGATTGTTGGGTTTTGAGGAACAGGGTGCAAGACCTAATTGATGCAAAGGAGATTGAGTTTCAGGCGCCCGAGAGGCCTAATGTTGTGACTGCTCCCATGCCCAAACATGTAGTAAATTCTGTAGAGGAAGACTTGTTTGTAGTTTCCGTGGGTGATATTGTTACCCCTCTGATGACTGTCAAGAAGAACCTGTTGCTAGCCGGTTTATTTCCGGGTTGTCGCGAAGGTTGCCATATGTGTTCTATTTTACCTACTGGTTGCCCATTTCTGAAGTCAGGTATCCAAAACCTGATGGATAATAAGGAGATCCTGTTTAAAAAGGTTGTTGTTCCATCCGTTCCTACTAAAGAAGTTGCCATCATTACCATTTTCGACAATTCTTCTAAGGCTCCCTCAAGGAAGCCTGTTAGAGTTACATCTGTTCCGAAGATCGCGCCTGTAATCATCACTGTTCCGGGGCCCATCCCCTACACCTCAGACAAAGTTTTCCCTTGGAACTATGGGGCAGATGTTTATGTTCTAGGAGTTAAGCAAGAGTTGGATGCTGATACTGGCGTCAACAACATTACTGGACCTGCTAAAGTCACCCGCAGCGGTAGACTTTTCTCACCTGATATTGCTCCACCAACTGTCCGAAGACCTGTTGTCATTACACCTGCAAGTGTGCCTAATGCCATTCCTGATCAAGTTCTTAGTCCTACCCCTGTCGCCGAGTCATCTAACGCTCGGGGCAAAGGGATCACCACTGATGTGCCTGCCCAGACAAAGGCACCGAAGACAATTACTGTTGAAGCTTCCAAACAGGAGATGGAAGAGATTTTGAAGATTATTAAGAAGAGTGATTATAACGTAGTTGAGCAGCTGGGGCAAACCCCATCCAAGAATTCTATGTTGTCACTGCTGTTATGTTCAGAGGCCCACACCAAGGTTCTGATTACCTTCCTGAAGGCTGCCCACGTGCCACAAGAGACATCAGCTGACCAGTTTACCGATTGTGTGGCCAATTTAACTGCTGATAATGGTTTGGGTTTCTCCGACGCTGATTTGACTGCTAAAGGGAAGAACCATAACGATGCCCTGCATGTCTCCATTGAAAGCAGGGGCACCATTCTTGCACATGTATTGGTTGATACTGGCTCCTCATTGAACGTCTTGCCCAAGAAAGCTCTAGACCGGTTGGATTGCGAAGGTTTAGAGTTAAAGCCAAGTAACATCATTGCCAGGGCCTTTGACGGGTCTAAAAGGATGGTGCATGGTGAGGTTGATATTCCAATTAATGTTGGTTCTCAGGTCTTCAATTCTACATTCTACGTGATGGACATTCGGCCATCCTATTCTTGTTTGTTGGGTCGTCCATGGATCCACAAAGCTGGAGCTGTAACCTCAACGCTCCACCAGAAGTTGAAGTACCCGGTCAGAGGGAAGATTGTGACAATACAAGGGGAAGAAGAGTATATGGTCAGCCATCTCAACTCGTTCAGATACGTAGAGATGGATGGGGAGTTCATTGAGACCCCATTTCAACATTTTGAAGAGGTTCCTCAGACACTGGCATCAGCCGAGACTGTGGTTGAAGATTCTCCTATGAAGATGGCTTCCTTAAAGGATGCCCGGGCTATTATTGAGAAGGGTGAGTGTCCAAATTATGGCCGACTTCCTGATTTTACACAGAAGACTAACAAGTTTGGTTTGGGTTTCACTGCAGAAGCTCAAAGGGCTGTTCGAAGGGCAAGGATTGGAAGACCTCCTGTGTTCATCAGTAACTCGGGAGTAAATGCCATTGAAGATGATGTGGAGGAGTCTGAATTCGACAGTTGGATCTATCCTACGTCCAACGGTGGACCAAGCAACTGGACAACAAAGGACTTCATCCCTATTACTTTTGTTACCCAGTAATGAACTCTTTGTTTTGAGCTTGTAACAAACAATGTTTTGAAACTTTATGGCCCGGTGTCTTACCCGGGGCACCGTGGCTTCATTTGTGAGGGCTTTTGTGTGCCATTTTCATATATCATTAATAAAAGCATTGGACGTTTTTTGCATTTCAAATTTTATGCTCCTTGTCTTTCTTTATTATATATTGCAAAACAACTATTTTACACACACTCACATATACAGGTCTCAATCCACTTTGGATCTCACTGGTAACGACTCTACTATTGCCAGTTATGACTTTGAAAATCCAATCAACTTAGCCGAAGACGAAGGTGAAGATGATTGTGAAGTGCCTGGTGAACTTGCAAGATTGCTACTCCAGGAGGAGAGGGCAATTCAGCCACATGAAGAGCCGGTGGAAATGGTGAATCTGGGTACGGGGGCAGACAAAAAGGAAGTCAAGATCGGTGCAAATCTAGAGCTTAGTGTGAAGCAGCGGTTAATTCAGATGCTGCATGACTATGTTGAGATCTTTGCCTGGTCTTACGAAGATATGCCTGGGTTGGATACTGACATTGTGGTTCATCGCCTGCCTACCAAGGAAGACTGCCCTCCGGTAAAACAGAAGGTTCGCCGTATGCGCCCAGAGATGTCTGAGAAAATCAAGGCCGAAGTTATGAAACAGTTTGACGCCGGTTTCCTAGCAGTGACTTCTTAGCCTCAGTGGGTTGCCAATGTGGTTCCGGTACCAAAGAAGGATGGTAAGGTCTGAATGTGTGTTGACTACAGGGATTTGAATAGGGCAAGCCCCAAGGATGACTTCCCTCTACCTTACATCGATGTTCTAGTTGACAATACTGCTCAGCACAAGGTATTCTCCTTCATTGACGGTTTCTCCGGTTATAATCAGATAAAGATGGCTCCCGAAGACATGGAGAAGACTACTTTTGTTACTCAGTGGGGTACCTTTTGCTACAAGGTCATGCCTTTTGGGTTGAAAAATGTTGGGGCAACATATCAGTGTGCCATGGTTGCTTTGTTTCATGATATGATCAATCATGAGATTGAAGTATACATCGACGATATGACTGCGAGGTCCCAGACTGAGGAGGAACACCTTGACCATCTACATAAGCTGTTTGACAGGTTGAAGCTTTACAAGCTGAGATTGAACCCGAACAAGTGCACCTTCGGGGTGAGGTGTGGTAAGCCACTGGGTTTCATCGTGAGCGACAAAGGTATTCAAGTGGACCCTGCCAAAGTGAAAGCCATACAAGAGATGCCAGCTCCCAAGATAGAGAAGGAGGTCAGAGGCTTTCTGGGATGTCTGAACTACATTGCCCGATTCATCTCACACCTAACTGCTACTTGTGAGCCAATCTTCAAGTTACTGAAGAAAGATCAAGTGGTACGTTGGAATGATGAATGTCAGGCCGCTTTCGAAAGAATCAAAGAGTATCTCCAAGAGCCACCTATTCTAATGCCACCAGTTGAAGGGAGACCTCTGATCTTATACTTGACAGTACTTGACAACTCAATGGGGTGTGTGTTGGGGCAGCATGACGATTCTGGCCGAAAAGAGCATGTTATTTATTACCTTAGCAAAAAGTTACCGACTGTGAGACCCGATACTCACTGCTTGAGAAAACTTGCTGCGCTTTGGCATAGGCTGCTCGCCGGCTGAGACAGTATATGCTGACTCACACTACTATGTTGATATCAAAGATGGATCCCATCAAGTATATCTTCGAAAAGCCTGCCCTGTCCGGAAGAATAGCAAGATGGCAGATGATCTTGACTGAGTATGACATCCAGTACACGACTCAAAAAGCAATCAAGGGAAGTGTATTGGCAGACCATTTGGCACATCAGGCAGTGGATGATTACCAGTCTATGAACTTTGAATTCCCGGACAAGAATATCATGTTGATAACTGATTGTGAGACACCTGGACCGGATGAAGGACCAGAGGAAGGATCCCGATGGTCTATGTACTTTGATGGAGCTTCAAACGCTTTGGGTAATGGCATTGGCGATGTGATCATATCTCCTAAAGGCTCTCATACTCCGTTTACCGCCCGACTATGTTTCAACTGCACCAACAACATGGAAGAGTATGAAGCGTGCAGTATGGGTCTTCGAGCTGCAATTGACCTAAGGATTAAGTTTCTAAGTGTCTTCGGAGATTCCGCTCTCGTGATCAGTCAGATCAAAGGCGAGTGGGATACGAAACACCCGAATCTTATCCCTTATAAGGAGTATGTGTTGACGTTGCTTCCCCATTTCGAGGAGATAACCTTTGAACACTTCCCAAGAGAGGAGAATCAATTGGCGGACGCGCTAGCTACGATGTCTTCTATGTTCAAAGTCAATTGGGACAACGAGGCTCCCCGGATCATTATTGAAAGATTAGACGAACCTGCACATTGCTGTGATCTTGAGACTGAAGAGGTAACAGAAAAGCCCTGGTATCATGAGGTAAAGAGGTACCTTGAAGCTCAAGAATACCCCGAGGGTGCATCTGTTAATGACAAGAAGTTTCTGAGGAGGTTCACGGCAAAGTTCTTCATCAGCAATGGCATTCTTTACAAGTGTAACTATGATTCGACCTTAGTGCGTTGTTTGGATAAGAATGAAGCAGAAAGAATCATGACAGAGTTGCATGAAGGTGCTTTCGGAACTCATTCCAGTGGACGTACCATGGCAAAGAAAATCCTTCGGGCAGGATATTATTGGTCCACAATGGAAGCCGACTGTTATCAGCATTCTCGGACATGTCACAAGTGCCAAGTCTATGCTGATAAGGTGCACATACCTCCAGTTCCTCTGAACATCTTGACGGCACCTTGGCCTTTTGCAATGTGGGGGCATTGATATGATTGGCGAGATCAGACCTACGGCATCCAACGAGCATCGTTTCATCCTGGTAGCGATTGATTACTTTATGAAGTGGGTTGAAGCAGCTTCCTTTGCTACGGTAACCAAGAACATCGTGGCACGATTCATTCGGCATAACCTGATCTGTCGATACGGTGTACTAGAGAGGATCATTACGGACAATGGTACCAATCTCAACAACAAGATGATCACTGAGCTCTGCGAGCAATTCAAGATACAGCATCATAACTCTTCTCCCTATCGGCCGAAGATGAATGGGGCTGTAGAAGCGGCTAATAAAAACATTAAGAAGATTGTGCAGAAGATGACGGTGACATACAAAGACTGGCACGAGAGGTTACCGTTTTCTCTTCATGGGTACCGTACCTTAACACGGACGTCAATAGGGGCAACACCCTATTCCTTGGTTTATGGCATGGAGGCAGTCTTGCCCATTGAAGTTCAGATACCCTCTCTCCGGATCATGAAGGATGCAGGTATAAGTGAAGATGAGTGGATTCGGACCCGACTTGATCAACTGAACCTAATCGACGAAAAAAGACTTACTGCTATTTGTCATGGTCAGACGTACCAAAAACGGATGATCAAGGCATTTAACAAGAAAGTCAAACGACAAGAGTATCAAGTTGGTGACCTGGTAATCAAGCGCATTATTCTACCTCAAGGTGATCCCAGGGGCAAATGGACCCCTACTTACAAAGGGCCATTTGTGGTTAAGAACATCTTCTCAGGCGGAGCTATGATTCTAACCGCCATGGATGGTGACGACCTTCCTCACCCTGTCAATGCAGACATAGTGAAAAGATACTACGCATAATTAAAGACCCGCTAGGTTGACTGGCCTAGGCAAAAATAAGGGCTTCCCGACGAACCAAAAGGGTTCGAGCAAAAATAAGGGATTGAAATGAAAAAATCTGTACACCCGCCAAGTCGAAAACCTGAAAAGGCGGCTGGGGCAAAAAAGGGTATCCCGGTGGACTGAAAACCCGAAAGGGCGGTCCAGGAAAAAATTAGGGATTAAAGCGTAACACTATTTCTCATTGGATCACCTTGCATCCAGACTTCAGTATCAACTATCAAGCTCGGACGGTACTAATCAATCAGATTCATCTTCAACTAAGCAGCAAAGTGATGAGATGCTTGAAGATATAAAGACAATAGAAGAGTTGGAACCCAGTGGGATTATTCACATAGCTGTTTTGTTTTCTTTTCACAAATTGTATAAATTCTATTTGTTCGGCGGCGTCCTCTTACTAGGACGTCAGCCTCTTGTACAAAAAAGCCTATTTACAGGCCAAACTTCAAAATCAATACAAATTCGTTTTCAGACAAATTTCAAATTGTTTTTCCTTTATCTGTTTTGTTTTGCAAAGAAAGTCCAATGTTCATTTTTGATATATGCATTTGACATTAATTGCTGCTCATAAATATTTACATGTGAAACAAAGGACGAATTACGGGTAATATCAGAAACAGGGGCATAAGAAATGTCCAAACTGTGTAGTTACTTTGTCCACCAAGGTACCAAGGTAGGTTCAGCTGAAGAATATGACCAAGATACCATCACTCCCCGCAGAGTAAAACAGTAATGGTAGCTCTCCTTACTGAGACTTGCAGCTATGTACAAATCAGTAATACTCTCCCCAAGAAGAGTTAATCTACCATCAGCCCTGAAAAGGTTGGGTATCCCCAGAAGGTCTTAATATTCCTCAGCAGAGTATAAAGACATTCCCCAGCAAGTTTAAGAATACCCCCGACGGTCTTAACATTCCTCAACGGAGTATAAGAATGTTCTCCAGCGGAATACAAGATACCCCAGTGGAGTCATTTCCTCAGTGCAGTCTAAAAAAGGCTTCCCCACCATAGTTGAATCATCTTACCCAGTAGATTCTGGATGTTTATCCCCTGCAGAGCGCAAATAAATCTCCCCAGCCAAATTCAGAAGGTTATCCTCACAAGAGTCTAACTGGGTTATCCTCAGCAAGTTGCAACTGAAAGATCATCCCCAGCGAAGTTCTTTCTATCCCCAGCAGAGTTCATCATTAAAATCCCCAACAGAGCTTATCAATAGAATCCCCAGCGGAGTTATCGTTAAAATCTTCAGCAGAACGTCTCTTCCCCATAGAGTAATTCCCCTCGGAATAATCTCTTCATCAGTTTAATCCCCCAACAGAGTTCTTCTCTCCTACAGGTTTATCATCTTCGTTCATCATCCACGGCGGAAACGAAGAACTCAGCTCTATTCTCCAACAGCTCCGGGATTTATTTTCCCCAGCTAAAACATTATATCCCCATACATCATGATACATGCATATACGCATCATACGAATACAATCTCATTTATTTTGAGAACATCATTGCCTGATCCATATCATGCATTGCATATGACTGACTTTTACCTTTCAGGAAAGATACAGTTAAAGTTCTCAATTACGTCGAAGACCTGACCGGTACTTAAATATCAATTGAATTATCCTCGGTTGAATTTCAATAAGGTTCTCAATCTCGACAGTTTCCCTACGTCATAGTGTGGACGAGTACTATAACCTCGACGGTATACTCCGTGGAGCACGAGTCAGTTCCTAGATCTTGATGTTTTCCTCCGTCATAGTGTGGACAAGTTCTAGAACCTCAATGGTATACTCCATTGAGCACGAGACAGTTCCTAGATCTTGATGAAGATGTTTCCCTATGTCATAGTGTTGACGAGTACTATAACCTCGACGGTATACTCCGTGGAGCACGAGTCAGTTCCTAGATCTTGATGTTTTCCTTCGTCATAGTGTGGACAAGTTTTATAACCTCAACGGTATACTCCATTGAGCACGAGACAGTTCCTAGATCTTGATGAAGATGTTTCCCTATGTCATAGTGTGGACGAGTACTATAACCTCGACAGTATACTCCTTGGAGCACGAGTCAGTTCCTAGATCTTGATGTTTTCCTCCGTCATAGTGTGGAGGAGTTCTATAACCTCAATGGTATACTCCATTGAGCACGAGACAGTTCCTAGATCTTGATGAAGATGTTTCCCTATGTCATAGTGTGGACGAGTACTATAACCTCAATGGTATACTCCATTGAGCACGAGTCATTTCCTAGATCTTGATGTTTTCCTCCGTCATAGTGTGGACGAGTTCTATAACCTCAACGGTATACTCCATTGAGCACGAGACAGTTCCTAGATCAGGATGAAGATGTTTCCCTACGTCATAGTGTGGACGAGTAATATAACCTCAACGGTATACTCCATTGAGCACGAGTCAATTCCTAGATCTTGATGTTTTCCTCCGTCATAGTGTGGACAAGTTCTATAACCTCAGCGGTATACTACGTTGAGCACGAGACAGTTCCTAGATCTTGATGAAGATGTTTCCCTACGTCATAGTGTGGACGAGTACTATAACCTCGACGGTATACTCCGTGGAGCACGAGTTAATTCCTAGATCTTGATGTTTTCCTCCGTCATAGTGTGGACGAGTTCTATAACCTCAACGGTATACTCCATTGAGCAAGAGATAGGTCCTAGATCTTGATGAAGATGTTTCCCTATGTCATGGTGTGGACGAGTACTATAACCTCGACAGTATACTCCGCGGAGCACGAGTCAGTTCCTAAATCTTGATGTTTTCCTCCGTCATAGTGTGGACAAGTTCTATAACCTCAACGGTGTACTCCATTGAGCACGAGACAGTTCCTAGATCTTGATGAAGATGTTTCCCTACGTCATAGTGTGGATGAGTACTATAACCTCGATGGTATACTCCGTGGAGCATGAGTCAGTTCCTAGATCTTGATGTTTTCCTCCGTCATAGTGTGGACAAGTTCTATAACCTCAACGGTATACTCCATTGAGCACGAGACAATTCCTAGATCTTGATGAAGATGTTTCCCTATGTTATAGTGTGGACGAGTACTATAACCTCGACGGTATACTCCGTGGAGCACGAGTTAGTTCCTAGATCTTGATGTTTTCCTCCGTCATAGTGTGGACGAGTTCTATAACCTCAACGGTATACTCCATTGAGCACGAGACAATTCCTAGATCTTGATGAAGATGTTTCCCTATGTCATAGTGTGGACGAGTACTATAACCTCAATGGTATACTCCATTGAGCACGAGTCAGTTCCTATATCTTGATGTTTTCCTCCGTCATAGTGTGGACGAGTTCTATAACCTCAACGGTATACTCCATTGAGCACGAGACAGTTTCTAGATCTTGATGAAGATGTTTCCCTACGTCATAGTGTGGACGAGTACTATAACCTCAACGGTATACTCCATTGAGCACGAGTCAGTTCCTAGATCTTGATGTTTCCTCCGTCATAGTGTGGACGAGTTCTATAACCTCAACGGTATACTCCATTGAGCACGAGAGAATTCCTAGATCTTGATTAAGATGTTTCCCTACGTCATAGTGTGGACGAGTACTATAACCTCAATGGTATACTCCATTGAGCACGAGTCAGTTCCTAGATCTTGATGTTTTCCTCCGTCTTAGTGTGAACAAGTTCTATAACCTCAACGGTATACTACGTTGAGCACGAGACAGTTCCTAGATCTTGATGAAGATGTTTCCCCCCCCAGTTGAATTATGGACAAGTTCTTAAGACTCAGCCGAGGCATTCTCTCAGTTGAAGTACAGTCCAGATTCCTAAATCTCAACAAAGGTTAGACTTCCCCAGTGGAATCTTTTACAACAACAGGTATGCAAGTTCTCGCTAAGGAATCTCCTACGCGGTCGAAACTCCTGCAAATGGCATCTGTAAGCCCATTCTCCTTCCAACAATCTCCAAATGGCATCTGTAAGCCCATTCCCGACATCACAATGCTGATACTACACCATGTGAGTGCAAATTTCTGGGCACTCTATTGTTCAATTATCTTCCACCTTCGGATCACGAAAGGCTCGAAAGCCAATCTATATCCTCAGGTTTAAGAAAATTGAACATGGGCAACTGTTGTACCCCAAAATTTGCCCTCCAATATTTCTCAAGATTTGTTAAGAATGATCTTCAAGTTGCTCAAGATGACTCAAGAGTTGGACAGTCAAATCACCTCCTAAGGCAGTCAAGTCAAAATTAGGGTTTTGTGTTGCATCAAGGTCCTTACATCCAAATGGCCTCAAGTGCTTCCCAATGTCTTAATATGTTCTTAAGTTCATCCATGTCAAATTTCAAGCCTTGCTGAGGAAGTTTGGTCAGTCAATTGCTCAAGAGGCCCAAAAATCGACTGTGCTAGGGCAAAAGTCAATTGTGTCCCAAATACAGTCAAACCTCAAGATTTTTTTATCAACATTCTCATTTTTAAGGATAATTCATCATTTGATCAAGGGTTGATCATGATTCATCAAGGATTGCTCAAGATTCATCAAGATTCAAAAGTTGTTAAATTAGGGTTTTGTAGGAAAAGTCAACTCAAATTTGACCAAGCATAACTTTCTCATACTTTATGAGAAATGACCCATCTAAATTTCATTTTGAAGAGGATGAAATTCCATACAATCCATCTTCACACCCCAAGATCAAGAAATGCTCTCACAAAAAGTTACAAATTTGGACATTATAGGTCATTTTTGAAAGTCAACAAAAACACCTTTTTTTCCAAAGCTTATAAATTTAGTATGGAACATAAAAATGAGATGTGACCAAAATTTTTGATTAGAGGACATCTCAAGGTTTCTAAAAAGTCAAAGAACACCTCCAAAAGTTCAAAATTGAAGAAGTTATGCCTTGTTGAAGTTGGGCATTTTTTCAAATTTGCCAAAAGTCAACTATCCTCAAAACTCCAATTTTTGACAAAAGGGACCACTCTTTTCAACTTGATATGGTCTTGTCATGCCACACACGTGTCCCATATTTGATTTCATGGCCATTCATTTATTTTTCTATTTTATTTAATTTTTATTGATTTAATTCATTTTTAATCAATATTAAATCAAATAAAATCTAAAAATTGATGAAATCATATCTTTGTGATTGGTACAACTTTCAATTGGCATGATTCATCAAATAAATTCGTATCAAGGCTCATTCAAGCATAAAAAATCAGATTTGGCCTATTTTTGGAAGTTTGATAATGGTGATCATATCAAATCTCAAAACCTTGAATGCACTTGGATTATGGCCCATGTTTTGACCTAAATTCATTCTATTATATGCACACAAGTGAGGCAGACTAGGAGGAGGCACAAAACACTACAGAAACGGCCATACAAAGTTTGAAAAAAAGCTTGAAAAGTGGGAGATCGAATTCTTGTTTGGGGGCGTTTCCAAAGCAAAAGCTTCATGTAGCTCTCTTTCCAGCAACCTCCTGAAGCTATAGCAACCAAAACCGGACCTTAAGACCACCTGTAACGCGTTGTAAGTGTTCCTGAATATGCCTCTACACATGAAAATATAACTCCTCATTCTTGCATCTTTTTGACCAAATGTTAACATATTCCTGTCCATGCTTGATTTCGAAGCTTTCTACATCATTCAATTTTATTTTCATGGCTTCTAATGTGATACCCGAACCTAGGGTTTCCTTGCTTCGTTTTTAGGCTTCTTGTGTACAGGAAAAATCAAGACGATTCATGGCTATATTCGTGGTCGGGAAAGCAAGACGAACACGATGATGGCCTTAGCTTGCGTTTACATGGCCTAGGAAGGATTTTTGAGACATCCCACGAATCTTCCTGCGGACAAAAATCCGCAGGTAAATAACCAGGGATTTGCTGAAGAAGATGATAACGTGTCCCTGCGTTATTGGTCCATTCAAATGTGTTTGCGCGTTTTTTTTTATTTCCAGCATGATTAATTGATTCTTCCATATATTATTTGTTTTGTATTATTATAACGAATGAGCAGTTTGGTTGGGTGGTTAAGCACGCTGGCATGTGAGCATTGAGACCTGGATTCGAATCACAGGTCCCTCAAAAATTTATTCAATTTTGTCTTCAGGTGTTCACATGTAGCGCCTAGAATGCAGCTCACCATATGCCCTTCTCCATATGCTAGCCAGGTGTTCTCAAATCAGATCCAGGGACCCAGATTGCACGCTCATCATACTCCCTGGTCAACAAGCATGCATTGGATCACAAAAGTCCAACAAGGCTGAAGCGTAAATGGGCCTGGAAATTGTTGATCATACTCCCTCTTCAGGCCCAATACCCCCCTGAGTTTGTTCCTTTTGTTTATTTTCTTTTCATGATTTTCCTATTTTTATTTTATTATTATTATTATCTTAATTAATTAATTAACCAATTAACTTTTTCATAAAATCAGAAAACCTAAAAAATAATATTTTTATTAATTTCACTATTTTATTATTTTTTGTAAATAAATTTTAACCAATTAATTTAGTTTAATTAGGTACAATTTTAATATCTTTTGCATTAAATTAAAATTAATTTAGAACTAGGATTTTTATTAACTTTTTAATCATTCTTATTTTATTTCCTTAATTAAAATAAAAACCCAAAAATATTTTCATTTAATTAATTAACTCAATTATTAATTTACACTCATTTTTAATTCAAAAATAACAAAAAAAAATGCTTTATTTAATAAAAAGGGTCAAAACCCTAAGACGCTCCGATTTAATTTTCTCGCGCGTGAATTATTTTTGATCCATATTTCAATATTGTAACTGCTCCGGGAATGTAATACTTTTTTAAAGTTAGGACTTTATTTATTTATTTATCGCTTTTATTTACTTTTGCCAATTTAATTTTAAAGGGTTTGTCTTTGGCGATGTAAATACCCGACACCTTGTGATAGCTTAGATTTATTTTCCGCAATTTAATTCCCGTAACCATTAAATTGTTAGATGTTTGAATAATAGGCAATGCATGACAAGATCAATTTTTAATTTAAAATCAACAGTAGCTCACCATTAACATGTACAAAGATAAATAACTGAAAAACAATACACTCGCACACGCGCACTCTTAGGGTACACCTCACTTGGTTGCCTCGAACGTGGTCATTGAGTATAGGAAGTTTTATAGGTCACCTTCTTATCCAAAGATCATAAGTTGCCTCGAAACGGTCGCCTCGGATAAAATGATCTAAGACATTAGGGTTACCGCTAAGGCATCCTAACATTGCTTTAGTGACCACACGTCCCTTAATCGAATTGACCGGAAAACTCCAACGACGATGCTACCTACTTCTCAATAGTGGGATAGAATTGTCTAAAGGACATTTGTACAGATTAATTCCTTTTTGAGAAGGTAGATGGTTCTTAAGTGCTTGCTCATTCTAAAACAAAACAAAAACTTTTCGCACTTACACCCCTTTCAAACAAAAAAAAACTCTTTTCAAACCCACAATCACAAAGAAAAGAAAACTTTTGAAAACACAATGAGCAAGTACCTAAGAGCCCGTGGATAACCACGGATAGAAAGGGTGCTAACACCTTCCCTTTCTATAATCTACCTCCCGAACCCGAGAAATATCTCAAAAAAGGAATTTTTCTGTGCTTTTGTCCTTTCCGTGTTGGATAAAATAAAAGACAGTGGCGACTCTTGCTTACCGCGAAATTTTGCGAAAACAAACGCAAACGCGAACTAGCATTCCAAAACAGTCAGTTCTCATTCCCACTGATCATAGAAATAAAATAAGACAAACAAAATTTTGAGTATGTTAAGTGAGCCGTCGACTGCTCCAGAGGCTTGGGTCGGCGCAACACAACCCGCACCAAGGAGTTGAGCCAAACAGCTTGAATGCGTCAACTGCACCAGGGGGTTGCATTGATGCAGCCTTCAATTTTCTTGACCATCAGGTTTAGTCGACCAAGGTGTCGGTGCAATACAACCCTGGAGAAGCACAAAGTTTTGAGTCTATTGGACCTAGTTTGCGTCGATGTAGGCTTTATTTTTCTTGCCAAAAAGGTTATTTTCATCCAAGCTTGCATCCCATACTTTATCCCAAGTATATTTTATGTAGCACACATGTCATTGAGGATAGGAGAGGCTTTGATATCATGAAAACATGAATCTTTCCCTCACATTTTCCTCCTCCTTTAGATATTGTTATTCATAGCATTAGTTAATAGGAAGCCCTATTGTTGGATGTAAAGGGATAGGCAAGGGTCACCGTATGGTCATCTAAGGCAACTCACAAGAACGCTTTAGCAGTTTTCATAAGGGATTGACACCGTTTTATTCGTAGGCAACTCGAGGGAATAGATCATTTCTGAAAGGCAACATCGAAAGGGTCATCGAGGGACTATGATCTTTTTGTATGATGACTTAATTGAGAGTCTTTGCTAAGGAGTCCATACGTTCAAGGGACATGACCATTTTCCAAAGGCAGCAAGGGAGGTTACCCTAAAGGTGTAGGTGTGCAAGTGATTTGTATTAAGTTATTTTATCTTGCAGTTTAGGTTATCTAACGATTCACTTTTAGTATTTTTATACAATCCTAGTTACTATTAGCAATATAGTAAAATAGTAGCAGGAAAAAGTAAAGTGTCGAAAATAAAGGCAGAAAATAAACCCTAACCTATTACATTGCTTCGGGGTAGTTACAAAATAGAAAAGCGGAAGGTAAAACTAAAAATTATTACATCTCGGAGAATAGTTACATATTCAAGGAAAATGCTAGAAGGATAAGCTATGTAAAAAAATGTAAGAATAAGAAAAAGGATAACGAAAATGTTTTAGGTGATTTTTTATGAAAAAGGTTTTTTGATGATTAATTAAATAAACTTTAAAAAGTCTAATTAATTTTAATTAAAAAAAATTTGATAATTAAATAAAACCTAAAAGCTAATTTGATTAGGGTTTATAAAAAAGGGTTTTGAATAAATTAGGTTTTTCAAAGAAGGTTTATGGTTTTATGAAATTAGGTTTTTCAGGGGAAAAGAGAAACAAAGTAAGAAAAATAGAAAAAAAACCACAAAATGCTAGGGGAGGGTGTTGAACCCATGCAATTAGCTATTTTACCTAACATGTTCACCACTGCGCCAATGTTGCGTTTGTGATTGAGAATGGTTAGTACTCAACATATGTTAACTTTGCATTTTGCCCTGAAAAATAAAGAACAAATTTGCACAAGGACCGACTCGAACCCACGCCCTCACGCATAATGACCATCGCTCTTACCACTGGGACATCATTCTTTCCCGTAAATTACATAACGTTCAAGTAATATATAATAAACATGCAGGAGTCAAACCACCACCCCCGATGGTCAACTTCGTCTTCTCCGGCGAGGATATTTTGAAACCTACGAAATCAAGGCAAAGTGAAAAAGAAAGGCATCCCTATCCACTAATTGAGACCTTACAAATCTGATGGTGATGTTAGTTTTGATTGAAATGGATTGTAGCTAGGGTTTCAAAGCTTCACAAGCTCGGTGCCCTAACGATGGCAGATTCTTACTCCTGCGCTAAAGCTTGCAAACGATGAGTCTAAACAAGTCCAAACATCATTATAAACAGGAATATATGTATAAAATCAATTAGTAATGCATGAATTATGAGTTTGGGTTCAAGGAAGTTCATCAAACCGACGACACTTGGTTGTGACGATCTGGGATGCTACGATCTTCAAGGATGATTTCGAACGACTCCTGGAGGTCTCAGGAAGCTGATGGAATGCTCAAAATTATTTGAAGCTTGCTGGAGAGGAGGTTTTGATCGAGCCCTAGTTTTGGAAAATTTGTGAACTTTTAGGGTTGCTTAAGGAGGCTAGCATGCGTGTTTTTCTAGATATGAATGTGCTGAGTACATATAGAGGAAGGAATTAGGTTAATAAACATGGAAAATATCTTGTATAATCTTGGTGAAGAGATTTGATTTGAATCTTGCATGAAAAGTTTCTATTTTAAGACAAATCATATCTTCGTGATCTCACACGGGTTTGCTAGTTGTTCATGAGTTCTTTGGGCTTCAAATCTGATCTAAAACCAAAGCCATGCGCCTAAATACATTTAGTTGACATTTTATTTGATTTATTTTGAATTTAAATGAATAAAATCAAAATAAAAAGAACTAAAAAATCAGAAAAATTCATGAATGGATTTAGAGGTCCCTAAACATGTCACAAGCACGTTTGAACCTCAAAAGTTATGCCCATTAGTCAAAAAATTCAAGTTTGCTCAATTTGAACTTCATGCATTTACTCAAAATTTCCTAACTTGCATCAATCATAACTCTCTCAATTTTTATCATTTGAAAGTGATCTGTGACTTTTTCGAAAGCCCAAGATGTCTTCTACAATCCATATTTGGATCATTTATTGCATTTGAAGACTTTATCTTTATGTAAGTTGCCTTGATAAAAAGTAACTTTTTGTTGACTTTTGAAATGACCTATAATGTATTGGCCCGTATCTCTCGAATGAAAAAAAAATTGGACTTGAGAGTTTTGATGAATTGAGAGTTTTCTTGATGAATCATGTTCAACCCTTGATCAAATGATGAATGTGACTTAAAAATCTTGATGTTGACCAAAAATCTTGAAGTTTGACGATATGTTGACAACAATTGACTTTTTGTCAAATACAGATTTTCAACCATCTGAGCAATTGAATGGGCAAAGTTGTGATGCAAGGCTTGAAACTTGGTATGAGAATTATTTGGGACATATAAGAAACCATGAAACCCACTTGAGGCCTTAGAAACCCAAACTTCCTTGAGAGACACAAAACCCTAATTGTAGGTACATTATCTGATCAATTCTTAAGCAACCTTGAGCAATTGAAAACCCTTGAAGCATGAGAAGATATCTTGAAGGAAGATGGGAGAAAAAAATTTGGGGTACAACAAACGTACTTTACCATAGTCATTTACCATACTACAATTATTAGTTTCAGGTATTTACCGTACTATTAACTTTTTTCATTTTCAATGCAACAATCACTCTTCTCACTTTATTCAATGCATATAAAAAGTATGGAAATTCAAAAGGTACAATCAATTGCTTATATTAATCACTCTTTTCACTGCCATCATTTTCTTAGACAACTAAATGTTTTTTGATGCAGCAAACGGAACCCCCGCCTCTATTCACCAACCTTCAATTTCTCAACACCTTTTCTTCACACTTCAAATCAATGGCCATTGCACTTCTTCTCTGAAAATCTTCTTATTTTACTTCCAAAAACGTCTTAGTCTGCTTCTCTTATCCTTCAATTTCACACTTCCCTCGCGTGTTCGCCTCAATATCTTTATTCGAAAGAACAACCTCAAAAATCGGTGTCTTTATAGCCTTATCTGTACCCTCCAAGCACTGACTTTTAGCCAATAACGCAATAATTTCAAACAAAATAAGAATCCCAACAAACCTCATTTGTCTCATATCACCATTCTAAATCACACTTATAGATCTTGTCTTCTAAACGAGTATACTCTCTTCCGACGATTACGTTATTGCTCTAATCGTAGATTCCACCGTCTTTGTTTCATGAAACTCAACCAACTTTGGTTTCCCCACTTTCAGATCTCCCACTACAAGATAACCCAACACTGGCGCCACTAAAACCCAAAAGGATATTCAAATTCACAAAAAAAAAAAAAATTCAATTTTTCCACTAAATCGAGAAAAATGTTAATGGGTTGAAAGAAATTGGATTAAAAAATTGATGGCTATTAAAGAGTGTGAATAAAGATCAGAAGATCAAGGTAAATATTGAGAAAAACACAAGAAATGGGGTTTGAATTGGGTTTTCAAAAAAATTATTTTAGAAATGCTTCTCACAAACAATCAATGATAAACAAGCTAGAAAGAAAAATGACACAATCAGTTTATACAAGTTCACCTTAGAAAAGGCTACTCTTGTCCACTCGCCAATGTGATTTTTCCTTAGAAAATGACTTAATCCACTAATCTTGAAATATTACAGACATCATCTTAAGAGTTTAGAAAAACACCTTAGCCTTCTCAAGTATACAGACTACAACTTAGTCACTTGAGGAAAACAAATTTTGAAAGATTTACAATCTTGAAAGACTACAACGGAAGCATCAAATCAGGGGAGACAGATTCCTTTGGTCGTACAATGTAATCTTCACCATAGTGGAATAGGTCTTGTAGAGTTGTACCATATTATTCTTGTGCAAGTTTATGATCTTTTCTTATGATGAGAAACTACTGATTTGAAGTAGAGAAGAGAGTGCATAAGAGATCACATTTTTTTCTTAATCTTCAGATGGAGTATTTTGGATAAGAAATGATAAATAATCCAGAAGATGTTTCATTATTATGTTCCCAAAAGTATCAGAGTCTTCAAAATCAGAACCTTGTCTTCAGACTTGGAGCAACAACTTATCTGACTAACAAATCTTGATTTCTAAGCTGGAGGAAAAAACTTATCTGAGAAGCACTGATGGCGTATTTCGCAAGTGCACATAAAGTGTCAAAGAAATATAAAGAGTGTCAAACCCACAGAGACATTATAGTCAAGTTATCGCTATCTATTTTTATGGTTCTTATCTAAGGAGAATACAAATAGTGTTTTGAGTTGCAAAAATGAAATAATGAATTTGAATAGTAATGAAAATTAGAGTGTGGCTCAATTAACAATAAAAATAAAATAAATAAATGCAGACAAGTGATGTTAGGATGTGATCCTCATCAATTAACGGTACTCTTACTATTTCTAAATAGGATCTTAATGGGACAATATTTTCTATCTTAAAAAGAATTAATTAAACTAGAATTTTCGCTTTTGCGTAATCAAAACCGAATCTTACTCCTTAAATTATATCATCCCACTTTCATGGTGGTAGGCGCTTTATGAGTTAAAGTAGTAATTCCTATTTTAAGAAATTAAATTCTTTACTTAGTTAAAAGAAGTAATTCTGGTCATAAATTTTAACTTAAAAGGGTTTCATGCTTCCGCTTATGTAACCGGATCCTAAAATTATAAACACGCGCGTTTGTAATTAGTTTTTAAAATCACTCTCTAGAAATATTAGACTTTCCTATTTAATTAGTAAATTGCTTTCGCGGTATTTATTAACCAAAAATTAACCAATTTTATATTTTAGTGTTGGACGGCTTTCGCTCTTACCCGATGTTTTCAATACCCCACTTCCGTAGTGACAGATTAAATTTAAATGCAAAAAAATTGCATTAAAACCAAAACATCCCACAATTGAAGTCCTAAAGAAATAACATACAAGGTACCATCGAATGATGATCCTCACATCCAAACATTTACAAATTATCTGGGCATAGTTACGGAAAATAAATAAGCATTTGATCGCGATACTGGATTAAACATAATGGTAGATTTGGTAAAAGAAGTTTTCAAAAATATAAGTTGTGAGGAAAGTAAAGACAGGTAAATAAAAGCGACATAAGTAAGTTGGGAAAATAGAGGAAAGGTAAATAAAGCGTAAAGTACTGAATAAAATAAGAGCCTGCTCTAATCAGAGGCTTTAATCTGGTACAACTGGAAAAAACCTGAAAAAAAACTTCGACGGAATATAAAATGAGGGCAACATTAAAATGCTTCAAATAAAAGTGCTCCAAACACAACAGCAACAAAAGCTCGAACAATGTTATAACCCCTCGATGTGATGAGTTATAACTTTTAATCGGTAAATTTATGCCTAAGTTTGTGCTAAGGATAGATAGTCGAAAAAGAGTAACTAAGGACCTATTTATAATCAAAAATAAAACCTAAAAGGGTGGTTAAAGCTACTGATTTTGTGTGCTGAAATATAGGGGAAGATGGAGGGAGTGGGAAGACTTGGCTAGGCCCAATTCAAGTGCGAGGAGTTTTTAACGTGTAGCGACCACCTCACCTCCATGGTGAATGCCATGCTCTTAAAATGCGCAATACTTGGACTTCTGACCATTAAGATGTGGACCACTCATGGACACCTGCATGGTGAATTCCATGGTGGTCGCCTTGAGTGCAGAATGCTCCATTTTCTTCCGTTTTTTGTCTGTTTTTCCTCGTTTCTTTGTATATGACTCTAAAATGTAAAAATACTCAAAACACACAAATACCAGCATAATAATGGAAATGTAAAATAAAATGACAATAAAACATGCACAAATTAAATAAACAGTATAATTTGGTGTCATCAAAATTTCCAATACTTGAACCATTGCTTGTCCTCAAGCAAAATAAAAGTAAACTGTGACACTCGAGCTATTACGGGCTTAAAGACTCTACTTCGAACAAGGTTATGTCAATGGGTACTAAATCACAAAAATAAGGGCATCGTAATAACATTTAAGCATTTTTGTGGGCATAAGTCTCTTTCCTATACAAACCAATATGTATCATGTCATGATGCTTAAGCCTAACTTACTCATCCCATTTTTCATCCTTTTTCATTCAGACGCAATCGCATTAAGCCCGTTATCCATACATAATCATAGTGAGGTGATCAGTTAATGATTATGATCCTTTGCACGGGGTTCTTGTATTTTAAGCAACGCAACCCATTTGTTTACCTTATTATAGTCGTGAGGGATCAGACCATAATCCTCCCTACCAAGTTCAACATTAGAGTACCTCTGAACCAACTAATAAAAGGTTTTATTTTTATTTGTGTAGGTTCCACAACCATTAGGTTATGTTACCGGGTGAGGTTCACCTAACTTAGAAGGTGCATTCCCTGTTTTCATTTAATCAAAGCAGAAAAGAAAATTAGGATCATTCACTTATATTCATCGGCTTCTTCACGTAGAGCATGTTTAAGTTGGAGCCGAATGCTAATATAAACTACTTAAGGGCTTATTTTGGGGTGAGAATTCAAGTCTAAGGCATAACAATTATCCAAATTGATCTTTATAATTAAGAGACTTACGATGTTAAGATGATACCGATATTTCCGGACATATCCCAAGTCTCCATAACATGTCCTAAGCTTGTCTAATAGCCCATAAATTCAAAACAAACAATGTTACTTTTTGCAAAAAAAAATTAGTTATGGCTCAATAAAAAGGAAATATTTAATAACCAGCAGAAATAACACATAAGGACTCGACAACACATGCAAATTACTCAATAAGAACACACTAAAGCTAAATGAGCCAAAGAAAAACTAGAAAGCAATAAAGAAAACAAGGAAAACTAAGTAAAAAGCAAGTAAAAGTACCTCTCCCACACTTAAATAAAACATTATCCTCAAAGTTTAAATCTAAGGTGAGACATGAAAGAAAGAACATGGTGTGCTTTACTGTGGGCCTGTTTGGCCACCACTCCCACGCCCCCGATCACGTCTCTGTCGATGACTTCTGCTTCTGCTTCGAGAGGCATGATCTACAGAAATCCACTCTATATGTGTCGACTATAAGGAATTTTACTCTTTAATGTTTCAAATGTTACCATTATGGATGCCTGGTTGGCCTGTGCAAGGTTGGCATCAGATGGCATACGCTCAATCGCAGCCTGTTGGTGCAGGGTACTATTGGCATGTGTAAGTTAAGCCTGTAGTACCGACTGTATAGACCTCTGCGCCTGAGCATGCGACTCTCGCATAAATTCCATCATGTCCTATTGATGTCTATATAATATGGCATAATCCACATCCTGGGGGATGTTTCCAACTTGGGTCCCGTGTCCTGAGGTGGTACCTATAAAATGATCAGAAACATGTGGTGTAGTGAGTGCATCTAAAAAATAGTGTGGAGGAGAATGACGAGCAGGTGAAACATGATCCTGGCTGTTAAGCTCATCATCAGTATCATTGCATACTTCCATATTAAAAGGAACTCATGCGGGTAATGGGTCGGTATATGCGGGAGCACCTATGTCATAATTCTAGTTGACCCTTACTTGCATATCATCACGTGAAGGCCATGGAAAATAATACTTTCAACAACTTCATTATGTAGCATAAGGTGATGTCCACCCTCCTTTCGGTTTCTACAAAAATGCATGTGTCGGACAAAATCAATATCAAGGGTACAAGGTGGTAGAGGCTCTAAGTTGGCCAGCTATGCATCAAGGCCTATTGCACGTGCCAATGAGGTAATCAGGCCTCCAAACAAGATGACGTCTCTCTTAGAGCACTGGCTCTCATATAAGATATAATAAAAAGGGTTGAATTTACCGGTCTCTGGTGAGGGCAGCCTGCAAATAAAATATCTCTTTCCATTTGTTTGGTTGGTATTGTCCCAGCCAAAAATAGTGTCTGCCAACATTTGGCGAAAGTAACATGTGTTCGCGTTATGGATTGTGGAAGCATGGTTTCCATCAAAATAATTAGTTGTTATACTTGTAATATCTCTCTTAAATACATAAGCCTCATTCCCCCATTTATATTCAAGTGGATCCTCACAAAGTATTCCTTCCCCGTAGGGAAATTCCAATAATTCTGCAATTTGGTTTGTGATGTATTCATATTCAATGTTAAACATACGGAAATTTATGGTGCCTATGGTACTTGCAGACTCAGGTTTAACTTTTTAAATGAGTGAACTCAAAAATTCACGAGTTAATTCATAAGTGAAATCTCTTCGTTCAAACAAACTATGTAATCCTCAGTTGTCTACAAGATAATAAACATCTTTATAAATTCCTAAATAGTGGAGACAAGTTTCATCGGATTACCTTGTGGGGATAATGTCTCGGTTCGATAGTGACTCAAACTTACGCCTCTATTTGTTTCTAATAGTTCCCTCTCAAAAAAGAATCTCCATGACTTCCACCATTGTTGTGAAAATGGAGGTTTTTATGGTGTTGGTGATAAATTTGGGGTTTTTTCAAAAATTAAGGGTTAGTGGATTTTTGGGTGAATAGGAGGGTTTTTTATAGATGGAAGTTGGAGGAATTAATGGAAGATTGAAATGTTTTGGGAGTTATGGGAAGTTATGTGAGTGGGTGGAGTTATGGTTGGTGTTAGTGGAGGAAGAAAATGGGTAAGGGATGAAGAAGATATTGAGAATGTGGGAAAAATGGGGTTGTTTCTTCTATTGTTCGTGTTTAAACATCTGACGCCGTGGCGTTTGCCACAACGTCCCTGGCGATCGCCTTGCTTGGCAGACCACTAACGAGCTTCTTTGTGAAGCTTTTGGTCTTTTGTTTAATTATTTGGAATATAGACCCCCTTTTTTTTCTTGCAAAGCTAGCATTAGAAAATATAATGATAAATATTACTAAGGGTTAGTTGCAAAATAATAATAAATAATTTTAAGAAAATTTTTCAAATATTAAATAAAAGCTAAATTATAATAATCCCAAAAAAAATTGAAAAAGAATGCAAGTAAAGTTTATGCAGAGAAATAAATTTAATAATGGTTAGAAAATCTAACGAGAAAAACAAAGTAATGGTTAAATAAATCTAAATAAACCACTAAATAGACTGATAAGTAGGGTCCCGCATCTGACATGGACGGTACACTTAGATCTCTGAAAGCTTGTGCTAAAGGCTGAGAATCTCCTTGGAGAGGTAGTATGCCTCCACGGTGTGAGTGGCATTAGTTATATCCATCTAATGCGTAAGGTAATCAATTTTATCTCGAAGAGTAGCATTCTCCTTACACTTGGCAATAAGATCGATATCTCGGTCATTTCCTACTGCAAAACCAGTAGAGGAAAAAGTAGTAATCCTATATGAGAGGGGTAAAGGGTGAAACTCTGGTTGTAGCGGTAGAAATGTTTAAGACTAAGCCATTGGATTTACTAGACTTATACAAATTAAAATTGAAATCGCCACCGCGCTTTATTGTTTCCAAAGGAATGGAAAAAGAGCGAATAACCTAAAAAGATGGGGAAAGATTCTAGGTAAGGGGGTTGGTTATGCAAAGGGAAGGTATTAGCACCCTAAATATCTACGGTACTCCGTAGGAATCTCTTTGTAAAATTTGTATATTTTGGCTATAAAAAATGTTGTATAAAAATGGATGGTGGAGGTAAGAAAATAAATATATTTTTTATGATTTTTGCACCTGCCGCGGTTGCGAACCTTTAGTGCATACGTACCACCTTTTCATGCAATAGGGGATCAGGGTACACGTAGTTCCTCTTTTTAAAATTTTAAAACACAAATGTGTTGGTTAATTTAATGAGATAAAACATCATCGTCATTGTCCATGTGGAAAACATATCTACTACCCACAATCATGAGAAAGGAGAATTTGCATCATCTCAAAGTGGAGGATATGGCTTGGATTTTAAAATCAACAATGCCTCACTCGACATCCAAGTGGAAAATATATATCTTCACTATATATTGTAGAAGTATAGTTGTTTGCATCACTACAAGGATTGACAAGAGTTCAATCTTTTGAGAAAAGTTTAAAGATAAAAGCCAAAGTGGCAAAGTGGTTTGAAATGAGATTGATTGACTTTTAGTCTTCTCACAAAAATGTCAAAGTATTATTAAGTTTATTGAAGTTTATTTATGAAAATGTTTGAAAATGCATGGACCTAAGTCCAAGTTTATTATGAAAGTGGTTCAAGTTTAAAACAAGAAGTGTTTTCAAAAGGAGGGAGAATATTTTTGAAATTAAAGAAGATGGGAGGAGAAGAAGAGGCTATCCTAAAGCATAAGGTAAAAGCTAGGGATAAGAACCATCTAACCAAAAAGAAGCCAATACTTGACACTATGAGCCAAGATAGAAATCCCATTCTTTGGATTGAAACAAAACAAGCAATGATACTAGACCTCTTGAAAAAATCAAACTTCAAGTGTATTAAGTCTTCATAAAAATTGTGCAGAGTAACGGCTGTATATGGGTGAATTCCAGATTACAAACAAAGGGTGTAATCACAATAACCTGCACACAAAATAAACAAACAACCCAATGTCTTGAGGTAAACCTCAGGAGCTCTAGACAAAATAATCAGATAAGATTACAAGGCCTCTAATTATAGGCCAAGATTTCTAATCCTAAGTCCAAAAAAAGTCCAATGCTCCATAATGCCTAGGATAGTAACCAAATAGTCCATGTATCATTAATGATTTTTAGGGTTTGTGTGGATTATTAGGTGTTTTAAAAATAAAAGTAAAACTCAAGTGAGCAAAAATAAAAATGACAAGAAAGTAAATACTCAAATGAGCAAAGATGAAAATGGCATGAAATGTAAATGCTAAAAGTAAATAGTGCATAAAAATAAAAGGGGCATATAATAAAAGAATAAAGGATAAAGTAAATTATTAGTGATTAGTGGTTAGTTGGATGATCATCTTGAAACTTGCATTTAGAACTCATTATAGGATTGGTAGAACCAAAGCCTCCACACAACAAGTTGAATTTGCTTTTTGTCAAGTATATCATCCATTTGGAATCCTTAAAAGTACCATCTAATGATCAACGATGTTTAAGTGATCCGCGTTGACCAAAGGTGTTGTAGATCCATTAGAGGATTGGTAGAACCAAAGCCTCCACACAATGAATCTCAAGCTCATTGGATCAAAGAGATCAAATTAACATACTTGGGCTTGCAAACATAAGTTTGGGCCATAAATGATCATTTATTCGAATCGAGACAAAATGTAGCGCTATGTTAAGCAATCGTAAGTGGACTTATATATGAGTCGCACATATTTTAAGGCCGATCAATAGCAATCTATGCACCATTTTTTTAGACATGATATAGATATCATGCTCCAAATACATTTAGTGCAATAAGAAGGGGATGAGATGAAGAGGGGTGGGAGAGAATATACAAACAACTTTTGGATTAAATTTAATCAAACTATTATTAAAATCATTCATTCATTTTTGTGGAGTTAGACTCAACACCATGGATCCAATGATGTTAATAAAGTTCATGATCAAAATTATAACCTAAGATCAGCCAGAAAATTGTCACCAAATAATATTACATTTTAATATATACAAAAAGGTTTAAAAATAATGTTTAAAAATAGAAATAAAAGAGAAAAAAACCAACTATGTTCAAATTAATCAAGAAATAAAAAGTAAGACCATAGAAAAATCAGAAAAGGGCACAAATAATTTTATAAATTTTTTTGGTAATTTTTGAAAGTCATAAACTATTTTTAAAATTAAAAGAAAGGGTTAAAATAAACCAACAATGACAAAGAAATAATAAAGTAAGGAACAAAAATAAAATAAGGTCACCAATATTTGTCACAATATCATTGGATCATTCCATAAATTTTTCAAAATTTAAAAATGCATAAAAGTATTTTTAAATATTTAAAACAATTCAAATAAAGTGTAAATTTATAAAAAATACCAAAACACAAAATTAAATTGTGAAAAAATAAAAATCAGAAAGTGAATAATCAAAAATATTTTTCATAATTTTTTCAGATTTTTTGGACTTAAAATGAATTTTCTATGATTTTTAGAAGTTTAAAACAATTAAATATAAAAAATCAGAAAAGAAAATAAAAGTCAAAAATATGTGGACCATTGGATGAGAGTCAAAACGCATTAGTAATCAATTCAAAGGGATCCAGTGCGCTGTGTATATCATGGTCATTAGTGAATAAAGCACTGGTTCAATTATTAAATCAGAATTCAAAAATAACAAGTGGCGTGCCATCATTGGTTGGAAGATGGCACGTTGGTCATCTTCAACCTCCAGCCAACGTGAATTGCAGGTCTCTCAAACTGTAAAATCAGAAGCTCATACCTATGTCATTCGCTTCGTCTCTTCAAGACAAAGACAACCACACCCACGAGCCAAATTTATATAAATGGTAGCTCAAGCAATTTGGAAGGAAAGTTTTGAAAAGGGATTTGAAATTTCATGGTCAAAATGTGTTTCCAGTAAAAAGCAAGTGTTGCAACTAGAACCAGGGCAATGAGAGCATCACAATAATATCAAAGTTTTGAAGAATTGATGAAGGAATCTACCTATTAAAGTTGAGTTATAGAGCTCTGAAACTGGACTTCTATGGAGCAATATAGGGCACGATTCTTAAATGTAATTATATGGTTAGCTTCAGGGAAGATCATGGAAGGTAAATTAATGAAATATTTGGATTGAAAAAGGCTTGTATATGGATTTCGAAGTTGTTGAATTTTGAGTTATGGAACAAGTTTGGCAGGGAGATTCTTGCTATCCAAGCTTGAGAAAATAAATGGGATAGTTCATGTATTTATAGGAGAAGCAAATGGGATCAAAAGGAAGATTGAATGATGCATTTTGGAGGGAATTCGTGCAAACCTGATGCACGAGTGAATTGTGATAATATTTTCACCATAACTCATCCAATCCTTGCGTTTTGAGGTGCTAAACACTCCTGGCAAGTTTTTTAATCAAGTTTAAATCAAAAACGCGTATAAATCTTGTGATTAGAGGCCAAATTATGGAATTTAAAACTCTGACTTGGTGAGAAATTCAGTTCCAAGTTACCAATTTCAAAACAATGGCATTTTCAACTCAAGGGGTCTTAGGGCATGATTCTTGATGCTTTAGAAAGATGTGGTTACAAGCTTTGCAATGGAAAAAAATGGAGTTAAATGGATGCTTGAGCTGAAAGTTGCATTGAGTCAAAGTTGAGGAAAAATGGTTGACTTTCCATACTTAGAAATATTTCAAATTTTTCTTCAAAAGTGACCTATAATATCTTGCATCCAAACATAGCCTTCCACTTGGAATTTGCTTTTAACCAAAACTAATGGCATAAAGTAGATCTCTTGAATGACAATTTGAAACTTGAACCATTCAAAATCTCCAAAAATTGAGATAGTTATGACTTGTTGAAGTTGGCAACATTTCATAAAATAACCTATAAAATTTTGTATCCTTAAGGCAACTTCCATCCATTTTCTCACTTTGCACATAAAAGAAGGCATAAAGTTAACATCTTTAAGATCATTATGGAAAAAGAATGGGCTCAACGTGATAAAAATTGACCAAATTATGATCATTTAAAGTCACACATGAAAAATTGGGGATTCATCAGGAGGACTTGTAATCTTTCTTCCTCATCAAGTTTCTTCCACATGAAAACTCCTTGGAACTTTTGAATTGATTTGTTAATAACCCTTTGAAAGGAAGTATTTCTTTGGAATCACTCAAAAATACCAAAATATAAGCAATATATACTTCTTTGAAGTTCAAAACCCTAGCTCCTAAATCAAGAAAATGCTTGGAGGAACCATGACAATTTTGAACCACCTTCTTTTACCAACACCCTTTATTTGTAGATAGAAGTTGTTGAGGATGATAATGATAACTCATAGCAACCAAAACCACTTCCATATCTTGAGAATTGAGAGAAATATGCACTTGTGACCAATGGGAACAAGACCTTGTCCAACCATGACTATTTTTCCAATCAACCCCTTGTACTTTTTGGATCAAATTTGATAATATTGAAATATGGTGAACCAAAATAAGCTTTCCATTCCATTTCCTCCAAAACAACTTCAATGGTGAGGCTTGAACTTCTCAAGTTTATTGACTAGGGCATTGAAATTAACTCATGAACACATAGATCAACTTGCTAAGCCACATTGCCTTTACCTACATTATTAACAAGTAAGACAAACCAACATTGCATTTTATTAATTATAAGAAAATTAAGACAAAACATTCATGATCACAAAAGAAAACAAGTCAAGGTGCTTGGTGATTCCTCAAAGTGCAAAGCTAAATATAGGGAGGGGAACCAAGAGTCCTAGTGTGATCTTATTGTAATGGAATCATCATGGTATGATGAATGGTTATTAGGGGCAAAAATTGGGGTACAACAGTTGCCCTTATTTAAGTTTCTTCTATCCGGAGATATGAAGGTTAAAAATCTTCGTGTCGATGCGATCGAAGATACTTAAATATAAAACAAACCCTATTTTTGGCCCTAAGATGCCATGCAAATTTTTATGATCATGAATCCATATGAACAAGACCAAAGAGACGCAAAACACCATTGGGGATGTAAAAATAATAAAGAAACAAGAGAGCGACCCAACCAGGAAAATAAATCATTGTTGGATCAAAAGACTCGACTCAGAGAGGATGGTAAAATGGTCAAAGGATACACCAACTCCTACTAGAGGTAAAGCTACCAACATTCACTGAAGGTAGAAAGAAAAGAAATAACAACACTGACGTTCACTGACGGTGAGTTACCAACATTCATTGAAGGTAGAAGGAAAAGAAATAACAACACCAACGTTCACTGACAGTGAGCTACCAACATTCACCAAAGGTAGAAGGAAAATAAATATCATAGCATCGTCGTTCACTGAGGATGAACTACCAACATTCATTAAGGGTAGAAAAAAGATAACAAACACCAACTTTCACTGATGGTGATCTACCAACTTTCACTGAAGGTAGAAAGAGAATATATCATAGCACTGTCGTTCACTGATGATGAACTACCAACGTTCACTAAGGGTAGCAAAAAGATAACAAACACACACTTTCATTGATGGTGGTATACCAACTTTCACTGAAGGTAGAAAGAGAATATATCATAGCACCGCCGTTCACTGACGATGAACTACCAACGTTCACTGAGGGAAGAAAAAAGATAACAAGTTTCCCTAAAATTTTGGCATTTCTCCTAGATCGGGTCTCAACTTCTGCTTTAACCGAGGCACTTTTCCTGGAAAGGGTAATATGTAAGTTGTCTCAAATAAAGAGACTTCCACTTGCAATGATTTCACAACGAGCTATTTCTGCGAATTTGAAAGTCTTGCCTTCTACTGGCGTAAAATGACGACGGACTGCAAACTATCCACTCATAGAGGAGATAGAAAAAAAATTTTATGTTGACTTTTATAGGGAAGCACAAGTTGCTCAAATAAAGAGACCCGCTACTTGTTGTCATGGAGGATTGTAAAAAGAAATGACTTTCTGGGGATAGAAATATGGCTTCCTGGGAAAATGCCACAATATTCTTGCTAAGGAGATAAAGTCTTCTCGTGCAAAATAAATGCACAAACCAAAACTCGAAGCTTTCAGAAATCCAAAGTAAATAATATTGTTGTAGAACCAAAGATTCAAACCAGAAATAAATTGGAATGAAACAATCAACCAAAATATATCCTTTGAGAAATAAACTCAAAAGGAAAAACCAAATCCATCCAAACAAGGAGTTGTACAGGAAGGCTAAAGCAAAATTCTTCCACGAGGGACAACTCAGTGGGGAAATTGAAAGTATATACGCTTTCTGCTTAAGGACAACACTCTATTAAAGAGAGGACAACGTAACTCTGCAAAACAGGGTGATATCTCAACAAAAATATTAACAAATGTCAATGAAAAATGATTTTCCAATTTTAGCTATGCATGATGTATGTATGAATGTATGAGTGTTATCGTGCGTATGCTGACAAAACAGATATACAACACTGGGTGTAACCATGCAAAACCAACTCTGGCACAAACAACACTCGGCTAAACCAGATCCAAGATGATCATTCCTAAAAAATAAATGCCAACTGAGGAAATAAAATTTACTTCCTGCTTTAGCTTTACTGGGGAGAAACATAATCTAGAAGTAAACAAAACAAAGTGACATAATAGTACAGATACAGGGATAGAACATCCTTCTTCAGGCTTCACTAGGGAAACAAATGTTTTCAAAAGTAACACTTCTACTGGGGATTGCAAAACCAGTCTCAAGTAAAGTAGATGGACACCAAATCATCAAAACATTCACTGGGAATTCAGGCCTACTACATTGGGGAGGTTAACGCCACATTCACAAAGGAAAAATCCAAAATACGTTCTTCACTAGAGAAACCAGGGACATGCATTCTTCAAGAGTGATTATGGTACCAACTTCTCGGGAAAAATAACTTCCATTAGACCGAACGAAAACTTCACTGGAGAAATCTCGGATTGAAACTTCACATCGTGAAAACTCAGAAAAGAGGAGAAATGAATCCAAACTTGACCGAGGATACCGGAGTCACGAACCTAATACGGCGAATCATCCCGAGTAAACCTTCCCGGGGGGAACAAAAACTTCTTAAAACAAACTGGAGTTTGTCCATTCCTGGGATCACCATTTTGTTGTTGTTTTTTTTTTCGCATCACAAATTCTAAAGTAAAAGCAAATTGTAAATTCTTTTTGAAAAATCGATTTTGTCATTTAATCTTTTTGCTTTGAAAGTTATTATCAATAATAAATGGAGCCTTTGCAAGCTAAATAAAATAACAAATAAAAAGAATTGGGTAAAAGCTCAAATTTCATTAATAGAATGGTAGTCTGCGAATGGCGAGACTCCACGGATAATTACAAAGTTCGGAAAATGGTAATATATAATGGAAAAGATACATTGAGATACAATGACCACTATCCCCTCTAACAACTTTTGAAATCCTGAGCAGCAACTTCTGTTGAAGTGTGATGAGAATCTGAGAACATTGTTGCTCCAATGATCAAGTCTTGTCTGATGTAGTTACTTGCGAAGAAAGTCCCTAACTTTTTCCTAAGCTTCCCTTGCAGGTTTTCAGCTTAGCGGGAAATTTATTCTGTTTATGTCTCTAATTTTTGCCTAGACCGCCCTTTCGGGTTTTCGGCCTACCGAGACGCTCTTTTTTGCCTAAGCCGCCCTTTTGGGTTTTCAACTTAGCGAGTTGTTCTTTTATTTCTTTAGGCGAAGTATTTCTTGACTGCATCAGCATTCATGGGACGTGGGAACTCCTCGCTATCCATAGTTTCAAGAATTAATGCACCGCCAGAGAAGGTTTTCTTGATAACATATGGGCCTTCAAATTTGGGAGTCCACTTGCCCCTATAATCAGTTTTGAAAGACATGATATTCCTAAGCACGAGGTCACCTTCCCTGAATTCACGAGGTTTAACCTTTTTATCAAAAGCTTTCTTCATCCTTTTCTGATATAACTGTCCATGACATAAAGATGTCATCCTCTTCTCTTTGGTCAGATTTAATTGGTCAAACCGGTTTTGGACCCATTCAACCTCTGTCAACTTGGTTTCCACTATCACACACAAAGAGGGGATCTCAACCTCAATTGGGAGCACAACTTCCATTCCATACACAAGGGAGAACGGGGTTGCTCCTGTTGAAGTGCGGACAGATGTTCGATATCCATGCAAAGCAAAAGGGAGCATTTCATGCCAAACCTTATAAGTAACAACCATTTTCTGGATAATTTTCTTGATATTATTATTAGCAGCTTCAACAGCCCCATTCATCTTCGGCCTGTACGAAGATGAATTGTGATGGACAATCTTGAATTCCTCACAAAGTTCTGTCATCATCTTGTTGTTCCAATTCGAGCCATTGTCGATGATAATTCTGCTCGGCACACCATACCGACATATAAGATTATTCTTGATGAAACGCACAACCAACTTCTTAGTAACATTGGAATATGAAGCAACCTCCACCCATTTGGTGAAGTAATCAATTGCTACCAAGATGAAACGGTGTCCATTCGAAGCTTTAGGTTCTATCATCCCTATCATGTCAATACCCCACATAGAGAAAGGAAATGGGGAAGAGATCATATTGAGATGTTTCGGAGGTACATGGACCTTATCTGCATAAATCTGACATTTATGACACTTCTTTTCAAATTTATAACAATCAGATTCCATTGTAAGCCAATAGTAACCTGCCCTTAGCATCTTTTTAGACATAAAATGTCCATTGGCATGAGTTCCAAACGAACCTTCGTGAACCCCATGCATCAACATGCATGCTTCATGTCTATCCATGCATCTGAGCAAGACCATGTCATAATTTCTTTTATACAACACATTTTCACTGAGGAATAAACTGCCTGCCAATCTTCTCAATGTCTTTCTATCTTTCTTCGAAGCACCAATCCGGTATTCCTGAGTCTGAAGAAAATGCTTGATGTCATGATACCAAGGTTTTTCATCTGCTACCTCCTCTGTTATAAACACATGAGCGGGCCTATCTAGTCGTCGAACCATAATTTGAGGTATATCATTCCAAGTATTTACTTGGTACATAGAAGCCAGAGTTGCCAAAGCGTCCACCATTTGATTTTCATCTCTAGGAATGTGATGGAATTCAACTTTGTTAAAGAAGGGTAACAATCTTCTAGCATAATCTTTGTAAGGGATCAAGTCGGGGTGACGAGTATCCCATTCTCCTTTAATCTAATTTATTACCAAAGCTGAATCACCATACACATCTAGAATTTTAATTCTGAGATCAATAGCTTCTTCGAGGCCCATGATGCAAGCCTCATATTCTGCCATATTATTAGTACAATCAAATGTTAACCTTGCGGTAAAAGGAATGTGCGATCCATGGGGAGTGAAAATCACGGCACCAATTCCTTTACAATAAGCATTCACAACTCCATCAAATATCATACTCCAATGAGATTCAGGGTCAGGAACTTCCTCAGGCAATGGTTCATCACAATCATTCACTTTCAGGAACATCACATCCTCATCGGGGAATTCATATTCTACAGACTAGTGATCCTCCACTTGTTGGTGAGAAAGATAATCTGCCAACACACTGCTTTTAATAGCTTTTTGAGTGTGGTATTCGATATCATATTCAGATAACAACATTTTCCAGGGGGAAATTCTCCCAGTAAAAGGAGGCTTTTCTTAAATGTACTTGATTGGATCCATTTTGAAGATCAACCAAGTAGTGTGATTCAACATATACTGCCGTAAACGCTTTGCTGCCCAGGCCAAACCATAACATGTCTTTCCAGCATGGAATACCGCGACACACAATCAGTGAATTTTTACTGAGATAATAAACGGAGAACTCCTTCTTCTCTGTTTCATCCTATTATCCCAAAGTACAACCCATGGATTTATCTAACACTGTCAGATACATAATAAACGGTCTTCCTTCAATGGGAGGGAGCAAGATAGGAGGTTCAAGCAGATATTATTTAATACTTTTGAATTCCCTTTGCCAGTCATCCGTCAACATATAACATTGATCTTTCTTTAACAACATAAAGATCGGTTCACACGTTGCAGTCATATGGGAAATGAATCTAGAAATATAATTCAAACGCCTGAGGAAACCTCTGACTTGCTTTTTAGTTCTTGGCGCTGGCATCTCTTGAATTGCTTTGAATTTATAAGGGTCAACTTCAATTCCTTTCTGGATAATAATGAAGCCCAACAATTTCCCTGATCAAACACCGAAGGTGCATTTATTTGGATTCAAGGGGAGACGATACTTCCTCAAAAGCTGAAACAACTTCAACAAATCTTCTACATGCCTTTCTTCAGTCTGGGATTTGGAAATCATATCATCAACATATACTTCGATTTCCTTGTGCATCAGATCATGGAATAGGGTTGTCATAGCCCTCTGGTACGTTGCACCAGCGTTCTTCAACCCGAAGGGCATCACTCTGTAACAGAATGTTCCCCAGGGTGTGATAAACTTTTTTTTTTCCATATCCTTCAGAGCCATTCTTATTTGATTATACCCGGAAAATCCGTCCATGAACGAGAATACTTTGAATTTTTATGTGCTATCCACTAATTTATCAATGTGTGGCAATGGAAAATCATATTTTGGACTAGCTTTATTTAGATCTCTGTAACCTACGCACATGCGGACTTTTCCGTCTTTTTTCGGTATTGGGACAATACTGGAAATCCATTGAGGATACACTGACGTCACAAGAAAACCAACATTAATCTGCTTTAGAACCTCCTCTTTGATTTTCACTGCCATATCTGGGTGAGTTCTTCTCAACTTTTGTTTAATTGGCGGACACTCCGGCTTCAACGGAAAACGATGCTCTACAATATCTGTATCTAGACCAGGCATATATTGGTAAGACCAAGCAAAAATATCCATATACTCTTTCAACAGCTCAATCAACCTGCTCTTCATATCTGGATGCAGCAATGCTCCAATCTTGACTTCCTTCGAATCTTCTTCTGAACCCAAATTGATAACTTCCGATGG
Source organism: Vicia faba (assembly GCA_948472305.1). Classification (NCBI taxonomy): domain Eukaryota; kingdom Viridiplantae; phylum Streptophyta; class Magnoliopsida; order Fabales; family Fabaceae; genus Vicia; species Vicia faba. Next base: position 93,199,436 of record OX451741.1, read on the forward strand.
CTCTTTATATGGTTGAATGGCATTTTCCCCGTGCTCAAGCAACTGTGAGACCTCTTCTGGAATCTCATCATAATCTTCTTCTTCAGCCCCATACACATGACATTCAAAGTTGGGAGAGGGTGCAGGGTCATTGTATTCAACGGGTTTTTTAATTAATCTGCACATATGATTTACGATTGCTTTTAGATACTGACACATATAACAAGTTATCATGCATATTGAATTTCAGTTATTATTTATTTTGGAGGGTTTTTTTTTATTACCATTTTCCAAGAAAAAGCAGAAAATAAAGACACAATTTGAGAAACAAAGACAACTTTTATTATTGATTTTAAAAGTCACAACAAACAGATAAACCCTACAACATTAATACTTCCACCTTGGGCAGAGTGAAAGCTTTTTTTCAAAAAGATTAATAAAACAAATTACTTTGAAACATGTATGTAAGAGGGAACATCAATGGTGATCCAATTCTGGACCCTAACTCAGTGCGTCACATAATTCGACATTTCCTGCTCTACTTCATCTTCCACAATGGCGTTAATCATGGAAAAAGTTGGATGAAGATAACCCCCGCTATGGAAGATGTCTTGGTACTTGCTTGCAACATACTTCGGCTTCATGCCCTTACCTTTGTCATTCTTCAAAGAGAACCCCAAGCCAGCTCTGTTCTTGTTCACAGGTGGATCCACAATTTGTCCCCATACTTCACTATGACCCTTACGCACAACCTGTTGCGAATCCTTAAGTGAAACCATGGAATTATCATTTCCTCTTATATTGTCAATGGATAAGGCTTGGAATTGGGTTCCAACAATAGCTTCATCCTCCTCCACAATGCTGAAAGAGGACAAATGAGATATCAATAATGCATGTTCCCCATTTACGATCACTACTTTCCCTTCATGTACAAACTTAAGTTTCTGGTGTAAAGTTGAAGTGACAGCCCCTACCTCATGTATCCACGACCTTCCTAGCAAACAACTATAAGTGGGTACAATATCCATGACTTGGAAAGTAATCTGGAAAAAATGTGGTCCTATATGAATAGGCAAGTCCACTTCACCAATAACATATTTCCTTGATCTATCAAATGCTTTCACAATGATGCCACTCGGGCGCATAGGCGTTCCTTGATATTTCAACTTCATAAGAGTGCTCCTCAGTATAACGTTCAAAGCATATGCATTATCAATTAGCACATTGGATAGTGAATCATTCTTGCAGTTCATAGAGATGTGGAGGGCCAAGTTGTGATTCCTTCCTTCATCTAGTAATTCATCATCGCAGATACTCAAGTTATTACATGATTTAATGTTCCCTATTACACTACTGAATTGGTCTAGTGGCATATCACTCTCCACAAAAGCTTGGTCCAATACCCTCATCAAGGATTCTCTGTGAGCAGAGGAGTTCATCAATAACGCCAAGATAAATATTTTTGAAGGAGTCTGCAGTAGCTGATCTACAATTCTATAGTCGCTCATCTTGATTATCTTCAAAATATCATCCACTTCATTCTCTAACGCAGCCCCACTAGTCTCACCCGTAGCCTTCTTGGGTTCAACATTCTCAGCAATTTTCTTTCCAGCACTAACATCTCTTCGAACAACTGGTGCAAACACACGACCGCTGCGGGTGACCCTGCCATTTTCAGCAATATTCCCAACATCAGGCATTGGCTGGATGGGAACTTCCACTCCATCCTTTAAGATTGTAGTGTTGTATTTGTAAGGCACAACCTTATCTGACTTGTAGGGGATAGGACCCGGCAAACTAATCAGCAATAGGGTAACAAATGGCTTTCTATAATACTCAACTTCAAGATGGGCGGGTGCCCCAAAATAAGGTACAATGATGTTTACCCCTTCTTCAACACAATCAGTCATTATTGAGTCATTTCTGGAAAACAAATCCTCATATGAGGAGAAATACTCATCTACGGAGGCATACTCTTCATCCGACTCTTCTTCAGTCAAACAAACCTCAACCATATCAACTTCATGGTAATCATCCCTTTGACTTGTAACCTTGATAATTCTGTTATCTAACAGCGACTGAACACCCTTCTTCATTATTGAACATCCTCGGGAATCTCGACAGCAAATTCGGCAAGATCCATATTGGTGTTCCACCTGACCAGCCATATGGAAGAAGGTAGCATGCAATTGCACAAGTTCCTCATTCATATATTGCGATGGACGACAAATTCATTGAAACTCCTTACCAGACTTTTGAGGTTATCCCTCCTACTGCTATCGAATACGTTTATGCTATTCCCAAGGTTGTCACGGTTCCATCTAGAATTGCTTCTTTGAAGGATGCTAGAGCTGTAGTAGAAGAACGTGGTTGTACTATTTGGGGTCATCTTCTTGACATTCCATATAAATCTGACAAGTTTGGTTTGGGTTTTAATGTAGAAGCTCAAAGGACTGTTCATCATGCTTGTACTGGAAGACCTCCATTCTGTGTCAGCAACAATGGAGTCAACACTATAGAAGATGCTGATAGTGACTACGATCTTGACAACTGGATTTTTCCTACCATCGGCAACGGGCTCAGCAATTGGAAGACTGAAGACCTTATCTCAATCTTCTTTAGTCAGGAGTAAATTCCATTTTATGTTTATTATTGCTTTCAAATTTTTGGTTATGTAATTTTAAACAATGACTTTAAGCCTTGTATCTTACCCGAGACACAACGGTTCGTTTGTTAGGGTTGTCATCTTTCATAAGCATATTTTCATTCAATAAAAACATTGGATGTTTTGCATTCAAATTGTGTGCTCTTTGTCTTTCTTTTACTTTTATCACTTTCAAATAGCTATGTGTTCTTACACACACCCACACAATAAATTGTATATCCATATCCATCTAGATCTTGTTGATAACAATTATGCTATTGCCACATGACTTATGAAGCAATTCAATGCAGGTTTCTTAGCAGTTACATCATATTCTCAGTGGGTTGTAAATATGGTACCAGTGCCTAAGAAGGATGGCAAGGTGTGTATGTCTGTAGATTATAGGGATCTGAACAGGGAAAGCCCCAAGGATGACTTTCTGCTTCAACATATTGATGTTTTGGTCGACAACACCGCTCAGCATAAAGTATTCTCCTTCATGGATGGCTTCTCAGGGTATAATCAGATCAAGATGGCGCCTGAAGACATGGAGAAGACTACTTCGTTACAAAGTGGGGAATTTTCTGCTACAAGGTTATGCCTTATGGGTTGAAGAACTCTAGTGCAACATATCAGCGTGCCATGGTAGCTTTATTCCATGACATGATCCATCATGAGATAGAGGTTTATGTCGACGACATGATAGCCAAGTCTCAGACTGAAGAAGAACATCTTAAGCCTCTACACAAGCTGTTTGAAAGACTGAAGAAGTACAAGCTCAGGTTGAATCCGAACAAGTGCACTTTTGGGGTGAGATCCAGTAAACTCCCGGGTTTCGTTGTCAGTGGTAAAGGTATTGAAGTTGATCCCGCCAAGGTCAAAGCCATTCAAGAAATTCCATCTCCCCATACTGATAAGGGAGTTAGAGGTTTCTTTGGATGACTAAATTATATTTCTCGATTTATTTCCCATCTGACCGCTACTTGTGAGCCAATCTTCAAGTTACTAAGAAAAAATTAGGTAGTGAAGTGGAACGACGACTGCCAGTTAGCTTGACAAGATCAAAGATTACCTCCAAGAACCTTGAATTATGATGCCACCAGTTGAAGGAAGACCTCTGATCATGTACCTAACAGTGTTAGAGAACTAAATGGGGCATGTACTGGGCCAACATGACGAATCAAGTCGAAAAGAGCATGCAATATACTACCTTAACAAAAAGTGTATTGACTGTGAAACAAGATACTCACTGCTCGAGAAAACTTATTGCGCTTTGGCATGGGGTGCTCGCTGACTAAGATAATATATGTTGACCCATACCAGCTTGTTGATCTCTAAAATGGATCCCATAAAGTATATATTCGAGAAGCCCGCTCTCTCTGGAAGAATAGCCTGATGGAAAATGGTCTTGGCAGAATACGACATTCAGTACACCATTCAGAAGGAAATTAAAGGAACTTTACTGGCAGATCATTTGGCACATCAAGCTATAGACGACTACCAATCTATGAATTTTGAGTTCTCGGACGAGAATGTTATGCTAGTTATAGATTGTGAAGAACTTGGACTGTATGAAGGAACTGAGCCAGGATCCTGATGGACTATGGTTTTTAATGGATCTTCTAACGCGCTGGGTAATGGAATTGGTGTTGTGTTTATCTCACCTAAGGGTTGCCATACGCCCTTCACTGTTAGACTTTGCTTTGATTATACTAACAACATGACAGAATACGAAGCGTGCAACATGGGTATCAAAGCTGCTATTGACATGAGAATCAAGTTCCTAGATGTATATGGGGACTCAGTCTAGTCATCAGTCAAATCAAGGGAGAATGGGATACGAAGCATCCAAACCTCATTCCTGAGAGCATGTGTTGACTTTAATTCCATACTTTGAGGTGAACATATCCCACGAGAAGAGAATCAGTTGGCAGACACATTCACTACCATGTCATCTATGTTCAAAGGCATGTGGGACAATGAAGCTCCTCGAATTACTATTGAAAGACTAGACGAACCAACATATTATTGCGAAGTTGATACTGACGGAGTAGAAGAAAAGCCTTGGTTTCATGAAGTGAAAAGGTACCTCGAGGCTCAAGAGTACCCTAAGGGAGCATCCGTCAATGACAAGAAATTCCTACGAAGGTTCTCTGCTAAGTTCTTCGTGAGCAACGGAATTTTGTACAAACGCAACCATGACTCGACTCTGCTTCGTTGTGTGGACAAGAAGGAAACTGATAAAGTTATGGAAGATATGCATGAGGGAACTTTTGGTATTCATTCTGGTGGACATATTATGGCTAAGATTATGAGAGCAGGATATTATTGGTCGATCATAGAAACTAATTGCCATTATCACTTAAGAACTTGTCACAAATGCTAGATCTATGCTGACAAGGTACACGTACCTCCAGGTCCTCTGAACGTCTTGACTGCTCCTTAGTCGTTTGCAATGTGGGTTGAAGCAGCCTCGTTTGCCTCCGTTACAAAGAATGTCATGGCCCAATTCATTAAGCATAATCTTATTTTTCGGTATGGCATCCCCGAAAGGATCATCACAGAAAATGGTACTGATCTTAACAATATTATGATCAAAGAAATCTGCACACAGTTCAAGATCAAGCACCATAATTCTTCTCTATATCAACCAAAGATGAATGGCGCAGTGGAAGCCGCCAATAAGAACATCAAGAAGATTATACAAAATATGACGATGACGTATAAAGACTAGTATGAGATGTTACCATTTTCTCTTCATGGTTATCGCACCATTGTACGAACATCAATTGGGGCAACCCCATTCTCTCTAGTCTACCGTATGGAAGCGGTCCTACCCGTTGAAGTCCATATTCCTTCTCTAAGGATTATGAAAGATGCTGGTTTAGACGAAGATGAGTGGATTCAAACTAGACTTGACCAGTTGAATTTGATTGACAAGAAAAGGCTTGCGGCTGCTTGTCACAGTCAGATATATCAGAAGCGTATGATCAAAGCCTTCAACAAGAAGATCAAATATTGGGTATATCAGGCTGGTGATTTGGTAATAAAGTGCATCATCCATCCGCAAGGTTATCCCAGGGGAAAATGGACTCCCACCTACGAAGGGATATTTGTAATCAAGAGGATATTTTATAGTGGTGCTATGATACTTACCACCATGGACAGTGAAGATTTTCCGCACCCTATGAATGCGGACATAGTCAAAAAATGCTACACATGGAAATGACCCGCTAGGTTGACTGGCCTAGACAAAAATAAGGGAATCCCGGTGAACTAAAAGGATTCAGGCAAAAATTAGGGATATATATAGAGATTGTACACCGGAGAAGTCGAAAACCTGACAAGGCGACTTGGGTAAAAAAGGGTATCCTGGTGGACTAAAAACTTGAAAGGGTGGTCCAGGTAAAATTTAGGGATTAAGGCGTACGACTTTGTCCCGTTAGATCACCTACATACAACCAGATTTGTTACCGACGTCAAGTTCAAATGATATAGATCAATTCAGACAACTTCTTCCGACAGCAAGGGATGAGATGCTCGCAGACATAGGGGTAATAGAAGAATTGAAACTCGTTGGGGTCGTTTACACATAGCTATATGTTTGGTTTTACTTTGTACTCTTTTCATTTCACGATGACTTCCTCTTATTAGGATTTCTGTCTCTTTGTACAAAATCGCCTGTTTATAGGCAAACTATCAATACAAATACCATTTCAAAAATCTATTTTACTTTTTCAATTTTGTTTGCAAAAACGTTCAATGACTAAATTGAATGAACATATGCATATGAATATGATTATTGTTAATAAATATATGCATAAAAACAAGAACAAGCTTTTACTCAAGACTTTAGGAATTGGGATAACGTTCAAGTCATCCATAAATCCCCACAGAGCAACCTCCATGGGATTATCCCCACGGAGTTACCTTCATGAGCTTATCCCTGATGGAGATACATTCCCCCACAAGTCTAAAATGCCTTTAGACAGGAATCGGGGCATCTTCCAGCTATTAATATAACCATACTCCCCAACAAATTCCCCTAGCGAATAAAGGAGTCTAATCATTTCTCTAGCATATAGTGGAAACTTCCTCTGCACAGCCTACGAAATTCCAATTCCTATAAAAAATGATTCCCTTAGTATAGTTCACAGGAATTTAATTCCCCAACTGAGTTATTCCTCCAAACACTGCAAAATCTTCTACAAATTTCTTTTATACAGCAGAGTTTATTTCCCCAACAAGGTTTATTTCCCCAACAAGGTTTATTTCCCCAACAGGGTTTATTTCCCCAGCAGGGTTTATTTCCCTAATGGAATTTAATTTCCCAAGCAGAGTTCATCTCTCTGATTACTGCAAATCCCCGACAAGATCCACTTCTCCAGCAAAGGGTAGTCCAGGTGGCTACCCCCAGAAGAGTCAACATCCATATCGAAAACACGGTCATACAACACCTCTAAATATTATCCATCACTTTTATCCCCAATCAGGGTATATAAGAACTAAATTCCCCAATAGATCGACGAACGACCAAGGTTTCTGAACTTTTCTATCCCTGAGTAGAAGTCAAACATTCCCAGTGGAGTATCCTCAAACAGAAAACCGGAATCCCCAGCAGAAACATTCTGAAAAAGATTGAAGAGACATATCCTTCATCCCTAACGACACTCATGGATTTATTTCCCTAGCCAGAGTTGTTACAAGGAGCTACCAATACACTTCAAAGACATATCATATGTATAAATCATTAACAAACATCATAGCATATTGTTGTACCCCAAAATTTTCCCTCCCATATTTCTCAAAACATTTCAAGAAAGATCCCCAAGTTGCTCAAGGAAGTCCAAGGGTTGACCAGACAAGTTCTCTCCTAAGACAGTCTACCTCAAATAAGGGTTTCATATTGCATCAAGATACTTGAGTCCAAGGGATCCCAAATGCTCACCAATGTACTAATATGATCTCAAGATCATCCATGTCATGTTTCAAGCCCTACAGAGAAAGTTTTCTCAGTCAATTGCTCAAAGGCCTAAAAATCGGCTATGCTAGGGCAAAAGTCAAATGTGGCCCACATACAGTCAAACTTCAATATTTTTGGTCAACATCCTCATTTTGAAGTATATTTCATCATTTTATCAAGGGTTGATCATGATTCATCAAGGATTTCTCATAATTCATCAAGACTCAAAAGTTGCTAAATTAGGGTTTTGTAGGAAAACTCAACTCAACTTTGACCAAGCATAACGTTCTCATACTTTATGAGAAATGAATGCAATTGTGGATGATGATGAAGAGTCTGAGTTTGACAGCAGGATTTACCCGACTATTGATGGTGGATTGGACAATTGGACGACAAAGGACTTCGTTCCCATTTCTTTTATTACACAGTAATAGACTTTTGTTTTGAGTTTTGTAACAGACAATTTAAAACTTTACGGCCTGGTGCCTTGCCCGAGACACCGTGGCTTTGTTTGTGAGGGCTTAATATTTGTCATTTCCATATATCATCAATAAAGCATTGGACGTTCGCTTGCATTACAAATTCTGCGCTCCTTATTTTTCTATCTTGCACTTTATTAAAACAGCTATTGTCTTACAACACTCACATATCATAATACAGGTCCACATCCACTCTGGATCCCACTGATAACGACTCTGCTACTGCCAGTTATGACTTCGGAAGTCCGATCAACCAAGCCGAGGACGAAGTTGAGGATGATTGCGAAGTGCCTGGTGAACTTGCTAGGCTGTTACTTCAGGAAGAGAGGGCTATACAACCCCATGAAGAGCCATTGGAATCAGTGAATTTGGGTACAGACGAAGACAAGAAAGAGGTCAAGATCGGTGCAAATCTGGAGCCTAGCGTTAAGCAACGGTTGATACAGATGCTGCGTGACTATGTTGAGATCTTTGCCTTGTCTTATGAAGATATGCCTGGGTTGGATACCGATATTGTGGTTCACCGCTTGCCAAATAAATAGGACTGTCCTCCAATGAAAAAAAAAAAGTTCACCGAATGCACCCAGAGATGTCTGAGAAAATTAAAGCCGAGGTCATGAAACAGTTTGATGCCAGTTTTCTAGCAGTTACTTCTTACCCGCAGTGGGTCGCCAACGTGGTTCTAGTGCCGAAGAAAGATGGTAAGGTTCGTATGTGTGTTGACTATAGGGATCTGAACAGGGCAAGACCCAAGGATGATTTCCCTCAGCCTCACATCGATGTTTTGGTCGACAACACCACACAGCATAATGTCTTCTCCTTTATGGATGGTTTCTCCGGTTACAATCAGATTAAGATGGCTCCCGAAGACATGGAGAAGACAACCTTTGTTACACAGTGGGGTACCTTTTGCTACAAAGTCATGTCATTCGGATTGAAGAATGTTGGGGCAATGTATCAGCGCGCCATGGTCGCTTTGTTCCACGACATGATTCATCATGAGATTGAGGTATACGTTGACGACATGATTGCAAGATCCCAGACTAAAGCAGAACATCTTGACCATCTTCAGAAGCTATTTGACAGGTTGAAATTGTACAAGCTGAGGTTAAACCCGAACAAGTGCACCTTCGGGGGTGAGGTCTGGTAAGCTGCTGGGTTTCGTCGTTAGTGATAAAGGTATTCAAGTGGATCATGCAAAGGTGAAGGCTATATAGGAAATGCCAGCTCCCCGAGCAGAAAAGGAAGTCAGAGGCTTTCTGGGACGTCTGAACTATATTGCACGATTCATCTCACACCTGACTGCTACTTGCGAACCAATCTTCAAGCTATTGAAGAAAGATCAAGTGGTAAGATGGAATGATGAATGCCAGGCCGCTTTCGAAAGGATCAAGGAATATCTCCAAGAGCCACCTATTATGATACCTCCAGTAGAAGGGAGACCTTTGATCTTATAGTTGACAGTATTCGACAATTTGATGGGGTGTGTGCTGGGGCAGCATGACGAGTCTGGCCGAAAAGAGCATGCTATTTACTACCTTAGCAAAAAGTTTACCGACTGTGAGACCCGATACTCACTGCTTGAGAAAAATTGTTGGGCTTTGGCATGGGCTGCTCGTTGGCTGAGATAGTATATGCTGACTCACACTACTCTATTGATATCAAAGATGGATCCAATCAAGTATATCTTCGAAAAGCCTGCCTTGTTCGGAAGAATAGCAAGATGGTAGATGATCTTGACTGAGTATGACATCCAATACACGACCCAAAAAGCAATCAAGGGGAGTGTGTTGGCGGATCATTTAGCGCATCAGGCCGTGGATGATTACCAGTCTATGAACTTCGAGTTTCCAGATGAGAACATCATGTTGGTGACTGACTGTGAAACACCTGGACCGGATGAAGGACCCGAGGAGGGATCCCGATGGTCTATGTATTTTGACGGAGCTTCAAATGCTTTGGGTAACGGCATTGGCACCGTGATCATATCTCCTGAAGGCTGTCATACTCCGTTCACCGCCCGATTATGTTTTAATTGCACCAACAACATGGCGGAGTATGAAGCGTGCATCATGGGCCTTCGAGCAGCTATTGACCTAAGGATTAAGTTCTTAAGTGTATTCGTAGATTTCGCTCTCGTGATCAGTCAGATCAAAGGCGAGTGGGATACGAAACACCCAAATCTTATTCCTTACAAAGAGTATGTATTGACGTTGCTTCCACATTTTGAGGAGATAACCTTTGAACACTTCCCCAGAGAGGAGAATCAGTTGGCGGACGCGCTAGCTACCATGTCTTCTATGTTCAAGGTTGGGTGGGACAATGAAGCTCCCCAGATTACCATTGAGAGGTTGGACGAACCTGCACATTGCCGTGATATTGAGACTGAAGAGATAATAGATAAACCCTGGTTTCATGAGTAAAGAGGTATCTTGAGGCTCAGGAGTACCCCGAGGGTGCATCTGTTAATGATAAGAAGTTTTTGAGGAGGTTCGCGGCGAAGTTCTTCATTAGCAATGGTATCCTTTACAAGCGTAACCATGATTCAACCTTACTGCGATGTGTGGATAAGAACGAGGCAGAAAGAATTATGGTAGAGTTACATGAAGGTACTTTTCGAACCCATTCTAGTGGACACACCATGGCAAAAAAGATCCTACGGGTAGGATATTATTGGTCCACCATGGAAGCTGACTGTTATCAACATTCTCGGACTTGTCATAAGTGCCAAGTCTATGCTGATAAGGTGCACGTACCTCCAGTTCCGATGAATGTCTTGACGGCTCCTTAGCCTTTTGCAATGTGGGGTATCGATATGATTGGTGACATCAGACCTACTGCGTCCAACGGGCATTGTTTCATCCTGGTAGCAATTGATTATTTTACGAAGTGGGTTGAGGAAGCTTCATTTGCTACAGTAACCAAGAACGTTGTGGCATGGTTTATTCGGCACAATCTGATCTGTCAATACGGTGTACCAGAGAGGATCATTACGGATAACGGTACAAATCTCAACAATACAATGATCACCGAGCTCTGCAAGCAGTTCAAGATACATCATCACAACTCTTCTCCTTATCGGCCGAAGATAAATGGAGTTGTTGAAGCGGCTAATAAGAATATCAATAAGATTATGCAGAAGATGACGGTGACATACAAAGATTGGCACGAGATGTTACCATTTGCTCTTCATGGGTACCGAACCTCAGCATGGACGTCAACAGGGGCAACACCCTACTCTTTAGTGTATGGCATGGAAGCAGTCTTACCTATCGAAGTCCAAATACCCTCTCTTCGGATTATGAAGGATGCAGGTTTGAGCAAGGACGATTGGATCCAGACCCGACTTGATCAGCTGAACTTAATCGACAAGAAGAGACTTACTGCTATTTGTCATGGTCATACGTATCAAAAACGGATGATCAAGGCATTTAACAAGAACGTTAGACGACAAGAGTATCAAGTTGGGGATATGGTGATTATGCGCATCATACTACCTCAAGGTGATCCCAGGGGAAAATGGACCCCTACGTATGAAGGGCCATTTATGGTTAAGAACATTTTCTCATGAGGAGTTATGATTCTAACCACCATGGATGGTGACGACCTTCCTCACCCCGTCAATGAAGACATAGTGAAAAAATACTACGCATAATAAAAGACCCGCTAGGTTGATTGGCCTAGGCAAAAATAAGGGCTTCCCGGCGAACCAAAAGGGTTCGGGAAAAAATAAGGGATGAAAATGAAAAATATGTACACTCGGCAAGTCGAAAACCCGAAAAGGCAACTTGGGCAAAAAAGGGATTCCCGGTGGACTGAAAATCCGAAAGGTCGGTCCAGGAAAAAATTAGGGATTAAAGCGTAAGACTATGTCTCATTGGATCACCTTGAAACCAGACTTCGGTATTGACTATTAAACTCCGACGACACTAATCAATCTGATCTACCTTCAACCAAGTAGCAAAGTGATGAGACGCTCGAGGACATAAAGTCAATAGCAGAGTTGGAACCCCGTGGGATTGTTCATATAGCTGTTTTTCTTTGTTTTACACAAATTGTATAAATTTTGTTTTGTTCGGTGGTGTTCTCTTACTAGGACGTCAGCCTCTTGTACAAAAACGCTTATTTACAGGCCAACTTCAAAATCAATACAATTCATTTTCACAAAGAAATTTCAAATTGTTTTCTTTTTCTGTTTTGTTTTGCAAGAACGTCCAATGTTTCATTTTGATATATGCATTTGACAAAAATTTTTGCTCATAAATATTTACATACGAAACAAAAGGCGATTACTCATAATATCAGGAACAGGGGCAAACAAGAAATGTCCAAACCTTACAGTTTCTCTGTCCGCCAGGTATAGGGATAGACCTAGTTGGAGAAAACGATTGAAGGTACATTCACTCCCTGCAGAGCAAGAAAAAGACAGTGATGTTAGCGGTCCCAAACAGGACACTACTCTCCACAGCTAAGGTTCATAATCGTGAATGAGTCGGCAATATTCTCCCCAAGCAGAGTTTAACTATCATCAGCACTAGAAACTTATCCCCAGTAGAGTCTGGAGGATTATCCCCAGTGAAGTCGCCACTGGAAAATCATCCCCAGCAGAGTTCATTCCTTTCACAAACATAAACTTTATCCCCAACAGAGTTCCCTATCACCAGCAACGGTAATTCATCCCCAGCTGAGGTTATGCTTCCAAATCAATGGGTCCTTTAGCAGAGTATCTCTCTTACCCACAGAGTCATTTCCTCGTCAGTTTATTCCCCAGCGGAGTTATCCTCTCCTGCAGGTTTATTCTCACAATCATCTTCATTCACTATCCCCAGCGGAAACGAAGAATTCAACTCTTTTCTCCAGTAGTAATCCGGGATTTATTTTCCCCAGCTATAGAACATCATAAAAGCATTACATATCCATACATCATGACATACGCATAAACATCATACAACACAATCTCATTTATTTTGAGAACATCATTGCTTGATACATGTCATGCACTACATACGATTAACCGTTTACCTTTCAGGAAAGATACAATCAAATTCTTACGAAAGTTCAAGCTATGAAGCCCGGGAACGACCGGATAGTATCTTGATTTCTACAGCATATTGTGAATCCCAGATTACGACCGAATAACAGTATCAAACACCGCGAAGCCTGGATTCGAACAGATAGTGGTTTATCTTTAAACTATGAAGCCCGGAGAACGACTGGATAATTAATTTAATCCCCAGCAAGCCGAGAAGCCCGGATTACAACCAGATAACAGCTCAGCCAGTTACTGTGAAGCCTGGATTACAACCAGATAGCAGTATGAGACACCATGAAGCCTGGATTTGACCAGATAGTGGTTTATCATAAACACAAGCCGTGAAGCCCGGACTACAACCGGATAATAGCTCACTAAGTTATTGTGAAGCCTGGATTACGACCAGATAGCAATACAAGTTTCTGTGAAGCCTGGATTACGACAAGATAGCAGCCAAAGACACCACGAAGCCTATATTATGACCAGATAGTGGTATATCTTTAACACAAAGTTATGAAGCCCGGATTACGACCGGATAATATCTTGATTTCCTCCAAACACCATGAAGCCTAGATTTCGACCAGATAGTGGTATGAGACATCGTGAAGCCTGGATTACGACCAGATAGTGGTAAAAGACACTGTGAAGCCTGGGTTACGACCAGATAACAGTAAGAGACACTGTGAAGCTTGGATTACGACCAAATAACAGTTCACCCGACCAGATATTATGAAGCTCGGATTACGACCAGATATTAATAGGCCCAAAGCCAAAGGAAAGTTTGGATTACGACCGGATAACCAATTGATCTCTTCTAAAGCCTGGATTACGACCAGATAAGAAGTAAAGTATTGTGAAACCTGGATTACAACCGGATAGCAGTACAGAACAGCATGAAGCCTGGATTCGACCAGATGATGGTACAAAGCATCGTGAAGCCTAGATTACGACCGGATAACGATAAAAGGACTGAAGCCTGGACTACGACCAGATAATAGCACAAGGCACTGTGACGCTTGGATTTTGACCAAATAGCAGTTTACCTGGACAATTACTAAGAAGCCCGGAGTCGACCGGATATTAGTGTGCCCTAAGTTCAAGTTGAAGCCCAGATGCAACTGGATAACAACTCATTTCCTTCTGAAGCCTGGACTATGACCAGATAAGAATCGAGGAATTGCGAAGCCTGGATTACGACCGGATAGCAAGTTTAATCTTATCTCCCTAGTAAGTCACTGTAAAGCCTTGATTATGACCAGATAGCAGTTGGTCTTATCACTATGAAGCCTGGATCACGACCAGATAGTAGTTCATTTTCACCTCTTCGACGAAGAGATGGTTCCTCAACAAGAATAACGGACGATCGAAGTTCCTAAAATTCAACCTTTCTCAAAACAGAGATGATTCCTCAGTAGAAGAACGGACGACCGAAGCTCCTAAAATTCTATTTCTCTCAAGACAGAGATCAGCATTCCCCAGCGGAATCTTCCTCAACAACAGGTATACAGCTCTCGCTAAGGAATCTCTTATGCGATCGACACTCCTTCGGATGGCATCTTTAAGCCCATTCCCCGTAAGAAATTTCCAAATGGCATCTGCAAGCCCATTCCCGACATCGCAAAGACGGACACCGCATCATGTGACTGCAAATTTCTGGGCACTCTAGTGTTCAATCATCTTCCACCTTCGGATCACGAAAGGCAAACAAGCCAATCTACATCCTCAGGTTTAAGAAGATTGTACAGGGGCAGCTGTAGTACCCCAAATTTTTCCCTCCCATATTTCTCAAAACATTTCAAGAAAGACCCCCAAGTTGCTCAAGGAAGTCCAAGGGTTGACCATACAAGTTCTCTCCTAAGATAGTCTACCTCAAATAAGGGTTTCATATTGCATCAAGATACTTGAGTCCAAGGGATCCCAAATTCTCACCAATGTCCTAATATGTTCTCAAGATCATCCATGTCAAGTTTCAAGCCCTACAGAGAAAGTTTGCTCAGTCAATTGCTCAAAGGCCTGAAAATTGACAGTGCTAGGGCAAGAGTCAATTGTGGCCCACATACAGTCAAACATCAACATTTTTGGTCAACATCCTCATTTTGAAGTTTATTTCATAATTTTATCAAGTGTTGATCATGATTCATCAAGGATTGCTCGTAATTCATCAAGACTCAAAAGTTGCTAAATTAGGGTTTTGTAGGAAAAGTCAACTCAAATTTGACCAAGCATAACTTTCTCATACTTTATGAGAAATGACCCATCCAAAGATCATTTTGAAGAGGATGCAATTCTTTACAATCCATATTCAGCTCCCAAGTTCAAAATATGCACTCACAAGAAGTTATGAATATGGACATTATAGGTCATTTTGAAAAGTCAACAAAAACACCTTTTTTTGTCAAAGCTTCATACTTGAGCATGGAATATCAAATTGAAATGAGACCAAACGGGTTGCTTAGAGTACATCTCAAGCTTTCTAAAAAGTCCAATAACACCTTCAAAGAGTCAAAATTGAGGAAGTTATGCATTGATGAAGTTGACCTTTTTTGCAAAATTGCCAAAAGTCAACTATGCCTAAAAATGCAATTTTTGCTAAATGGGCCCAATCTTTTTCACTTGTTTTAAGTTGGCAAGATGGTCCACGAGCCATAGCCTTTGCCACTTGTCATTATCTTGTTTTTATTATTTATTTTGATTTTTATTTGAATTAAATCATTTTAAATCAAAACATATCATAGAAAATCCAAAATATTGAAAACATAAGATTTTGTACTTGTTTCAGGTCTTAAATTCCAGCTAGCATGAGATCAAATTCGTGTAAAGGCATGAGGTGCACAAAAAGATTAGTTTTAGTCTATTTTTGGAACGATTTTAAAGTGAATCAAATCAAGATCAAATTCAATAATGGAGGAAGATTGTGATCATTCTCTCAACCCTAATCCATCCCTCAATACATAAAGAAGGTGTGCGGACCAAAAGAGAGGCTAGAGAGAGGCCCAACATCAAGAACAAAACTTGAAACAATACCAAAAAGTGCAAACACGAATTCCTACTTAGAGGCAATTTCAAGATCCTTGGACCATCTCAATCACTTCCTGGGAGTGTAGGAAAGCAAAAGCAATCAAGAACAAGCATTTCCAGGCCTTGAAACTCGCTGTAAGAGATTCACGATACCTACCTTTTCTTAAATTTTGTTTGCATAATTCTGACATGTATAGCATAATATAATCATAGATTCTTGTTCACCATTACATTTGCAAGCTTTCTATAATACTCGATTGCGTTTTCATATACTGAATCGATAATTTCCATTGTTAGGTTTTTTGGTTCCGTTTTAGGGATTTTGTATGCAAGAAACATTAGCCTTCATGAAGGGTACCATGATGTTCAGAATGATAAGAGGGTTCGATCCATGGCATTAGATGTCATTTATATTGCTCATGGAGGATTTTGGAACGAGCCCAGCCATGTAGCTATGGACGAACGTCCATAGGTAAAAGTCTGGGACTTTTACCCACGGAGAAGGGAAGAAGATGATTAGCTGGCACCTTCCCATTGGGGCATTTGAATTTTCGCGTGCTGAATTGATATATATGGCCTTTTTAATATTTGATTATTATTTTGTATTATTATAACAACTAACACAAATGGCCCAGTGGTAACCAGGGAATCGTTAAGGCGTTGGGGAGCTAGAGGTCAGGGGTTCGACCCCTGCCTCCAATGTTTGCATTTTTCTTGAATTCTTTCTACAGATTCGATGCGCTTACAAGTCCAAGGTCCACCATGGGACCTCCTCATCCAGCATGCCAAGTGGCCAGATGGCCAGATCCAAAGGCCATCAATGAGGGAGCATCATAAAGCCTAGTCAACACAAAACATGTGATCCAGCAGGTCAACGTGGGGCTTCTCTTTTGGGCCCAGAATTATCTTCTCATACCCCCTCAAATTACTGAATGCAGGCCCAATCTCTTTCTCTATTCAATTTTTTTTATATTATATTTGTTTTATTTAATCTAATTTATTTATTTTACTAACAAATTAATTATTTTCTTTTTATCAAAAAATCACAAAAAGTAATATTTTTCACCAAATTAAATTTAGGATATTTATTTTTTATACAAAAATTAAATTAATTTAATTAGGTTGTTAATTTTAGATAACTTTAATTCTTTTTGTAAACAAATTTAAAAATAATTAGAACAATTAGGGTTTTATTTCTAACTTAATTATATTTTCTTTTCCTAAAAATAACAAAAACACAAAAATAGGCCATGTAGTTATTTTCTTTGATTAATTAACTAATTAATTGTATATTTAATTTTAAAACCTAATCCTTTTTATAAAAACAACGAAAAACATTTTTCTTTTAATTAGGTTAAAAAGGGTCAAAACCCTAAATTTTCTCATCATTCTAGTTTCATCGCGCGCACTTTATTGTTTTATTATGTATACTATTAATGTAACTGCTCACAAGTTGTAATAGTTAATTAGGTCTTTATCTTTCATTTATCGCTTTATTTTTTAAGGGTTTGTTTTTGGCTATGTAAATACCCGAAGCCTTGTAATAGCGTAGTTTAATTTCCGCACTTTAAATTTCGCAAAATATTAAACTGTTAGATGTATGATATTAGGATGCATGACAAGAATGTATGATTAACTTTAAAACGGTTAGATAACCCTAAAATGTGCAAAGATAAATAATATGAAATCGAATCACTCACACATGCGCACTCCTAGGGTACACTCTCACTTGGTTGCCTTTGGTAAACGACCATTGAGTATAGGATGATTTATTGGTCATCCTTTTGTCTAAACAAAGATCAAAGTCCCGTTCGGAAAAGTTGCCTCAGAAATGGTTGCCTCGGATATTGTTGCCTCGAATAAATTGATCTAAGACATTAGGGTTATTACTAAGACGTCCTAGCATTGCTTTAGTGAACGTACGTTCCTTTCGAATTGACCCTCAAAACTCCAACGATGATGCTACCTACTCACTAATAATGGGATAGCGTTGTCTAAAGGAAACGAGCATAGAACGATCCCTTTTTCGAGTAGGTAGATTAGTTCTTAAGTACTTGCTCAATCCAAACAAATTTTTCACACTTACACTCCTTTACAAACAAAGTTTTCAAAAACACTTCATTACACTCTTGAAGACAGAAGCAAGAGTTAAATTGAAGTCAAAACAAAAGCTTTTCAAATCACACAAACACAAAGAAGAAATTTTGAAAATGATGAGCAAGCACCTAAGAGCCCGTAGATAACTACGGATAGAAAGGGTGATAATACCTTCCCTTTCTATAATCTACCCCCCGTACTCAGAAATATCTCGAAAAAGGAATTTTTCTGTGCTTTTTTCATTTCCTTGTTGGATAAAATAAAAGTCGGTGGTGACTCTTGCTTACTGCGACATTTTGCAAACACAAACGCAAAATGCAAACCAGCAATTCCTAAAAAAAACAGTCTCGGTTTTGGCCACCGTATCACACATATGCATACGAAACACATATAGCACTCTCATTCATTTTGAGAACATCATTACGCAATGCATTACATACATCATGACATTGCATACAGGCTAATTTTATCTTTCCAAGTAAAGTCTACAAACAAATGAATATCATGAACAATTCTCAAACAGGTCAGAGATTAATTCCCAAAACAGGACGGGGAAACTATCTATATGACTGGGTCCAAGATTTATTCCCGAAATGGGACGGGAAAACTATCTGTATGACCAGGAAGCATGAATTCTTGAAACAAGACGAGTTCGCCAATAGAAAGCAAGTCAAAGATTAACTCCCGAAACAGGACGAGGAAACTATCTATATGACTATGCAAAGATTAATTCCTGAAACCAGACGGGGAAACTATCTTTATAACCAAGTAAAGATTAACTCCCGAAACAGACAGGGAAACTATCTATATGACCAGGTGGTATAAATTCCCGAAACATGATGGGTTTACCAACAAAAATAGGTTGTAGATCAATTCTTGAAATAGGACGGAGCGACTATCTACATGACAGGAACTTCCCTCAGAGACTAAATCTGATAAGCAGCTACCTAAGTAATTTCCTCAGAGATTCATTCTGGAAAGCATTCTTCAAATGCAGTCAAGCATAGATTCATTCTGATACTCTTATCAATAATTACCTTGGATGGCATCTATAATCCCATCACCGCGAAATTATGTCACTTCTCCTAATGGCATCTTTAAGCCCATTCAAGCAATATTATCAACTAACAATGTTACCTCCTACAAATGCGAGAGCAAATTTCTGGGCACTTAGGTGTTCAATCCTCTTCCACCTTCAGATCACGAATGGAGGACCTGCCAATATAACTCCTCAGGTTCAAGAAGACTTAATAGGGGCAGCTATTGTACCCCAAGATTTTCACTCCCACTATTCAAGAATATTCTCCTAGGGTTTCCATTGCTCAGGGGTGCTCAAGAATTGATCAAACAAATTCTTCTCCTAAGCAATTGACCTACAACTAGAGTTTTGTGTTTCTCAAGGAAGACTGAGTTTCTGAGGTATCGAGTTGATTTCATGGTCTCTTATATGTCTCCAAGAATTCTCATACCAAGTTTCATGCCTTGCATCACAAGTTTGCTCAGTCAATGACTCAAATGACTGAAAATAAATTGTATTGGGTAAAAAGTCAATTGTGGTTAACATACAATCAAACCTCAAGATTTTTGGTCAACATCAAGGTTTAGAATTTATATTCATTATTTGATCAAGGGTTGATCATGATTCATCAAGAAAAACTCTTAAATCATCAAAAGTCAAAAGTTGCCAAATTAGGGTTTTCTTTAAGAGAAGTCAACTGAACTTTGACCAAGCATAACTTTGAAGGAAATTAAATTCTATACAACTTGGTCTCTCTAAGCTCAAGTATAAAAATGCTTCATTTGAGAGATATGAACCAATACATTATAGCTCATTTCAAAAGTCAACAAAAAGACACTTTTTGTCAAGGCAACTTACATCAAGATAAATCTTCAAAAGCAAAAATGATTAAAAAATAGATTGTAGAGGACATATAGAGCTTTCCAAAAAGTCAAATATCGCCTTCAATTAAAACTATATAATATCATTAAATTCAAACATTAAGGCCACGAAAAAAAACCTTGTGCAAGAAACTTCCAAAAATTCACAAAATTACTTAAAACTAGGTAGCCTTAAAACCCTAGTTTCAGCCACCTTCAACACATATTAGCCAACCCAATCGATTCCAGGAGGATAATAGGGTAAGGTTGGATCAATTATAATGATCTGAAAGGCCAAAAAGACCACGAGCATGTATCATTGTTTTCAACATTACATGGTTTCCATATCTTTTATTTCATGTTGTTTTTTCTCATACTAATTGTGCTAACATGTTCATGAGGTTTAATGGTGCAGGAATAACCCAAAGAATAAGTCCCATAATCACCAAATCATGAACCACCATGTTCATACAAATTTACATTATTTTTTTCATACCTCAAAACCTAGCGCAATTCAGTCCAAGATAACCATTCCATTGAATTTGCAGGCCTCGATTTAGGGGGGTAGGGTACCCCTGGATCTCTAACCATGTCTAATCTTACAAGTTTAAGAAAAGTAATCATCGGAGAAGACGATCGGAGCTAGGGCTCCGGCGCATCTCTGGTTCATGCATTGTTTTTATATTATATTTAATTTGTTTTGTTTTCAACAATGGATGTATCACCACCCCAGTGGTTAACACGCCTGCACTAAAGGCTTTGCTATGCAAGGGCACGGGTTCGATCCCTGCTTTTTTCATTTTAATGTTTTTCATATTTTTTCCATGTTTTGCAGGCATAACATATTAAGCGCTTTGGTTCCCTTTCCTAGACACATGCGCGCTCCTGGCCTAGTGGTGAACATTTTGGATGAAAGTGCTAAGGGCGTGTGTTCAACACCCACCCCTGCCAATTTGGTTAATTTCCCTATTTTTCTCACTCTTTCTTCTTTTCCCTTAAAACAAACCCTAATTATTTTTTTCAAAACCTTTTTCTAAAACCCTAATCAAATTAGTTTTTTAGGTTTTAATTTAATTAATCAATTTAGGTTTTTAATTTAACTAATTAAATTTTTTTAATTAAAATTAAGTATTTTTTTAGGGTTAATCATTATTAAAACCTTTTTATTAAAAAAATCATCAAAAACCCTTTCGCTTTCTTTTTTCCTATTTTACATTTTGCGTGGTTTTTTTATTCTCGCACTTTTTTTGATTATTGTAATTGCTTCCCGGTTTATAATAGTAATTAGGGTTTGCTTTCCGCATTTTTATTATTTATGTACCTCTCTTAAAGCATTATAATAGTCTAGGGTTTACCTTTCCGCACTTTATTACTTTTCATAATTTTTTATGTTTATTGCTTAGTAATTAGGCTTGTACGGAAAGACTAAAAACGAATCGATAGCTAACCCTAACTGTAAGACTAAAAGTAAATAAACATAAATCACTTGCAGACTCGTACCTTTAGGATAACCTCCCTTGTTTCCTTGCGATAAATAATAGTCATGTCCCTCGAACATGGGGACGCTTTAGCAAAGTCCCACTAAAACAAAGATCATAGTCCCTCGATGACCCTTTCGATGTTGCCTTCGATAAATGATCTAGTCCGTTAATAATAATTGCTAAAGCATCCCTACCAGTTTCCTTTGATGATTATACGATGACCCACGTTTGTCCCTTCACATCCAACGATAGGGCTTCCTACTAACTAATGGTGGGATAATATTATCTAAAGGAGAAGGAAAGTACAAGAAAGACCTTGAGTAGGTAGACCGCTGTTAATCGCTTGCTCAAAAACATTTCAAAATAAAAAACATATTTCACAAACACTTTTCAAAAATATTTTCAAACAAAACAGTTTGTACGCATTCTCGAGGATAGATACAAGATTCATTACAAAGTCTTGCCTTACAATTGGCATTTCAAAATATTTTTCAAACACACAATACAAAGCATTTTCAAAAATAAAGTGAGCTAACGATTAAAAGCCCGTAGATAACTACGAATGAAAAGGGTGCTAACCTTCCCTTTTCATAACCTACCCCCCGAACTCAAAATCAAAAAAGGTATTTCCTATTCTTTTCACTGTTTCCTTATTGGATAAAAGAAAAGCCGGTGGCGACTCTTGCTATCTGCAACATTTACGATAAAATGCAAAACCAAGTCAGTTATCTCACCGTATTACAGCCACCTACATGGTGAACACCACGGTGGTCGCCTTTAGTGAAGAATGATCCATTTTCTTTCGTTTTTGTCCGTTTTGCTTCATTTCTTTGCATATGACTCTAAAATTGAAAAATACCTAAAACACACACAAATATCAGCATAACAATGGAAATGTAAAACAAAATGACAATAAAACATTCACAAATTAAGTTAAATAAACTGTATAATTTGGTTTCATCGAGCACATCATCTTGATTTCTGAGCTTTGACGCATGTGCATATTTATAATATTTAAAGTATAAGCTTCATTTCTGATCTTTAAAGCATAAGCTTGATTTATGATCTTTAAAGTATAAGCTTGATTTCTGATTTTAAAGCATAAGCTTGATTTCTGATCTTAGCTTAATATCTGATCATCACTAGGAGATCCTTTTTCTAACGAACATTCAACATTCTTCAGAACTGATGATGTTTCTTTTAGAAGTGGATATAATCGTACTATCTGAGGCGTGTCAAAAGAGATTCCAATGATCTTATCCAGACCCAACTAGAATATTAATATCTTCAAACTCAAGAAATCATTAGATAACAAAAATTTAACATAAAAAATATATGTATGGTTTTCATCAAAACTAGAGATTATACGAAGAACCAAATCTTGCTCTAACAATCTCCCCCTTGTTGATGTTGAAAAAACCATGTATTTTGAGAAACAATTTTACAAGGTAATATCATACAAAGTATCAGAGTAAGTTTAGAAAAACTCCTATGAGATAAATACGTTCCCCCTGAGTTAAAGACTTAACAATATTTAGACGTTTAAGGGATATATGAGCATTGTTATCTTATTTGAGCCTGATTAAAGCATAAGATTATCTTTATTGCTTATCAGAGCTTAATTTATCAGAACCTTCTAAACATTATAAGTTCTATTTCTGGGCTTGATTTATTTTCTCAACAACATGTTCATGAAACAACATTCTAAACACAATCTTGCATATATATTTTGTTAGAATGTAAGAAATGGGATTTAGAGAATTAGATATGTATCAAAATAATCAATATCTTTCTCCCCCTTTTTGTCATAATCAAAAATATTGTTCATAAAAAATAAGTTAGAAACATTTAGTGTGAGAAAAAAACATAATTAACACGCTTTCTCTAATTTCAAACATAATTTTTAAAGCAAAGAGGCATTCATTTGATGAAACAGAAACAATACCAGATAGAAAACATAAAAAATGTATTTAAAAGAAATTTTAAAAATACAGCCTAAAGAGTCTAAGGGTTAGAAGAGGTTGAGGTTTTCTGAGCAAGGAGTTTGGCTAGCATGCTCTTAATGTTGTTGTTGACTTCATCTTGTTTCTTAAGCCTTGTTATAACGAGTTGTTATTCTTTCTGCATGTCCTCAAAAGTATTTATCATCAGATGAAACCTTCTCTGAATCCTTAGAAGT
This sequence comes from Vicia faba, assembly GCA_948472305.1. Lineage (NCBI taxonomy): Eukaryota > Viridiplantae > Streptophyta > Magnoliopsida > Fabales > Fabaceae > Vicia > Vicia faba. Next base: position 93,223,186 of record OX451741.1, read on the forward strand.
TCCTTCAATTTCCTTCTCAGCTGCGATTCTACCAGCTTTCTCTGTCGCTTTTTCAATGACAAACTTCACAGTGGCCTGTCTTTCAGAAGCCTCTATTTTTGCATCCTCTCTTTCAGCAGCCTTCTGATCTTCTTCATACAGATACCTTTATTTAGCTTCCTTCACAAATTTATCTTTACTCTAGACTTGAATATTTCTGATTTTGAGAACCTCAAAAGCTATCCATCTGTTAAACCTATTCCAGCTAGCATTCACAATATAAGAATCATTGCTGGAGCTAGACTCCTCATGGAGCTTCTTCACTCTCCTTACTACATTGTCCTTAAATTTAAAAATTACTTCATCAAGGCTATGGCTGGGAGGTTGAGCAACAGAGGTATGATGAACAAAATTGGTTTCTTTATCAGAACCATTTTCACCAGAAACGGTTTCATCAGAATATTAGAAACCATAGGTGATTGTGACATAATTGTTAGGGTGAGGGGAATCAGGATCTGATGGTTCATAAATGTTAGTGAGGTTTTGAAGAGCATGAGTGGTGTTGGTTGTGGAAATAGAAGGTGTGGGTGAAGGTGGATTATTTGGAGTGGTAAGGGGTTTTGAAACAATAACTTTGGAAGGTTGATTGTCAAAAGAGGGAATGGTTTTTATGATGATAGAGTCAAAAGTTGGTAGGGATGTGAGGATGATTTAAAGAGTTTCTATAGAGCTAGTGATGATTAGTTGAGACATAGAAAAGGAAGTTTTGGAATGGAAGCTGAAGTGATGTTAGCAGTAGATGAAAAGGTAAAAGATAATAGTGATTCAATTAATGGAGGTGTGAAGGTTTTATGTATAAAGGTTAGAAGTTTGAAAGAGATTGTGGGAGTGAGAGTTTCTGAGGTGGTTGTTGTTGTTATATTGATGTTTTAGGGAGATGATGAGATTATCATTTTGGATTTTTCAGCAAGATCATAAGTAAAAGTTAATGAAGGTGGGATGGAGGTAGTTGTAATTGATGTCATAGTTTGTGGAGGTGGTACAGGAATAGATGAAGTAATTATTCTAAAATTAGAACCAAAAACAAAAGGATTATGATACTTACTAGATGAAGCTATAATAACATCTTTCTGAACCGAGTTTGCAGAGTTTTCTGTTTCTATAATTCTTAGCTTCTTTTGGTGAGAGCTCTTGTTCTTCTAAGGTGTACCATATTTTCTCTTTAACGTACCTGGAGGTTTTTCCATAAGGGCGTCATATGTAATAGCATATGTATCAATACCTTCAGCTACAAGATCTTTTAGATAGGCATCTAGAACCTCTGATGGGTCAAGCTTTGTGAAGAGAGGATATCCATCAACTGGTATCCTTTGATTATTTACATTTTGCAAGTCAATTGGAACCCTTAGTTTGACCATAACCCATGTGTAATACGGTGGGAGAACTGACTTGTTTTGCGTTTTATCACAAATGTTGCGGATAGCAAGAGTCGCCACCGACTTTTCTTTTATCCAACAAGGAAATGGTGAAAAGAACAGGAAAGACCTTTTTTGATTTTGAGTTTGGGGGGTAGGTTATGAAAAGGGAAGGTGTTAGCACCCTTTTCTTTCATAGTTATCTACGGGCTCTTAATCGCTAGCTCACTTTGTTTGTTAAAATGCTTTGTGCTGTGTGTTTCAAAAATATTTTGAAATGCCAATTGTAAGGCAAGACTTTGTAATGACTCTCATATATGTCCTCAAGAACACATACAAAGTGTTTTAAAAATATTTTTAAAGTTTCTGTGTGAAATGTTTTTGTTTTGAAAAAGCTTTGTGAGAAAGCGATTAATAGCGTTCTACCTACTCAAAGGTCTTTCTTATACTTTCCCTTGCCTTTTGATAGTGTTATCCTACCATTAGTTAGCAGGAAGTCCTAACGTTGGATGTGAAGAGACAGGCGTGGGTCATCGTACAGTCATCGAAGGCAACGGGTAGGGAAGCTTTAGAAGTTATCATTAAGGGACTACATCGTTTACCGAAGGCAGCATCGAAAGGGTCATCGAGGGACTACGATCTTTATTTTCAAGGGACTGTGCTAAAGCGTCCCCATATTCGAGGGACATGACTGTTTTCCGAAGGAAACAAGGGAGGTTACCCTAGAGGTGCGAGTGTGCAAGGTGTGTTGTGATTCATTTATTTAAGTCTTGAAATTAGGGTTAGCTATCGTTTGTTTTTATCTTGCATACCCGACCTAATTACTAACAGAGATATAGTAAAATAATAAAGCAGTAAATGTGCGGAAAGTAAAAAAGACAGAAAGTAAACCTAAGACTATTACAGCGCTTTGGGAGAGGTACATAAATAATAAAATGCAGAAAGTAAAACCCAAATTGCTACACAAACCGGGAAGCAATTACAATAATCGAAAAAAGTGCGAGAATAATAAGCCACGCAAAATGTAAAATAGAAAAAAGGAAAGTGAAAGGGTTTTTTAGTGATTTTTTGGATAAAAAAGTTTTAATGATGATTAACCTAAAAAAACCTAATTAATTTTAATTGAAAAAAGGGAAATTTATTAATAGAATTAAAAGCCTAAACCCTAATTTTGATTAGGCTTTGTAAAAAGTTTCTTGAAAAAAAATTAGGTTTGTTAAAAGGTTTTGTTTTTCAATTTAGGGTTTGTAAATGCAAAATTAAGGAATGTATGAAGAAAAACAAAGTTTTAAAAGAATATTGCCAGGGATGGGTGTTGGACCCACGCCCTTTTCTCTTTCCACAAATACCTTAACCACTAGGCCAGGTGCGCACCTGTGTCAAAGAATGGAAGCAAGAGCGCTTTGTTATCATCCTGCAAAATATAAAATTATGAAAACTCAAAGTGCAAAAAGCAGGGATCGAACTCGTGCCCTTGCACAATGAAGCCTTATCGCACGCTTTTTAACCACTGGGGTGGTGACACATCTATTGTCTAAAACAAAAACAAAATATATATAATATAAAAATATTGCATGAACCAGAGAGGCTTCGAAGCCCTAGCTCCAGTCGTCTTCTTCGATAGCTTCTTTTTATGTTCCTGCGAAACAACAAACATTAACAATCCAGGGGGACCCTACCCCCAGAAATCAGGGTCTGTGGATTCAATGGGAATATCATCTTGGCCTGAATCTCAAGCTTTTAAGAGCTACAAAGAAAATTGCATGGATCGGTGTTAACATGGCTTTGCATTATCCAGCCATTATGGGGCTCTCATAATAGGTCATTCATGCATTGTTGAACATCAGGAACACATTAAATGAGTAAGTACATATTAAAATGCAAGGAAAATAAATATAATAAATTCATGCAATATCAAAACCGATGCGGCATGTATGTAAATTTTTATTCCCTTTCGATCATGGAAATCGATCAAACCTTACCATCTTGCGTCTCTGGAAGTGAATGGACTAGTTAGGAGACCTTAATGTTGGATGCAACTAGGGTTCTAAGGTTTCCCTAGTTTGAATGATTTTGTGATTTTTTGTAAGTGGTTTCTTGCAAAAGGTTCCGTGGCTTGTTTGTCTGAATGAGGAAGAATATATAGCTTGCATGTTAGGTCAAACAACATGGGCTTGGACTCTTGTAATAAGCCTTGTCTTATTTTATTTTATTTTTAATTTTAAATAAATAAAAATTAAAAAAATAAACACCCAAGGAGGTGCACGAGTAAGTCTTTAGGTGTACTATGAGCTGCAAAACATGTTTGGACTTTGAAACAATAGCCCAGTAGCCCAAAAATTCAAGTTTGCTCAATTTGAACTTCATGCATTTGCTCAAACATTTCCAACTTGCACTAGTCATAACTCTCTAAATTTTTATCATTTGAAGATGATCTTCAACTTATTAGAAAGCTCAAGATGTCCTCTACAATATCTGTATTGATCATTTTTGTATTTGAAGACTTTATCTTAATGAAAGCTGCCTTGCAAAAAGTGTCTTTTTGTTGACTTTTGAAATGACCTATAATCTATTGGCCCATATCTCTCAAATGAAGCATTTTTGGGACTTGAGCTTAGAGGGACGTAGTTGTAGAGAATCGTATTTCCTTCAAAATAAGCTTTGGTTAAGGAAAATCTGATGAAGCATGGGAAAGTTATACTTGGTTAAAGTTTAGTTGACTTCTCCTTAGGAAATCCTAATTTTAAAAATTTTGATGATTTGAGAAATTTCCTTGATAAATCATGATCAACCCTTGATCAAATGAAGAATATGATTTCAAAATCTTGAAGTTTGACTGTATGTTGCCACAATTGACTTTTTACCCAATACAGTTGATTTTTAGTCATCTGAGCAATTAACTGAGCAAACTTGTTATGTAAGGCTTGAAGTCTGGCATGGGCATTCCTTGAGACATATGAGGAACCATGAAATCCACTTGAGGCATTATAAGCTCAAATTTACTTCATAAAAGTGAAACCCAAATTGTAGGTCAACTGCTTAAGAGGAGAATTTTTCTGGTCAAACATTGAGTAGCTTGAGCAATTGAAAAACCTAGGAGAATGTCTTGAATAAATGTGTGGGGGGGATTTTGGGGAACAACAGATGCCCCTGTTCAATCTTCTTATACCTGAGGAGTTAGATTGTCATTGTGATCGGTGGATCTGGAACTGACTGTTTAAAGCTGGTTCGTGAAATGTCGCGGAAGCAAGAGTCTCCACCGTCTTTTATTTTCTCCAATATAGAAAGGACAAAAGCACAGAAAAATTCCTTATTGAGATTAGTTCTCGGTTCGGGAGGTAGATTTATAGAAAGGGAAGGTGTTAGCACCCTTTCTATCCATGGTTATCCATGGGCTCTTAGATACTTGCTCATTTGTGTTTTCAAAATGTTTGTTTTCTTTTCAAGGTGAGTGGGTTTGAAAAAGTTTCGTTTAAAATTTCAGTTCGACTCTTGTATCAGTCCTCAAGAGTGTTTGAAAAGTTTTTTTTGAAAGCTTTTTGCAAAGTGTAGGTGTGAAAAGAAGTTTTTGATTTGTTTTGAATTAGAGCAAGTATCTACGAGTCATCTACCTACCCTAAGGAATTAGTCTGTGTAAATGTCCTTGAGGTAGTGCCATCCCACCATTGAGGGGTAGGTAGCACCACCGTTGGAGGTGTTCGGGTCAATTCGAGGATTATGGACAGTGTGGTTACCAGAGCAATAGGAGGACACCTTAGAAGCTACCCCCATGCCATGTTCATGGACATGAGGACTTACTAAAACGTCCTCTGCTCGACGACCACGTTTCGAGGGGCAAGGCAACAGTGAGGAGTACCCTAAGAGTGGTGTGTGAATTGTGTGTCATTTTCAGTTATTGTTTGTCTTGATCATGCATTGAGTGTTCTACGCTTTGATTTTATTTGAGCATACATTCTTTCATGTGATTAACAGTTTAAAGGGTGCGGAAATTAAAATGCGGAAAAAGAAAGGTCCTACGCTATTACAAGGCGCGGGTCTACATCGCCAAATTAAACAAAGACCCGATTTGAATAAAAGTACGGAAAGTAAAGGTCCTAATTACCTATTACAAGACCTTGGGGCAAATACATTATATCCACAAAAGAAATAAAAATAAATGCGAAAAGAAATTATAATCGAGTGCGAGGGCGTTGGACCCTTTAAAGAAATTAAATTAAAATTACAAATTAATTAATGATGGAATAAAGAAAAGAAATTATTTTTAATGTTTTTTTTGTATTTATGAAATTAAAGAGAATTAATTGGAATTAAAAGTTAAATAAAACCCTAGTTCTAAATTGTTTTTAATTTATTAAAAAATATTTAAGTTTGACCTAATTTAACCTAATTATTTAATGACAAGTTTATTTACAAATTAATTAAGAACTAATAATAATGATGATGAGGTAATTTAATTATTTGGAAAAAAAAGTAAAATGCTACAAAACCTAATTTTTATGTGTTTTAATTTTATTTAAGAAAAATGTTAAAGTTAAAAACCCTAATTTAAAACTAAATTAATTATCAAATTTATTTACAACAAAAACTATTAGTGAATTAAATATTAAAACATATTTTTATTTTTAATGCTTTCTGATTTTTTTTTGTATTTTTATATGAAAACTAATTATTTGAAGTAAATTAAATAAAATAAAAAAAAATGATCAAAAGAATAAAAAAAATAGAAAAGAAAAGAAAAGAGATTAAAAGATATACAAACATTGGGGGGTGTCTGCCCAATTTGGAGGCTTACTGAAGTAGTTTGGCCCAAGAAATCTGACCCTTTTTTGACTTTCCAATGCTTGTGCGGGTGTGGTTGACTGATGCATATGGTGATCTGCAAGTTCTGACCATTGGATTGGTCTCTGAAGACATGTGGCAGGCTTAGATGTGAAGTTGCATGGTAGACCCTTGAGAGTGTATTGCACAGAAATATATTGAGCAAAATAATATTGGAGAAGTGAGGGACCTGGGAATCGAACCCAGGTCCCAGTGTTTGAAGGACACATCATTCACCAACCCAGCCAGTGCGTTTCTTTGTCAAACTAGTGGAACCTGATCAATACATATGAAAACAAATGCTATTGATGTAAAACAAAAAAATTAGCGCGAAGATTTGAATGCTCCAGTCGTATGAGGACACGCCAGCGTCATCTTCTTCTTTCTGCAAAAATATCAAACAAGTAGCGGGGGTTTTAAACCCCCACTAACCTCAATATACAAAAATAGCGATTAGCTCCTGGGCCCATATAAAAAAAGCGCGAGGTGATGATTGTGTTCGTCCAAATGCCCTGGTTTTGATGGTACTAGTCTGGTTGTCCAATTTTTCCTCAAGCGTAAAACCCTAATTCAAGGTTCCTGAAACCCTAAAAAAATGTCCATGGCAACTTCTCATACAGGCCATATTAACTCAATTAAAATACATCAATAGCTTCAGAGAGTTTATATTAGTGTAAATCAAACATTCAAATGTATGGAAAATGCATATATATTGAAACACGATTATGAAAAAAAGTTTGAGAAAGTTTGACTTTGTTCTACCACTTCTTTTTGCGTGGGGAATGGAAAAGGATTGAGTTACGTTCAGGAAGGCCTCAGCAAGCTTTTGGAATCGATTGTAGGCTTTGAATCACGCTGGAACTGTGAAAACAGTTTTGGGTTTTTTTGTCAAAAATGCAAGTTTGGTTCTTGGTTCTGAGCGCAGCTTGCTTGTCCTTTTGATTAGGGTTATGTTTCTGCTTATATGTGGAGTGAATTAGGTTCACAAAACAAGTCCAAAATCCATTCAATCAATGTTCTTGAATTTTTGATTTTCATGGATCTTTTTCAATCTTTTTGTCATGAAGAACATGCCTATTTGCATAGAATCTTTCCTTTTTTTATGTGCACGAAATCTTGAGTGAATAAGGAGTGGAAATGTTGCATAAAAAGATTTGAAAGGTGGCATTTAGCATTTTTTTCATATTTAATTTTAATTAAGTGAATTAATAATAATAAAAATTCAAATAATTAATAAAAAATGATGAAATAACTCCCTTGGATGTCAATGGGTCGTGTATAGCTTTTGGGTGATGATTCTTGGAAGAAATTGAGGCCCATTAGTAATTTTGAGGCATTTGAAGCAAAGTTGACTTTTCAAAATTCCCAAAAATTTCCCAACTTCCACAAGGCATATCTTGCTCAATTATTAAGATTTCATCATGTTCTTTGACATTTTGGAAAGGTCTTGAAGTCCTCTAACCAATTACTTTGGTCCCATGTCATTTTGATTTACCAATCTCAAGTTATGGTCTTTGACTTAAAGTGCCTTTTTGTTGACTTTTGAAAATGACCTATAATGTTGAAATTGATAACTTTTTGTGAGAGCATTTCTTGGACTTGAAGTGTGAAGATGAGTTGTAGGAAATGTCATTCTATTCAAAATTAGCTTTGAATGGAATTTTTCTGATAAACCATGTGGAAGTTATACCTTGGTCAATTTGCAGTTGACTTTTTCAACTGTCCAAAAATAGAAACTTTTGCATCTTGAGACTTTTTGAGCCATGCCTTGAGAATCATGATCAAGAATTGATCAAATGATGTTTGTGGCTTCAAAATAATATGTTGACCAAAAATCTTGACTTTTGACTGTCAAATGACCATTTTGCCCCTGCAGTTGACTGTAGGGCAATTAGGGTTTTTGACTGTGCAATTTTGTGCTGTAAGTCTTGAAACTTTGCATATGGATGCTTGACAATGTTTATAGGCATGTGGGACTTGTTTGGACCCTTGGAAACTTCAATTTCTTTGCCAGAACCAAAACCCTAATTTTTGACTGTTAGGAGGCCATTGAACTGTGCAACCCTTGAGAGATTTTGAACCTTGATCTTGGCCAATCTTGAAGAATATGGGAGGGCAAATTTTGGGGTACAACAGTTGTCCCTGTTCAATCTTCTTAGACCTGAGGATGTAGATTGGCTGACGTGCCTTTCGTAATCCAAAGGTGGAAGATGATTGAACACTAGAGTGCCCAGAAATTTGCGCTCACATGTTAGCAGTGTGATGATGGGAATGGGCTTACAGATGCCATTTGGAGATTGATGGGTAGGAAGATGGGCTTACATATTCCATGTTGAGAGGTGATGAATAGGTGGATGGGCTTATAGATTCCATCTGGGTGTCGGTCGCGTAAGAGATTCCTTAGCGAGAACTTGCGTACCTGAAAAAAGGAAAGATGATTACCTGACCTGTTACAGGAGTTTGCCTTTAAAATTCTTTATATAGACGCGCCCTGGCTGGTTACAGGTATCGAATCTTTGAACTCTTCAGACGTGCCCTCAACAGTAACGATGAGAGAACCTTGGGCGATTTCAACCTCAACAGTAACGATGAGAGAATCATAGGCGACTTCAACCTCAACAGTAACGATGAGAGAATCATAGGCGACTTCAACCTCAACAGTAACGATGAGAGAATCATAGGCGACTTCAACCTCAACAGTAACGATGAGAGAATCATAGGCGACTTCAACCTCAACAGTAACGATGAGAGAATCATAGGCGACTTCAACCTCAACAGTAACGATGAGAGAATCATAGGCGACTTCAACCTCAACAGTAATAATGAGAGAATCATAGGCGACTTCAATCTCAACAGTAACGATGAGAGAATCATAGGCGACTTCAACCTCAACAGTAACGATGAGAGAATCATAGGCGACTTCAACCTCAACAGTAACGATGAGAGAATCATAGGCGACTTCAACCTCAACAGTAACGATGAGAGAGTATTGGACGTCTTCTACTGAGTCTTCATTTAGGAAAATCTTTAGGAATCGATTTAACTGGACCAGAGAAGGCCTTTGACTGGATAAGAATCAGAAAAATCTTTAGGAGTCGATTTAACTGAACCAAACAAGGTCTTGGAATCTTCAACTGAGTCTTCATCAGAAAAATCTTTAGGAATCGATTTAACTGGACCAGAGAAGGCCTTTGACTGGATAAGAATCAGAAAAATCTTTAGGAGTCGATTTAACTGAACCAGACAAGGTCTTGGAATCTTCAACTGAGTCCTCATCAGAAAAATCTTTAGGAATTGATTTAACTGGACCAGAGAAGGCCTTTGACTGGATAAGAATCAGAAAAATCTTTAGGAGTCGATTTAACCGAACAAGGCAAGGTCTTGGAATCTTCAACTGGATAAGAATCAGGGAGATCTTAGGGTCGATTTGACTGAACCAGAGAAGGCCTTTGAAATAACTTCAACTGGATAAGAATCAGAAAAATCTTTAGGAATTGATTTAACTGAACCAGAGGAGGTCTTGGACATAGCTGAGAATTTAACTAGATCTTTCCTGAAAGGTAAATGTCAGTCATATGCAATGCATGATATGGATCAAGCAATCATAAATGAGATTGTATGTTCATGATGCGTATGTGAATGCTATAATGTATGGAAATGCGATGTTTATGAATGTATGTTTTTGTCTAGGAAAGTAAATCCTTGACGGGTGCCGGGAAGTCACATCCTGGGTTGATGTTGGAGAATAGTGCTTTGTTGTTTCCGCTGGGGATGATAGTTGCAAGAATACCGGTAGGAGAAGATGACTCCGTTGGGGAATAGACTTGGCGAATGGATTACTCTGCGGGGAGAAAAATATTCTAGCTACCTTGCTGGGGAACAAATACTCTGTGGGAAGAGAGGTACTATGCTGGGATGTTGATGGTAACCTCGCTGGGGATACTGTTGATGTTAATAGACTTCGCTGGGGATAAGAAGACTTCGCTGAGGACGATCTTTCCGTGGCTTTTGGCTGAGGATAACCCAGTTATATCCTGGTAGGGAAATAACCTTTGAATAAAGTCGGGGGACGCGTTCGTGCTCTGTAGGGGATAAGCCTCCAGAATCTACTGGGGATAAGCTTCCCGCTGGGGAGATGATTCAAACTTTACTGGGGAAATCTTGGACTCTCCTGGGGAAATTTTGGGGACATTGGGGAAGTGGCTCCGCTGAATATCTGGTATACCGCCAGGGAACAGTCTTAGACCAAGACTGTCGGGGATGCTTGTTAATAATATCTGTATGATGTGCTGGGGAATGTTGAGATCTGCGGGGGATACCCAACTTCCTTAAGGCTGATTGTATAGCTTTGCTTGGAGAGAGTGCATTGACTTGCTGACTCACTCTCTGGGGAATTAAGATATACTGGTTATGTTCTCCGGCCGAACTTACCTTGGTACCTTGGTGGACAGAGCAATTAGATCGCTTAGACCACTCATTATTGCCCCTGTTTCTAATGTTACCTGTAATTAATCCTTTGTTTCGTATGCAAATATTTATGAGTTAGCAATTATTGTCAAATGCATATATCACAAATTGAACCTTGGACGTTCTTCGCAAAACAAAACAGAAAAGGAAAAACAATTGACAATTTTAACTGAAAAGTGATTTTTGTATTGATTTTTGAATTTGCCTGTAAATAGGCGTTTATATACAAGAGGCTGACGTCCTAGTAAGAGAACGCCGCCGAATAAAATTTTTATACAATTTGTACAAAGAGAAAACAAAAAAGCTGTGTGAAAAGAATAATCACATTGGGTTCCAACTCTGCTATCGCCTTTATATCTTCGAGCGTCTCATCACTTGATGACCTAGCTGAAGATGAAGCTGATTGATCGATGCCGTCTGAACTTGGTGTTGATACCGGATTCCGGATGAAAAGTTATCCAATGAGACATAGTATTACGCTTTATCCCTAACTTTTGCCTGGACCGTCCATTCGGGTTTTCAGTCCACCGGGATACCCATTTTTGCCCAAGCCGCCTTTTCAGGTCTTTGACTTGCCGGGTGTACAGATTTTTTTCATTTCATCCCTTCATTTTGCCCGAACCCTTTTGGTTCGCCGGGAAGCCCTAATTTTTGCCTAGGTATGTCAACCTAGCGGGTCTTTTTTCATGCGTAGTATCTTTTTACTATGTCTGCATTGGCGGGGTGAGGAAGGTCGTCACCATCCATGGTGGTTAGAATCATGGCTCCTCCTGAGAACACATGTTTAACCACAAATGGCCCTTCATACGTAGGAGTCCATTTTCCCCTTGGATCACTCTGAGGAAGGATGATGCACTTGATTACCAGGTCCCCAACTTGATATTCTTGTGGTCTGACCTTTTTGTTAAATGCCCTGATCATCCATTTTTGGTACCTCTGACCATGACAAATAGCAGCAAGTCTCTTTTCGTCAATTAGATTTAATTGATCAAGTCGTGTCTGGATCCAATCATCTTCGTTCAGATCTGCATCCTTCATTATCCGGAGAGAGGGTATTTGCACTTCAATCGGTAAGACTGCCTCCATACCGTAGACCAAGGAGAAAGGAGTTGCCCCGGTTGACGTCCTTGCTGAGGTACGGTACCCATGTAGAGCAAACGGTAACATTTCGTGCCAATCTTTATAGGTCACTGTCATCTTCTGCACGATTTTCTTGATATTTTTATTCACTGCTTCTACAGCCCCATTCATCTTCGGCCGGTAAGGAGAAGAGTTGTGGTGCTGTATCTTAAACTGCTCGCAGAGCTCAGTGATCATCTTGTTATTGAGATTGGTACCGTTGTCTGTAACGATCCTTTTTGGGACACCGTATCGACAGATCAGGTTATGCCGAATGAACCGTGCCACGACATTCTTGGTTACCGTAGCATAGGAAGCTGCCTCAACCCACTTCGTGAAGTAATCAATCGCTACTAGGATGAAGCGATGCCCATTGGATGCCGTAGGTTTAATCTCGCCGATCATATCTATGCCCCACATTGCAAAAGGCCAAGGTGCAGTCAGAACATTTAGAGGAACTGGAGGAACATGCACCTTGTCTGCATAAATCTGGCATTTATGACATGTCCGAGAATGTTGGTAACAGTCGACTTCCATTGTGGACCAGAAATACCCTGCCCGAAGGATTTTCTTTGCCATAGTGTGTCAACTGGAATGTGTTCCGAAGGTATCCTCATGCAGCTCTGCCATGATCCTTTCTGCTTCAGTCTTATCCACACAACGCAGTAAGGTCGAATCATGGTTTCGCTTATACAGGATGTCGTTTCTAAGGAAGAACTTCGCTGCGAACCTTCTCAGAAACTTCTTATCGTTGACAGATGCACCTTCAGGGTATTCCTGAGCTTCCAAATATCTCTTCACCTCATGGTACCAAGGCTTCTCAGTCACCAACTCAGTCTCAAGGTCACAACAGTATGCCGGTTCGTCCAGTTTCCAGATGATGATCCGGGGAGCCTCATTGTCCCACTTGACTTTGAACATAGAAGACATCGTAGCTAACGCATCCGCCAACTGATTCTCCTCTCTCGAGAAATGTTCAAAGGTTATCTCTGTGAAGTGGGGGATCAAGGTCAACACACATTCTCTGTAAGGAATAAGATTCGGATGTTTCGTATCCCACTCGCCTTTGATCTGATTGATCACGAGAGCGGAATCTCCGAAGACACTCAGAAACTTGATCCTTAAGTCGATCGCCGCTTGGAGACCCATGATGCATGCCTCATACTCCGCCATGTTGTTGGTGCAGTTGAAACATAGCCGGGCAGTGAGTGGAGTATGGGTGCCTTGAGGGGATATGATCACAGCACCGATACCGTTACCCAAAGCGTTGGAGGCTCCGTCAAAGTGCATAGACCATCGGGATCCTCCCTCAGGTCCTTCATCCGGTCCAGGTACTTCACAATCAGTCACTATCATGATACTCTCGTCTGGAAACTCGAAGTTCATTGACTGATAGTTGTCTACTGCCTGATGTGCCAAGTGGTCCGCCAATACACTTCCTTTGATAGCTTTCTGGGTCGTGTACTGGATGTCGTATTCCGTCAAGATCATTTGCCATCTTGCTATCCTCCCAGACAGAGCAGGATTTTCGAATATGTACTTTATAGGATCCATCTTTGAAATCAACAAGGTAGTGTGAGTCAGCATATACTGTCTCAGCCGGCGAGCGGCCCATACCAAAGCGCAGCAAGTTTTCTCGAGCAGTGAGTATCGGGTCTCACAGTCGGTAAACTTTTTGCTAAGGTAATAAATGGCATGCTCTTTTCAGCCAGACTCGTCATGCTGCCCCATCACACACCCCATTGAGTTGTCAAGTACTGTCAGGTATAGTATTAGAGGTCTCCCTTCAACCGGTGGCATAAGAATGGGTGGTTCTTGGAGATACTGTTTGATTCTGTCAAAAGCGGACTGACATTCATCGTTCCAACGTACTACCTGATCTTTCTTCAGCAGCTTGAAGATTGGTTCACAAGTAGCAGTTAGGTGCGAGATGAATCAAGCAATGTAATTCAGACGTCCTAAAAAGCCTCTGACTTCTTTCTCTGTCTTCGGAACTGGCATCTCTTGAATGGCTTTAACTTTGGCAGGGTCCACCTGAATACCCTTATCACTTACAACGAAGCCTAGCAACTTTCCAGATCTAACCCCGAAGATGCACTTGTTCGGGTTCAACCTCAGCTTGTACAGTTTCAGACGGTCAAACAGCTTTTGCAGATGGTCAAGGTGTTCCTCCTCAGTTTGGGACCTTGCAATCATATCATCGACATACACTTCAATCTCATGATGGATCATGTCATGAAATAAAGCAACCATGGCACGTTGGTAGGTTGCCCCAGCATTTTTCAACCCGAATGGCATGACCTTGTAGCATAAGGTGCCCCACTGAGTAACAAAGGTAGTCTTTTCCATGTATTCAGGAGCCATCTTGATCTGATTATACCCTGAAAAACCATCCATGAAAGAGAACACCTTGTGCTGAGCAGTATTGTCAACCAAGACGTCAATGTGAGGTAGGGGGAAGTCATCTTTGGGGCTGGCCCTGTTGAGATCCCTGTAGTCGACACACATTCTGACCTTACCATCCTTATTCGGTACTGGCACCACATTAGCAACCCACTGAGGGTAAGAAGTCACTGCAAGAAACCTGGCATCAAATTGCTTCATAACCTCAGCTTTGATCTTTTCAGACATCTCTGGACGCATACGGCGGACCTTTTGCTTAACTGGTGGGCAGTCTTCCTTGGTAGGCAAGTGATGGACCACAATGTCGGTATCCAACCCAGGCATGTCTTCGTAGGACCAGGAAAAGATCTCCACATAATCATGTAACATCTAAGTCAACCGTTGCTTCACGCTGAGCTCTAGGTTGGCACCAATCTTAACTTCCTTACGGTCTGTCTCAGTACCCAGATTTATTGTTTCCACCGGCTCTTCATGTGGTTGAATTGCCCTCTCTTCCTGGAGTAACAGTCTTGTAAGCTCGCCAGGCACTTCGCAATCATCTTCACCTTCGTCTTCGGCTAAGTTGATCGGATTTTCGAAGTCATAACTGGCAGTAGCAGAGTCGTTACCAGTGAGATCCAGAGTGGATTGAAACCTGTATGGGTGAGTGTGTGTAAATACAGCTGTTTTGCAATATATAAAGAAAGGAAAGAAAGAAAAGGAGCATAAGATTTGAAATGCGAGAAAACGTCCAAGGTCTTTATTCATGATATATGAAATGACAATTAATATGCCCTCACAAATGAGGCCACGGTGCCCCGAGTAAGACACCAGGCCATAGAGTTTCAATTCATTGTTTATTACAAATAACAAAAACAAAGGAATTCATTACTGCGTAACGAAAGTAACAGGCATATGATCTTTAGCAGTCCAATTGGTCAATCCACCATCAGTCGTCGGGTAGATCCAGCTATCGAACTCTGATTCTTCCACTTCATCTTCATCCCTAATAGCATTCACTCCTGGATTAGTGATGAGCACAGGAGGTCTTCTGGTCCTTGCCTTGCGCACAGCCCTCTGAGCCTCTGCAGTAAAACCCAGTCCAAACTTGTCAGTTTTTGGTGTAAAATCAGGGAGCCTGCCCCAGTTAGCACATTCACCTTTCTTGATTACAGCCCGGGCATCCTTCAAGGAAGCCATCTTCAAGGGAAAGTCCTCTTCAACCACTGT
The DNA here is from genome assembly GCA_948472305.1 of Vicia faba. Lineage (NCBI taxonomy): Eukaryota > Viridiplantae > Streptophyta > Magnoliopsida > Fabales > Fabaceae > Vicia > Vicia faba. Next base: position 93,238,596 of record OX451741.1, read on the forward strand.
TTCTGCTGCTGCCAATATTGGAGGTACCTCTTCAAAATGCTGAAAGGGGGTTTCAATAAACTCCCCGTCCATCTCAATATACCGGAAGGAATTCAAGTGACTAACCATGTACTCCTCCTCTCCCTGCACGGTGACAATCTTCCCTCTGACCGGGTACTTGAGCTTCTGGTGTAGGGTAGAGGTCACTGCCCCAACTTTGTGAATCCAAGGTCGACCCAGTAAACAGGAATAAGACGGACGAATATCCATCACATAGAAAGTTGAGTCGAATACTTGAGATCCCACACGAATAGGAATGTCTACCTCTCCATGGACCATTCTTTTAGAACCGTCAAAGGCTCTGACAATGATGTTGCTAGGTTTCAGCTCCAGGCCCTCACAATCCAACCGGTCTAAGGCCTTTTTGGGTAGCACATTCAGGGAAGAACCGGTGTCCACCAACACGTGCGCAAGAGTAGTGCCCCTGCATTCTATAGAGACATGCAGGGCGTCATTGTGGTTCTTTCCCTTAGCAGTAAGGTCAGCATCCGAGAAACCCAAACCATTGTCAGCTGTCAAATTGGCTACGCAATCAGTAAACTGGTCTGCAGAGGTCTCTTGTGGCACATGGGTCGTCTTTAGAAATGAAATCAGGGCCTTAGCATGGGCCTCTGAGCACAGCAGCAAGGAGAGCATAGAGATCTTGGAGGGGGTATGCCCCAGCTGTTCAACAACATTAAAGTCACTTTTCTTAATTATTTTGAGAATTTCCTCCATCTCTTGTTGGGAGGCTTCAACATTCACAGATTTTGGTGCCTCCATCCGGGCAGGCTCATCTTCAATCCCTTTGCCCCGAGCATTAGATGACTCGGCAACAGGGGAAACAACTTGATCAGAAGTGGAAACAGGTGCACTTGCAGGTGATATAATGAGAGGTCTTCGAATAACTGGTGGCGCAATGTCAGGCGAGAAGAGCCTGCCACTGCGGGTTACTTTAGCTGGACCGGTAATGTTGCTGATGCTGGTACCGGTGTTGAACTCTTGCTTTATACCATGTACATATACATCTGCCCCATAGTGCCATGGGACAGCCTTATCAGATTCGTAGGGGAGGGGCCCCGGAACAGTAATAGCGATGGGTGTGACAGTTATGATTTTAACTGGCTTCCTCGGGGGAGCCTTGATCGGATTACTGAAAATTGTAACAACAGATACTTCTTCCACAGGAACAAACAGAACAGCGGTCTTCTTGAACAGAATCTCTTTGTTGTCCATCAGGCTTTGGATGCCTAACTTCAGCAAAGGACAACCAGAAAGGGAAACAGCACACAAAAGGCAACCTTCGCTATAACCCGGAAATAAACCGGCCAGCAGTAGGTTCCTCTTAACAGTCATCAAAGGGGTAGCTACATCATTCACAGAAACGGCATACACATCTTCATCAACGGCATTCACTCCATGCTAGGGCATAGGAGCAGTCGCCACATTTGGCCTCTCAGGCACCTCAAATTGTATCTCCTTCGCATCAATAAGGTCTTGCACCTTGTTTCTTAAGGCCCATCAATCATCAGTAGAATGCCCTGGGCTATCGGAGTGATAAGCACAGCGAGCATTTGGATTATACTTGGGAGAGGCAGTATTCACAACCTTTGGAGCCTCTCTGACAGTCACCAAGTTGGTGGATAGCAACTGCGGAAAGATTTGTGACAAGGTCATACTCAGCCGGGTAAACTCTCTTCTGGGTCTCTCAGCCCTTTGTGGATTGGTTTGCCGAGGAGCGGCAGCAGGCTTAGCAATCACCACCACGTTGACAGTTTGGCGGCGCTCTGGTTTATCTTGCCTCCTAGGCCCATACACAGCACTTGCCTCCTTCTTAAAAGGCTTCTTCTCAGAACTTGAAGATGCACCCTTCTGAATTTTATCGGACTTCATTCCAGCCTCTATCCTCTCCCCAGTCAGAATAAGGTCAGTGAACCCTGCAGATGAATTACCGATAAGATGATTGAAAAATGTCCCAGATAGGGTCCCCAAGAACATATCCACCAACTCACGGTCAATTAATGATGGCTGCACCCTGCCAGCCAGGTCCCTCCACTTATGTGCATACTCTTTAAAACCTTCGCTTGATCCTAGCGACATACCCTGGAGTTGGGTACGTGTAGGAGCAAGGTCGGCATTATATTAATACTGCTTGTAAAAAGCAGTAGCCAACTCCTCCCAGTTACGAACTTTGGTCCCATCCAGCTGATAGAACCATTCGAGATGAGTCCCTGAAAGACTCTCCTGGAAGAAGTGGATCCACAAGTTCTTGTCCACTGTGTATGGTTGAATCTTCCGCACATAAGATCTGAGGTGTAGCTTGGGGCAAGACGCCCCGTCATACTTGGTGAAAGATGGTGCCTTAAACTTGTGAGGAATGATCACACCAGTAGATAAGCCCAAGTCTCCAAAATCCAGCCCAGACACTTGTTGGATCTCCATAGCATTCAGTCTGTCTTCCAACTGCTTGTACCGGTCTTCAGCAGGAGGATATTGTTCCTCATTAAAATCAGTCTCGTTGTCAGAGACTACTGGACTTGGAGCCTTTCCCCCCTGGGGACTGTCTTTGCCTACAGAAGAACCAGCTTCCTCATTCTGCAGAGTATTACCAAACCTCCGGCTCGAGTTGAAAAGAACAGTTCTCTTCTTCTTCTTCTCCTTCTTCAGGAGCAAAGCCTTCAGCTCTTCTTGGCCTTGAGCCAAACCCATGATCAGCTCCTGAAATTGTGCGTTCTGCGCCTGAAGGGCCTTGATAGACATCTCGGTAGACGACTCAGGGTTCATGATGCTGAAATAAATAGCGAAGAACAGTAAACAACCTGAAAAGAAGAGTACCTGCTATGCACATGATGAATGATATGTGTTTATGCAATGCATTCAAGGGTTCGAAAGTTCAAATTTATTGTAGACAAAAAGGAACACACATTATCATTAAGGAAATAATTGTTCAGTACATCAAAGCCTCATGGGCACATATTACAAAGCAAATCAATCCCAAAAGACACTACGCATCCTCTTTGGAGCTATGTAGGTGTTGAGATTCCTCTCCTTGTGCAATAGGCGGGTGAGCTCCAAGACCTTCTTTTCACCAGCATGTAGACTGGTCTCAAGAGAATTCCGTTCTTCCTTAAGCTGGATCCAGCTTTTCTACATCTCTTCCCAGGACATGGGCATGTCAGGATGTTGAATGGTGTAGGACACCTCTCCCTCCAAGACTGGCTCTTTGATCACAGGGAGCACATGAGGATAAGGCATTACTAACTTCTGGGAGTGGGCTCGTACCCACTTGAGATAAGGTTCCAATGGGATGGAATTCTTGTGCCCCAGGGTCTTGCTGTATATCCTACTTGGCATCCTCCAAGCTCTGATAAATCTCTGGCGAAGTCCTTGTGCATCGTTGTCGAAATAAAAAACTATGTCAGGAATTAACATGTCATGAGGGCCGTCCCTCCGAGCATAACCAAACTGCCTCCAAGCCAGGCACGGGTTGTAAGTAATACCTCATCTGATTCCAAGTAAAGGAACATTAGGGTACTCCCCGCAACGATCAATGATAGTGACATCCTCTCTGGACCGAGAACACCAATGTATATCAGCATGTGTAAGAGTCATCAATCGTTGTGACCATCTCAAACCCCGCTCATTCTTCAAAACTGATTGCGGAAGGTGCGAAATAAACCACCTTCCCAGGAGAGGAGTGCAGCACATAAGAACACCTCTTTTTCTCATGGTTCGAGTGTAACATGAGTGAAGGATGTCCCCAAGCAATGTAGGTATAGGATTCCTGGACATGAAGATCTGGACAGCACTGATATCTATAAGCTTATATGGGTTAGGGAACAACACCAAACCATAGACAAGGAGGGCCACAACTTCTTCAAAAGCTTGTAAGTCAAGGGAGTTCCAACATTCCTGGGCCTTTTCAAACAGAAACCTGGCTAAGAATCCTTTGATGCCACTTCTAACTTCCCAATGTCCCTTGAGGTCAGATGATTGTAGGTGTAAGGCTTTAGCAATCTCTTCAAGCTTGGGTTCCTTTTCCGTACCATTGTAGGGTAGTTGATCAAGGATATGGATCTTCAGAAGCCGGGAGAACTCTTCCAATGTAGGCACCAGTTGATAATCCAGGAAAGTGAAACAATGATGCAGAGGGTCAAAGAACTGGAACAGGACCTTTATCATATCTTCCTCAATGTTGGTGTTGACCAAGCTGATGAGTCTTCCATGTCTTTCACTGAATGAAGAGCTCTCGGGAATCTGGGATATAAGCTCCTTAAGCTAAGGAGGGATCCTTACAAGGCTAATCTGAATTGTCTTCCTGCGAACAGTTTCCATGTTCTACAAAACAAGAACAAAGATGAAGATTCGAACCCCTGAAATGGTTAGTCAATGCACATGATGCTGTATGATGTCATGATGCTATGATTAAACACACCACAACTATTTACAAAGGCAAACATGATAAGGCACACAAGTCACACAAAACAAGCCCTTAGGGTTTAGGCCTGCATGGGGTCTGGGTATTACCCTCTTGAAGTTGGTGGGCTCAACCTGTCCTATTAGAAGTAACCGGGTTCTAAGGGTCCCAATATCATTGGATTGCTTTCATTGTTCATCGTTTCGATTTAGCCACTGAACTGGCGACCGAAATATTCCAGGAAAGCAACCCTCAATTGAGTGTAGTATCGAGTATCAACCAACCTCGGACTGCACCAAAGTCAGTTATCTCACTACCCTAAAGAGGCCAAGATAGTTCAATTAAGGTTCCTAAGGTCAGTTGATGATTCACGACACCACATGGAGGCCCCGTAATCTCCTTGACTGAACTCAAGGGTTACCGGTACACACCAAAGTGCCACATCAACGTAGCAGACTGTTTCAACCATGTCGGTATACCCTGCACAGTTCCCTCACAGCCTTGTTGCTACTTTCTAAGAAGGTATCCCCAGATCCGGGTTAGGATCTATAGAACTCCCAAGACAGTCCCACAATTTAAAGCAAACAATTCAAAGCAATTGAAAACACAGTGATCTTAGTCCTAAGGTACACCTCACTTTAAAAGTGTCCCCAGCAGAGTCTCCAGTTCTGTGATCGGTGGATCTGGAACTGACTGTTTAAAGCTGGTTCGCGAAATGTCGCGGAAGCAAGAGTCGCCACCGTCTTTTATTTTCTCCAATATGGAAAGGACAAAAGCACAGAAAAATTCCTTATTGAGATTAGTTCTCGGTTCGGGAGGTAGATTTATAGAAAGGGAAGGTGTTAGCACCCTTTCTATCCATGGTTATCCATGGGCTCTTAGATACTTGCTCATTTGTGTTTTCAAAATGTTTGTTTGCTTTTCAAGGTGAGTGGGTTTGAAAAAGTTTCGTTTAAAATTTCAGTTCGACTCTTGTATCAGTCCTCAAGAGTGTTTGAAAATTTGTTTTTGAAAGCTTTTTGCAAAGTGTCGGTGTGAAAAGAAGTTTTTGATTTGTTTTGAATTAGAGCAAGTATCTACGAGTCATCTACCTACCCTAAGGAATTAGTCTGTGTAAATGTCCTTGAGGTAGTGCCATCCCACCATTGAGGGGTAGGTAGCACCACCGTTGGAGGTGTTCGGGTCAATTCGAGGATTAGGGACAGTGTGGTCACCAGAGTAATAGGAGGACACCTTAGAAGCTACCCCCATGCCATGTTCATGGACATGAGGACTTACTAAAACGTCCTCTGCTCGACGACCACGTTTCGAGGGGCAAGGCAACAGTGAGGCGTACCCTAAGAGTGGTGTGTGAATTGTGTGTCATTTTCAGTTATTGTTTGTCTTGATCATGCATTGAGTGTTCTACGCTTTGATTTTATTTGAGCATACATTCTTTCATGTGATTAACAGTTTAAAGGGTGCGAAAATTAAAATGCGGAAAAAGAAAGGTCCTACGCTATTACAAGGCGCGGGTCTACATCGCCAAATTAAACAAAGACCCGATTTGAATAAAAGTACGGAAAGTAAAGGTCCTAATTACCTATTACAAGGCCTTGTGGCAAATACATTATATCCACAAAAGAAATAAAAATAAATGCGAAAATAAATTATAATCGAGTGCGAGGGCGTTGGACCCTTTAAAGAAATTAAATTAAAATTACAAATTAATTAATGATGGAATAAAGAAAAGAAATTATTTTTAATGTTTTTTTTGTATTTATGAAATTAAAGAGAATTAATTGGAATTAAAAGTTAAATAAAACCCTAGTTCTAAATTGTTTTTAATTTATTAAAAAATATTTAAGTTTGACCTAATTTAACCTAATTATTTAATGACAAGTTTATTTACAAATTAATTAAGAACTAATAATAATGATGATGAGGTAATTTAATTATTTGGAAAAAAAAGTAAAATGCTACAAAACCTAATTTTTATGTGTTTTAATTTTATTTAAGAAAAATGTTAAAGTTAAAAACCCTAATTTAAAACTAAATTAATTATCAAATTTATTTACAACAAAAACTATTAGTGAATTAAATATTAAAACATATTTTTATTTTTAATGCTTTCTGATTTTTTTTTGTATTTTTATATGAAAACTAATTATTTGAAGTAAATTCAATAAAATAAAAAAATGATCAAAAGAATAAAAAAAATAGAAAAGAAAAGAAAAGAGATTAAAAGATATACAAACATTGGGGGGTGTCTGCCCAATTTGGAGGCTTACTGAAGTAGTTTGGCCCAAGAAATCTGGCCCTTTTTTGACTTTCCAATGCTTGTGCACGTGTGGTTGACTGATGCATATGGTGATCTGCAAGTTCTGACCATTGGATTGGTCTCTGAAGACATGTGCCAGGCTTAGATGTGAAGCTGCATGGTAGACCCTTGAGAGTGTATTGCACAGAAATATATTGAGCAAAATAATATTGGAGAAGTGAGGGACCTGGGAATCGAACCCAGGTCCCAGTGTTTGAAGGACACATCATTCACCAACCCAGCCAGTGCGTTTCTTTGTCAAACTAGTGGAACCTGATCAATACATATGAAAATAAATGCTATTGATGTAAAACAAAAAAATTAGCGTGAAGATTTGAATGCTCCAGTCGTATGAGGACACGCCAGTGTCATCTTCTTCTTTCTGCAAAAATATCAAACAAGTAGCGGGGGTTCTAAACCCCCACTAACCTCAATATACAAAAATAGCGATCAGCTCCTGGGCCCATATAAAAAAAGCGCGAGGTGATGATTGTGTTCGTCCAGATGCCCTGGTTTTGATGGTACTAGTCTGGTTGTCCAATTTTTCCTCAAGCGTAAAACCCTAATTCAAGGTTCCTGAAACCCTAAAAAAATGTCCATGGCAACTTCTCATATAGGCCATATTAACTCAATTAAAATACATCAATAGCTTCAGAGAGTTTATATTAGTGTAAATCAAACATTCAAATGTATGGAAAATGCATATATATTGAAACACGATTATGAAAAAAAGTTTGAGAAAGTTTGACTTTGTTCTACCACTTCTTTTTGCGTCGGGACTGGAAAAGGGTTGAGTTACGTTCAGGAAGGCCTCAACAAGCTTTTGGAATCGATTGTAGGCTTTGAATCACGCTGGAACTGTGAAAACAGTTTTGAGTTTTTTTGTCAAAAATGCAAGTTTGGTTCTTGGTTCTGAGCGCAGCTTGCTTGTCCTTTTGATTAGGGTTATGTTTCTGCTTATATGTGGAGTGAATTAGGTTCACAAAACAAGTCCAAAATCCATTCAATCAATGTTCTTGAATTTGTGATTTTCATGAATCTTTTTCAATCTTTTTGTCATGAAGAACATGCCTATTTGCGTAGAATCTTTCCTTTTTTGATGTGCACGAAATCTTGAGTGAATAAGGAGTGGAAATGCTGCATAAAAAGATTTGAAAGGTGGCATTTAGCATTTTTTCATATTTAATTTTAATTAAGTGAATTAATAATAATAAAAATTCAAATAATTAATAAAAAATGATGAAATAACTCCATTGGATGTCAATGGGTCGTGCATAGCTTTTGGGTGATGATTCTTGGAAGAAATTGAGGCCCATTAGTAATTTTGAGGCATTTGAAGCAAAGTTGACTTTTCAAAATTCCCAAAAATTTCCCAACTTCCACAAGGGATATCTTGCTCAATTTTTAAACTTTGATCATGTTCTTGGCCATTTTGGAAAGATATTGAAGTCCTCTAACCAATGCCTTTGGTCCCATGTCATTTTGATTTACCAATCTCAAGTTATGGTCTTTGACTTAAAGTGCCTTTTTGTTGACTTTTGAAAATGACCTATAATGTTGAAATTGATAACTTTTTATGAGAGCATTTCTTGGACTTGAAGTGTGAAGATGAGTTGTAGGAAATGTCATTCTCTTCAAAATGGGCTTTGGATGGAATTTTTCTGATAAACCATGTGGAAGTTATGCCTTGGTCAATTTGCAGTTGACTTTTTCAACTGTCCAAAAATAGAAACTTTTGCATCTTGAGACTTTTTGAGCCATGCCTTGAGAATCATGATCAAGAATTGATCAAGTGATGGTTGTGGCTTCAAAATAAGATGTTGACCAAAAATCTTGAATTTTGACTGTCAAATGACCATTTTGCCCCTGCAGTTGACTGTAGGGCAATTAGCGTTTTTGACTGTGCAATTTTGTGCTGTAAGTCTTGAAACTTGGCATATGGATGCTTGACAATGTTTATAGGCATGTGGGACTTGTTTGGACCCTTGGAAACTTCAATTTCTTTGCCAGAACCAAAACCCTAATTTTTGACTGTTAGGAGGCCATTGAACTGTGCAACCCTTGAGAGATTTTGAACCTTGATCTTGGCCAATCTTGAAGAATATGGGAGGGCAAATTTTGGGGTACAACAGTCATGTTCTCCATTCGTGATCTGAAGGTGGAAGAGGATTGAACACCTAAGTGCCCAGAAATTTTCACTCGCATGTGTAGGAAGTAACGTTGTTGGTTGATAATATTTCTTGAATGGGCTTAAAGATGCTATTCGGAGAGGTGACAAAATGTCATCGGAGATGGACTTGTAGATGTCATCCAAGGTAATTGTTGATAAGAGTATCAGAATGAATCTACACTTGACTGCATCTGAAAAATGCTTTCCAGAATGAATCTTTGGGGAAAGTACTTAGGTAGCTGCTTGTCAGATTTAGTCTTTGAGGGAAGTGCTTGTCATGTAGATAGTCTCCCCATCATGCTTCGGGAATTGATCCACAATCTATTTTTGTTGGTAAACTCATCCTGTTTCGGGACTTCATACCACCTGGTCATGTCGATAGTTTCCCTGTTCTGTTTTGAGAGTTAATCTTTTCCTGGTTATAAAGATAGTTTCCCCGTCCTGTTTTGGGAGTTAATCTTCGCCTGGTCATATAGATAGTTTCCCTGACCTGTTTCGGGAGTTAATCTATTCCTGTTCATATATATAGTTTCCCGTCCTGTTTCAGGATTTAATAACGGACCTACTTTTTATTGGCGAACTCATCTTATTTCGGGAATTCATACCGCCCGGTCGTACATATATCCGCCCCGTCTTATTTCAGGAATTATTCTTGGACCCGGTAATATAGATAGTTTCCCCGTCCTGTTTCGGGAATTAATCTTTGACCTGTTTTGAAAATTGCTGATGAAATTTGTCTGTTTGTGAACTTTACCTGAAAATATAAAGTGAGACTTTATGCAATGTCATGATGTAATGCATTGCGTAATGATATTCTCAAAGTAAATGAGAGTGTGTTATATGTGTTTCGTATGCATATGCTATGATACTTGTAAATGATGAATGGAGGCAAGATGTCGTTGAAGTGTATTGGTAGCTTCGTATAACATCTTTACCTGGAAAAATAAATTCCTGACTAACGCTGGGGATGAAGGATATGAATCTTGAATATTTTTTAGAATGTCTTTGCTGGGGATTCCTTCTTTCTGATTGAGGATAACCCGATGGGAATTTTTGACTTTGGTTTGGGGATAGAAGAGTTCTGGAACCTCGGTCGTTCATCGCTCTACTGGGATATCCATGATCATAGTATTTTTTAGATTGGTACCATTGTCTGTGATAATCTTTTCGGGTATGCCATACCGACAGATAAGGTTATGCCTAATGAATCGCGCCACTTCGTGAAGTAATCAATAGCGACGAGGATGAAATGATGTTTGTTAGAAGAAGTTGGTTTGATTTATAAAATCATATCAATGCCCCATATTTCAAACTACCAAGGAGCAGTCAAGACGTTCAGAGGGACCGGAGGCACATGTACTTTGTCAACATAGATCTGACATTTACGACAAGTTCTCGAATGGTGATGGCAATCAGTTTCCATAGTCGACCAATAGTAACCGACTCTCAGAATCCTTTTATCCATAGTATGCCCACTGGAATGAGTACCAGAGATACCTTCGTGCATATCTTCCATAATCTTCTCATCTTCCTTCTTGTCCATACAACGAAGCAGAGTCGAATCATGATTGCGCTTGTATAAAATTATGTTGCTCGGGAATAACTTAGTAGAGAACCTCCGTAGAAATTTCTTGTCATTAATAAACGCCCCCTCTGGGTATTCTTGAGCCTCGAGGTATCTCTTTACTTCATGAAACCAAGGCTTTTCCTCTATTCAGTCGGTATCAACCTTGTAGCAATGTGTCGGTTCATCCAGCTTCTCAATAGTAATTCGAGGAGCCTCGTTGTCCCATCTGACTTTGAACATAGATGAAATCGTAGCTAATGTGTCTGCCAACTGATTCTCTTCTCGTGGCATATGCTCAAGAGTAATTTCCTCGAAGTACGAAATTAATGCCAATATATGTTCCCGATAAGGAATGAGATTTAGATTTTTCGTATCTTATTCTCCCTTAATTTGATTAATGAATAGGGATGAATCCCCATATACATTCAAGAACTTGATTCTTAGGTCAATAACAACTTTGATACCCATGATGCACGCTTCGTATTCAGCCATATTGTTGGTACAGTCAAAGCAAAGTCTCGAGGTGAAGGGCATATGGTAACCCTTGGGAGAGATAATCACAACCCCAATTTCGTTACCAAGTGCATTGGAAGATCCATCAAAAACCATAGTCCATCGGGATCCTGGCTCAGGTCCTTCGTACGGTCCTTTTCTTCATAATATATAACCAGCATCATATTCTCATATGGGTAGTTTATTACATGCTCTTTTCGATTGGACTCGTCATGCTGCCCCAATACACACCCCCATTGAGTTCTCTAACACTGTTAGGTACATGATCAGGGGTCTTCCTTCAACTAGTGGCATTAGTATCAGAGGTTCTTGGAGGTAATCCTTAATTTTGTTGAAGGCTATCTTTCAATCGCTGTTAAACTTCACTACCTGATCTTTCTTCAATAACTTGAAGATAGGCTCACAAGTAGCGGTTAGATGGGAAATAAATCGGGTAATGTAATTCAGTCGTTCCAAGAAACCTCTTACTTCCTTCTCAATACGGGGGACTGGAATTTCTTGAATAGCTTTGACCTTGGCGGGATCAACTTGAATATCTTTACCACTGATGACGAAATCCATGAGCTTACCAAATCTCACCCCAAAAGTGCACTTGTTCGGATTCAACCTTAGCTTGTACTTTTTTAGCCTCTCAAACAACTTGTGTAGATGGTCAAGATGTTCCTCTTTGATCTGGGATCTGGATATCATGTCATCGACGTAGACATCTATCTCGAGATGAATCATGTCATGGAATAAAGCTACCATGGCACGCTGATATGTTACACCGGTGTTCTTCAACCCAAAAGGCATAACCTTGTAGCAGAAAGTGTCCCACTGTGTAATGAAAGTAGTCTTATCCATGTCTTCGGGAGCTATCTTGATCTGATTGTACCTTGAGAAGCCATCCATGAAGGAGAATACTTTATGTTGAGCGGTGTTGTTGACCAGAACATTAATATGTGGATACGGAAAGTCATACTTGGAGCTTGCCCTTTTTAGATCCCTGTAATTTACACACATACGCACTTTGCCATCCTTCTTAGGCATTGGAACCACATTTACAACTCACTGAGGATATGATGTAACTGCTAAGAAACCTGTGTTGAATTGCTTCATAACCTCAACCTTGATCTTTTCTGACATCTCGGGATGCATACGACGAACCTTATGCTTTATTGGAGAACAACCCTCTTTCATCGGTAGACGGTGTACCACAATATTTGTATCAAGCCCTGACATGTCTTCATACGACCAAGCAAAGATCTCAACATATTCATACAACATCTGAATTAACATGTTATTGGCATTGTCTTCTAAGTTGGCACCTATCTTGACTTCTTTCATGTCCTCTGTAGTGCCCAAGTTTACAACTTCAATTGGCTCTTCACACGGTTGTATAGCCTTTTCCTCTTGCACTAACAGTCTAGAAAGTTCTCCAGGTATTTCATAATCTTCCTCACCTTCATGCTCGGCTTGGTAGATCAGATTTTCAAAGTCTTAAGTGGCAATAGCAGAATCACTATCAACAACATTTGGAGTGGGTGTGGATCTACAATTTATTGTGTGGGTGTGTGTAAGAACACATGGATATTTTGAAAGTGTAATAAAGTAAAAATAAAGACAAAGAGTGCAAAATTTGAATGCAAAACATCCAATGCTGTATTAAATGAAAATATGAGAATGAAATGACAACCCTTAACAAATGGACCATTGTGCCCTAGGTAAGGCACAAGGCTTAAAGTCATTGTTTAAAAATTACATAACCAGAACTTTGAAAGCAATAAAACAGAAAGTAGCTATTACTCCTAACTAAAGGAGATTGATATAAGGTCCCTAGTCTTCTAGTTGCTGAGTCCGTTGTCGATGGTAGGAAAGATCCAGCTATCGAGGTCGTAACCATTGTCAGCATCTTCTATAGTGTTGACTCCATTATTATTGACAAAGAATGGTGGTCTTCCAGCACGCGCCTGAAGAATAGCCCTTTAAGCCTCTGTAGTAAAACCCAAAACAAATTTGTCAGATTTATACAGAATTTCAGGAAGCTGACCCCAAGTAGTTCAACCACCTTCTTCTACTACAGTCCTAGCATCCTTCAAAGAAGCCATTGTGGGTGGGACCCTGCTAACTTTGGGAATAGCATAAACATTTTCAGTAGCGGAAGGAAGGATGACTTCAAAATTATGGCTGGGATTTTCAATGAATTCGCCATCCATTTCTACATACCGGAATGAGTTCAAATGACTCACCATATACTCCTTTTCGCAACAAACAGTAACAACCTTTCCTTTCACATGATATTTCAGCTTCTAGTGTAGGGTTAAGGTAATAACTCCTACCCCATGAATCCAGGGGCATCCCAGTAAATAAGAATAAGCTGGTCGGATATCCTTCACATAGAAGGTAGAATCAAAAACCTATGAACCTACTTTAATTGGGAGATCCACCTATCCGTGTACCATCCTTTTTGACCCTTCAAAGGCTCAGACTATAATATCACTAGGTTTTAGCATAACCCCTTTACAATCCAGTCTTTCCAGAGCACCCCTTGATGAGAAATTCAGCAAGGAACCCGTATCAATCAATACATAAGCTAAGTTAGTGCCCCTGCATTCAGTAGAGACATATAGGCCCTTGTTATGGTTCCTTCCTTCAGGGGTTAAGTCGGCATCAGAAAAGCCTAGCCCATTGTCAGTAGTTAGGCTAGCAACATAACTTCCAAATTGATCGGCAATGATTTCTTGTGGCACGTGAGAAGACTTTAAGAACTTTACTAAAGCATGTGCATGGGCTTCGGAACATAATAATAGGGATAACATGGAGATTTTAGAGGGGGTCTGCCCCAGTTGTTCAACAATCTTGTAATCACTTTTCATCATTATTTTAAATACCTCCTCCAACTCTTGTCTGGAGGTATTGTTAGTGGTAAGTTCCTTAGGTTCCTTCGTTTGAGAAGGCTCCATCATTTTCTCTTTGCCCCGAGCCTCAGTAGTTGACTCGGTCGCAGTAACTCGAACTAGTGTAGCAGTAGTCTTTGGAGAAAATTCCAAAGAGAAAACCCTTCCGCTTCTAGTAACCTTACTGGTCCCAGAAATATTATCAATATTAGGATCAACAACTTCAGTACCTTCATTCTCAATAGTCAATTGTTCTTGCTTGATGCCGTGGTAGTACACCTCGGCTCTATAGTTCCAAGGGATACCTTTATCCGAAGAATATGGAATAGGACCGGGTGTGGTAATTATCATAGGAGAAGATTTAGGTTTGGTAATGATCCTTATAAGACCCTTGGAAGTGATCCTGATAGGTGTGCTGGATATTACAGATACCTCTTCCAGCTCTAAGTCTTGCAACAAATTCTCAACAGACGAAATCTTCTCAACCAAAATTAGGTGATTATCCATTAGATGCTAAATATCTTCTTCCAGCAACTTGCAGCCATTTGGTTGGGCTGCACAGCAGTAACATCTTTCAATGCAACCTAGAAATAAACCAGCCTGCAGTAGATTCTTCTTGATAATAGGGAGGGGAGTAACCAATTCACTTACAACAGAGATATACCAACCATCATCAATAGCACTAATTCCTTTGTCATGCTTAGGCATTGGTGCAGTAATTACATTCGGGGTTTCAGGTGGATCAAACTTAATCTCTTTATTGTTGATCATGTCTTGAATTTTGTTCTTCAAGGCCCACCAGCTATTGGTGTCGTGCCCGGGGCTATTGGAATGGTAGGCACATTTCACATTTGGATTATAACGAGGAGAGGAGGTGTTGGGATTTTGAGGAGGATCCCTCAGTGTAATTATCTTTGCTTTCAGTAAGTGTTGTAATGCCTGAGACAACAACATGTTGATATTTGTAAAGTGACTTCTAGGTGTATCTGACCTATGCCGATTGCCTTACTGATGTTGTTGCGCTGGTGCAGGATTATAAATTAGCATTGCCCCCACAGATTGGTTGCGGTTACTTCTACCACAACCCTTTTGGACAGCATTAGCTTCCTTCTTACCGCTAAATTTCTTCTTTACAGTACTCAAAGACGCAACCACTTGAATCTTTGCACTTCAAATACCACTTTCAATTTGTTCCCCAATCAGAATTAATTCGGTAAAACTAGAAGAAGAAATTCAGATCAAATGATTAAAGAAAGTCCCTATCGAATTTCCCATGAACATATCAACCTGGTCCCTGTCAGACAGAGGAGGTTGAACTCTTCCAGCAAGATCTCTCTATTTCTGGGCATATTCTTTAAACCCTTCATTCAATCTCATAGTCATACTTTGTAGTTGCACACGAGTTAGTGCAAGGTCAGCACAATATTGATACTGCTTGTAAAAAGAAGCAACCATGTCTTCCCAAGTGCGAATGTTGGTTCCTTCCAGCTGATAAAACCATTCTAGTTGTCTCCTAGATAAGCTCTCTTGAAAGAAGTGAACCCATAATTTTCTGTCAGCAGTATGGGGTTGGATCTTCCAAACATAAAACCGCAGATGAAGCTTAGGACAATACACACCATCATATTTTGCAAAGACAGGGACCTTGAACTTGTGAGGGATAATAACCCCTGAGACAAGCCCCGGCCCTTCAAAATCCAGCCCAGGCACTTTCTGTATCTCCATAGCATTAAGTCGATCTTCCAGTTGCTTGTATCTGTCATCAGCGAGAGGATATTGTTCAGCATAATATTCTTCATCAGAATCTTGGCCAGAACCAAGGTTGTTATTCTCTTCAGCTTTCACACTCTTGTCATCTTCTTCTTGGTTATCATCTTCATTTAATGGGACCTCAAAATCTAGAGCCCTTTTTACCGGACCTTTGAATCATCTACCCTTATTAAGAAAGACAGTTGGCTTCTTAGTCTTCTTTTTATTCCCTTTTGTGATGAGGGTCTTCAGTTCGTCTTGTCCCTTAGCTAAGTCCAAAAACATTTGCTAAAACTGAGTGTTCTGAGCTTGAAGTTCTTTCACAGTTTGTTTTAGGGCCATCTTTTACTGAAATAAATAGTAAGAAGATGAGAAAACGTGTACTGGGAAAATACCTGTTAATGTAATGACATGCATGATATGTGGATACAATGTTTTCAAGGATCTCGTGGGATAAACAAAAAATAGTGTGTTAGAAGTTGAGTTTGGTTGCAGCTTTGACTAAAGAACTTTGCGTTTTTTAATGTCCTTCTATGAGAATCAAGCTCACCATGTCGAGTGGGTCCTATCGTTTGACTCAAGATAACATACTTCAGTCTTTGACAACATTTGGTTAGAGAAAAATAAATCCCCTTTCCCCTTGCTAGACGTCTAGTTCAGGATAACCTGCATCATAGGCCCTTGATATCATTGAAATGATCAGTGAAAATGATATGGTATGATGTCATGATGTCATGTTTGAAGAGATAACAAACACAAACAAAGCACACAAGAGCCTTAGGTTCAAGTCTTGCATGGGGTTCGTAGGTAAGTACCCTCTTGAAGTTTAGTTGGCTCAACCAGTCCTAAGAATAGTAATCGGGTTCTAGGAGTCTCATATCACCGATCTTTCCCACAGGCATTGTTTCACCGTGCAAATGACTTGCCACCGAAATATCCCGAGAATCGAATCTCAATGAGTGTAACATCAATTATCAACGAACTTTAGACTGCACCAAAGCCGTCCATCTCACTACCTTATAATGGCTAAGTTAGGCCAGTTAAGATTCTAAAGGTTAGTTGGTGCTTATGACACCACGCGGCAGCCTAGTATTCTCCTCGATTGACTCGAGTGACACCAGTACAAACCAAAGTGTTGCACTAATGTAGCCATCACTTCAACCAATCGATCTACGCCGTAAAATTTCCATGATCTATAGCTACTTACCTAGGGTCTCCAGATCCGGGTATAAGATCTATAGCTACTTACCTAGGGTCACCAAATGTAAAACAAACAATTCAAACAAAGCAGATAAAATGATCTAACTCTAAGGTAACCCCTCTTTTAGCATTTCCCCAACAGAGTCATCAGTTCTTAATAAGGTGGGAGAACTGACTTGTTTTGCGTTTTATCACAAATGTTGCAGATAGCAAGAGTCGCCATCGATTTTTCTTTTATCCAACAAGGAAGGGGTGAAAAGAACAAGAAAAACCTTTTTCGATTTTGAGTTCGGGAGGTAGGTTATGAAAAGGGAAGGTGTTAGCACCCTTTTCATCTGTAGTTATCTACAGACTCTTAATCGCTAGCTCACTTTGTTTTTGAAAATGCTTTGTGTTGTGTGTTTGAAAAATATTTTGAAATGCCAATTGTAAGGCAAGAATTTGTAATGATTCTCGTATCTGTCCTCGAGAACGTGTACAAAGTGTTTTAAAAATATTTCGAAAGTGTTTGTGTGAAATGTTTTTGTTTATAAAAAGCTTTGTGAGCAAGCAATTAATAGCGTTCTACCTACTCAAAGGTATTTCTTGTACTTTCCCTTTCCTTTAGATAGTGTTATCCTACCATTAGTTAGCAGGAAGTCCTATCTTTGGATGTGAAGGGACAGGCGTGGGTCATCGTACAATCATCAAAGGCAACTGCTAATCTTGTTGCATCAAATATTGAATATGCTTGTGTTGATGCTTATGAAGAAGGAAAGGGTTGCTGGATAGTGTAATATGATCATAATGCTTGTTGGGGAGGTGGCGTCTTCTACTACAAGGATAGTTTGTGTGAATCATGATCTTGTGTAGTAAGCTATCTGAACACAGTTGTTTGGGAGTATGTGAGAAACTTCAAAACAAGTGTGCATGACTTCTTACCTATACAAAGAGTCATGATGTTTTGTGTGTATTCTTAAGGATCTAGAGTATCCGGGATTGAGTCTACATGGTATGAGTGTGTTCAGAATGGGGAGTTGAGTACTTTTCTATGGATTTTTGTTGCATTGGTGAGGCCCTGATGAAGCTTGCGTGCTATTCAGGCTTGTGGAGATTTTTGTACCTCGTATGAGGTTGTGATGTCAGACAAGTTGTTGTGACATGTAGCTATTAGATGTAGTTATTTATGTTCTTAACGGGGTCTATATGGTTCCAACCATGTAAAGTTGTGTTGTACTATCCAACTCCAAGAGACAATATGTTTGTTTGGGGGAATTTATTTTTCTCTCTGCAGATTTGGGTATGACTCAAATGAAGCTTCGAGTTATGTATGGGAATTTCATACATGATGTCTTAACATCATGGTAGATTTCTCTAATTCTGAGTGAAAAGAGTTCTCTTGAAGGATGTGTTTCCCTCAAGGCTGACAAGGAAATATTATGGACGGTGCTATCAGGAGGAAGTATGGCACATGTTTCTCATTATGAATGAATGTTGCATTTGTGTTCTTTTGTTTTGGTTTTGCATTAGCATTACTTTAATGTGCTAATGTGCCACTGGGGTTTGTTTTTGTTTAGTTGCTTCCTTTGTCATATTATGGATAAAAGGGGGGAGAAGTGTGTGTGTGTGTGTGTGTGTGTGTGTGTGTGTGTGTGTGTGTGTGTGTGTGTGTGTGTGTGTATGTGTGTGCATTAACCACTGATTGTTGGCTTCTATAAAGGAGGGAGAATTTATAATTCTCTAATGTGCTAGCAGGTGTTGAGGGGGAGTTCCTGCTATCCTAGATTGGAGGGCTCTGAAGTGATGTCAGACATGGTGTCTTGACATCATGGTGTTGAGAATTTAGTTTTTCTATTTGTTGCAATTATGCTTAGTATATTGAATAACTACTAAATGGTTCTCTATTTGTTATTGCTCATAACTTTGTTGTTATCTTTCTACTGTTGTGCCACTGATGTGCGTGTTTGATTTATTTTCAATCATGTTTATGATTTGTTTTATGAGCAAGGATTATTTGGTTGTTTTAGCCAAAATTTGCAAAAGGGGGAGATTGTTATTTTCCTGAAATTATGATTGGCATGAATTTTGGTAAAACTAACTTTTCAGCAGTATGTTAAACAAGATGTTTCAAATTTCATATTCAAAATGTCGAATGTGATTTCCTAACCAGAAGTATAGGACATATGGTCTGTTACAGTTTTGTAGTTTGGAAAATATTTCACCTTGCAGATTCAACATGTCGAATGTGATGTCCTAACCAGAAGAGAAGAACATCTGGTCTATTACATTTTTTTAGTTTGGAAGATGTTTCAACTTGCTATTTGAACATGTCGAATGAGATGTCCTAACCATAAGTATAGGATATCAGGTCTTTTACAGCTGACAATTTGGATTTAATTGTTGTGATTTAATTACTGAACATTCTAGGAATATTTAGTAATCTTCGGTGGCATCCGAGATTGATAAATCAGAGATTTTATGTTGGTATTCAAGATATTAAAATTTCTAAATAGGGAGACTGTTGTACCCCAAAATTTGCCCTCCCATATTCTTCAAGAAATTGCTAAGCCATGCTTCAAAATTCCCCCAAGGGTTGCACAGTATAAGGGCCTCCTAAACAGTCAAGATTAGGGTTTTGGTTCTGATCAAGAAAATGAAGTTTCAAAGAGTCCAATCAAGTCTCACATGCCTATAAATGTGGTCAAGCATCCTCATACCAAGTTTCAAGTCTTTCAGCACAAAATTGCACAGTCAAAACCCTAATTGCACTACAGTCAACTGTAGGGGTAAAATGGTCATTTGGCAGTCAAAAGTTCAAATTTTTGGTCAACATGTCATTTTGAAGCCACAAACATCATTTGATCAATGCTTGATCATGATTCTCAAAGCTTGGCTCAAAAATCATCAAGATGCAAAAGTTTCCTTATTTGGACAGCTGAAAAAGTCAACTGTAAATTGACCAGGGCATAACTTTCACATGGATTATCAGAAAAATTCCATCCAAAGCACATTTTGAAGAGAAAGACATTTCATACAACTCATCTTCATACTTCAAGTCCAAGAGATGCTCTCACAAAAAGTTATCAATTTCAACATTATAGGTCATTTTCAAAAGTCAACAAAAAGGGACTTTAAGTCAAAGGCTAGAACTTGAGATTGGTAAATCAAAATGACATGGGACCAAAGGCATTCGTTAGAGGACTCAAAGACCTTTCCAAAATGTCCAATAACATGAGCAAAGCTTAAAAATTGAGCAAGTTATGCCTTGTGGAAGTTGGGAAATTTTTGGATATTTTGAAAAGTCAACATTGATTCAAATGACCTAAAATTGCTAATGGGCCCATTTTTCTTCCACAATTCATTATCCAAGGCATGTGCACGACCACTTGGCCCAAAGGGAAGTATTTCTTCATTTTTTATTCATTTATTTGAATTTTTATTAATAATAATTCATTTAAATTAATTAAATATATGAAAAATATAAAAACCTAATGTTCCAAATCTTTTTGTGCACATAATATCTCTAATATTTCGTGCAAAGCAAATTAGGGAAGAATTAGGATGATTGGATATGATTGAGAGCTCAAATTGCATGAAAAAGATTTGAAAGTTATGGCATAAAAAATCAAATATTCCTTCATCAATTCATGGATCTTTTGGATCAAATTCCTTGACCTAATTGTTCCACACATATATACAAAGCAAACCCTCATGCTCTTGCTCTCCAGGCTGCGCCATATCAAGAGAACACAACTTGACTTTTTCACAAAAAAGCAAAAATCTGAAAACATACTTGCAAGTCAATTCAAGCCTCCAAACTTATTCCATTAGCTTGCCAGGGTTGCCAGTAAACGATTCCAATCAAAAACTTAGCCCCATACTCAAATAATTGGTAATTCGAGGGTGAACTGTATCGCTCTTTTTTGCATAATCGTATTCTATTATTTAGACCATATCATTGCATTTTATTCATGAATTTGTACTAATGAGTCTTTTCTGAAGCTAACGGTGTGCTCCAATTGAATTTTCATCACCCATAGGCAAATCTGCCATTATTGTTTTCTAGGGTTTTACAAGCTACGAATTGGGGGTTTCTTGGTCCTGTAAAATTAGCAAACCACAATGCCATGGTTGAAACTAGCAGGCTTGGACGAAAAGAATGAGACCATCGCGCCTAATTTATGAAGCCCCAGGGGCTAATCGCTATTTTCTAATAGGTTGTCTATAGGAACGGTGTAAAACTGTTGCTGATTGCTTTCTTATTTTCAGGAAAATTAAGCCAACGAAGAAGACGCTTAGGTGGCGAGGTCTGGCTGGTTCATTTGAATTTTTGCGCGCAAAATCCACTAACGCGTTGTTTCATATTATAATATTTGTTGGTTATCTAATATATTGAAAGCGCGTTTGGAGCAGTTGGCAAGGCATTGGAGTGGTGACATTCAGGACCTGGGTTCGATCCCAGGTCCCCACTCTTTCATATTATTTTTCTTTCAACCATTATCCTATGCAGGTTCACTATGAAGGAACATCATGTATCCACAAGATCTGGCTTGCCACGCATGCACTAAGATCAATCCAAAGGACATGATTTGAAGACCATCATGAATATTAGTCAAGGGAGATACACGCTGGCGCAAAAGTCAACAAGGCCAATGGTTGATGGGCCTGAATTACTAAGGCTTTACCCTCCAATTTGGGGCAGACCCCCTAGGTTTGCAAGTTTTTTATTGTTCTTTATTGTTTCTTTATTATTTCTATTTTCTTTCAATTATTGTTTTGTTTGATTAATTTAATATTTTCAAAAAAATACAAAAAAAAACAATTAAAAAAAATCAGAAAAGAGAAAAAATATAATAAATATTTTATTTTAGTATGTATATTTTGTAAATAAATTCATAAATTAATTAGTTTTAAATTACGTTTTAATTTTAACTTTTTTAATAAAAATCTAAAAAATATAGAATTAGGGTTTAATTAATTTTCATCTTTTTTCTTTTATTCCATAATAATTAAATATTAGATATTTATTTTGTAATTAAATTGCATGTAAAATAATTAGGGTTAATATTAGGTTTTAATCTTCTTTTTTTTTAATAAATTAAAAATTGTAGAATTAGGTTTAATTTTAATTAATTCTTTTTTTTCATTAAAATCTTAAAATACTAAAAAATACCAAAAACATTTCCTTTTAATTTTTTTAATTTTAATTAATTCATCGTTTAATTTAATTTTGCAAAAAAGGGTCCAACGCCCTCGTTTCGATTTAATTCGCGCATACTTGTTTCTTTTTCTTCATAATATTTATGTATCTCTCCCAAGGCCTTGTAATTAACTTCTCGCACTTTATCTTTATTTCCTTATTTATTTTTCTGTCAAATCGGGTCCTGGTTTAATTTTGGCGATGTGGACCCGCGCCTTTTGTAATAGCTTAGAACTTTTACTTTTCTCGCATTTTTAACTGTTAAATCAAGGCATGAAAGAATGTGTGGACAAATAAAAACAAACGCTAGATCACCAATAACATGACAAAAGACAAAAATACTTGAAAACGACACACAAATCACACACCACCCCTAGGGTACGCCTTACTGTTGCCTTGCCTCGAAAGGTGATCGTCGAGTAGAGGATGTCTTAGTAAGTCCTCATGATCCGGGAACCTGGCATGAGGGTAGCTTCTAAGGTGTCTTCCCATTGCTCTGGTGATCACCATGTCCCGAACCTCGAATTGACCCGAACACCTCCAACGGTGGTGCTACCTACCTCTCAATGGTGGGATGGCATTACTTTAAAGGACATTTACACAGACGAATTCCTTAGGGTAGGTAGACGACTCTAGATACTTGCTCTAAACTTCAAAACAAATCAAAAAAATACTTTTCACACCAACACATTTTCAAAAAGCTTTCGAAAGCAATTTTTCAAACACTCTTGAGGACAGATACAAGAGTCGAACTGGAATTTTCAAAGAAACTTTTTTAAAACCCACAGTTGAAAAGCAAACAAACCATTTTGAAAACACAAGTGAGCAAGTATCTAAGAGCCCATGGATAACCATAGATAGAAAGGGTGCTAACACCTTCCCTTTCTATAACCTACCTCCCGAACCGAGAGCAATCTCTATAAGGAATTTTTCTGTGCTTTTGTCCTTTCCATTTGGAGAAAATAAAAGACGGTGGCGACTCTTGCTTCCGCGACATTTCGCGAACCAGCGTTAAACAGTCAGTTCCAGATCCACCGATCACAGAATTGGCAACTCTGCTGGGGACATCTTATAAAGTGAGGTGTACCTTAGGGCTAGTTCATAACTGTGTTTTCAATTGTTTTCCTTGTGTGCTTTAAATTGTGGGTTGCTTGGGAGTTCTATAGATCCTAACCCGGATCTGGGGATACCTTTCTTAGAAAGTAGCAACAAGGCTGTGAGGGAACTGTGCGGGGTATACCGACATGGTTGAAACAGTCTGCTACGTTGATGTGGCACTTTGGTGTGTACCGGTAACCCTTGAGTTCAGTCAAGGAGAGTACGGGGCCTCCGCATGGTGTCATGAAGCATCAACAGACCTTAGGAACCTTAATTGAACTATCTTGGCCTCTTTAGGGTAGTGAGATAACTGACTTTGGTGCAGTCCGAGGTTGGTTGATACTCGATACTACACTCAATTGAGGGTTGCTTTCCTGGAATATTTCGGTCGCCAGTTCAGTGGCTAAATCGAAACGATGAACAATGAAAGCAATCCAGTGATATTGGGACCCTTAGAACCCGGTTACTTCTAATAGGACAGGTTGAGCCCACCAACTTCAAGAGGGTAGTACCCCAAACTTCATGCTGGCCTAAACTCTAAGGGCTCTTTTGTGTGACTTGTGTGCCTTTGTACTTGACTATATGCATGCTTGTTACCTGACACCTGTTTCTTGCAGGTTTTAGTTTGTAGTCCTTAATTAGGACTCATAACAGGGTTTACTGAATTTCCTACAGGTTTTCGTTTTAGTCCTTAACCGGGGCTCATAACAAGGTTTACCAAGTTTCTTGCAGGGTTTGTTTTAGTCCTTAATTGGGACTCCTAACAGAGTGTATTGAGTTTCTTGCAGGTTTTGGTTTGCAGTCCTTAATTGGGACTCGTAATAGGGTTTACCTACATTACCCCATAGCATGACATCATACCATTGCATACATCTTCACCCATTTCAAGGATCTCAAGGGCTTGTGATGCAGGTCATGATGAACCAACTGTCCAGCAAGGGGCAAAGGGGATTTATTTTCCTCTAGACAAGGTTGTCAGGGGCTATGACCCACTGGATATGGTGAGCCTTTGACCCTTGAAGAAGGACTCTCAACAACATGAAGTACCTTCAATCAAGTTACCAGTTTCCAACTCTAACAATTTGTTTACCCCTCGAGGTCCTTGAAATCATTGCATGCATATCATACATAACAGGTACCCTTTCTCTGCAGGTTGCTTACCTTCTTCGCTGTTTATTTCAGCAGTCTCGTCATGAATCCTAAATCCTCAACCGAGCACACTATCAAGGCCCTCCAGGCTCAGAACGCCCAGTTCCAAGGGCTGATCATGAATTTGACCCAGGGGCAACAAGATCTGAAGGCTCTGCTCTTGAAGAAGGAAAAGAAGAAGAAGAGGACTGTTTTGTTCAGCCCTAGACGCAGATCTGGGAACACCCTGCAAGATGAAGCTGAGAGGACGACTCCATCTGTGGGGAAAGGCAGTCATCAAGAGGAAAGGGTTCCCAGTCCAGTGGTCTCCGACAATGAGACAGATTTCAATGACGAACAGTACCCTCCGGCTGAGGATAGGTACAAACAGTTGGAAGACCGGCTAAGTGCCATGTTGATACAAAAGGTGCCCGGCCTGGACTTCGAAGATCTAGGTCTGTCTTCTGGGGTAGTGATCCCGCACAAATTCAAGGCACCTGCCTTTGCAAAGTACGACGGGGCATCCTGTCCAAAGCTGCATCTCAGGTCATACATGAGGAGGATCCAGCCCTACACGGCCGACAGGAACTTATGGATCCACTTTTTCCAGGAGAGTCTTTCAGGGACTCAACTTGACTGGTTCTATCAACTGAATGGAGCCAACATTCGCAGCTGGGAGGACTTGGCCAATGCTTTCTACAAGCAGTACCAGTACAATGCCGACCTTGCTCCCACGCGCACTCAGCTTCAGGCAATGTCTATGGGTGCAGGTGAAGGTTTCAAAGAATATGCTCAAAAATGGAGGGACCTTGCTGGAAGGGTGCAACCACCTCTGACTGACCGCGAGCTCGTCGACATGTTCTTGGGGACCCTGTCTGGTCCATTCTTCAACCACCTGATTGGGAATTCTGCTGCTGGGTTTACAGATCTTATCTTGACCGGGGAAAGAATAGAAGCTGGCATCAAGTCAAGGAAAATACAGAATAGTGACTCCTCGAACACTGAGAATAAACCATCCAAGAGAGAATCTAGTGTTGTCAACGCAGTAACTATTGCAAAGCCGGCCGGTGCTCCTCAGCGTCACAATCAACAAAGGGAAGAAAGACCTAAGAGGCAATTTACTCCCCTCGGCATGACCTTATCACAGATATTGCCACAGCTGCTGGAAACCAAGTTGGTAACTCTCATGGATCCCCCGAAGAATCCTAACAGGACACCTTCAAGGTACAATCCCAATGCTCGCTGTGCCTATCATTCTGACAGCCCGGGGCATGCTACAGATGACTGTTGGACTTTGAGAAATAGGGTTCAAGATCTGATTGACGCAAGGGAAGTCCAGCTCGACTCTCCAGAGGCTCCCAACGTGATCACTGCTTCCATGCCAAAACATGGCTTGGATAGAAAGCACTTTTTTGTTCATTTGAATTCAAGTTGTAATTTTCTTTTGATTGTTCAAACATTTACTCATGTTAAACATTGTTATTTCATTAATGCATCGCATATGTCTGTTTTGAAGCAATATATTCGTATTCATTATACGCAAATTATTTTCATATTTTTTTCTGATGTCAACTCTTGATCTAAAATTCTAAGCCTCTTGAGGGAGGATGACGAAAACGATACCACGATCTTTACAGTATGCTTTTGAACAGACCCCGCTGATGAGGTACAGGCATTGTTTCAATTCCTAAACACTGGAGTTATAAGGAAGATAATCCCTCGTCAACCCCTCTGAGCCAAAGAAGTAGGAGTTTTTCTTTTTGAAATTTAAAACCCTTAATCATAACCTGGGGCAGGGTAGTCTCTCAGTTGATCCAAGTGCATAACGAATGGCACCAAAGAGGTCCTTACAAAACAAAAGACAGTGATGGTTCCGAACAATCATACAGACAGGCAGTCATTACTTCTCAAAATAAAAACCCATTAAGTCAAAACCTATGAAGGAGACTTACAAAACTGGGGCATCCCGCTGACTGTAATTCCAAAAAGAAACAGTTCAGGCAAAAAACAGGGATAATGAAAGAAAATGAAAGAGGTCTTACAAACCCTAAACCAAACAAAAATGACTGCCTATTCAAATAAACGTTCAACATACGAACCATCACTGGAATTTCAGAGCAAAGACTCAAACAAGGTCTAACGCACGATCAGCTGAGTTTAGGTTTGAAGAACATCACGAAGAGCGGGGTGGTACAAATAATTTGAGCCTTTATCCTTTGTTTCTTAAACCGTGAACCAGACCACGCTACAACCCTTAAAAGTCCTAGCTGAAGCATGGGTTAGTTCGAAAGCATACTGTTACCAAAGGTATCCTGACTCCTTAAGGCTTGCTATAAAATATTGAGTTGACATCACATTTTACAAAATTTGCTGGTTTTACTGAAAAATGCATTTTTCAAAAACTTCAAGACAGACATAAGCTTTGCATTTTTAACATAACTTTGTTTGCATATGACTTTTTGTTTGAACATCATAGAAATTCGCACGACGAATGCCTAATTAACAAAAGCACCTCCAATCAAGGGGCATGACCTGATCATTGTCCATCATCTGGGGCAGTCCAGTCAAGATTCAAGGAATCTCTCAAGATGCCAAACAGCCAGGGGCAAACTTCCGCCTGAGCCACTTGGGGCATTGGACATGAATTCCCAGCAACAAATCTTGCATGACCAAACATCTTCTGGTAGCGTGGCAACACAATAACAGGGGCACCTCCCTACATCCTGAGAGCATGGACATAGTCGGAAAAAATACTACGCGTAATCAAAGACCCGCTAGGTTGACACACCTAGGCAAAAATAAGGGCTTCCCGGCGAACCAAAAGGGTTCGGGCAAAAATAAGGGATGAAATGAAAAAAATTTGTACACCCGGCAAGTCGAAAACCTGAAAAGGCGGCTTGGGAAAAAATGGGTATCCCGGTGGACTGAAAACCCGAAAGGGCGGTCCAGGCAAAAATTAGGAATCAAAGCGTACGACTATGTCCCGGTATCTCTCACTTGCCTACCAGAAGAAGATTTATCAAACGGCAGTCATCAAACACTTTCACAGGTACCTTCTTCTCCAACAGAAACTGGGGCAATAATGAGTTGTCTAAATGATCCGGTTGCCCTGTCCACCGAGGCGCCATGGTAAGTTCAGCTGAAGAATGCGACCAAGATACCTTCACTCCCTGTAGAGCGAACGCGTCTCCCCGGTTTTATTCAAAGGTTATTTCTCCACCAGAGCTTATAACTGGATTATCCTCAGCTAAAAGCCACGGAAAGATCGTCCTCGGCAAAGTTCTTCTTATTCCCCAACGGAGTTCATTAAAACTTCCAACAGAGCACAACAACGGTATCCCCAGCGGAGTTATCCTCATCAATCTCAGCGAAGTATCTCTTCCCACAGAGTAATTCCCCGCAGAGTAATCTCTTCGCCAAGTTTATTCCCCAACGGAGTTATCTTCTCCGACCGGTATTCTTGCAATCATCATCCCTAACAGAAACGAAGAATCTCACTCTTCAACCTCAGCCCAGGATTTGACTTCCCGGCATCCGTCAAGGATCTATTTTCCTAGACGCAGATACATTCATAAACATCACATTGTTATACATCATGATACATACATATACGCATCATATCATACAATCTCATGTGTTGAAAAATATTATTGCTTGATCCATATCATGCATTGCATATGACTGACCTTTACCTTTCAGGAAGGATACAGTTAAAAGATCAGCTATGTAGACGAATACAGTCAAAAGAGACCAACCCAGTCAAAGAATACAAATCCAGTTAAATCAATGCCTAAAGATTTCTCTGATACAACCCGTCGTTACAGACACTCGTCATTATAGACACTCGTCGTTATAGACACTCATCGTTATAGACACTCGTCGTTATAGACACTCGTCGTTATAGACACTCGTCGTTATAGACACTCGTCGTTATAGACACTCGTCGTTATAGACACTCGTCGTTATAGACACTCGTCATTATAGACACTCGTTGTTATAGACACTCGTCGTCATAGACACTCGTCGTTATAGACACTCGTCGTTATAGACACTCGTCGTTATAGACAGTCGTCGTCATAGACACTCGTCGTTATAGACACTCATCGTTATAGACACTCGTCGTGATAGACACTCGTCGTTATAGACACTCGTCGTGATAGACACTCGTCGTGATAGACACTCGTCGTTATAGACACTCGTCGTGAAAGACACTCGTCGTTATAGACACTCGTCGTTATAGACACTCGTCGTTACAGACACTCGTCCTTATAGACACTTGTTGTTATAGACACTCGTCGTTATAGACACTCGTCGTTATAGACACTCGTCGTTATAGACACTCGTCGTCATAGACACTCGTTGTTATAAACACTCGTCGTTATAGACACTCATCGTTATAGACACTCATCGTTATAGACACTCGTCGTTATAGACACTCGTCGTTATAGACACTCGTCGTTATAGACACTCGTTGTTATAGACACTCGTCGTTATAGACCACTCGTCCATAAGGATAACCGGTCAGTAGAGACAACTCACCAACCTTACTAATTCCAGACCCGATTTCTGTATCTTGCCAGGGTGTATCTGTTGAAGACATTTCAAGGCCTTCTCTAGTCCAGTTAAATCGACCCCAAACAGATTTTTCTGATGAAGACTCAGTAGAAGTTATCCAGGTTTTTCTCCAATGTCCGCTTTTGAGATTATAATTTCCTATGGTTCTCTCCCCAACGGTGTGGAGATGATAATCCCATTCCAGGTTTTTCTCAAACGTCCGCTTTTGAGATTATAATTTCCTATGGTTCTCTCCCCAACGATGCGGAGATGATAATTCCTACCAAGATTCTCTCAACAACTGTTGTTGAAGCTGAAGTTATCCAAGGTTCTCTCACCGTTCATGCTGAGGTAGTAACCACCCCTGGTTCATTCATCACCGTTTGAAGATCCAGACTCAGCTCCTGTAACCAGTCAGGACACATCTATATCAAGCATCTGAAAACCAGCTCCTGCAACATGTCAGGTACTCATTTTTCTTTTGCAGGTATGCAAGTTCTCGCTAAGGAATCTCTTACGCGATCAACATTCAGATGGAATCTATAAGCCCATCATCCTATTCATCAACCTCTAAATGGCATCTATAAGCCCATTCCATCATCACACTTCTACTATGTGAGCGCAAATTTCTGGGCACTTTAGTGTTCAATCATCTTCCACCCTCGGACTACGAAAGGCACATCAGCCAATCTGCATCCTCAGGTCTAAGAAGATTGAACAGGGGCAACTGTTGTACCCAAAAATTTGCCCTCCCATATTCTTCAAGAAATTGCCAAGCCATGCTTCAAAATTCCCCCAAGGGTTGCACAGTATAAGGGCCTCCTAAACAGTCAAGATTAGGGTTTTGGTTCTGATCAAGAAAATGAAGTTTCAAAGAGTCCAATCAAGTCTCACATGCCTATAAATGTGGTCAAGCATCCTCATACCAAGTTTCAAGACTTTCAGCACAAAATTGCACAGTCAAAACCCTAATTGCACTACAGTCAACTGTAGGGGTAAAATGGTCATTTGGCAGTCAAAAGTTCAAATTTTTGGTCAACATGTCATTTTGAAGCCACAAACATCATTTGATCAATGCTTGATCATGATTCTCAAAGCTTGGCTCAAAAATCATCAAGATGCAAAAGTTTCCTTATTTGGACAGCTGAAAAAGTCAACTGTAAATTGACCAGGGCATAACTTTCACATGGATTATCAGAAAAATTTCATCTAAAGCACATTTTGAAGAGAAAGACATTTCCTACAACTCATGTTCATACTTCAAGTCCAAGAGATGCTCTCACAAAAAGTTATCAATTTCAACATTATAGGTCATTTTCAAAAGTCAACAAAAAGGGACTTTAAGTCAAAGGCCATAACTTGAGATTGGTAAATCAACATGACATGGGACCAAAGGCATTGGTTATATGACTCAAAGACCTTTCCAAAATGTCCAAGAACATGAGCAAAGCTTAAAAATTGAGCAAGTTATGCCTTGTGGAAGTTGGGAAATTTTTGGATATTTTGAAAAGTCAACATTGATTCAAATGACCTAAAATTGCTAATGGGTCCATTTTTCTTCCACAATTCATTATCCAAGGCATGTGCACGACCACTTGGCCCAAAGGGAAGTATTTCTTCATTTTTTATTCATTTATTTGAATTTTTATTAATAATAATTCATTTAAATTAATTAAATATATGAAAAATATAAAAACCTAATGTTCCAAATCTTTTTGTGCACATAATATCTCTAATATTTCGTGCAAAGCAAATTAGGGAAGAATTAGGATGATTGGATATGATTGAGAGCTCAAATTGCATGAAAAAGATTTGAAAGTTATGGCATAAAAAATCAAATATTCCTTCATCAATTCATGGATCTTTTGGATCAAATTCCATGACCTAATTGTTCCACACATATATACAAAGCAAACCCTCATGCTCTTGCTCTCCAGGCTGCGCCATATCAAGAGAACACAACTTGACTTTTTCACAAAAAAGCAAAAATCTGAAAACATACTTGCAAGTCAATTCAAGCCTCCAAACTTATTCCATTAGCTTGCCAGGGTTGCCAGTAAACGATTCCAATCAAAAACTTAGCCCCATACTCAAAGAATTGGTAATTCGAGGGTGAACTGTATCGCTCTTTTTTGAATAATCGTATTCTATTATTTAGACCATATCATTGCATTTTATTCATGAATTTGTACTAATGAGTCTTTTCTGAAGCTAACGGTGTGCTCCAATTGAATTTTCATCACCCATAGGCAAATCTGCCGTTATTGTTTTCTAGGGTTTTACAAGCTACGAATTGGGGGTTTCTTGGTCCTGTAAAATTAGCAAACCACAATGCCATGGTTGAAACTAGCAGGCTTGGACGAAAAGAATGAGACCATCGTGCCTAATTTATGAAGCCCCAGGGGCTAATCGCTATTTTCTAATAGGTTGTTTATAGGAATGGTGTAAAACCGTTGCTGATTGCTTTCTTATTTTCAGGAAAATTAAGCCAACGAAGAAGACGCTTAGGTGGCGAGGTCTGACTGGTTCATTTGAATTTTTGCGCGCAAAATCCACTAACGCGTTGTTTCATATTATAATATTTGTTGGTTATCTAATATATTGAAAGCGCGTTTGGAGCAGTTGGCAAGGCATTGGAGTGGTGACATTCAGGACCTGGGTTCGATCCCAGGTCCCCACTCTTTCATATTATTTTTCTTTCAACCATTATCCTATGCAGGTTCACTATGAAGGAACATCATGTATCCACAAGATCTGGCTTGCCACGCATGCACTAAGATCAATCCAAAGGACATGATTTGAAGACCATCATGAATATTAGTCAAGGGAGATACACGCTGGCGCAAAAGTCAACAAGGCCAATGGTTGATGGGCCTGAATTAGTAAGGCTTTACCCTCCAATTTGGGGCAGACCCCCTAGGTTTGCAAGTTTTTTATTGTTCTTTATTGTTTCTTTATTATTTCTATTTTCTTTCAATTATTGTTTTGTTTGATTAATTTAATATTTTCAAAAAAATACAAAAAAAAACAATTAAAAAAAATCAGAAAAGAGAAAAAATATAATAAATATTTTATTTCAGTATGTATATTTTGTAAATAAATTCATAAATTAATTAGTTTTAAATTAGGTTTTAATTTTAACTTTTTTAATAAAAATCTAAAAAATATAGAATTAGGGTTTAATTAATTTTCATCTTTTTTCTTTTATTCCATAATAATTAAATATTAGATATTTATTTTGTAATTAAATTGCATGTAAAATAATTAGGGTTAATATTAGGTTTTAATCTTCTTTTTTTTTAATAAATTAAAAATTGTAGAATTAGGTTTAATTTTAATTAATTCTTTTTTTTCATTAAAATCTTAAAATACTAAAAAATACCAAAAACATTTCCTTTTCATTTTTTTAATTTTAATTAATTCATCGTTTAATTTAATTTTGCAAAAAAGGGTCCAACGCCCTCGTTTCGATTTAATTCGCGCATACTTGTTTCTTTTTCTTCATAATATTTATGTATCTCTCCCAAGGCCTTGTAATTAACTTCTCGCACTTTATCTTTATTTCCTTATTTATTTTTCTGTCAAATCGGGTCCTGGTTTAATTTTGGCGATGTGGACCCGCGCCTTTTGTAATAGCTTAGAACTTTTACTTTTCTCGCATTTTTAACTGTTAAATCAAGGCATGAAAGAATGTATGGACAAATAAAAACAAACGCTAGATCACCAATAACATGACAAAAGACAAAAATACTTGAAAACGACACAGAAATCACACACCACCCCTAGGGTACGCCTCACTGTTGCCTTGTCTCGAAAGGTGATCGTCGAGTAGAGGATGTCTTAGTAAGTCCTCATGATCCGGGAACCTGGCATGAGGGTAGCTTCTAAGGTGTCTTCCCATTGCTCTGGTGATCACCATGTCCCGAACCTCGAATTGACCCGAACACCTCCAACGGTGGTGCTACCTACCTCTCAATGGTGGGATGGCATTACTTTAAAGGACATTTACACAGACGAATTCCTTAGGGTAGGTAGACGACTCTAGATACTTGCTCTAAACTTCAAAACAAATCAAAAAAATACTTTTCACACCAACACATTTTCAAAAAGCTTTCGAAAGCAATTTTTCAAACACTCTTGAGGACAGATACAAGAGTCGAACTGGAATTTTCAAAGAAACTTTTTTAAAACCCACAGTTGAAAAGCAAACAAACCATTTTGAAAACACCAGTGAGCAAGTATCTAAGAGCCCATGGATAACCATGGATAGAAAGGGTGCTAACACCTTCCCTTTCTATAACCTACCTCCCGAACCGAGAGCAATCTCTATAAGGAATTTTTCTGTGCTTTTGTCCTTTCCATTTGGAGAAAATAAAAGACGGTGCCGACTCTTGCTTCCGCGACATTTCGCGAACCAGCGTTAAACAGTCTGTTCCAGATCCACTGATCACAGAACTGACGACTCTGCTGGGGACATCTTATAAAGTGAGGTGTACCTTAGGGCTAGTTCATAATTGTGTTTTCAATTGTTTTCCTTGTGTGCTTTAAATTGTGGGTTGCTTGGGAGTTCTATAGATCCTAACCCGGATCTGGGGATACCTTTCTTAGAAAGTAGCAACAAGGCTGTGAGGGAACTGTGCGGGGTATACCGACATGGTTGAAACAGTCTGCTACGTTGATGTGGCACTTTGGTGTGTACCGGTAACCCTTGAGTTCAGTCAAGGAGAGTACGGGGCCTCCGCGTGGTGTCATGAAGCATCAACAGACCTTAGGAACCTTAATTGAACTATCTTGGCCTCTTTAGGGTAGTGAGATAACTGACTTTGGTGCAGTCCGAGGTTGGTTGATACTCGATACTACACTCAATTGAGGGTTGCTTTCCTGGAATATTTCGGTCGCCAGTTCAGTGGCTAAATCGAAACGATGAACAATGAAAGCAATCCAGTGATATTGGGACCCTTAGAACCCGGTTACTTCTAATAGGACAGGTTGAGCCCACCAACTTCAAGAGGGTAGTACCCCAAACTTCATGCTGGCCTAAACTCTAAGGGCTCTTTTGTGTGACTTGTGTGCCTTCGTACTTGACTATCTGCATGCTTGTTACCTGACACCTGTTTCTTGCAGGTTTTAGTTTGTAGTCCTTAATTAGGACTCATAACAGGGTTTACTGAATTTCCTACAGGTTTTCGTTTTAGTCCTTAACCGGGGCTCATAACAAGGTTTACCAAGTTTCTTGCAGGGTTTGTTTTAGTCCTTAATTGGGACTCCTAACAGAGTGTACTGAGTTTCTTGCAGGTTTTGGTTTGCAGTCCTTAATTGGGACTCGTAATAGGGTTTACCTACATTACCCCATAGCATGACATCATACCATTGCATACATCTTCACCCATTTCAAGGATCTCAAGGGCTTGTGATGCAGGTCATGATGAACCAACTGTCCAGCAAGGGGCAAAGGGGATTTATTTTCCTCTAGACAAGGTTGTCAGGGGCTATGACCCACTGGATATGGTGAGCCTTTGACCCTTGAAGAAGGACTCTCAACAACATGAAGTACCTTCAATCAAGTTACCAGTTTCCAACTCTAACAATTTGTTTACCCCTCGAGGTCCTTGAAATCATTGCATGCATATCATACATAACAGGTACCCTTTCTCTGCAGGTTGCTTACCTTCTTCGCTGTTTATTTCAGCAGTCTCGTCATGAATCCTGAATCCTCAACCGAGCACACTATCAAGGCCCTCCAGGCTCAGAACGCCCAGTTCCAAGGGCTGATCATGAATTTGACCCAGGGGCAACAAGATCTGAAGGCTCTGCTCTTGAAGAAGGAAAAGAAGAAGAAGAGGACTGTTTTGTTCAGCCCTAGACGCAGATCTGGGAACACCCTGCAAGATGAAGCTGAGAGGACGACTCCATCTGTGGGGAAAGGCAGTCATCAAGAGGAAAGGGTTCCCAGTCCAGTGGTCTCCGACAATGAGACAGATTTCAACGACGAACAGTACCCTCCGGCTGAGGATAGGTACAAACAGTTGGAAGACCGGCTAAGTGCCATGGAGATACAAAAGGTGCCCGGCCTGGACTTCGAAGATCTAGGTATGTCTTCTGGGGTAGTGATCCCGCACAAATTCAAGGCACCTGCCTTTGCAAAGTACGACGGGGCATCCTGTCCAAAGCTGCATCTCAGGTCATACATGAGGAGGATCCAGCCCTACACGGCTGACAGGAACTTATGGATCCACTTTTTTCAGGAGAGTCTTTCAGGGACTCAGCTTGACTGGTTCTATCAACTGAATGGATCCAACATCCGCAGCTGGGAGGACTTGGCCACTGCTTTCTACAAGCAGTACCAGTACAATGCCGACCTTGCTCCCACGCGCACTCAGCTTCAGGCAATGTCTATGGGTGCAGGTGAAGGTTTCAAAGAATATGCTCAAAAATGGAGGGACCTTGCTGGAAGGGTGTAACCACCTCTGACTGACCGCGAGCTCGTCGACATGTTCTTGGGGACCCTGTCTGGTCCATTCTTCAACCACCTGATTGGGAATTCTGCTGTTGGGTTTACAGATCTTATCTTGACCGGGGAAAGAATAGAAGCTGGCATCAAGTCAGGGAAAATACAGAATGGTGACTCCTCGAACACTGAGAAGAAACCATCCAAGAGAGAATCTAGTGTTGTCAACGCAGTAACTATTGCAAAGCCGGCCGGTGCTCCTCAGCGTCACAATCAACAAAGGGAAGAAAGACCTAAGAGGCAATTTACTCCCCTCGGCATGACCTTGTCACAGATATTGCCACAGCTGCTGGAAACCAAGTTGGTAACTCTCATGGATCCCCCGAAGAATCCTAACAGGACACCTTCAAGGTACAATCCCAATGCTCGTTGCGCCTATCATTCTGACAGCCCGGGGCATGCTACAGATGACTGTTGGACTTTGAGAAATAGGGTTCAAGATCTGATTGACGCAAGGGAAGTCCAGCTCGACTCTCCAGAGGCTCTCAACGTGATCACTGCTTCCATGCCAAAACATGGCTAGGATAGAAAGCACTTTTTTATTCATTTGAATTCAAGTTGTAATTTTCTTTTGATTGTTCAAACATTTACTCATGTTAAACATTGTTATTTCATTAATGCATCACATATGTCTGTTTTGAAGCAATATATTCGTATTCATTATACGCAAATTATTTTCATATTTTTTTCTGATGTCAACTCTTGATCTAAAATTCTAAGCCTCTTGAGGGAGGATGACGAAAACGATACCACGATCTTTACAATATGCTTTTGAACAGACCCCGCTGATGAGGTACAGGCATTGTTTCAATTCCTAAACACTGGAGTTATAAGGAAGATAATCCCTCGTCAACCCCTCTGAGCCAAAGAAGTAGGAGTTTTTCTTTTCGAAATTTAAAACCCTTAATCATAACCTGGGGCAGGGTAGTCTCTCAGTTGATCCAAGTGCATAACTAATGGCACGAAAGAGGTCCTTACAAATCAAAAGACAGTGATGGTTCCGAACAATCATACAGACAGGCAGTCATTACTTCTCAAAATAAAAACCCATTAAGTCAAAACCTATGAAGGAGACTTACAAAACTGGGGCATCCCGCTGACTGTAAT
Organism: Vicia faba; assembly: GCA_948472305.1. Lineage (NCBI taxonomy): Eukaryota > Viridiplantae > Streptophyta > Magnoliopsida > Fabales > Fabaceae > Vicia > Vicia faba. The sequence goes on from OX451741.1 coordinate 93,274,979, forward strand.
TCCAAAAAGAAACAGTTCAGGCAAAAAACAGGGATAATGAAAGAAAATGAAAGAGGTCTTACAAACCCTAAACCAAACAAAAATGACTGCCTATTCAAATAAACGTTCAACATACGAACCATCACTGGAATTTCAGAGCAAAGACTCAAACAAGGTCTAACAAACGATCAGCTGAGTTTAGGTTTGAAGAACATCACGAAGAGCGGGGTGGTACAAATAATTTGAGCCTTTATCCTTTGTTTCTTAAACCGTGAACCAGGCCACGCTACAACCCTTAAAAGTACTAGCTGAAGCATGGGTTAGTTCGAAAGCATACTGTTACCAAAGGTATCCTGACTCCTTAAGGCTTGCTATAAAATATTGAGTTGACATCACATTTTACAAAATTTGCTGGTTTTACTGAAAAATGCATTTTTCAAAAACTTCAAGACAGACATAAGCTTTGCATTTTTAACATAACTTTGTTTGCATATGACTTTTTGTTTGAACATCATAGAAATTCGCACGACGAATGCCTAATGAACAAAAGCACCTCCAATCAAGGGGCATGACCTGATCATTGTCCATCATCTGGGGCAGTCCAGTCAAGATTCAAGGAATCTCTCAAGATGCCAAACAGCCAGGGGCAAACCTCCGCCTGAGCCACTTGGGGCATTGGACATGAATTCCCAGCAACAAATCTTGCATGACCAAACATCTTCTGGTAGCGTGGCAACACAATAACAGGGGCACCTCCCTACATCCTGAGAGCATGGACATAGTCGGAAAAAATACTACGCGTAATCAAAGACCCGCTAGGTTGACACACCTAGGCAAAAATAAGGGCTTCCCGGCGAACCAAAAGGGTTCGGGCAAAAATAAGGGATGAAATGAAAAAAATTTGTACACCCGGCAAGTCGAAAACCTGTAAAGGCGGCTTGGGCAAAAATGGGTATCCCGGTGGACTGAAAACCCGAAAGGGCGGTCCAGGCAAAAATTAGGGATCAAAGCGTACGACTATGTCCCGGTATCTCGTCACTTGCCTACCAGAAGAAGATTTGTCAAACGGCAGTCATCAAACACCTTCACAGGTACCTTCTTCTCCAACAGAAACTGGGGAAATAATGAGTTGTCTAAATGATCCGGTTGCCCTGTCCACCGAGGCGCCATGGTAAGTTCAACTAAAGAATGCGACCAAGATACCTTCACTCCCTGTAGAGCGAACGCGTCTCCCCGGTTTTATTCAAAGGTTATTTCTCCACCAGAGCTTATAACTGGATTATCCTCAGCTAAAAGCCACGGAAAGATCGTCCTCGGCAAAGTTCTTCTTATTCCCCAACGGAGTTCATTAAAACTTCCAACAGAGCACAACAATGGTATCCCCAGCAGAGTTATCCTCATCAATCTCAGCGAAGTATCTCTTCCCACAGAGTAATTCCCCGCAGAGTAATCTCTTCGCCAAGTTTATTCCCCAACAGAATTATCTTCTCCGACCGGTATTCTTGCAATCATCATCCCTAACAGAAACGAAGAATCTCACTCTTCAACCTCAGCCCAGGATTTGACTTCCCGGCATCCGTCAAGGATCTATTTTCCTAGACGCAGATACATTCATAAACATCACATTGTTATACATCATGATACATACATATACGCATCATATCATACAATCTCATGTGTTGAAAAATATTATTGCTTGATCCATATCATGCATTGCATATGACTGACCTTTACCTTTCAGCAAGGATACAATTAAAAGATCAGCTATGTAGACGAATACAGTCAAAAGAGACCAACCCAGTCAAAGAATACAAATCCAGTTAAATCAATGCCTAAAGATTTCTCTGATACAACCCGTCGTTACAGACACTCGTCGTTATAGACACTCGTCGTTATAGACACTCGTCGTTATAGACACTCGTCGTTATAGACACTCGTCGTTATAGACACTCGTCGTTATAGACACTCGTCGTTATAGACACTCGTTGTTATAGACACTCGTCGTTATAGACACTCGTCATTATAGACACTCGTTGTTATAGACACTCGTCGTCATAGACACTCGTCGTTATAGACACTCGTCGTTATAGACACTCGTCGTTATAGACACTCGTCGTCATAGACACTCGTCGTTATAGACACTCGTCGTTATAGACACTCGTCGTGATAGACACTCGTCGTTATAGACACTCGTCGTGATAGACACTCGTCGTGATAGACACTCGTCGTTATAGACACTCATCGTGATAGACACTCGTCGTTATAGACACTCGTCATTATAGACACTCGTCGTTATAGATACTCGTCGTTATAGACACTCGTCGTTATAGACACTCGTCGTTATAGACACTCGTCGTTATAGACACTCGTTGTTATAGACACTCGTCGTTATAGACACTCGTCGTTATAGACACTCGTCGTTATAGACACTCGTCGTTATAGACACTCGTCGTCATAGACACTCGTTGTTATAGACACTCGTCGTTATAGACACTCGTCGTTATAGACACTCGTCGTTATAGACACTCGTCGTTATAGACACTCGTCGTTATAGACACTCGTCGTTATAGACACTCGTCGTTATAGACGCTCGTCGTTATAGACACTCGTTGTTATAGACACTCGTCGTTATAGACCACTCGTCCATAAGGATAACCGATCAATAGAGACAACTCACCAACCTTACTAATTCCAGACCCGATTTCTGTATCTTGCCAGGGTGTATCTGTTGAAGACATTTCAAGGCCTTCTCTAGTCCAGTTAAATCGACCCCAAACAGATTTTTCTGATGAAGACTCAGTAGAAGTTATCCAGGTTTTTCTCAAACGTCCGCTTTTGAGATTATAATTTCCTATGGTTCTCTCCCCAACGGTGTGGAGATGATAATCCCATTCCAGGTTTTTCTCAAACGTCCGCTTTTGAGATTATAATTTCCTATGGTTCTCTCCCCAACGATGCGGAGATGATAATTCCCACCAAGATTCTCTCAACAACTGTTGTTGAAGCTGAAGTTATCCAAGGTTCTCTCACCGTTCATGCTGAGGTAGTAACCACCCCTGGTTCATTCATCACCGTTTGAAGATCCAGACTCAGCTCCTGTAACCAGTCAGGACACATCTATATCAAGCATCTGAAAACCAGCTCCTGCAACATGTCAGGTACTCATTTTTCTTTTGCAGGTACGCAAGTTCTCGCTAAGGAATCTCTTACGCGATCAACATTCAGATGGCATCTATAAGCCCATCATCCTATTCATCAACCTCTGAATGGCATCTATAAGCCCATTCCATCATCACACTGCTACTATGTGAGCGCAAATTTCTAGGCACTTTAGTGTTCAATCATCTTCCACCCTCGGACTACGAAAGGCACATCAGCCAATCTGCATCCTCAGGTCTAAGAAGATTGAACAGGGGCAACTGTTGTACCCCAAAATTTGCCCTCCCATATTCTTCAAGAAATTGCCAAGCCATGCTTCAAAATTCCCCCAAGGGTTGCACAGTATAAGGGCCTCCTAAACAGTCAAGATTAGGGTTTTGGTTCTGATCAAGAAAATGAAGTTTCAAAGAGTCCAATCAAGTCTCACATGCCTATAAATGTGGTCAAGCATCCTCATACCAAGTTTCAAGACTTTCAGCATAAAATTGCACAGTCAAAACCCTAATTGCACTACAGTCAACTGTAGGGGTAAAATGGTCATTTGGCAGTCAAAAGTTCAAATTTTTTGTCAACATGTCATTTTGAAGCCACAAACATCATTTGATCAATGCTTGATCATGATTCTCAAAGCTTGGCTCAAAAATCATCAAGATGCAAAAGTTTCCTTATTTGGACAGCTGAAAAAGTCAACTGTAAATTGACCAGGGCATAACTTTCACATGGATTGTCAGAAAAATTCCATCCAAAGCACATTTTGAAGAGAAAGACATTTCCTACAACTCATCTTCATACTTCAAGTCCAAGAGATGCTCTCACAAAAAGTTATCAATTTCAACATTATAGGTCATTTTCAAAAGTCAACAAAAAGGGACTTTAAGTCAAAGGCCATAACTTGAGATTGGTAAATCAACATGACATGGGACCAAAGGAATTGGTTATATGACTCAAAGACCTTTCCAAAATGTCCAAGAACATGAGCAAAGCTTAAAAATTGAGCAAGTTATGCCTTGTGGAAGTTGGGAAATTTTTGGATATTTTGAAAAGTCAACATTGATTCAAATGACCTAAAATTGCTAATGGGTCCATTTTTCTTCCACAATTCATTATCCAAGGCATGTGCACGACCACTTGGCCCAAAGGGAAGTATTTCTTCATTTTTTATTCATTTATTTGAATTTTTATTAATAATAATTCATTTAAATTAATTAAATATATGAAAAATATAAAAACCTAATGTTCCAAATATTTTTGTGCACATAATATCTCTAATATTTCGTGCAAAGCAAATTAGGGAAGAATTAGGATGATTGGATATGATTGAGAGCTCAAATTGCATGAAAAAGATTTGAAAGTTATGGCATAAAAAATCAAATATTCCTTCATCAATTCATGGATCTTTTGGATCAAATTCCTTGACCTAATTGTTCCACACATATATACAAAGCAAACCCTCATGCTCTTGCTCTCCAGGCTGAGCCATATCAAGAGAACACAACTTGACTTTTTCACAAAAAAGCAAAAATCTAAAAACATACTTGCAAGTCAATTCAAGCCTCCAAACTTATTCCATTAGCTTGCCAGGGTTGCCAGTAAACGATTCCAATCAAAAACTTAGCCCCATACTCAAAGAATTGGTAATTCGAGGGTGAACTGTATCGCTCTTTTTTGCATAATCATATTCTATTATTTAGACCATATCATTGCATTTTATTCATGAATTTGTACTAATGAGTCTTTTCTGAAGCTAACGGTGTGCTCCAATTGAATTTTTATCACCCATAGGAAAATCTGCCATTATTGTTTTCTAGGGTTTTACAAGCTACGAATTGGGGGTTTCTTGGTCCTGTAAAATTAGCAAACCACAATGCCATGGTTGAAACTAGCAGGCTTGGACGAAAAGAATGAGACCATCGCGCCTAATTTATGAAGCCCCAGGGGCTAATCGCTATTTTCTAATAGGTTGTCTATAGGAACGGTGTAAAACCGTTGCTGATTGCTTTCTTATTTTCAGGAAAATTAAGCCAACGAAGAAGACGCTTAGGTGGCGAGGTCTGACTGGTTCATTTGAATTTTTGCGCGCAAAATCCACTAACGCGTTGTTTCATATTATAATATTTGTTGGTTATCTAATATATTGAAAGCGCGTTTGGAGCAGTTGGCAAGGCATTGGAGTGGTGACATTCAGGACCTGGGTTCGATCCCAGGTCCCCACTCTTTCATATTATTTTTATTTCAACCATTATCCTATGCAGGTTCACTATGAAGGAACATCATGTATCCACAAGATCTGGCTTGCCACGCATGCACTAAGATCAATCCAAAGGACATGATTTGAAGACCATCATGAATATTAGTCAAGGGAGATACACGCTGGCGCAAAAGTCAACAAGGCCAATGGTTGATGGGCCTGAATTACTAAGGCTTTACCCTCCAATTTGGGGCAGACCCCCTAGGTTTGCAAGTTTTTTATTGTTCTTTATTGTTTCTTTATTATTTCTATTTTCTTTCAATTATTGTTTTGTTTGATTAATTTAATATTTTCAAAAAAATACAAAAAAAAGCAATTAAAAAAAATCAGAAAAGAGAAAAAATATAATAAATATTTTATTTCAGTATGTATATTTTGTAAATAAATTCATAAATTAATTAGTTTTAAATTAGGTTTTAATTTTAACTTTTTTTAATAAAAATCTAAAAAATATAGAATTAGGGTTTAATTAATTTTCATCTTTTTTCTTTTATTCCATAATAATTAAATATTAGATATTTATTTTGTAATTAAATTGCATGTAAAATAATTAGGGTTAATATTAGGTTTTAATCTTCTTTTTTTTTAATAAATTAAAAATTGTAGAATTAGGTTTAATTTTAATTAATTCTTTTTTTTCATTAAAATCTTAAAATACTAAAAAATACCAAAAACATTTCCTTTTCATTTTTTTAATTTTAATTAATTCATCGTTTAATTTAATTTTGCAAAAAAGGGTCCAACGCCCTCGTTTCGATTTAATTCGCGCATACTTGTTTCTTTTTCTTCATAATATTTATGTATCTCTCCCAAGGCCTTGTAATTAACTTCTCGCACTTTATCTTTATTTCCTTATTTATTTTTCTGTCAAATCGGGTCCTGGTTTAATTTTGGCGATGTGGACCCGCGCCTTTTGTAATAGCTTAGAACTTTTACTTTTCTCGCATTTTTAACTGTTAAATCAAGGCATGAAAGAATGTATGGACAAATAAAAACAAACGCTAGATCACCAATAACATGACAAAAGACAAAAATACTTGAAAACGACACACAAATCACACACCACCCCTAGGGTACGCCTCACTGTTGCCTTGCCTCGAAAGGTGATCGTCGAGTAGAGGATGTCTTAGTAAGTCCTCATGATCCGGGAACCTGGCATGAGGGTAGCTTCTAAGGTGTCTTCCCATTGCTCTGGTGATCACCATGTCCCGAACCTCGAATTGACCCGAACACCTCCAACGGTGGTGCTACCTACCTCTCAATGGTGGGATGGCATTACTTTAAAGGACATTTACACAGACGAATTCCTTAGGGTAGGTAGACGACTCTAGATACTTGCTCTAAACTTCAAAACAAATCAAAAAAATACTTTTCACACCAACACATTTTCAAAAAGTTTTCGAAAGCAATTTTTCAAACACTCTTGAGGACAGATACAAGAGTCGAACTGGAATTTTCAAAGAAACTTTTTTAAAACCCACAGTTGAAAAGCAAACAAACCATTTTGAAAACACAAGTGAGCAAGTATCTAAGAGCCCATGGATAACCATGGATAGAAAGAGTGCTAACACCTTCCCTTTCTATAACCTACCTCCCGAACCGAGAGCAATCTCTATAAGGAATTTTTCTGTGCTTTTGTCCTTTCCATTTGGAGAAAATAAAAGACGGTGGCGACTCTTGCTTCCGCGACATTTCGCGAACCAGCGTTAAACAGTCAGTTCCAGATCCACCGATCACAGAGACATTTTAGGAAATTTTTGATTGAAGACCTATTTTCTTGGAGAACTTTTTGCAGACTTTGTGCAGTTTCCTTGCTGTGTTTTTGAAGCCCAAATCCAGTTGGGAAAAAGGTTATAAATAGAAGCATTGTAACCTAGGATAGGTATTAGCCGTGAATATAAAAGTGTAGTTATTAGAGTTGAGTATGTACCACTCTCTAGGAGAGTTGATAGTGTTATCCACTCAGGTTGTGAGTTGGACTGTGTTATAGAGTTGTAATGTCTCTATTATTATTATCCTCGAAGCTGTGAAGCAAGAGTGAGTATTTTTCTTGGAGGAAGCTTGTAAGCAACTCCAAGTTGTGTACTTAATCAAGAGTCGTGTCTAGGTATTGTCATGGAAGTGAGTCTTCTAGTTTGCACTCATGGAAGTTTGTCTTCCTATTTTGTCCAATTGTTGTCTGTTATTAATGAGGTAGAAGTTGTAAATGATGGAGTTTAGCTTCGAATTGGTACTATTATAGTAGACTTTATCCATGGCTTGGTAGCCCCCAGAGTAGGAAGGTTGTTTTGAACTGGGTTAACATTTTCTATGTGTTGCTTACTTTTCAGTATTGTTTTTGATTGATTATACCTCTCATGTATTGTTTAAGTCAGATTAGATGTCTCAACATGTCATAGGACATCTGAAGTTTGTAGATTTTTTTGTTTGATTTTTCCATATATTTTCCAATTTTATTTGGAATTATTTTTGAAAGGTGTTTTGAATTGATTTCTTTTCTTGTGAAGTTTCTTTTAGGACTTGTTTAAGCTCTATTTATAACACTCTTTTTACCATGATTAGAAGGCTCAAGGCTTAGGATTTGAGTGACATTTTTGTGTATTTTTGGTGATGTTTTGATAACATTCTAATTGGTTTTTGTTAGCCTCGAGTCTTGCTTAATACTTGATGTACTTTCTTGTGATTAATTAATTGTTTTAGGATGCACTTGTGCAAATTTTTTGTGTTTCTCCTCACTCAATTTTGAGCCTATTGACATGATTTAGAGCCTAAATATTTTGGTTATTTGACCATGCATGTACCTTGTATTGTTAAACCAATTGGTTGAACCTTTGAGATGATGTGGCCTATCTTTTGACCTAGTCTTTGAGAAAGTATTGTATGGAAACTTTTTGAGTTGTGTGAAACATGTATGATATGAATACCTTGCTTTAGCTACTAAATTGCCATGTGTAAATATCTCAACCATTTGTTTATTTTATCATTTATTTAAAATGATATTGGTCGATCAATTAAATGATGCATAGGTTAGTGACTTTGTGTGTGCTAGTCTAATTGTTTGAGCATGATTACCTATTGAATTCTTTGGTGGTCTTAATACATGTTGGGATTTGAGTCTTTATTTAAATTGATTGACCATGAGAACATGAGGTATCCTAATTGCTTGGTTAGTTGTTGGATTGTTCTTATAAAAATACTAGTTATTGATTGCTAGTTTGCAAACTAAATGAATGATTCTTTTGTCAAGTTCCTTAGTCCTTTGAGAAGTGATTAGATTTAGTGCCTTAAACCTAAGTTGCTGACTTGTATGGTTTCTTATCTTGTTTAATTCGCATGTACCCTTAGAAGTTTGATTTCATCTTGTTCAAGATGTGAATTTATTAGACCTTAGGTTCTTAACCAAGCATGACTACATTAGGTAGAAACTCCCTCAATCCTTATCCTTAGGTCCATGATGCATGCTAATGCTTAGGTAGCTTTCCGTTTGATATCCTAATACTAGGACCATTGTAAATGTCAACTTTAGGACATGAGTTTCCCCTTAGATTTTGGTTTCCCTTTTGCATTGCATTTAAAACAAAAACCTTTTTGTTAAGGAAACTCAAAATACATAATGAATAAAGATACTTGTAAATACGACACGAGTCTTAAGCACGTGCAGAGTAATTTGGATATGAGGAACCTGGCTCGACCATCTAAAAGTCTCTCATGTCATAGACTTTAGTATTATACATATCTCAAACCTTTTCATAAATAAAGGGGTAGTACTCGAATACATCCGGCCTTGGAGGACCATTTGAGGCATTCTCCGACCAAAACACTCAACCAATTCAAACCTTTTTTCCTTCGGGCTTTCTTTTGAAAACCATTTCAGGTAAGAACATGTTAATTCCTTTCTATGACAAATGTATGAGTCTCTAAAGATCGAGCTGCAGTTGAATGTGAAACTTAACATCATTTGTAAAAAACACATAACAAACCAAATTTTTTGAGAAAAACTACGGTTCTCTTATTCTTTCAGAATACATAGGCACAAGGTTGTAAAACTGGGGTGAGCGTAATAATAAAAAACTTTCTTTTTGTTTATTAACAATTAACTCATGCATTCCATTAGCTTGTAAGCATTATATATAACAGACCCTTTCACTAGAACAACAAGAGTGGATCCTATGGAGTACCATGGACGTGAGGGTGTTCATACCTTCCCCTTATTGCGTAATCGACTTCCGTGCCATTCTCTTGGTCGTGTGACCTTGATCTTTTCCTTCTCAGGATTTCTTCGATGTTTTCCTTTCCCTTTTATGGGATAAATAAATATTTGATGGCGACTTTGTTGTTTATTATTATTCCTTGTTGCCTCAATGGGATACAATGTATTTGTCATCAGCCTCAGCAAATCTCTAGAACTCTTTAATCAACTTTGTGTAGATAGGGCCATAAAGACGTTTGAAATAGACATCCCAACCTTGAAGATTGATTTCCTTGGTTAAATCCAACTCATTTTATTTAAGGTTCTCAAAATCCATAAGAAGTTTAGGAAGAACGTCTAATTGATTAGCAGGTGTAGACAAATGAACATGCTTAGGACAATCAGGAATGTATATTTCTTGAGGTTCTTGAAACATAGCCAAAGATTGTTTCAAGGTTAAAAATGCAGAAGGCATAGAACTTGAAACCATTTGATGAGAAGAATCACTTTGTTGCATTTGTTGTGAATATTTTTCTAAACGAAGCATTTCTTGAGCGAAATTGAAAACTTGTTGTTGTGCATCCATGGATGAAGATGATGAGAGCAGAGGGTTTTAGGGTTTTAAAAAGATTCAATGTGTTGGAAGTGAGGTAGCGTAGTGTGTGCTAGTGAAAATGGTGAGTATTTGTAAAAAAGATTAAATGATTACTTAACAAGGAAGGCGTATAGAAAGGAGAAGTAATGATGATTTTAAACCTATTCTCAAGAGAGTCCCATCGCTCGATGTGTCATTCAAACGAATACCAAAGGTTTTCTGACTTAAAAAGATTTTTTATCAAGATATCTTCTAACTTGTAGAAGTATCAAGGAGAGACTACATTAACAGAAACAATTAAGATTAGAAGGTAAGAGATTCTAACCTGATGTGCTTTATTCCTGAAGACATCACCTTTCTTAATTACTTTGTTTCTAAACACTCATTTGATTCTAAAAGCATGAGTCCCTTAAGACTAGAGCATCAGATTCCAAACATCATTTCGTGAGAATTGATTTAGATTTTCTTGTATTTTCCAGAATCCATTCATTATTTTGAAGTATTTCTTTACGAGAGGTTGGTTCTATCCTAGACACCAATCCCATAAGCATTTCCTTAGATTCTTAAATATGGATCTTGTTCTAACAGGTTCAGCTTTATTTTCCAGAATCAGTTCTTTAGATATGATTTGTCTTTTTTGGACTGGTGAACATCAGATTTATCTGATGTATCATGCTTTTTATTTGAATTTACGTAAGAAATTATAGCCTTTTCTTCTATAATCAACTGTTCCAGGTCTTTTTATTATTCCTTTCTGGTCTCCTCTGAAACCAACGTACCCATCATCTTTAAGTTCCAGGTTTTTAAACATATGCTTTCTTCCCGTCATGTGACGTCAGCATCTAGAGTCTAGGTACCATGACTGGTGTTTCAATTCTTCTGCATAAGACATTTGCAACATACAATATTTTATCTTTTGGTACCCAGAATCTTTTGGGTCCTTTAGAATTAGTTTTCCCAGAGTTTCTAATAAACTTTGGTTTCTATGCAACATGAAATTTTTGTGTCTGTGAAGAAGGGTAGAGATAGGAAAAGGGAGATATATGTTGGTTATCTTCAGATGAGTTTTGACTATGATTATTATAAACATAACCAATTCCTCTTTTATCATTATGACTAACACCATAGATCTTGGAAGCAATTTTGCTTCTTCCTATGTTGTTGTTCAAGAATTTCTGAAATGCCTTATCATATTTGTTTAATACAGTTTCAAAATGAAATTTTCTGGTACAGGTAATATATGTTAATACTGATGTCTCAACATCAGAAATATGTCACTACAGATGTTACAACATCTGTTGATAGACTGAACATATTTATCAAGTTATAACAGACACTGAAACTTAAACTGCAGAATGATAAATAATACTAAGAGTTGTTAACCCAGTTCGGTGCAACATCACCTACATCTGGGGGCTACCAAGCCATGAAGGAAGTCTATTATCAACAATATTAGCTCAAAGCTAAACAATCCCAATTTACAACTTCTCGTCTAATACCTACCCAATGCAACTTCTACCTAGGCACCTCCTAGATATGAGAAATCCCCATCTACTTCCTAAATCACTTCAGTGATATCTAACAGTCTCAATCCCAGTGATTGTATCGATAATAACTCAAGCAAAAGATCATACTTCCATTACAATCAGAAGATCATACTTCCATTACAATCAGAAGATCATACTTCCATTACAATCAGAAGATCATACTTCCATTACAATACTTAGGCAAGACTGTTGACTAAGAACAATACTTAGATTTGCTTAAATGCTTCATCCAAGAACACTACTCAACTCATTGCCTAAATGCTTCTGAGTGAGAACAAGATGTTGATAACACATATCAAAAGATACAAGGGTGACTTACACCACACAATACACAAGAGACTCTCAAAACCTAAGACTATTTTTCCTTCCCCTAATTTTACAATAGTTGAAAGATCTAAATACATTAGGTTGGGTCTTCTCTTTACCTCTGCAGTCCATGTGTTTCACCCCATTTCTACCCGGCGAATATTAATAAAATCAGAGTTATAAAATTTCGAAATATAAATAGATGCTACACTTTCAACTTATAACAATAGCATTTAATCGCATATAAAACAAATACATAAGACTTAAATCATCGGATGAACAGATAACAACAATTTTAGTCTTTAAAATGAAATAACTTTATTACTTAAGCAGCGGAATCACAATTTTTAACTCAAATGACATAACATCTTTGTCCAACTGAAAACAACTTTAGAAACAACAAAGTACTTAACGAAATCAACTTAAAATTCAGCAACAAGAGTAAAATCAACAATAAAGCAACAAGTGTTCATCCCCCCGAGTGTTATGTATCAGAGCGACTACACCGACTCGAACTACTGAAGGCAAACAACCTTCATTCTGAATTACCTGCACGTTACCAACATAGGGGTAGCATTCAAACAGAAGTGGTGAGATATCAAACAATATAATAGAATGTATGATGAATAATATATTAGAATTAGTATATATAGCAATCACCAATTCACATCTTTTTTACAACATTCAACACAACTAATTCTTCCATACAACAATTCAGGGTGCAACATGAAATGCAACTTAATTTTTATTCACATGCATGTGGTACCAACGGAGAAAAACTCCCAACTTAATAATCTACCAATAAATAGAGGCATCAACAAGGCATAAGCCTTCAACTTAATATTTTGCCAATCCATGCCAACTTGACGAGCATCAACTCCAACTTGATATGCGATGTATGCGACACAACATGAATGTAGCAACAACAATTCAACATCAACTCAACATAAATCAAATTAGGCCACAAGCCTACAACTTATCTGCTAAGAATTAGAGGCATTTCAACAACATCGGCATATCCTGCAACTTTGCATCATCAACAATATTGAAATTACAACAACATAGTAAAATTCACAAATACAATTGAAACCCATTGCAATAAAACTACATAATTATTAAGCTATACGTCTATATTCGGCTATTAGGTGTTCTGTGACAGTTCCTATAATATTAACCTGCTGCAACTATTATATAAGCTAGTACTTCTATCAACAATTTCTACTACTGCTAGTACTACTAATTAGTTCCCTACTGTTGTTTTATTGATAATAGCTTTCTGTTACTATTTTACAATTAACTCTTACTATCAACTTATTCCTGCTACATGTACTATTCTTTTATATTGTTAATAGTTTTCCGATAAGGTTCCTACAATTACATCCTACTACTATGAATCATCTCCTACTACCTTGAATTATCTTTGCTATTGTTTTACTGTTAATAGCCTACAATTTGGTTTTAGCCAATCAATACAGGCAACACAACAAAATTCACCACTATTAATTACTGTAATGTTTTTCTGCTACATTATATTGTACTGACTAGTAGTTACTGTTGCTAAAACATTAACTAAATAATTTTCTTTTATTTTTCCTTAATCTGCATGTACTTCAATTGTAATCTGACCATAATTATTATAGGCCTGAATTATGCTAAAACAATATGTGGGACAGTAACTAAAGAAAAACACTAAAGTGGCCTAAAAATGGTGGCACTCGCCACATAAAACACCATGGCCCTCTCCATGGTTATAATTTACATGCGTGCCCATCGGCACATCAAACTATGCCCCTCATCACACTCAATATCGTGTCTCTCGGCACCTACCTATTCCCCTTGGCACAATGTGTTTTGACCCTTCACACAGACTTCGTTTGTTCTGTCACCAACGCTAAACCAGAATTCAGTATTCTCCTAGATCACTAATTTCAGATCATGGAACATCATAGCAACATAACAACTATATCATCAATATAATAATTTCCAACAACAGATAGTTAATTCTGCAAACAATTCAGGAACATCCACAGCATGATAACATACAATTTCAGAAACAACAACAACAACATATGCACAACAAAATTACACCAACCCAATTCCTACATAATATTCATCATGATTACCATTATAGAGTCATAACCCCACCCTTACCTTGGATTGAAGGTCTCTCTACAATTATCTGATCGAACTAGCTTTGCCTCTTTTCATTGTTCCTCTTCTCTGCCACTTCCTACGTTACTGCTCCAAGCCTTTCTTAATCTTTCTAATTAACCTAATTTCTTATTATCATAACTAATCCTAATAATAATATTATTATTCCGAATGGGATCAACTTACACACCCCACCTATTACTACTTCTAACCATCAAAATAGGTCCAACTAATATTCTACTAATATTTTATACTTTCTAATATTATTGCTAATATTAATAATCAACTTAATTTAACTGACTAACAACAACACCACAACTTATACCGACATACACAACATATCAACAAATAATTTGAAAATAATAAAAAAATACCTAATTTCATAATTAATTAAATAAACGGGCGTTACAACTCTCCCCCACTTAGAATATTTTCGTCCTCGAAAATCTACTCGATACTACCACTCTTAACGCAAATTTCGCATATCATTCTCTGATTCCCAAGTCGCGTCTGACAACACTTTGACCACTACTTTCTCGACATAACAATAACTCAACATATTTTAAATCAAATACACACATGGTAATCATTCAACACCTCCGCGACATAATCGTTAATACCTTATCAACCACTTCAACAATATTTTGACATATCAACATTTAAAATAGTAACAACCATAACACACTTATACTTGGATATACAACATCACATTATAATCTTAACAACATTTTCAACACCAAAACACATACACAATTTCATTCCCATATATATATATATATATATATATATATATATATATATATATATATATATATATATATATATATATATATATATATATATATATATATATATATATATATATATATATATATATATATATATATATATATATATATATATATATATATATATATATATATATATATATATATATATATATATATATATATATATATATATATATATATAATATGTATGTCAATTATCAACAAAATATCAACAACTCTATTCATATCATCGTATCACCCTTATAGTGACATTAACATAGCCAACATAATCAACTATGTCATATTATGAGGTATTATTCATCATTTACGGTAACCAACAACAACAACACGACAACAGGAACAAAATCATTATAACGTCAACTTAACAATATAACTCAACAATTATATACACACAACTCACCATCGACCAACAACCATAATAATATCCTTATAAAATCAGCAAATATTTACGAGAAAACACAGTACCCTGGCACATCATCCCTATATCAACAATCCACCAATTCAAACATGTACACCAAGACATATCATTCCCATAGGCTTCTGATATTTAGTCCTTCACTTCTAACGAGTCGTACACACAAACAACTGTGTCACATCACATTTCAGCTGCGCAACTCTGATCATTCATCTTAAGTCACTACCCTCATTAAAATTTCTGTCAACTATATGATTTATA
Organism: Vicia faba; assembly: GCA_948472305.1. NCBI lineage: Eukaryota > Viridiplantae > Streptophyta > Magnoliopsida > Fabales > Fabaceae > Vicia > Vicia faba. The sequence continues at coordinate 93,290,620 of OX451741.1, forward strand.
AGTTTCAATCTAGTTTCGGACTTTCTTTAACACCCATCATAAAATCGTTGTTCACTTGATATTCTTAATCTTTCACTTTGCGACACTAGCTCGCGTATAAACGCGGTACTCTGAATTGTTCAATACGTCCCAACTCTTCCCTAGCCTCTCCTCTATTACTTGACACAAACTGGTGAGCGACTATCCTCATGATATAACATCAATCACTTTACACACCATTAATACAATAAGACAAATCTATACCATCCAACACGATCTCGTCTACTATCAACAAGAGATTAAGGGTGATCAGTTCCTCAATTTGTCAATAGATAGCTGACAATCATAATGGAGTATAAATCATTGTTACCAAACTATAATAGTGTTCCTTTAGAACTTGTACTTAAGTCACCTAAAGCACCATAATCCAATAATCTCCAACGAGGTTTACAAATAATCCCACAATTTCCCTCTCATTCGATCCTATCGATGAGCCACCAACGCTCAACATATTACACGGTCCATATTACACTCACTTGGCCTCAGACGAAGGTTAAGTATTCTCCAACTCAAGAATTACTATTATACCAGTACATTACACGTCGTCTCGTTCCAATTGAAATCTCAACAATGTCGTTCCATACTGCTTTGGTGATAAAGCCTCCCCAATTCTTCTTTTACACACGCCACTACCTTGGCATCATAAACACGACTCTAATTCCTCTTAAAATCATCTTCCTTTAAAAGGACATCTTCATTATAATCATTGTAAATCATCATAAGCCGCATCTCTATGCGCTTCTCCAATACTTTCACATCCTTTTTAATACTAAACATCCCATTTCTCAACTTATTCGCCAACAATATATTACACTTGACTTCGCCTCGAACAACTGCGATAATAACCATTTATACCCAAAAAGCCTCTAGTTCCGTACCCGACTTCAGAGCTCTCCATATAGGAATGCATCTACCGTATTCGAAAACTCTTTCATAGGATAAAATATATTTCTATCTCCTCGTAGGTTAAAAGGGAACACCAATTCGATACTTGGAACACAAGATATGAATTTATAAAGTTATCTGAAAATGAGAACACCGATGTCATGCAACGACATACTATTACACGTCTTACAATAACATCAGAACATAATTTCTTTGTACCAGTACCAACACTTAACATTCTTGAAATCGTACTCATCTCCTTGCATTTCCGACTCTGACTCGCGATTCAAAATATTCCAACAACTTAAACAACTCTTACAATCACTCACAAGGATCCCACGACAAGGTCTGCAATAATCTGTCACTCTATCACCGTTTAAACATCAACATCTTACACAAGGGTTATTCAAATCGACAACTTCACAGTCCACCAGCAGCGCTAAAACATTGAAACTTTCTAAATTCCTTCTTCTAAAAATTATCATTGTTACTTAATAATCGCCTTAAGAAACATCAGGGATTTACACTCTACTCATATATGAACAATCGTTACAGTCCTCTTCATCCATCAAGAAGTAAACATTAACAATGTCTGATCATCCTCCCTCAAGACGCTCCAACTTGATTAACAAACAAAATCTTTAATCCATGTCACCTTCGGATTCGGGAAACAACAAAACTTCAACAATACTTGTATTGTCGCCATCAATAGCATACTGAACTAACATCTTACAACTAAAACATACCCGAGAAGCAAAGCTTCTCTACCACTTATCTTCAAACAAACTCCTACATACAATCGATTGGAAAAGCAAACAAGTATCGACAGTGTGTCGCACACACGTCACGTACTAAGAAACAACACATCAATAACATTCAACTGTTACACTACTCTACACACCCAACAACTTGGTCAGACGGACCGACCTGCTCTGATACCACTAATGTAACACCCCATTTCTACCCGATAAATATTAATAAAATCAGAGTTATAAAATTTTGAAATATGAATAGGATGCTACACTTTCAACTTATAACAACAACATTTAATCGCATATAAAACATATACATAACACTTAAATCATCAGATGAACAGATAACAACAATTTCAGTCTTTAAAACGAAACAACTTTATTACTTAAGCAACGGAATCACAATTTTCAACTCAAATGACATAACATCTTTGTCAAACTAAAAACAACTTTAGAAACAAAAAAAAGTACTTAACGAAATCAACTTAAAATTTAGCAGCAGAAGTAAAATCAGAAAGCGTTCATACCCCCGAGTGTTACGTATCATAGCGACTACACCGAATCGAACTAATGAAGGCAAATAACCTTCATTCTGAATTACCTGCACCTTACCAACATATGGGTAACATTCAAACATAAGAGGTGAGATATCAAACAATATAATAAAATGTATGATGAATAATATATTAGAATCAGTTCATATAACAATCACCACTTCACAACTTTTTTACAACATTCAACACAACTAATTCTTCCATACAACAATTCAGGGTGTAACATGAAATGCGACTTGATTTTTATGCACATGCATGTGGTACCAACGGAGTAGAAATCCCAACTTAATAATCTACCAATAAATAGAGGCATCAACAAGGCATAAGCCTTCAACTTAATATTTTGCCAATCCAGGCCAACATGACGAGCATCAGCTCTAACTTGATATGTGATGTATGCGACACAACATGAATGTAGCAACAACAACAACAAACAACAACAAAACATAAATCAACGTTGTCCATAAGCCTATAACATCAACAACAATTCAACATCAATTGAACATAATTCAACTTTGACCACAAGTCTACAAATTATCTACCAAGAATTAGAGGCATTTCAACAACATCGGCATATCCTACAACTTTGCATCGTCAACAATATTGACATTACAACAACATAGTAAAATTCACAAATACAATCGAAACCCATTGCAATAACACTACATAATTATTCAGCTATATGTCTATATTCGGCTATTAGACGTTCTGTGGAGGTTCCTCTAATATTAACTTGTTACAACTATTATATAAGCTAGTACTGCGATCAAGAATTTCTACCACTTCTAGTACTACTAATTAATTCTCTACTGTTGTTTTATTGTTAATAGCTTTCTGTTACTATTTCACAATTAACTTATACTGTCAACTTATTCCTGCTACATGTGTTATGCTTTTATACTGTTAATAGTTTTCCGATAAGGTTCCTGCAATTACATCTTACTACTATGAATCATCTCCTACAACCACAAATTATATTTGTTATTGTTTTACTGTTAATAGCCTACAACTTTGTTTTATCCAATCAATACAAGCAATACAACAAAATTCATCACTATTAACTATTGTAATGTTCTTCTACTACATTATATTCTACTCACTACTAGTTACTATTGCTAAAATATTAACTAAACAATTTTCTTTTATTTTTCCTTAATCTGCATATACTTCAATTTTAATCTGACCATGATTATTTTAGGGTTGAATTATGCTAAACCAATATATGGGTTAGGAACTAAAGAAAAACACTAAAGTGGCCAAAAAACGGTGGCACTCTCCACATAAAACACCATGGCCCTTACAACGGTTACAATTTACATGCATTCCCCTCAACACGTAAAACTGTGCCCCTCGAAACACTCAATATTGTGCACCTCGGCACCCACTTATGCCCCTCGACACAATGTGTTTTGACCCTTCACACAGACTTCGTCTGTTCTGTCACCAACGCTAAACCAGAATTTAGTATTCTCCTCGATCACTAATTTCAAACCATGGAACATCATAGCAACATAACAACTATATCAACAATATTATAATTTCCAACAACAAATAGTTAATTCTGCAAATAATTCAAGAACATCCACAACATGATAACATACAATTCAGAAAAAGCAATAATAACATCCACACAAGAACATTACACCAACCCAATTCCTACATAATATTCATCATGATTCCCATTATAGAGTAAGAACCCCACCCTTACCTTGGATTGAAGATCGCTCTACAATTATCTGATCGAACCTAGCTTTGCCTCTTTTCCTTGTTCCTCTTCTCTGCCACTTCCTACATTCTTGCTCCAAGACTTTCTTAATATTTCTAATTAACCTAATTTCTTATTATTATAACTAATCCTAATAATAATATTATTATTTCGAATGGGCTCAACTTACATACGCTGCATATTACTACTAACCATCAAAATAGGTCTAACTAATATTCTACTAATATTCTATACTTTCTAATATTATTGCTAATATTAATAATAAACTTAATTTAACCGACTAATAACAACACTGCAACTTATACCGACATACACAACATATCAACAAATAATTAGAAAATAATCGAAAATACCTAATTTAATAATTAATTAAATAAATGGGCGTTACACCATGTGCTTCAAATTCTAGATCCAGATATTTCTTGATCCACAAGCTGAGTGATGCACCAATTGTGTAGTGTTGTATCCCAAAATTTGTCCTCCCATATTTCTCAAAACATTTCAAGAAAAATTCACAAGTCCAACCCGGCGCGTCATATTCAGGTGTTCTTTCACCAAGATATCTCTGATAACATGTTCTCAAATCCAGGTTCGGCTCAAGAGTCAATTCTTTAAAGAAGGTATCCGAATGTGTGAGTTTTCTCGAAGAAATATGGTGAAAAAGTGTGCTGAAAGTGCAGTTTTTACGCGCTAAAAAATTCATAACTTGAAGATCGTGGCTCGTTTTGAACCCGTTCCAGTGGCCAAAATTCCGTCTTGACATTATCTACGTTTTCATCTCTCACAGCTGGAAGCCAATTTCAATCAGAAGGTCTTCAAAAATGTGGATTTATCAAGTATTTTCGTACAGAAAATTTGTGACAGAAGTTTATTTGCGTCATGTTCAGAAAATCATAACTTAGTCGATTTTCATCGTATCGAGCTGGTTCCAGCGCCAAAATTTCACAAATTGAGTTGGCTACATTTTCACAGAAGGTATTGAGTTCAAAAGGTATTCAAAAGGCCTTCGTTTTTTACTCAGAATGCATGACGCGCCGAAAATCTTGAATGCTGAATAATATTTCATCTGGGCCGAAACTTCGAAAATTCATAACTCGGTCAATTTTTATCGGATTGGGCTCATATTTTTACACAAGGTCACTGACTCATAGATCTACAACTTTGCTTCAAAAGTCGAGACCGGGTTATGCTCTGATCAATACCAGTTTTTTATTGAAGAACGTGTCAGAGTCGACACTGGAGCCCAAAATAAGTTTGTCTGAGCTGAAACTTCAAAAATTCATAACTAATTCACCGTTTATCCGATTGAGCTGATTTTCGGACAGGAGTTAGTTATCGATGTCGGCTACATTTTTTTTCACATTTCAACTTCAAAAATTGCACTTAAGTCCCTGCGATTTAGCCTGGAAAGTGACGAACTCAAGTGAACATTGGAGGCCCAATTGCACATTCAAAGCCCATTTTCTTTACCCTAATTTCCATTATATAATCACATTCTTTTCACACAAAGAGAAAAAAAAAACCCTTTCCACAATGCTTTCAGAATATCAAATTCTTTCAAGAACCCTATGTAATCTCAAGCCTCAACTCAACTTTAGTTTTGATGAAAGACAAACAAGCTAGTTTGATGAAAGACAAACAAGCATTATGGAAAGAAGGAAAAGAAGTGGAAATCAACTTAAAGCATCATTCACTCAAAGCTTCAAGGAACTTGGCAAGCAATCAAGTATATCAATTCTCAATTAAACTACATTGATTAGAAATGCTCAAAAATGATATACACACTTGCCACATCACTTCAATTATATTTCAAAACATTTTTTAAGTTTTTCTCTGCTGTAAATCGATTAACATATTGTGTAAATCGATTTACACATGTTTTTTCAAAAAACTGTTTGCTCCTGCCAGCAATCGATTTACAGGTTGTGTAAATCGATTGATCACAGAACAAACTGATTTTTTAACTCTTGTAAATCGATTGACACAACATGCTAATCGATTTACACTTCAAATTTTTTGAAATTCTGAACGTTACAAACACGTGCAATCGATTTACATCTTATGTTAATCGATTTGCACATTGAAAATTTTGAAAAATCTGAACTGGTTTCAAGATATCCTTCACACCTTTTCTCCAATAGTTGCATGATCAAACATTGCATCTTGTCAAGTTTTTCAAACAGAAAAGTGTCCTTTTGGAAAGGTATCTTGATTACTATATATTACAAAATATTTCAAATCATAAACAACTCTTCTCTTATGCAAGAAAATCTGAACTTTGTAAAATATTCAAACTTCATATTTCTTAACTTTTAAGAACAAAGATTTTATGCACTTTCACACATATAAAGAACAGAAATCTTTGAGCATTATCTAACCATTGTGTTACAGTTTGAATTGCTTACAAGAGAAGAAAGAAGAAACTTCAAAGAAGTCACTCTATGTGATCAACATCTTTCAAGAAATCATACTTCATAAAAACATACAAAGTGTAACTTATTTCCAGGATTGTTGGAATTAAGTATTATATTACTTTTGTTCCTTGTTGTCCATTGTTGGAAACAAGAGGTATCTTTTGAGAGGATTGTTCTCATTAGACTTATTGGAAATCCAAGAGGGTGTTCTTGGTTATTTGTTAGGTTCTTTAGTGGATAAGACTAGGAAGAGTCTTGTAAAAGTTCTAACAATATAGTAAAATCTCTTGCGTGTTTGCAAGGGGACTGGACGTACTTCCGGGGTGTGGAAGGAACCAGGATAATTCTCCGTGTCTCTTTACTTTCTGCACTTTACAGTTTTCAAAGCACTAAATCAAAACCAGAAAGTATAAAATAAGTCATAAATCGACCACCACCTAATTCACCCCCCCTCTTAGGCGCAATCTTAATCTTACAATTGGTATCAGAGCAGGTTATAGGTAACCTGCTCCTAGAGATCCAGAATGGCTTCCGCAAATCATCAACCAGTTTTCAGAGATGGTGGTAGTAACAACAAGCCTCCTCTATTTTGTGGTGAATATTTTGACTTTTGGAAAATACGCATGAAGGCGCATTTAGAAGCACAAGGAGAGGAAGTATGGGATGCTGTTGAAAATGGTCCATTTATCCCGATAACGGTAATTAATGGCGTTGGGTCTGCAAAGCCCAAAACTGCATGGGACGACGATGATAAAAAGAAAGTTCTCTATGACAAAAAGGCAATAAAACTTCTTCAAGGTGCACTCAGTATGGACGAATTTTTCCGTGTCTCAAACTGCAAAACAGCAAAGGAAATTTGGGATACCTTGGTTCAAACTCATGAAGGAACGGCTGAAGTAAAAAGATCAAGGCTAAATACCTTGAGTCAAGAATATGAACTATTTCGAATGCAGCCCGGAGAATCCATTCTTGACTTACAAAAGAGATTTGTGCATTTGACAAATCACTTAATTGCTCTTGGTAAAACCCTGTCAAATGATGAACTTAACTTGAAAATCCTTAGATCATTGACTAGAGAATGGCAACCAAAGGTAACGGCAATCTCGGAAAAGAAGAGTCTCTCCGCAATGACTTCCGCTACATTATTTGGCAAACTTCAAGAATACGAAACGGAACTCGGTAGACTTGAAAAACATGAGAATCTAGAAAAGTAGTCCAAAAACATTGCTTTAAAAATTGATTCAAAAGAAGTGGTAAAAGAAGACAATCCGGAAGAAGATGAAAATTTCATGCTTCTAGTGAAAAGACTTGGGAAGTTTTTTGGCAGAAATTACAAAGGCGGATCTCATGCACATAAGAGAAAGCACTTCAAGAAAAGAGAAGCCTCCACATCAACACAAGATGTCTCATGTTATGAATGTGGAAAGCAAGGACACATCAAGCCAAACTGTCCAAATCTCCCAAAGAAAAATGGATTCAAAGGAAAGGACTCAAAACAAAAGAAAGCCTACATAGCATGGGAAGATAATGATATGAGCAGTTCATCGGAATCGGAAAGCGACGAATGTGCAAACTTAGCCTTAATGGCATCGCATCACTACGACAATGAAGAAGAGGTTAGTAATGAATTTAATATTTTTGATGATGATGTTCAAGGTGCAATTGATGAACTCTTGAGAGAATGCAAAAGTTTATACAAAAAGGTGTCAAAACAAGAAAAAGAACTTCTAATTTGTCTAGAAAAAATTGACACCATGACTAAAGATTTTGATCTTCAAAAATAGAATTTTAATAAAGAAAAGGAAACCTTTGCATGCTCCAAGTGTGAATCAAATGTCTTTCAAATTGTTCAATTGAAAAGAGTCATTGAACGATATGAAAAAGGACAAATAGGATTGGAAGGATTACTAAGCCAACAACGTTATCCAAATGATAAAAGAGGTCTTGGTTATGTGAATACTAAGAAACCAAGTAACAACCCCACTGTTTTTGTGAAGGCTAGTAATAGTTCCAATCCCAAGAAAGTAGAAAAGAAGCAAGTTGTTCATAATCATCAAAAGAAAAAGGCTAATGTATCTAAAAGAAAACAAATTCCTAGATACAAGAGTAAATTTGTTCCAAACTGTTTTTACTGTGGTATTATTGGACACACACCAAATGCATGTTATATTAGAAATTTCAGTATGGCTAGTGGACACTATGCATGGGTGAAAAAGGGAACTAACTATGAAGGACCCAAGGCAACTTGGGTACCTAACAAGAAATAATTTGTTTTTGTAGGTATGCTTGAAATCCACATCAAATGTTTGGTATCTTGACAGTGGATGTTCAAAGCATATGACAGGAGATGTACACCAATTTTCATATCTAGTACATAAAGCCAAAGGGTATGTCACCTATGGAGACAACACCAAAGGAAAGATTCTTGGCGTTGGAATAGTTGGCACACCTCTATCCATTCAAATTGAGGATGTTCTCTATGTTGAAGGATTAAAGCACAACCTTCTTAGCATAAGTCAACTTTGCGATAGAGGGTTCAAGATCAAATTCAACAAAGAAGAATGCCTTATTATGGATGAGGCAACCAATGAGGTAAAACTCAAAGGTATAAGATCTAACAATATTTTTATGATTACTCTAGATGATTTGTCTATGAAGGTACAATGTCTTATGGTAAACAACAATGACGCTTGGTTATGGCATAAGAGGATTGCTCACATTCACATGGAGCACTTGAACAAATTGGTTAAGCATGACTTAGTTATTGGTCTACCAAAGATGAAGTTCATCAAAGATAAATTATGTAGTGTATGCCAAAAGGGCAAACAGACCAAATCAACTTTCAAACCAAAGAATGTGGTTTCAACAACAAGACCACTTCAATTGTTGCACATGGATCTTTTTGGTCCATCTAGAACAAGAAGCTTCGGAGGTAACATTTATGCATTAGTTATTGTAGATGATTTTTCCCGGTTCACTTGGACTTTGTTTTTAGTGCACAAGAATGAAGCATTCAAGGCATTCAAGAGATATGCAAAACAATTTCAAAATGAGAGTCATCAAAGATAACATCAATCCGAAGTGATCACGGTGGAGAGTTCCAAAACAGTCTATTTGAAGAATTTTGTGAAGAAAATGGGATCTTCCACAATTTTTCAGCACCAAGAACTCCACAACAAAATGGAGTAGTTGAAAGGAAAAATAGGTCTTTGGTGGAACTTGCTAGAACCATGCTAAGTGACTCAAGTTTGCCTAAATATTTTTGGGCGGATGCGGTAAGCACGGCATGTTATGTAAGCAATCGCGTGATCATAAGACCTATACTAAAGAAAACTCCATATGAGATTTACAAAGGAAGAAAACCAAATATCTCTCACTTTCATATTTTCGGGTGCAAATGTTTTGTCCTTAACAACGACAAAGACAATCTCGGTAAGTTCGATGAAAAATCGGATGAAGGTATCTTTCTTGGTTACTCCCTTTCTAGCAAAGCTTTTAGAATTTACAATAAAAGAACTTTAACTATAGAAGAATCAATGCATGTTTCTTTTGATGAATCTAACACCTCCAAGGACGAAGTTATTATTTGTGATGATGATGATTCTATAGATCTATCTCATGAGATTTCCTGCGGAGATGGCAAAATTGTCAATCCGGAACAAACACATGAACTTTCACATCAAAATGAAAATGATGATGATCTTCCTCAAGAATGGAGAACTCATCGTGATCATCCCATTGACTATATAATTGGAGATATTAGCAAAGGAGTATCTACTCAGCTAAATCTTAAGGATGCATGCTTAAATATGGCGTTTGTATCTCAAGTTGAACCCACTAAAGTGGCTCAAGCACTAGAAGATGATCAATGGATCCTTGCCATGCAAGAGGAGTTAAACCAATTCGAGCGGAACGAAGTTTGGGAACTTGTTCCTAATCCAGGAAATAAACGTATCATTGGAACCAAATGGGTTTTCAAAAACAAGATGGATGAAAATGGAATAATCACTCGAAACAAGGCAAGACTAGTTGCTCAAGGATACAACCAAGAGGAAGGAATTGATTTTGAAGAAACTTTTGCTCCGGTAGCACGTTTGGAAGCAATAAGACTATTACTTGCATATGCATGCTCATTGGACTTTGAACTTTTTCAAATGGATGTAAAAAGCGCATTTCTCAACGGATTCATAAATGAAGAAGTCTATGTAAAGCAACCTCCCGGATTTGAAGACTTCAAACATCCTAATCATGTCTTCAAACTAAAGAAAGCTCTCTATGGGCTGAAACAAGCACCAAGGGCTTGGTATGATAGACTAAGCGTATTCCTATGTGAAAAAGGGTTTGTAAAGGGTAAAGTTGATACCACTTTCTTCATAAAAAATGTTAATCATCATACCTTACTTGTACAAATCTATGTAGATGATATTGTTTTCGGTTCAACTAACCAAAATATGTGCAAGGAATTTTCGTCTATGATGCAAGGAGAGTTTGAGATGTCTATGATGGGAAGATTGGATTTCTTTCTTGGTCTTCAAATTAAGCAACTCAAACATGGTATTTTCGTAAACCAATCAAAATATTGCAAAGACCTTATAAAGAAGTTTGAGATGGAAAGTAGCAAAGAAAGTGCAATTCCTATGGGATCCGGCACCTATCTTGATCCAGATGAATCAGGGAATTCTATTGACATAACTAAGTATCGTGGAATGATTGGCTCACTCCTCTATTTAACAGCAAGTAGACCTGACATTATGTTCAGCGTTTGCCTATGTGCAAGATATCAAGCCAATCCTAAAGAGTCTCACCTTGCAGCAGTCAAGCGCATAATAAAATATCTCAAAGGAACAACCAACGTCGGATTATGGTATCCAAAAGGTAGTATGTGCAATCTAGTTGGTTATTCTGATGCTGACTATGCAGGTTGCAAAACTGATCGCAAAAGTACTAGTGGAACATGTCACATTCTTGGAAATGCCTTGGTTTCATGGTCATGCAAAAAGCAAGCAAGCGTAGCTCTCAGCACTACCGAAGCAGAATACATTGCGGATGGAAGTGGATGCGCTCAAATTCTTTGGCTAAAACAACAATTACTTGACTATGGAGTAAACCTTGGATGCATTCCTCTTCGATGTGATAACACAAGCGCGATCAATATTACGAAAAATCCAGTTATGCATTCCCGGACGAAACACATTGACATCAGACATCATTTCATCCGAGACCATGTACTCAAAGGAGATGTCGAGATCACATTCGTGGACACTCAAAATCAACTCGCGGACATCTTCACAAAACCACTTGCAAAGGATGCATTTTTCAAAATTCGTCGTGAACTTGGAATCCTCGATGAACAAGATATTTAAGGTGCACTCAATCCTTAACTATACCTTAATGTACATATATATGTGGTTAGACATTGTTTCAAATGTTAAAAATAATGATGTTTTAAATTTTTTCTTTAAGTAAATCGATTTACACCATATGTCAATCGATTTACTACTGAAGCAAATCATTTTTTTAAATCTTTTGTGTAAATCGATTTACACAATATGTAAATCGATTTACCACTGAACGAAAATTATTTTTTATGAAAAAGTTCTGTGTAAATCGATTTAACCAAGGGGCAAATCGATTTACCACAGAATCTGAAGCATTTTCTGTGTATTTTCTCTATGCAATTTAATTTTTAACATGTGATACTTGTATGAGCTTTTAATATATTGGTCAAACATTCATTGTCTCTCAACCTCCCATCTTACTATTGCCCAATCAATGAAACCTTGACCAAATCACCAAATTAAAACCTCATAAAGACCTCACTTACTCTCTATATTATTTAAACTCACCAAAACTATCTCATAACACCAACACACTCTCTCACATAACAACACAAAGAACTCTATATCTCTCTTTTCAAAACCCTAACAAGATCCATGGCTCCCAAGAGAAAAGCCTCTGCCTCAGAGAAAGGAAAGAAGCAAGATACGTCAACATCTGAAAACTCTGTGCTCGAATACCTCTCGGATCCACAGCGGGACAGATTTATCAAGCATTTTCAAAAGAAAATCATCTCTGCTCCAAAGTTTGGTATGTTATCTACTTTTCCAGATGAATGCTTCTCGTTTCAAAGAGATTTCATTGCTTATGGTTTAGAACCATTAATATCTTCACATGGTTTCTATTACCCGGATCTGGTTAGAATTTTCTACAGCAATATGTGCTATGACAACAACAAATGTTATACCTATGTCCTTGGAAAAAGAATCCCTCTGTATTCCAAAACTATTGGCAGAATTTTGAACATTCCATATTCTGGAAGTACCCTCTATGATCCAGAAGATGCTGCTTGGGAAAACTATCAGAAGCGAGAATTTTTCTATAGCATTGAAAGGTTATCAGAATCTGAATACCGTGCCAAGCAGATTCGAAGTCTTGGCGGGGTTATTCCAGCTAGGGACACATGGAGTGCTGGAAATTTTCATATAGATGATAGGTTGTTTCACTATTTTCTGGTGTATATTCTGTTTCCTAGAGCAGGGAATCATTGTACGGTGACCGACCTAGAACTGCAAATCATCTATGCAAGGAAAAATGGAATTCCGGTTAATTGGGCAAAATTGATTGTGATGCATATGCTAAAAGTTGCCGCAAGGGCCACCTTTCTACCATATGCATATTTCATTACAAGGATTATGGCAGCTTTTGATATAGATTTCACTGGATTTGAGCGGATTGAAATGGATCCAATCACCACTAGGATCTCCATCAAAAATGTTGATTCAAGGATGGGTGTTCATTTCAATGCTGAAGCAAAAACCATCACTTACATTGGAGAGGATGTTGTCGGTGATGACGGTAATAATGCAGATGAAGAAGACCATGAAGTTCCTCCTCCTGCTGCTTCTTCTGGTCCAACAAATCAAGATGTTATGGATTTCATGACGCAAAAGTTTGCTTCTCTCAATTCTAACATCAATGCTCGATGGACTGAGATAAATGACTCTACCTCATCTCGAATAAATGCTTTTCAGAATGATGTGAACCAACAATTTTCATATCTTTATTCACATCTTCATATCCCTCCATACGACCCAACCAATCCTGCTCCTCCGCCTCCTCAATACACCGAACCACCCCTTCAACAACAATTTCCATATCAAGGACCTTTCTAAAATGTTCCTGATCAATGTTATTAAATTCTTGTTATAAGTATCATTATGGTTTTTGTCTTGTTGTATTTCAAGTGTTCATTTTATGTATTGTGTTCTTAAACTTTGTTCGATAATTTTGAAAGTTTTTTGTTTTTTATTCATGTTCCTGTACATTTCTTTCTGTTATAATTTCTTGTTGCATCTTTCCCTTCTTTTTGATAATGTCAAAGGGGGAGAAGGATGTAATAGCACTTTATGGTTGTTTGTTTTCATTGTCTTTACAGAGCAAGCTTTCAAATCTTTTTCTCCATAGGGGGAGAAATCTTCTCAGGGGGAGAAAACACATTCTGCTAAAATTCTGATCAACACATAAAGGAAAGTGGTTTGTCATCATCAAAAAGGGGGAGAATGTAATCTCAAGCCTCAACTCAACTTTAGTTTTGATGAAAGACAAACAAGCTAGTTTGATGAAAGACAAACAAGCATTATGGAAAGAAGGAAAAGAAGTGGAAATCAACTTAAAGCATCATTCACTCAAAGCTTCAAGGAACTTGGCAAGCAATCAAGTATATCAATTCTCAATTAAACTACATTGATTAGAAATGCTCAAAAATGATATACACACTTGCCGCATCACTTCAATTATATTTCAAAACATTTTTTAAGTTTTTCTCTGCTGTAAATCGATTAACATATTGTGTAAATCGATTTACACATGTTTTTTCAAAAAACTGTTTGCTCCTGCCAGCAATCGATTTACAGGTTGTGTAAATCGATTGATCACAGAACAAACTAATTTTTTAACTCTTGTAAATCGATTGACACAACATGCTAATCGATTTACACTTCAAATTTTTTGAAATTCTGAACGTTACAAATACGTGCAATCGATTTGCATCTTATGTTAATCGATTTGCACATTGAAAATTTTGAAAAATCTAAACTGGTTTCAAGATATCCTTCACACCTTTTCTCCAATAGTTGCATGATCAAACATTGCATCTTGTCAAGTTTTTCAAACAGAAAAGTGTCCTTTTGGAAAGGTATCTTGATTACTATATATTACAAAATATTTCAAATCATAAACAACTCTTCTCTTATGCAATAAAATCTGAACTTTGAAAAATATTCAAACTTCATATTTCTTAACTTTTAAGAACAAAGATTTTCTGCACTTTCACACATATAAAGAACAGAAATCTTTGAGCATTATCTAACCATTGTGTTACAGTTTGAATTGCTTACAAGAGAAGAAAGAAGAAACTTCAAAGAAGTCACTCTATGTGATCAACATCTTTCAAGAAATCATACTTCATAAAAACATACAAAGTGTAACTTATTTCCAGGATTGTTGGAATTAAGTATTAGATTACTTTTGTTCCTTGTTGTCCATTGTTGGAAACAAGAGGTATCTTTTGAGAGGATTGTTCTCATTAGACTTATTGGAAATCCAAGAGGGTGTTCTTGGTTATTTGTTAGGTTCTTTAGTGGATAAGACTAGGAAGAGTCTTGTAAAAGTTCTAACAATATAGTAAAATCTCTTGCGTGTTTGCAAGGGGACTGGACGTACTTCCGGGGTGTGGAAGGAACCAGGATAATTCTCCGTGTCTCTTTACTTTCTGCACTTTACAGTTTTCAAAGCACTAAATCAAAACCAGAAAGTATAAAATAAGTCATAAATCGACCACCACCTAATTCACCCCCCCTCTTAGGCGCAATCTTAATCTTACACCCTAAAACCTTGAAATCCTTATTACAAATCCCTCTCTCACTACAAACAAGCCATCCTAGTTACAAACCAATATCTCACTACAAACAAGTCATCTCAGTTACAAACCAACATCTCATTACTTCTTCAGTAAGGGTAAGGCTGGCATGATCTCCATGATCAAAAGGGCAGAAAAGCATTCATGTCACTAATTTTCCAGTAAGGGTTCCATGATCAAAAGGGTATAATCATTCATACATGCCATATTGTGCCTAAACATTAAATTTCTTCATATATTGGCTTTATTTGCATTTTATGATTTTATTTAATGTGTTCATGAGATTCAACACTGCAGATTTTAGACAGGATCCCATGCAGGTTCATTAAGGAACTTTGAGGCCAGAACACAAATGGCCAAAAGTCAAATGGCCAAAACAGAACAGCTTACACATGACACCAATACATCGCGAGACAGACATCCTGAGAAGGTTAAGGAACGTTGAAGCCAAAACACAAATGGCCAAAAGCCAAAACACAAATGGCCAAAACGAAACAGTTTACACATGACACCAACAGCTGTTTCACCCCTCCAATCAGGCCCGTATACTCCTAAACTCTCTCTCTATTTTTATTATTTTCCTTTAATTAATTAATCGTTATTCTTTTTATTAATCACTAACCAATTAATATTTTTTTCCTAATAAAATCAAAAACACAAAAAATATTTTATTTATTAAAATTAACTTCATCACTTTTATTTTTGTAAATAAATTAATTTAATCAATTTAGCTTTAATTAGATTTAACTTTTGATATTTTTTGCAATATTTAAAATCAATTTAGAATATTAGGTTTTTATTAGCATTAATTCAATTTATTTTATATCTTTAAAAACTCAAAAATCCAAAAATATTTTCATTATTTAATTTAATTTAATTGTTCATTTAATTTAATTCCATTTAATTCAAAAATAACCAAAAAAATCACTTTCTTTCAAAAAAGGGTCAAAACCCAAAAAACTCGCATCCAATTTAATTTCCCGCACGCGATCCATTTTTCCATATTATTGTACTTACTTCCGGAATGTAATAACTTTAATTAGGACTTTATTTATTTATTGCTTTATTTTACTTTCCGCAATTTAAATTAAAGGGTTTGTTTTTGGCGATGTAAATACCCGACGCCTTGTAATAGTTTAGATTTAATTTCCGCAATTTAAATTCGGCAACTATTAATTGCTAGATGTATGTTAATTAGGCTATGCATGACAAGCCTTATCCTTAAAATAAAATCAATCGTAGCTCACCATAACATGTAAAAAGATAACATAAACTGAAACTCGACACACTCGCACATGCCACTCTTAGGGTACGCCTCACTTGGTTGCCTCTAGGTGGTCATTAAGTATAGGGTGTTTTAGAGGTCGCCCTCCTGTCTAAAGATCCAGTTGCCTCGAAACGGTTGCCTCGGATTAAAAAAAAGGATCTAGGATGTAAGGGTAGCTTCTAAGGTGTCCTACTGTTGCTTCGGTAACCACACTGTCCCTACAATCGAATTGACTCGAACACCTCCAATTGTGGTGCTACCTACCTCTCAATGGTGGGATGGCACTACCTTAAGGACTTTTACACAGCCTAATTCCTTAGGGTAGGTAGATGACTCACGGATACTTGCTCTCTTCAAAAACAAATCAAAAACCTTTTCACACAGACACTTTCAAAAGTTTTCAAACAAATTTTTCATACACTCTTGAGGACAGATACAAGAGTTACTTAGAAAATTTTCAAACGAAACTTTTTTCAAAACCCACACACATTTGAAAAGCAAACAAATTTTTGAAAACATAAGAGAAAGTACCTAAGAGCCCATGGATAACCATGGATAGAAAGGGTGCTAACACCTTCCCTTTCTATAAATCTACCTCCCGAATCGAGAGACATCTCGAAAAAGGAATTTTGCTATGCTTTTGTCCTTTCTATATTGGAGAACATAAAAGACGGTGGCGACTCTTGCTTACCGCGACATTTCACGAACCAGCTTTAAACAGTCAGTTCTATTTCCACCGATCACAGAACTGGCGACTCTGCTGGGGAAACTTAAAGTGAGGTGTACCTTAGGATTAGATCATACTTATGTTTTCAATTGCCTGTTTTGATTGCTTTAATATTGTGGGCCTGTTTTGGGAGTTTCATAGATCCTAACCCGGATCTGGGGGATACCTTTTAGGTAGCAACAAACTGTGAGGGAACTGTGCGGGGTATACCGACACGGTTGAAGCAGTTGCTACGTTGATGTGGCACTTTGGTGAGTACCGGTAACCCTTGAGTCAAGTCAAGGAGAGTACGGGGTCGCCGCGTGGTGTCGTGAAGCATCAACTGACCTTAGGAACCTTACTTGACCATCCTGGCCTCTTTAGGGTAGTGAGATGACCGACTTTGGTGCAGTCTGAAGTTGGTAGATACTCGATACTACACTCATTGAGGGTTGTTTTCTTGGAATATTTTGATCGCCAGTCCAGTGGCTAAATCAAAACAATGAACACAGAAAACAACCCAATGATATTGAGATCCTTAGAACTCGGTTACTTTTGATAGGACGGGTTTTGAGCCCACCAACTTCAAAAGGGTAGTACCCCAAACTTCATGCTGGCCTAAACTCTAAGGGCTCTCTTATGTGACTTGTGTGCCTTCAAACTTGACTACTTGCATACTTGTTATCTGACACACAAGTTTCTTGCAGGTTTTGTTTACAGTCCTTAATCTGGGCTCATAACAGGGTCTACTTATATCACTTCATGCATAGCATAACATCATATCATTGCATGCATCCTGCATAAGGACTAATCCATTTCAAGGATCTCGAGGGTCTGTGATGCAGGTCATTATGAACCAACATGTCTAGCAAGGGGCAAAGGGGATTTATTTTCCCCTAGCCAAGGTTGATAACTTGAGTCAGGGGCTATGACCCACTGGATATGGTGAGCCTTGACTCTTGAAGAAGGACTCTCAACAATATGCAGTTCCTTCAATCAAGCTACGAATTCAAATTCTAACAATTTCTCTGTTTACCCCGCGAGATCCTTGAAAACATTGCATGCATACCATACACATCATTGCATAACAGGTACCCCTTTTTACAGGTCACTTATCTTCTTCGCTGTTTATTTCAGTAATCATCATGAATCCTGAAGCATCCAATGAACAAGCTATCAAGGCCCTCCAGGCCCAGAATGCCCAGTTCCAGGAGTTGGTTATGAGCCTAGCCCAGGGTCAACAGGATTTGAAGACTCTGCTTCTGAAGGAGAAGAAGAAGAAGAAGAGGACTGTTTTGTTCAACCCTAGACGCAGATTTGGGAATGGATTACCAAATGAAGCTGAGCTGACTACTTCATCTGTGGGCAAAGACAGTCCCCAAGTGAGAAGGGTTCCTAGTCCCGTGGTCTCCGACAATGAGACGGATTTCAATGATGAACAGTACCCTCCAGCTGAGGACAGGTACAAACAGCTAGAAGACCGGCTAAGTGCTATGGAAATACAGAAAGTGCCCGGCCTGGACTTCGAAGATCTAGGTCTATCCTCTGGGGTGGTGATCCCACACAAGTTCAAGGCACCTGCCTTTGCAAAGTAAGACGGAGCCTCTTGTCCCAAGTTGCACCTCCGTTCATACATAAGGAAGATCCATCCCTACACGGCCGACAAGAAATTGTGGATTCACTTCTTTCAGGATAGTCTGGCAGGGACTCAACTCGAGTGGTTCTATCAGCTGGATGGAGCCAATATTCGTAACTGGGATAACTTGGCTACTGCATTCCACAAACAATATCAGTACAATGCCGACCTCGCTCCTACGCGTACCCAACTCCAGGGTATGTCACTTGGGACGGGTGAAGGTTTTAAGGGTTATGCTCAAAGATGGAGGGACCTTGCTGGAAGGGTGCAACCACCTCTAACTGACCGTGAGCTTGTGGACATGTTCTTGGGGACCCTGTCTGGACCTTTCTTCAACCATCTGATTGGGAATTCTTCTGCTGGGTTTACAGATTTGATCTTGACCGGGGAAAGGATTGAAGCTGGTATCAAGGCTGGAAAGATTCAAGAAGCTGCACCTTTGGATACTCACGAAAATCCTTACACTGGGAAAAAGGAGTCCAATGCTGTGCATGGTAAAAAGAGTCGTCATGATCAACATGTAGGGGCAACCCAAATCTCCAATCCTATGCCTGCTCAGCAAAGACAGGGGCAGCAACGTAAGGAGGTCACACCGAAAAGACAGTTCACTAAGATCAACATGACACTGGATCAAGCGCTACAACAATTGTTGAAGGTAGGGCTGATTACCTTAAGGGCTCCTCTTCGGAATCCAAACACTTCTGCTCCGAACTATCATCCCAACAAAAGGTGTGCATACCATTCTGATAGCCCGGGGCATACTACGGACAACTGTTGGGCTCTGAAGAACAAGGTCCAAGACATGATCGATGCCAAGGAAGTCCAGTTTGAAGCACCAGAGACTCCAAACATAATCATTGCTCCTTTGCCAAATCACTGAAGGCTTTTGTTTATTTGAATTTCCGAGTTGTATTTTTCTTTGCTTATACAAACAATTAATGTCATAGAAAACTTGTTTATTCCATTAATGCATAGCATATGTCTGTTTGAATTAATCTATTCGTATTCATTATATTCAAAATTGCTTTCATTTTTTGTGATGTTCAACGCTCGATTAATAATTCTAAGCCTCTTGAGGGAGGATGACGAAAACGATACCATAATCTACGGTATGCTTTTGAACAAACCCCGCTGATGAGGTACAGGCATTGTTTCAATTCCTAAACACTGGAGTTATAAGGAAGATAATCCATCGTCAACCCCTTTGAGCCAAAGAAGTAGGAGTTTTTCTTTTCGAAAATTAAAACCCTTAACCATAATCTGGGGCAGGGTAGTCTTCTCAGTTGATCCAGGTGCACAACGAATGACATCAAAGGAGTCCTTCTAGAATAAAAGACAGTGATGGTTCCCTACAATCGTCAAGACAGGCAGTCATTACCAAAAAAAAAACTAAAGCCCATTAAGTCAAAACCTATGAAGGAGACTTACAAAAACTGGGGCATCCCGCTGACTGTAAACCGGTCAGGCAAAAAACAGGGATAACGAAATCAAAAAGGAAGAGCTTTTACAAACCCTCAACCAAAAATAAATGACTGCCTATCCACAACAAAATGTCAATATCCGAACCATCACCAGAATATCAGGACAAAGACTCAAACAAGGTCTAACGCACGGTCAACTGAGTTTAGGTTTGAAGAACATCACGAAGAGCGGGTGGGTACAAATACATTTTGAGCCTTATCCTTTGTTTCTTAAACCATGAACCAGGCCACGTTATAACCCTCAAAAGTCCTAGCTGAAGCATGGGTTAGTTCGAAAGCATACTGTTACGAAAGGTATCCTGACTCCTTAAGGCTTGCGGTAAAATAACGAGTTGACATCACAGTTTACAAAAAATTCACTTGTTTTTAGGAAAAAAAATGCATTTTAAAAAACTTCAAGACAGACATAAGCTTTGCATTTCTGATATAACATTGCTTGCATATGACTATTTGTTTGAACAGCATAGAAGTTCGCACGAAGAATATCTAGTGAACAAAAGCACTTCCAACCAAGGGGCAGACAGGATCGAAGTCCGTCATCTGGGGCAGTTAAGTCAAGATTCAGAGAATCTCTCAAATGCCAAATACCAGGGGCAAGTCTCCATCTGGATCACTTGGGGCATTAGACATGAATTCCAGCAACGAGTCTTGCATGATCAGACATCTTTTGGTGGTATGGCAACGCAACACTACTGACAGTGACTACTCCCTATATCCTGAGAGCATGGACATAGTCGGAAAAACGCTACGCAAAATCAAAGACCCGCTAGGTTGACACACCTAGGCAAAAATAAGGGCTTCCCGGCGAACCAAAAGGGTTCCGGCAAAAATAAGGGATGAAAATGAAAAAATCTGTACACCCGGCAAGTTGAAAACCTGAAAAGGCGGCTTGGGTAAAAATGGGTATCCCGGTGGACTGAAAACCCGAAAGGGCGGTCTAGGCAAAAATTAGGGATCAAAAGCGTACGACTATGTCCCGTCATCTCGTCACTTGCCTACCAGAAGAAGATTTGTCAAATCGGCAGTCATCAAGCGCCTTCACAGGTACCTTCTCCCACAGAAGCTGGGGCAATAAGAATGGTCCAAACTGTACTAGCTGCTTTGTCCACAAGATACAAGGTAGATTCAGCTGAAGAACGTAACCAAGATACCTTCACTCCCCTGAGAGTAAGACAGGTTCAGCAATACTCTCCCCCGAGCAGAGTTGGTCTCCCGTCAGCCCTGAAAAGGCACAATACCCACAACAACTCATCAACGCTCTCCCCAAGCAGAGTTAGTCTACTGTCAGCCTTAAGGAAGTTGGGTATCCCCAGAAAATCTCAATATTCCCCAGCGGAGTATACAGATGTTCCTCAGCAAGCATCCCCGGCAGTCTAAATATTCCTCGACAAAAATATAAGATTGTTCCCCGGTGGAATACCAGACACCCCAGTGGAGCCATTTCCCTAGTACAATTCAAAAGTCTTCCCAGGAGAGTTGAATCAATCTCCCCAGTAGATTTCTGGAAGCTTATCCCCAGTATATTCTGGAAGCTTATCCCCCGCAGAGCGCAAAAGCATCTCCCCGGCTTTATTCAGAAGGTTACTCCCCACCAGAGCTTATAACTGGGTTATCCTCAGCTAATTACAGCGGAAAGATCGTCCTCGGCGAAGTTCTTCCTATCCCCAGCGGAGTTCATCAAATCCTCCAACAGGGCTTATCAACGGTATCCCCAGCAGAGTTATTGTTAAAGTCTCAGTGAAGCATCTCTTCCCCATAGAGTAGTTCCCCGCAGAGTAACCTCTCCAACAAGTTTATTCACCAACAGAGTCATCTTCTCCTAACGATTTATTCTTGCACTCATCATCCCCAGCGGAAACGAAGAACTCTACTCTTCAACATCAGCCCAGGATTTAACTTCCCGGCATTCGTCAAGGATTTATTTTCCGGGACGAAAATACAATTCATAAACATTTACATACATAATGCATGCATACACGCATCATATCACACAATCTCATTTATTATCTGAACATCATGACATCATGCATTTCATACATCATGACATTGCATACAACTGATGTTTTGCCTTTTCAGGAAAAAGGTCAATCCAAAGATGATTACTATCAACTGTCGCAATTCCAGATTCGATACCTGTATCTAGCCAGGGCATATCTGTGAGTGATTGATTGTGGATTCGATACCTGTATCTAGCCAGGGCATATCTACATTAAAGAGATTTCAGAGATAGCTTGGAAATGCTCCAAACACGGATGCTATTCTATCGCTTATTCAGAGGTTCCCTTCAGATATAGCTGGGAAATGCTCCAGATATGGATGCTATTCTTTTGCTTATTCAGATTTTCTCTCCAGAGATAGCTTAGAGATGCTCCAGATATGGATGCTATTCTTTTGCTTATTCAGAGTTGCTCTCCAGAGATAACTTAGAGATGCTCCAACCACGGATGCTATTCTATTGTTTATTCAGAGATGTCCTTCTAGAGATGGTTCAGATGCGATCCAGACATGGCTACATTCTGATACTTATTCCAGATTCCCTCTAGAGATGGTTCAGATGCGATCCAGACATGTCTACATTCTGATACTTATTCCAGATTCCCTTTTAGAGATGGTTCAAATGCGATCCAGACATGGCGACTTTCTGATACTTATTCCAGATTCCCTTTCTGAGATAGCTTGGAAATGCTCCAGATATGGATGCTATTCTTTTGCTTATTCAAAATTTCTTCTCAGAGATAGTTCAGATATGCTCCAGAACTGGATGCTATTTTGTTGCTTATTCAGAGTTGCTTATTCAGAGATAGCTTAGAGATGCTCCAGATATGGATGCTATTCTTTTGCTTATTCAGAGTTTCCTTTCGGAGATAGCTTGGAAATGCTCCAGATATGGATGCTATTCTTTTGCTTATTCACGGTTTCCTTTCAGAGATGGCTTAGAGATACTCCTGACCCGGATGTTATTCTACTGCTTATTCAGATTTCTCTCTAGAGATGGCCTAGAGATGCTCCAGATCCGGATGCTATTCTATTGCTTGTTCAGAGATTCCTTCTAGAGATAGTTCAGTTGCGACCCAGGCATGGCGACTTTCTGATACTTATTTCAGATTCCCTTTTAGAGATAGCTTGGAAATGCTCCAGATATGGATGCTATTCTTTTGCTTATTCAAAATTTCTTCTCAAAGATAGTTCAGATATGCTCCAGAACTGGATGCTATTATGTTGCTTATTCAGAGTTGCTTATTCAGAGATAGCTTAGAGATGCTCCAGATATGGATGCTATTATTTTGCTTATTCAGAGTTTCCTTTCAGAGATAGCTTGGAAATGCTCCAGATATGGATGCTATTCTTTTTCTTATTCAGGGTTTCCTTTCAGAGATGGCTTAGAGATGCTCCTGACCCGGACGCTATTCTATTGCTTATTCAAATTCCAACTTCTAAAGACAACTTAGAGATGCTCCAGACCCGGATGTTATTCTATTGTTTAGTCCAGATTCATTCAAAAGACAGTCCAGATACGATCCAGATTCGGATGACATTCTGTCACTCATTCAGACACAGTATGGATATACCCCAGATACGGCGGTCATTCTATTATTTATTCAGACGTTAGCAATCAGATATAGACTAGATATGCTCCAGACACAGAAGCTATTCTATTTCTTATTCAACTATCCATTACATTTCCAAATGGCATCTATAAGCCCATTCCCGACAAGGTTCTGTCACATCTCCAGATGGCATCTATAAGCCCATCCTCCTACCCATCAGATCTCTAAATGGCATCTGTAAGCTCATTCCCGACATCACATTGCTGATACTACACCATGCGAGTGCAAATTTCTGGGCACTCTAGTGTTCAATCATCTTCCACCTTCGGATCACGAAAGGCACGCAAGCCAATCTATATCCTCAGGTTTAAGAAGATTGAACAGGGGCAACTGTTGTACCCCAAAATTTGCCCTCCCATATTTCTCAAAACATTTCAAGAAAAATTCACAAGTCCAACCCGGCGCGTCATATTCAGGTGTTCTTTCACCAAGATATCTATGATAACGTATTCTCAAATCCAGGTTCGGCTCAAGAGTCAATTCTTTAAAGAAGGTATCCGAATGTGTGAGTTTTCTCGAAGAAATATGGTGAAAAAGTGTGCTGAAAGTGCAGTTTTTACGCACTAAAAAATTCATAACTTGAAGATCGTGGCTCGTTTTGAACTCGTTCCGGTGGCCAAAATTCCGTCTTGAAATTATCTGCGTTTTCATCTCTCACAGCTGGAAGCCAATTTCGATCAGAAGGTCTTCAAAAATGTGGATTTATCAAGTTTTTTCGTACAGAAAATTTGTGACAAGTTTATTTGCGTCATGTTCAGAAAATCATAAATTAGTCGATTTTCATCGTATCGAGCTGGTTCCGGCGCCAAAATTTCACAAATTGAGTTGGCTACATTTTCACAGAAGGTATTGAGTTCAAAAGGTATTCAAAAGGCCTTCGTTTTTTACTCAGAGTGCATGACGCGCCGAAAATCTTGAATGCTGAATATTATTTCATCTGGGCCGAAACTTCGAAAATTCATAACTCGGTCAATTTTTATCGGATTGGGCTCATATTTTTACACAAGGTCACTGACTCATAGATCTACAACTTTGCTTCAAAAGTAGAGACCGGGTTATGCTCCGATCAATACCAGTTTTTTATTGAAGAACGTGTCAGAGTCGACACTGGAGCCCAAAATAAGTTTGTCTGAGCTAAAACTTCAAAAACTCATAACTAATTCACCGTTTATCCGATTGAGCCGATTTTTGGACAGGAGTTAGTTATCGATGTCGGCTACATTTTGTTTTCACATTTCAACTTCAAAAATTGCACTTAAGTCCCTGCGATTTAGCCTGGAAAGTGACGAACTCAAGTGAACATTGGAGGCCCAATTACACATTCAAAGCCCATTTTCTTTACCCTAATTTCCATTATATAATCACATTCTTTTCACACAAAGAGAAAAAAAAACCCTTGCCACAATGCTTTCAGAATATCAAATTCTTTCAAGAACCCTAAAACCTTGAAATCCTTATTACAAATCTCTCTCTCACTACAAACAAGCCATCCTAGTTACAAACCAACATCTCACTACAAACAAGTCATCTCAGTTACAAACCAACATCTCATTACTTCTTCAGTAAGGGTAAGGCTGGCTTGATCTCCATGATCAAAAGGGCATAAAAGCATTCATGTCACTAATTTTCTAGTAAGGGTAAGATTGATTTGATCTCCATGATCAAAGGGGTATAATCATTCATACATGCCATATTGTGCCTAAACATTAAATTTCTTCATATATTGGCTTTATTTGCATTTTATA
This sequence comes from Vicia faba, assembly GCA_948472305.1. Lineage (NCBI taxonomy): Eukaryota > Viridiplantae > Streptophyta > Magnoliopsida > Fabales > Fabaceae > Vicia > Vicia faba. Next base: position 93,316,350 of record OX451741.1, read on the forward strand.
ATTTTATTTAATGTGTTCATGAGATTCAACACTGCAGATTTTAGATAGGATCCCATGCAGGTTCATTAAGGAACGTTGAGGCCAAAACACAAATGGCCAAAAGCCAAATGGCCAAAACAGAACAGCTTACATATGACACCAATACATGGCGAGACAGACATCCTGAGAAGGTTAAGGAACGTTGAAGCCAAAACACAAATGGCCAAAAGCCAAAACACAAATGGCCAAAACGAAACAGTTTACACATGACGCCAACAGCTGTTTCACCCCTCCAATCATGCCCGTATACTCCTAAACTCTCTCTCTATTTTTATTATTTTCCTTTAATTAATTAATCGTTATTCTTTTTATTAATCACTAACCAATTAATATTTTTTTCCTAATAAAATCAAAAACACAAAAAATATTTTATTTATTAAAATTAACTTCATCACTTTTTTTTTTGTAAATAAATTAATTTAATCAATTTAGCTTTAATTAGATTTAACTTTTGATATTTTTTGCAATATTTAAAATCAATTTAGAATATTAGGTTTTTATTGGCATTAATTCAATTTATTTTATTTCTTTAAAAACTCAAAAATCCAAAAATATTTTCATTATTTAATTTAATTTAATTGTTCATTTAATTTAATTCCATTTAATTCAAAAATAACCAAAAAAATCACTTTCTTTCAAAAAAGGGTCAAAACCCAAAAAACTCGCATCCAATTTAATTTCCCGCACGCGATCCATTTTTCCATATTATTGTACTTGCTTCCGGAATGTAATAACTTTAATTAGGACTTTATTTATTTATTGCTTTATTTTACTTTCCACAATTTAAATTAAAGGGTTTGTTTTTGGCGATGTAAATACCCGACGCCTTGTAATAGTTTAGATTTAATTTCCGCAATTTAAATTCGGCAACTATTAATTGCTAGATGTATGTTAATTAGGATATGCATGACAAGAGTTATCCTTAAAATAAAATCAATCGTAGCTCACCATAACATGTACAAATATAACATAAACTGAAACTCGACACACTCGCACATGCCACTCTTAGGGTACGTCTCACTTGGTTGCCTCGAGGTGGTCATTAAGTATAGGGTGTTTTAGAGGTCGCCCTCCTGTATAAAGATCCAGTTGCCTCGAAACAGTTGCCTCGGATTAAAAAAAAGGATCTAGGATGTAAGGGTAGCTTCTAAGGTGTCCTACTGTTGCTTCAGTGACCACACTGTCCCTACAATCGAATTGACCCGAACACCTCCAACGGTGGTGCTACCTACCTCTCAATGGTGGGATGGCACTACCTTAAGGACTTTTACACAGCCTAATTCCTTAGGGTAGGTAGATGACTCACGGATACTTGCTCTCTTCAAAAACAAATTAAAAACCTTTTCACACAGACACTTTCAAAAGTTTTCAAACAAATTTTTCATACACTCTTGAGGACAGATACAAGAGTTACTTAGAAATTTTTCAAACGAAACTTTTTTCAAAACCCACACACATTTGAAAAGCAAACAAATTTTTGAAAACATAAGAGCAAGTACCTAAGAGCCCATGGATAACCATGGATAAAAAGGGTGCTAACACCTTCCCTTTCTATAAATCTACCTCCCGAACCGAGAGACATCTCGAAAAAGGAATTTTATTGTGCTTTTGTCCTTTACATATTGGAGAACATAAAAGACGGTGGCGACTCTTGCTTATCGCGACATTTCGCGAACCAGCTTTAAACAGTCAGTTCTATTTCCACCGATCACATGTAGCAAATATCCTTAAATATTGGAACAAACAATACAAAGTTTCCTAAATTGTCTCAAGGCCCAATTTAATAACTAATGTACAACTGGAGATATAAATCTTTTTCCAAAACAAATCTTCTTGACCTGCGAAATACACTAAGATATATCCAAAAGAAATATCACTGAATCCAATTAAATCTGTCAAGATTTAAAATAGCAGCGCCTAAATTATTTAGTTATCCAATGTACTTAAACTTACCTTTTAGCATTATCAACAAAGTAAGACTAATTAGAATGAGAATTAGACAAACCACCAGAGCCACTTTTATTGCAGTTAAGTGTCTGGAAATGTCAATGTCAAAATACCAATCATCTTAGTTGAAATTCTAAGAAGGTAATATGAAATAAGGCAGTTAACTCTTTCCCTGAGTTTTAACCACTGCTTGGTTAAACAAAACTAAACTTGAACTTTGAGAAAGTAACTAAAACTGTCAAAATTAACTTATCATGGAAGATTTACCTTTAGCGCAAGTATATACTTGTAGCATGAGTAAGATGATGTCCAGCACAATGTTAAGACATTAAGATTGACATCCTTGACTCAGCTTGCCTTTTGATAAAACATCCTTTTTTTCACTTTGAGTTTTCCCTTTTCCCACTATAGCTTGAAAACCTAAACACTTCCAACCATCTTTCCACTTGAGGAACCTTCTTTAACAGAACTGAACTATCCTTACAGACTTGATCATTGAAATCAAGTTTTTAGGATTGATAGAGTCACTTCACCTTGCAAGTTATAGATGGTAGACACTCCTTCATTCTCTTAAGACATAAGATCATAAATAAATCACCTTCTACTTCTTCATGGTTGATAACACCTTTTATTCTAGATACCCATATCTTTGAATAAAACATCCAACACATTATAAGATAATTCTTCACAAATAGAAATCTTCATTATAAATCCATCTTTTAGTTAGATCAGAAATAGAAAACCCACACAGATGCTCTTGAGATAAGTAGGGCATTCTGCTTCACAAAGATCCAAAGTCATCACACTCTTAAGAATCATATGTCATTGATCGATCTATACTCCAGCTCCATCTTCTTTTCTTTTAGCATCATAGACATGATTAAGTTAGCATATATGTTCTTGACATTTGGTCCAGACATCTTGTTCAACCTCTTCAACACCTAATTGGGTTGCCTTCAAGAAACACAATAGTAATAAGAAAACCTTCATTAGAGACCCTGTTACAATTTCCTATAAGTTGGAAAAAGAATGCCCTTGTTGTTCTTCAATAGCTTGTCACTTTTTTCATGTCAAACTTCTTGATTAGAAATCTGAGAAAACTTCTTCTTGATCATCTTCACATCTAAATTCTTTTCTTCCAAACACACTTAGATTTGCCTTTATGAGTGGACTTGAGAAATTCCCAAGTATCTTTGGCTACAATACAAGTGATGTAGAGAACCTACCAGTTCCATAGATCATGAAATTGATAATTTCAGAGTGACAAAGAGCCAACTCAACATTTTCCCTTCTATCTCTTCAAAACCAGGAATCTTCTATCTTGGTAATTCTTCAAACTCTATTGTCCATTGATAAAAAAAGTACGATCATTCCAATCTTCCATAAAGAACGGTAGTACTAGAAAAATTACTCCTGGAAGCTCACCCAATATATCAGGGTGCCTGCTCTGATACCAATTGAAATTTTGCTGGTACAGGAAACACGTATTAATACTGATGTCTCAACATCAAAAAGATGTCACTACAGATGTTACAACATCTGTTGACAAATAGAACAGATTTATCAAGTTATAACAGATACTAAAACTTAAACTACAGAATGATAAATAACACCAAGAGTTATTAACCCAGTTTGGTGCAACATCACCTACATTTGCAGGCTACCAAGCTAGGAAGGAAGTCCACTATCAACATTATTAGTTCAAAGCTAAACAATCCCAGTTTACAACTTCTCTTCTAATCCCTACTCAATGCAACTTCTACCTAGGAACCTCTTAGATATGAGAAATCACCACCTCACTTCCTAAATCACCTCGGTGATATCTAACATTTCCAATCCCAGTGACTGTATCAAGAATAACTCAACCAGAAGATCATAGTTCCCTTACAATTAGAAGATCATACTTTCATTACAAACAGAAGATCATACTTCCATTACAATACTTAAGCATGATTCTTGACTAAGAACAATACTTAGATTTTCTTAAAATCTTCATCCAAGAACACTACTCAACTCATTTCCTAAAGGATTCTGAGTGAGAACATGATGTCGACCACAAGTATCAAAAGATACAAGGGTGCCTTACACCACACAATACACAAGAGACTCTCAAAACCTAAGACTATTTTTCCTTCCCCTAATTTTACAATAGTTAAAAGTTCTAAACACATTAGGTTATGTCTTCTATTTAAATACACCTCTGCAGTCCATGGGCTTCGAATTTTGCATCCAGATATTTCTTAATCCACAAGCTGAGTGATGTACCAATTGTGTAGCAAATCTTCTTAAATCTTGAACCAAACAATACAAAGTTTCCTAAATTGTCTCAAGGCCAAATTTAGTAACTAATGTACAACTGGAGATATAAAACTTCTTCCAAAACAAATCTTCTTGACCTGCAAAATATACTAAGATATATCCAAAAGAATTATCACTAAATCCAATTAAATCTATCAAAATTTAAAACAGAAGCGCCTGATGTGCTTGACCAAGATGGCATGACATCTGCTTCAACATCTAGCTGGAAAGGTCATAGCAGCAAAATTGCTATGACAGTTAACAAGAATATTGTACCATCTTGATCAACATTAGTAGAACCATGTTTTAGCAAAATCATGCCAACACCAAAACTATGGAACTAACAATTTCTCTCTTTGGAAAATTTTGGCTAAAACAACAGAAAGCCAATTAAAGCTGGAGAGAGGAATAAGACCACAAATGAGTAAGACCGAAAACCAAATTGCATAGAACATCTACTCAAGATACACCAGTCACACAAACACCAACTACATGTTGATCATGTAAATTGTGTACATAAGGAAGTAGAGGTATATTACTCCCCCTCAAACACATAACTAATTCTTTACACAAAGAGATAAATCTCCCATTCAAGAACACTACACATTAGAAGCACCTGCAAGCAGAAATAACACACATAACTCAGAGCAAAAGATGTCATACCCCAATTTTTCCCATCTAAATAATTGTTTCATCTTTATTAGTCATTTAGAATTATGGAGCATTTAAGTTATGGGGTTTATTCAATAAAACAAAGGGGGGTGTTTTGCTTTAATGGACCATCAAAATCTGATGGCCCATTAAGGTCTGGTTAAAATAACAAGGGGTGCGTTTTTAAATTCATTTGGCCCATTTAGTTTTCCTTACAATTAGAAAGGGGATGTATTTGTTATTAAAAATAAAACCCGTTAAGTTTTTTTTAATAAAAGATACGGGTGTATGTTTTTTGTTTGAACTTCTGGCCCACTAAGAGGGTTTAGAGCCAATCTTAATTATTGACTAAATCAATAGTCTTTTTAGTAATATTATTACTTTTATTATTATAATTGTTATTTAATAATTACTATTATTAGTGAATTTTATCATTAATATTATTATTTTTAATATTTCTTATTTTTATTCTGATTATTGTTGACCAAGTCAACTAAAGGGTTTTGAAACCCTAAATATGCAGTTACGCCCAAGGCCATTTTCTTCGCCAATTAACCCTAACAGTCTAGGTCCAGAGTTTGTTTTAATTCAAATTGAAACTAAAATAGATGGCAAATTAGATTTTTATTGATTTTGAATATGTATATAAGTTATTGTCCAAATACATTACAGAACCGAATCTTTCATAAAATAGAATCTTAATCAAATCTCTAATGTACAAGAAATCAAATCCTTGATTTCTAATTACAACCTTAATTTACAATCAATCTAAAAAGTAACATAAATCAAACAAAACTTCCTAATCTGTCTAATTTCTAAACTATATAAAGAACCCTAAAACTATTTGAAAAGGACAAGAATTCTGAAGAAAAAAAAAGATTGAAGGAGAGGAAGTTACAACAGAAGAGAAACAAAATCCGCGAGCTAGACTTTATCCTTGAGTTCTGGGTTTCAATTTCTGAAACCTTAGATCTGTGTTTCAAATCCTCCGTCGTGCCTCCATCATCTTTGCCACTTCAGTCATCCTTCACACATGCAATCAGAGATGAAGAAGAGGATTAGACAGGGGAGAGGAAAATAGAAAAGAATTAATACGACAAGATTCACTGTGGAAAGGTAAGCCTAACACTTAGCTTGGTTTAAAATTGTGGTTGTTGATTTGTGGATTGCGATTGGAATAAGAGTTTTCTGGGCTTTGTTATAGGGTTAGGGTTCTTAGGTTTTGGGGTTAGGGTTCATCGGGGTCAGGGATCATAAGGTTTAGGGTTCTAATGTTTGGGTTTTTCTGGGTTTTGGTTTGATTAGGGTTCTTAGAGTTTTAAGGTTGGGTTTAGGATCTTCAACTTTTCTGGGTTACCCCACGGCGGAGCAGATGAACACATAAAGATCCCGATTAAACTTCAACCGGAGCTCTGGGGAGACAGGGTGCCCTATGGTGGCTAAAGGTTAGATCCACTGGTGGAAGCGATTTTCGACCGGTGGGGCAATTTACAATCACCTAGAGAGAAGCCAGAGCTTCTCTCTCTAAAAGTATAACATGTTTTGTTGTTTCGGTGTAGAGAGAGGGAAAGAAAATAAAAATTGGCCTTTAGCCCAGGAATTTGTTTATATAACACCTGTTGTTCCCATGTGTTATTCATACCATGCACCCTCGCTCCCAAACCCTTTGATCATCATCAGATGTTCCTCAAGCGCGCTTCCACCATAACGCCCAACACCCTCCCACATTCTGTCCAACTGATCAAACATTTGTTTTGGGCCTAGCCCATTACTGAACGCACCCTCAAATTACTTCGCCAACAAAAAAATGTACCCCCCTGTGCTATTGGGCCCAGTTCAATATCTGAACTTGGGCCCTTGCTATTCATACCCCTGACCATTACTACCCAGTCTGACTTTGAACCCCTCTGTTTAATATTTAAAATTTATTTTTTAATTTTATTTACTTATTCTTTTTATTCATTTATTTTTATCTTATTAATATTTATTTATAAATTCTAAATTTATTAATTTTATTAATTCAAATTCTTTTTTCAAAATATTAACTCATTCAAATATCTTTTTTTAATTGCATTAAAATTAATTTTCCTCATGCATTAAAAAGATTTTTCTCACATACTAATATATTTAAAAAATATCTAACCAATCAAATTACTAACAATTTTCACTAACTTAATAAATCCAAGATATTATTTTCAAAAAGGATTATGGAGATATTTTTCATTAACTGCGAACTTCGTCTAACAACTCTATGATTTTCAAACCCAGACTTGCTTCAAAGATTAATTCGAGATATTTTCGTAACCCATAAAAAACACCAACCAACTGCGAACTATAAATTGAGGCTCTGACTCCTCATAAGAGGATACGTATGCATACGACCTAAAAATTGTGGCGAGTTCCCCTAATAAAAATTAATATCTTATTTCCTGAATTATTAATTTAGACCCTAGTATCCTTGTGAACAAGGTAGATGATGGGTGCCTAAAACCTTCCCTTCGTCCAAAAATGAGTCAACAACCTAGAATCTCTTACTAAATTATGGTTATATGTGATATTCCCTTTCCTAGGATAAAAATTAATGGTGGCGACTCTCATTATGAAACCGGTTACGACAGCTAGCGACTCTGTTGGGGACTCAACCCTAGGGTTAGAAGCCTTTCTTTTGGGGATTTAGGGTTTTTTTTATTTCTTCACATTTTATTTATTATTTTTGGTTTATTTATCTTTTACATCTTTTTATCATGCTATATTTATTTGTGATGGGATTTTTATTTTAAAAATCTATTTTTAAAAACCTTAGAAAGAAGGTTTGTCTATTGGCCAAGGGGATACATCATCCCTATGAGTTTTTGTGACGACTTTGCCTAGAGTCGGTGGAATTCCAAAAAAGAAATATGTCTCAAGAGTTATCCTCTTGGGAAGTAGGACATTGAAATAAGACCTATGACTTTTTGTATAACCCTAAACCAAATCTCATGGTGAGACCTTTTACGACCTTAGAGACGAAAGTTTCGGTCTACAAAGAGGCTCCACTTAAGGAGGCCCTTGTGCCTGTCCCTCTAGTGTTATCCATGACACCCTTAAGGAAACCACCTTTTTTGGGAGGGTAGAATATTCGTAGGCCAAAACTAGGAGCCTACCAACTAAGGATACCTTTCATAAAATCCAGTTACTATTCCAATCACGCATTCATACATATTGCATTTCATATATTCATTATTCTCCATTATTTTTGTCTGTCTTATTCACAGGATTTAAAAAAATAATCAAAGGTTTTTGGTGAAGTGTCTTAAAAATGAATGCCAGAGGGAAATAACTTGTTTGTGTTAATATCGTCAAACTAGATATGACGAAGATCAAGACCATCAAAGGGAAACTGTCTGAAAGAGCTTTGAAGATGTTTACTCGCCGTTATAGGGATACCCTTAAGTTGACAAAAGTGGATGTAAAATTAGATTATATCTCCGCCTTAGTTCAGTTTTACGATCCTCCATTGAGGTGCTTTACTTTCCAAGACTTTCAACTAGTGTCGACTTTGGAAGAATTTGATAGACTTTTGAATTTCTCTAAAGAAAAAGCTTATGTGGGAATTGGGCAGACTATTGATACTAAAGACTTAGAAAATGGTTTAGGGATCCCTTATCCTGAATTTCCACTCAATTACAAAATAAATAAAGGGATGTACAATGGGTTAAGAGGTGCTATTTGGAAGCTAAATCCCTTTCTTTTACCGATAACAAAGAATGAGAGTCTTGTGTTGATTATTTAGGGCTACTTGTATTTGGTGTAATTTTGTTTCTGCGGACTTTGGACTATATTGACCCTGCAACTATAAGTGTATTTTGGGGCGCGAAAGCTTTGAATGCGAACCCAACTCCTGCTTTACTTGCTGATATTTATTATGCACTTCAGACTCGGTATGAAAAGGGGAGGGTACTCTAAACTGTTGTATCATGCTCCTATATTCTTGGTTTATGAGTCATCTCTATAAAGAGGACTACATGGTTCCAAATCTGACAAGATACGAGTGGCCTCAAAAATTAAGGTCTCTTACTGTTAATTTTATGTTGTAGTATACGAGGAAGCTAGACATTAGAGATATCATTTATAGTTTCAGAGATTTTTCGAATGTTCCGTTGATTGAATCACGTGGTTGCATCAACAACAACCCTACCTTGGCTTTGTGAAAACTAGTTTATCCTTTGGGGGATAAACCCTCTGATGAACAACTTCAATAATTAATCATCCACGACATGGGAAAAAATGACCGAGAGTTGCTCAACAAGATCATCCGAGCTTGGAATAGCGTTAACAAGAGAAAAGATGAAAGGAGAAATGTTGTGGCGAAAGAACCTTACACTCGATGAGTTTTGGATGGGGTGCAGGTTGTTAAGTTACCATTTGAAATTAATCCTAAGTACAAGCCATATGTCCCAGATCCTCTAGCAATTTTCTCAGAAGAAATAGACAACTTGAAGAAAGCTTTAAATCAAGCTCAAAAGGAGAAAGAAGAATTGGAGCTTAACCTCCATAACTTAGCTAAGGAGAAAAGACAAATGCAACGCGAGCTTGAGTCAAAAGATCAACAGATTCAGAAAGACCAGGAAGCATTTAAAAAGGAGAGTCTTAAGCAGAAACGTTCAACTGAAGGGTTATTGAGTGCTACCTTTAACCTGGATTCTCATAATCAATGTTTGGAGGATGCTGCTAGTGAAATCGGGAGGCTATGTAGATGGTACAAAAAGGAAATGCAAGACAAAAAGGAGATGGGAGAAGATTTGAGGGCTCAAATTCAAAGTTTGGAACAAGCATTTTTGGATCAAGTGGAGAAAATGACGTATCTTACTACGACGCTCCGAGATAGCCAATAATTGGATGTAGGGGAACGTCTCAAGAGGATGATGGCAGAAAGATTTCTCTTCCCAAAAGACTAATGAATACGAGCGAGTATGTCTTGAGTTAGAAGACCTCTGATAGAATTTCCTAATACAACAAAAACTCTATACGGAGATGAGGGTGAAAGTTATATTGAAAATAACAATACACAAAAATCGCCAAAGCATGGAAGGATAATCATAAGATAATTCCATACCTCTACCAAGAATATCAGTTCTACAAAGACAAGCATTCAAGACTCACCTTCTTAGCCAACAATCTCATTGGTGACACCCCTAGAAGCTTGAGAGATGCAGAAGATGTGATGGTCCCGCTCCCAAAAGATGTGGAAGACTTAATCAAGCTTTGTAGGACTGTGGTTGCAGCTTCAGAGTAGAAATCCGCAGATGCACTTAGAAGATTTTGTTCCCCTTATCATTTCTTTCAGCAAGTTTTGATGTTTTAGTTTGAATATTTTTCAATATCTGAATTGTATTCTATTTTTTAAAAGATAATTGTTATTTCAATAAAAGTATTTTTTTTCCATATCTCGATTGTGTATTAATTTTTTTATGCTCACCAATAAAAAAGCAAAACCCAAAAAAATATAAAAATAAAAAATATATATGGAAAATCCAAGTGAATAAGACATTCAAAAACAAAAACTCTTAGCATATTCGTACGCATTCATTCATTCACCTTTGCATTTCATAAATTCATACAAAAAACTCATCATTTAAAAAAACATTCTCCAGTTAAACCATTGGTAGAAGAGCTAGAAAAGCATCGTCTCTCCGACCACCATATCAAACAAGGGCCCATTAAAAGAAAGTGAGGGAACAGATCGAAGAGAACCAAGCCGCGTTCAGGGAATATTTGGAGCAGGTGAAAGGAAACATTGACTCGATGAAGGGAGATATGATCCAAGTTCTTCTATACTTGAAAAACATCATCGAGAGCCAAGAACATATTCCTAGGGTAGCCTTTGAGGAAGTAGCCCAAACTATTAGTGCATCGAGAAATCACCAACTAAGAAGAGAACCAGAAACAGGACCCCAAAAATAAACTATGGCTCAACAAGACGTCAGACAAGCTGATACTGAAGGGTTTGTCCCACCTCCACCGAAGGTAGGGGCATCTCATATTTTGTAGATTTCGGTCAACAATACGGACAACTATGCAGATCTGCAATATGGAGATCTTAATTTGGAAGGTGTCACTCAAACACACCAACCCAAAATAGTTGAGAATCCCTTGGTGCTCAATCAGTACAAAGCTCTGGAAGAAAGGTTGAAAGCTGTGGAGGGTTACAATGCTTTCGATGTTGATGCTCTTGAAATGGGTCTAGTCCCAGATGTGGTGATCCCTCCAAAATTCAAAGTACCTGACTTTGGAAAATATAAGGGGCTAACATGTCCGAGGAACCATCTATGCATGTATTGAAGAAAGATGCATGCATATGCTCAAGATCAGAAGTTAATGATCCATTTCTTCCAAGACAATTTGAGTGGGGCATCCCTAGATTGGTATATGCAATTGGAACGAATTCATATCTAGACATGGGAAAATATTACCAATGCTTTCTTGAGACAGTACAAGTATAAGTTGGAAATGGCGCCTAACCGCATGCAACTCCAAAACTTGTCTCTGTAAAAGGAGGAGTCTCTCAAAGAGTATGCTCAAAGATGGAGGGAAATGGCAGCCTGTGTATAGCTGCCAATCTTGTAGAAAGAAATAGTCGACATGTTCATGGGCACTTTACAAGGTTTGTATTATGATAAGATGGTAGGAAGCGTCTCCTTTGGATTTTCTGATTTTGTGACTATTGGTGAAAGGATTGAAGCTGGTATAAAGAGTGGGAAGATTCAAGGGGAATCATTGAAACAACCGGCAAACCGTCATCCGATAATGAAATATCAATGAAGTCGCCACCGAACGTCTTTTATCCCGCCGAAAGAGGAAAGGTAAACATCGAGAAAACTTGAAGAGGTAGAAATCACGGTCTTGCGACCGAGAGATCAGGTTAGGGAGTCTGTCACGCGAGGGGAAGGTATTAGCACCCCACGCGCCCGTAGTACTCTATGATATCTACTCTTGTTGTCTAATCTAATGAGTGTGTAAAAATATATAACTAAGTTGTACAAGGAATGCATGCAAAATAAAGGAGAAAATAATGTAGGGAAATAAAATTTGTGCTCGCCTGGGTCCTACCCCAATGCCTACATATCCCTTTTAAGGAATCAGAGCATCTGTAGTTCGGCTCATATATTTTGGTAGGTTTTCATTTTTTAGTAAAGACAAAAGCAACAATCAAGATGGCAAAACACCAGATAGAACAACAAAAAATGTCAACAATGATGATAAAATAGCAAAAAGAGATGACAAGACATCGCATGGCAACACAAACTCGGATAAGGCAGTAAAACGCCAGCATGATAACAAAATAGAAAACAAGACGATGCAACATTACACCTAACAATGATATTGAAAATCAAAGTAGGATAACAAACATGTGCGATGGCAAAACATCGGCTACAAACATGTGCGATGGCAAAACATCAGCTAAGAGATAGGAAGATAACACGGCAAAGATGGCGAAACATCAATAAACCAAAGGAAAAAACATCACACATAACAATTATATTGAGAATCAAAGTAGGATAACAAACATGTGCAATGGCGAAACATCGGCTAAAAGAATGGCGACAGCGAAACATCGGCTAAGAGATAGGAAGATAACATGGTAAAGATCAATAAACCAGAGGATAAAACATCACACCTAACAATGATATTGAGAATAAAAGTAGGACAACAAACATGTGCAGTGGCGAAACATCGGCTAAAAGAATGTGAAATGGCGAAACATCGGCTAAGATATAGGAAGATAACGTAGCAAAGATCAATAAACCAGAGGATACAACATCACACCTAACAATGATATTGAGAATTAAAGCAGGATAACAAACATGTGCGATGGCAAAACATCGGTTAAAAGAATGTGCGATGGAGAAACATCAGCTAAGAGATAGGAAGATAATATGGAAAAGACGGCAAGACAACACTTTGACAAGATTTAAAACAAAGCTAAGAGGCGCACAAAGAGATAAGATTGGTTTGTATTTTTTACCTTGAAGAAGGATTTAAGTTTATTAGAGATATTTTATGATTTTCCAAGAAGAGGTTTTAGTTTTAAAATGCAATATGCAAAGAAAAGAGAAACAACTAAGGGACACTAGCCTAACACTACCCCTAAAATATTGATCCTAAGGTTGAGGATGAAAGAAGGAAATTTTTACCCTATGTTAGCATACATGGATTCCTATCCTAAGGTCTATCTCGAGGACTAACCCTACACGAGCAATCCTAAGGGAGCATGGTAAATACCAAACAAGTAAACAAACAAGTGTTTAAACATGAGTGGCAAGCAAGGTACATATGCAGAAATGACTTAAACATGTCTTTAAATAAATCAAAGGGACTCCTGACATATATCAACAACAGAGGTCCCATCATGCAATAGAAAGCAATGAGGAGTGGAGAACAATAAAATGGAAATAGTGCAATACCAAATGGATAACTATCCGTAAAAAATGAGCAAACAAAAAAAGAAACCCAGAGAACTTCAAGCAAGCTAGCATCAGAAAACAAGTCAAGTCAGAAATCACGCCATCAAATATATGCATTGGGGCTTCAAGAGCAGGACTATTGCAGTCACATTCACATATATATATATCCTGTAAAAGAATGAAAAATATACCAAGCACAAGAATAGTTCAAACATAACCAATTGTGTTCCACAAATAAAGTGAAACACTACAGTACCAAGTCTAAATGGAAAACTTTTCCTCAGAGTCCCTTGCACATTCAACAGACAAATTAGTGATTCCAAAGAGAAATGATGAGCTAGTAAAGAATGGATGATGATATAATCATGAGAATGTAAAAGGAGTATGATGGAAAACATCAAGGGTAATAAATGTAAGAAGCATCAAGCAAACTCAAACAACAACTAGGTCAAAACTAAAGAATTATTGCTCCTTTCTTGTCACCATGTTGAATTGACAAGTAAATATTAATCAAGGAACAAAGTAGAAAGATAAGAATACAATCAAAGACTTTATAAGTCTGTAGCAAACACTTCACATCCATACTCATTAATTTCATCATGGTTCACAAGCATAACAAAAGAAGGGTACCACAAAATGTATCACAAAGCTTGGATCACAAGTTAGCAAGGCAAGGAAATCAAACAAAAATGAAGTTAGAAGACTTAAACCATTCAAAGACTTGAAATCAAGCTTCTAACATGCTATGAGAATATGATCAAGAGTTTAAAATGTTAATTCTAAAGCATGTTGCACAAGTGCATTTAATATACCTCAAAACATTCAAAAGGAAGAAAAAAAGGAACATCAAATTCATATATGAATGAAATTGGTTCAAGCATAAAAGGTCAAGTGATCTCAAGTCTTTATGAGACTATCCTTGATGTATCATTCCTCAACATGTTATCATTGGTCATTTGATGACCTCAAACTCAAGCCAAAAGTTTAAAGTTCAAAGCAAAAACAAGAAAGGAACATTAGTTAAGGGACATGAATCAAAAGGGCTCATCAACCAATTATGGGAAATCAAGTGGATGATTTGAATTGGTGTGAGGAAAACAGTAGCAATGATCATTAAGTACCAAATTATAGACCTCACAAAATTTCATTGGCCATCAAACAAATTGCAACAAGATATGCAACATCAATTGGGCACTTTCAGTTTGAAAATTCATCAAAAAAAAGAAAAGAAATGGACTTCCGTAATTCAAACAAAAATTTTCTCAGCATCTTTAAGATGTATAGAAGTCAGAAAGAAAGTATCAGATTCATTGATGGTTGAGGAAAGGATCAAATAAGCTTCAAACATCAAAACTAGTTGATGAAACAACCAATATAGTCAAGTTTTCAAAATAAATCAATGTAAAATACCAAACCTCGTCAATTAATTCAAGAAAAATATTTTTGAGATCCTCAATCCATCCATGAACTTCAAACAGGAGCTGAATTCAATTGAAACTTAAAGAAAATTGGTTTTTGGAATCAAATCAAACAAGGGGATTATCAAAACCCTAATTACTTAGAAAATAAGCTTAATTATTGATCAATTAAGTTCCAATTCTAAAAAATTCAAACTAAAGTCATAAAAAAATATAGACAACTCCAAGGATCAGAAAACTTATTTTTCATATTTTTAGAATTAAAGAAAAGTTAGAAATAAAATCAAATTCAAGCAATTAATCAATTAAACACATATTCACATCTTAAAAATAAAATTCTAATCAAAAGTCAGAAAAATATTCAACCAAAATTATATCCAAATATTAGAATTAAAAATAAGCTTCAATGATTTTTTGTGGAATTTTTGGAGTAAAGGAAATGTCAAAATAAAATTGAAAATTAAACAAACACAATTAGTTAAACACGCGTATTTTTAAACCAATTAGGACATTTTCAAAATATCCAAAAAAAAAATACACAAGGTCAGAAATATTGTTCTTAGGTTTCATGAATTTTTTTCAGAATTTTTCATCCATTTTTGAGCAAGAAACAAAATCAAGAAAATCAAGTTATAAAACAAAATTCAAATAAATGTAAAATTCAAATGGACCAATCAGAAGGTTACACGCTTCGTCTTCAACCTCTAGTCCTAACCACAAACGCGCGAAAAACAGATGCTAGGGCTCAATGTTCAAATCCACACCACATACTCATTTCCGCACCATTTTTCATAAAATTTCGTGCAAATTAAACCCAGAAATAAGATCTACATCATGCTATTTGAATCATATAGAAAGATTAACCATATATCAAGAACAAATCTCATGAAGATTGCAAAAACACACTGAGCAAGATATTTCAGAATTATCATACATGCATATTTCATCAAATCAAAAGCTCTAAAGCTGCAGAAACACTCAATGAACATCAAACAACATGATTCCAAACTCAAATCATACAATTCATGGCCAGAAATCAAGATTCAAATTTAAGGATTATAACCTTTGAGGCAAAAGTGTATCTACAATCTCCTTCACTCTAGCTACAAACCAAGCCTCGGTCTACAATCCTTAGCACTTGGAGAAGAGAATGCAAGAAGAATCACTCAAAATGCACGAGCAAATTGGGAGAATCGAAGAAATGGATTTTTGAGAGAAAAAGTGGTTTTAGATCTGAAATTCCTCCAATGCAGCCTTTAACTCTTCTCCTTCTTCCCTCCTTTTTTCTTTTCTTGAATGAGCAATGCAATGTTTATATAGAGTGTTTAGAGTGAGGGAAATAAGGTCATAACTCATAGAAATCCGTTGGAGGGCAATTTGGCCAAAACATGCAAATGGAAATGTGAGTTCATGTGCTTGCGTTTTGTTTGTTTATTTGGCCTTTTATGATGTGTTTTGATGAGCTCATAGGTTAATGAAATGAGGTGAGTGAAGAGTGAGGGGGTGAGGTGGCAAGGATTGCACATGGTGTGATTTTGCTTGAGGTAAAAGTTACCAATTTTGGCAAAAAAATGTAGAAAGAGTGGGGAGGCGAGGAAAGTGTGATTGTTTGGCCAAAAGGAGTAAGAAATGAGGTGAGTGATTCGTGCCAAGCACGTGAAATATCAATCCTGAAAACAAATAGAATCGAAGGGTGCACAAAAATTACAACCCACACGTGCACCAAAGGTCAGTTGATTTCTAATCGAGGCCATAGAAAATTGGTCCATGCATTCTCAAATTTTCCCTGAGCCAATTAAACAACACTCTAAGCTTCGAAACAAGATGAGGTTCGAAATAAATGATGGAGGGATGAGCCAGATATGAGGCTTAGGATTCCTGGGAAACTCAAGCCAACTTGCCCAAAACTGCACACGCGCTGGTCTGTCCAAGATAACACTTCGATTGGTCCAAATTGAGAGGAAATGAAGAGAGCAGGAATGAGATTTCAACCAACCCATAAGGTCACTTTATATGGTCCAAGTTGAGAAATCGAAGAGAACAGGAATGAGGCTTTTAACATCCTATAAGGTCACTTCTAATTGTCCAAATGAAGAGAGCAGGAATGAGGCTTCGACCAGCCTACAAGGTCACTTCGAATGGTCCAAGTTGAGAGAAAAGTAAAGCTTTGACCAACCCTCAAGATGACACTTTGAATGCCAAAACGAAGAGAAACAAAGTAAGAAGAAAGAGGCTTCGACCAACCCTGAAGATGGAACTTTGAATGTTAAAATGAAGAGAGGAGAATGAGGCTTCAACCAGCCTACAAAGCTACTTTGAATGGCCCAAGCTGAAGGAAATCAAAGAGAGCAAAAGAGGCTTCGACCAGTCTACAAAGCTACTTCGAATGGCCCGAGATGAAGGAAATCAAAAAGAGCAAATGAGGCTTCGACCAACCTACAAAGCTACTTCAAATGGCCCAAGCTGAAGGAAATCAAAGAGAGCCATTCAAATCCCTAGTTTCAATATCCAACTTCCTCAAATCACAGCCTCTTCGATTTTAAACCAAATTGATAGATTCCAAGTTTAATGAGAAGCTTTCGAAGCCCTCTTTAAAGTGCACGATGCACATTTTTGAATTATTCCTTGAATCAACAATTATAGGAATGTCACCAACTCTTTGATGAATTGTCTAGGCCAAATGCCTCGCCTTGCCTAGCCAGTTGCCCAAGATTTCCCCAAAAAATGCCCAACTTACCTTGAACTTCAAAGGCTCATAACTTTTGATTTTGAGTAAGAAGTGTGTTTTTGTCCTCTGTGGGGCCTTGTAAATCTTTTTCCCTTATTCAATTGGCAAAAAAAACACCAAAATCCTCTGATAAATGAGAAAGTTATGCCCTTGTAAAGTCAGGTCTAAACCAAGAACACTTAGTGAAATTTTCAATCACCAACATAACTTCAAATCCAAGTAACCTCTAAAACTTGCAATTCTTATCAAATTCAATCATCAATGATCATCCCCCATGAAAAAACATGTCAAATGCTTCATGTTGACCAAAAGTCCACTTGGTCAACTTTGACTTTGTTGACTTTGAGTAAAATGACTATTTTGCTCCTTTGATTCAATTGACCCACTTCTCTTCAAAATTGATGATAAAAACTTCAAATATATGATATTCCAAACACATAGAGGCTATGGAAAGAGTTTCCACTAAAAATTCCAAAGAATCCATGATTGAAACTCAAACCCTAGTCTTGCACTCTGCACTAGGAGATAACTGGTCAAACTTCAAACCCCTAATTCCTCTAGGCATCAAGAGAGGCTTTTTGAACAAAATTGATTCCAATGATGATAAAGGAATGATGCTTCGATACTTGGCTCATCTATACCCCAATAACTCTAATTTAGAAAAACCCTAGTTTTGACTATTGAATTCAAAGGGTATGATTCTCCTTATAAATAGCATAATACTCAATCTTCTGATGATCCAATGAGGTGTGTAAGATATCTCGAGATATATGGTACCTTTGGGCTTGGAAGATACAGAGGTTTAGATAATAGGGCTCTCCTTGAGTAACTTGTCAATACAATCAATCTTCCAAAGCTTGAGGGAGACTTGACAACCAAAATACTTTGATCCCTACACAATGTATGAATACAATGCAATATGAAGTTTATGATGAAACATAAGCCTAAATTAAGAGGGTAAATTTTGGGGTGAAACAGCTGCCCCTATTCAATTATCTTTAACTGGGTAAGCGAGAAAAGTGACAACTTTCGAGTGTTCAGAGTTGAAGATGATTGAATATAAATGAACCCGAAAATTTACACTCTTGAAGAAAAAGTAGAATCCCCCTCAAAGACAAAGAAAACCAGCAGACACGAGATTAAAAGGATACCAAACAAGATTGAATTTTGTAAACAAGGGGTTTAATGAACATTGGACCTCCCAAGACATGCATCAGAATAAAATTGTAACGCAGATATAAATAAAGTTGAAGCAGAACTAAAACTTAGAAGAGTAGACGAAACTAAACTTCATAATGAATGCGCCAAAACAAAACTAGACCATAAAAGGGGTAAGATAAGACTCAAACCACAGAGAATAGGAGAAACTACCTCTGGAAAAGAAAAGTACGCGGGGCAAAATGTCTAGAGTGTGTGATTCTAGGAACACTTGCTAATCTCAACCTAAGATAGACAGTCTGAAGGAACTGAAAGAATCCCAGGAGTAAGGAACAAAATAAGACGAAACTCGACCCAAAAACTAGTTAGAAGAAACTAAGCTAGATGAGTACCAGAACGAAATTAGATTTCATGCACGGGTAACGAGGCGAAACTCGACCCATAGCAAAAGTGATGAGAGTGCATGTTTCTCAGAGCACTTGCTGGTCTCAGATCAATGGATAACAGTGACGAAAACTGATAGAAGAATCAAAGGAACAAAATAGACTGATTTCAACCAGGGATGCAACACGAACGCTGCAAAGAGACTCGGTAAACGAAAACTGTCAATGGGGTCCAAGGTATGAAAACAAAACGAGGCGAAACTCGACTCAATAACTAGTTAGGCGAAACTAATCTAGATGAGTACCAGGATGAAACTGGATTTCATGTACAGGCGACGAGATCGAAACTCGACCCAAAGCAAAATGATGAGAGAGCATGTTTCTCAAGGCACCTGCTGGTCTCAGATCAATGGATAACATTGATGAAAACTGATAGAAGAATCCAAGGAAAAAAAGAGACTGACTTCAACCAGGGATACAGCACGAAAACTACAAAGAGACTCGTTAAATGAAACCCGTCAAAGGGTCCAAGGTATGAAAGCAAAACCAAGGCGAAACTCGACTCAATAACTAGTTAGGAGAAACTAAACTAGATGAGTACCAGGATGAAATTGGATTTCATGCACGGGTGAGGCGACGAAACTCAGAGCTCGACCCAAAGCGAGGTGATTAGGGCGTAAAACTAGAAACCTGCTGAAAGTGAATACCAGGGCAAAACCGGTATTCAAAAGCTGCATCAATAGACATTGAAAAGAACCGACGAGGGTAGTAAAGACCCGAGAAGACCGTGCCAGGGAGAAACTAAACTACAATCAAGAGTAAACACTCAACCAATCAAATGATTAACCATGAAAAGGATATTTGTATGGTGAAAATGAGATAATGAGGGTGAAGACCTCGCTGGGGATATAATCTGAAGAATCAGAAAATCACTGGGGAAAACAGAAACAGTAAGGGCTTATGTTACGATGTATGTTTGAAACTTTTTTTAATGTAGCGTAATGCTCCATATAATGGAAATGCTACGCATTTTAGTAGATGCAATGTAATGATGCATATTTGAATGCTTCACTAGGGAATGGCCAGACGAGAAGCCAACAGCCAAGAAGTCAGAATCTGACAAGACTTGCAAAATTAAATTGCAAAATCTGCTGTAGAAAAGTAGATATAAGGAACCGCTGAGGAGGAACCCTTGAAGAGCTGGAACTCCGGGGGGAGTATTAATTAAGCAACCAGTAGAAAAAGGCCACAAACATCGAGAGGAGTTGCAAAAATAAACTGCGAACTCTACTAGAGAAGATCAGGGAAAAATTGTAATCTCTAGAAATGAATGTCAAATGAAGATTGGGTATTATGGGAGAAGATCAGGGCGAAACTATAGCTTATGGAAAAAAGAATGCCAAAATGGAAATTGATTATTATTGGAGAAAGATCAGGGCAAGACTATAAATCTTTGGAAAGGATAATGCTCAGTCGCGTTGAGAGTGACACCAATATAATGGATCAGATGTGGGGAATGAAACCTTTTATTGAGGAAACAAAACTTTGTTGAGGAACTAGGACTTCACTGAGGAAATAAAACTCTGCTTAAGGGTGCTCCACTGGGGGTTTACGAGTCTCTGGTACCCAACCATAACATAAACCACAATGATAGTCGAGCATCATCAACTTTACTGGGGAGGTGGAAATTTTATCCAGTCATCAACACTACTAAGAATGGTAAGTGATAATTTTGACACTAACACCTTTCATGATACGAAAGGCCTTTGTCCAACAGAATAGTCGAGTCTTCCCCTCCTTGAAACATTAAGCTCTTCACTGATGTTCATTGTGTACGCTCTTTTTGGTGTCAAACAATTGTTTTGTATGCAGGAGAATGTTTATCAAGGGAATGGCAACCCTGATGCGACAATTATGTAAACCATGAAATTGAAAGCCTTGAATGAAAAGATGTCGCATCTCTGTTGTGAATGAATCACTAGCTAGAGTACCAAATTTCAAAACTTCTCCTCTTTTTTTTTTTAAAAACGGACATGATGCAGGCGATAAGATACCAACATGGATATGCAACACATATTTGGGAATTTAGGAAACATTATCCTGCTGTAGTATACTTTCGAGTTAAACCTATGTTTCAATTAGGACTTTAAAAGGTTGTAACGTGGCCTGGTTCATGTCTTTTTTAGAAAAAAGTTTTTAAGGCTCGACTTATTTGGTGCCCACCCCCTTCGTGATGTTCTCCAGTCCTAAATTCAGTTAATCTTGACACGAGCATTCGTCTCTCAAAAGCGTTTATGATGGTTGAGGAACCACAACAATTTTTTTGGACACGACAGTCACCTAACCTTTGGTTTTTGGGTGTTTGATCACACGACTTTGAAGTGGTGAAAAACACAAGAAGGGGGGGTTGAATTGTAAAACTGAAATCTAATGCAATGAACAAGATATTTTTATCCTGGTTCGTTTGATCTCAAACTACTCCAGTCCACCCGTCAAGGTGATTTCGCCTCTCTCCAACGAGGTCTTAATCCACTATATTCAACTGAATATTACAGACTGCTTTAACAACTGCTAAAGCCTTCTTGATCCAAACCACAACCCGGTTTGTCAAGGTAACACTTTCTTACAAAGAGATAAAACTAAGTGTGTGGATGTTTTCTACAAAACTGTATCACAACTGTGATGTATACACAAATTGAAGCTTAGAAACTAGATTTCTAAACGATGATAGAATATCAGAATGAGTGGTTTAGCAAAACTGAGAGAAAGAAGATTATAGTTAGCTTTTGTGCGTGTAGAGATTTGGAGAGCATTAGCCATTTCAATCTCCAAAGTCTTGTTTATATAGCACTGAGATGATGAACGTTGGATGCAATATTCTTGATTCAATGCTAATAACAGACTTTCCTTATTGAGCAGATCTTTTCTGGAATGAGGCCGTTGGAATTAATTTGCTTTCAATGCACAGTACCGTTGCTTACTTAATGCAAGTTCTAGCTTGGCTCATTCTGACTCTGCTTCGCTGCTGATGAACTGTTGTGTTTCTTTATCAGAGTGTTGAGCGCAGTCTTGTTCATCAGGCTTCAGCATGTACGTGAGTTGATCATCTGATTCTGACATTCTGATATGGCAACTTCTGATGCTGGTGTCTGAAATCAAGTTCGGATGCTGAATAGATGTGATCTTGCTTATATCAATCAGAGTATCTGCAAGTCAGAACATAATAATTTTAGGCAGCAGATAATTCATACATGAAACTTATAAATACTATATCTTTTCACATTGTTATCATCAAAACTTAAATATAGGGTAGTAGATTCAAACTTTGTTCTAACAATCTCCCCCTTTTTGATGATGACAAAAACTAGATATTTTTAAATGAAAATAACGTGAAAAGGTATCTGGGATATGTATCAGAGTAAGAAGTGAAAGGATAAGGAGTAAAGAGATATCAGAGTTGAGAGATACTCCCCCTGAGTTTATTACTTCCCTTTGATTACACGTGTTCTTCAGGATCAGATCTTTTTTGCCTTTCTTTGAACATCAGAGTATCAGAGTCTTTGACTTATCAGAAGCTTTATGTCAGAGCAGAGCTTCAGAGCTTTTCTTGTCAGAGCTTTGCTTTGGATCAGAATATCAGAGCGGATAAGAACTTCATAGTGATCAGAGCTTCAGAGCTTCTAGTCTTCAGAGTGTCCAGGAGCTTCCTTGTACCTGTAGACTTTAAGCAAAACAGAAAAAACATTTTCAAGTAATAGAGTTAGAATGTTTGATAATTTCTGTCTAGTTAGCCGTTATTGATTAAAAATATCATTCTTGTTCTCCCCCTTTTTGTCAGCAATCAAAAAGTGTAGGTGATGTGCTAAAACAATTAAGATCAGAAAAACTAATTATATTAAGATAGTTCAGAATCAAAACAAGAAAATAGTACAAAACATATTCAAACAGTACATCAGAAAAATCAAGGAAAACATGAACAAGGACATGAATGAAAAAAAAGGGACTAAGGTTGAGGAGGCAAGCGTGTGAACAGGTTCTCCAGCATGGCTTGGATCTTTTCAGCAGTCTCATTCTGCTTGTGCACCATGCTGACAACAGTGTCAATCTTGCTATCCTGCACATCCATTCTCTCTTTCATCTTCTGATCGCTTTCATCCATCCGCTGCTGCAGACGCATGTCATTCAGCCTTAGTTCTTCCAAAGTCTGCCTGTCCAAGGCAGCTTGAGAACCATCAGAATCAGGAAGCTTCTGAGAGCTTTCAGCAACATCCTCTGCTTGACTTTCTTCAGCTTGAATGGTCTTGTCTTCTTCTGATTGCACCTTTGCAGCTTGCTGTTTCTCAGACCAAGGTTCACTATCCAGAGGGAGCACGTCTTCTTTCAGAAGCTGACTTCCAACTTCATTCAGAAGCTTGCTGAAATTTTGTTGTGCCTGCTCATAGTTGATATCCTGCAACTTGAGGGCTTCAGCACGTACCCAAAGTCTGAATTGTGACCAGAGCTGATCAGAAGCAGCTGGGTCAATCATTCCAGGACAGACTTGCTTCAAAGAAGCAATCCATTGCAGCACACCTGTTTCAAAATTCATAATACCAGAGCCAACATCTGGTTGTTTTGGTTTTGGGATGGCAATTTTGTGTTTCAGATCAGCAAGACGGTCAAGACTGGTTAAGTCTATGAAAGTCCTGTTGGGGTTTTCGGAGGTTTTCTGAGCAGCTGTTTGTTTTGGAGATGGAGTATCAGTATCAGAGATTATGATTGGACTGGGTGGTGTTTTGGGAGTATTTGGTGGTGTAGATTCTGGTGAGGATGGTAACTGGGGCATGGTAACTGTTGTTCCACATGGCATCTGGATTGCCAAAGGTGATGGTTGAGGTGAATGAGGTTCAGATGGTTGAGGAGAAGGAGTTTCAGAGTGATGAAACTCTGTTTGAGGTGATGGTGGATTAATTTCTGGTTGGGGAGAGGGAGATGGAATTTCTGATTGTTCAGGGATAAGGGGTTCTTCTGGAATTGATGAGAGTGGTTGTTGTTGTTCTGGTTCTTCAGCAGATTGTTGTTGTTCTGGTTGTGGAGGAGGAACAGTTTGTGGTTCAGAGATTGGTTGATCAGAGGTGTGTTGATCAATGTCAGACAGCACTTGGTCAATTGCTGATGTTGTTGAGATTGTTGGTTGTTTGGGATGTTTGGTTCTGGGTCTTCTGAGTTTTAATGCCTCAGAAGGGTCCTCTTCTGCTACAGTTTCATCTATGGTAGGGATGGGGATTGAGATTCTATGAGAGGTTTGAGGAGGAATAGATGCTGGAATAGTAGAAGAATTTAAAACAGGAGCAGCAGATGAATTACCTCTTTTCCTGGGTGTCTGCTGGGATGATCCTTCTGATGGTGCCTTCCTCTTCTTTGTCTTCTTCAGAGTCACTTCTGGTTGAGGTTGATGCAGATCTTTGATATTCAGATTTGGATCTGTACCATCTGTCTTGCACGCATCCAAGTACCTGAGAACCACCTCTGGTTTGGATTCAATTTCAGAAAATAACGGAAAGTTGCTCAGAGGCACTCTTCTGCTGGTGATATCAGCAATAGGAGTAGCTCTGGGTTCCTTCTGAATATTCTCTATCAGCTTCATCTTCTTCAAGTTCTTTGCATTCAGAGGTTTCCCAATTGTTGGTTCAATAGTGCTTAGCTCTTGAGCTTCTATCAGATGCTCAATCAGCCTATTCTCTGTCAGAATATCTGATATCAGCCTTCCAAAAGGTATCCAATCCCTCTTGGTTCTTTCTTCTTCCCTAGTTTCCTTCACACTTGTTCTGAGGTGGTTGAACAGGAAGTGAGCCAGATTGATCTTTACCTTCTGATCAATAAAGTAGATCAGAAATTGCTGATCCACATTTATGTAATCAGGAGAACTGGTTGGTTTCCTGTGGTTGAAGCACCCCAGAATTATCTTAGCCCACACTCTGTAATGATCCTTCAGATCTTTAATCTTGCTGCTGGGCACCCCAAGAGTGAAAATCCTTGCAGCTATCACACCTACATCAGCACATCTTTCAGCCATGTCCACACAACGGACGCCACCGCCACTGTAACCGATTAGCCTTGCAATGTGATCCTCAGTGATCACAATCTTCTTCCCCATAACAAAGGAGGTGACTAGATGTGTTGAAGCCTTGGCGTGAATCCAGAATTCCTTGACTAGCATTGGGAATGTTGGTCCAACCAACCTATCAAAATACCTTTCCCACTTCTGAGCCCTAACTTCTTCAGTTAGGTCAAAATCGTTCTCCTTCAAGCTTTCAAAATCAATGATTAATTCAGAAAGCACTTCAAGATTCTTCACAGGAGTGAGGAGAGTTCTGAATGGCACTTGATATTGCTCAGATGATGCTTTCTTCTGAGGACCTGCAGAAGCGCTGCTGGAGGTTGCCATGTTCACACTAAAAGGGTTTTGAGAATAAACTGAGGAAAATAGGTTGCAAGAGATGAACACAGAAATATGCAGAAAATGCTTGAGTATTAGTGAGAAAACGTAAAGAATGAGAATGAGAGATTAATGTGCTTAAATAGAGTTTTCAAAACTATTTTGAAAAGATAAACGTTTTTTAAGAGAGAGAAAAATCATGATTGCATTTTAAAAGCATGATTACTTTTCATTAAATGCTTGCTGATTTTGGGGGATTTGAGAAAGATACTTAAAAACGGTTACCAGACATGTGTCTCAATGCACCCAATCAGCGCTTTGCCTTCTCAGAAGCGTGCACGCGTTCTGCTTCAGAGATATGCTGATGATTGGATGACACTTGTTTGATGTAGTGATCAGCACGTCTGTCTTGAGCTTAGACTCTCAGATCTTTAGACTTGCATCTGATACAATCTGCATGTTCTATCTTTCTGAAAGGAAATTGATCAGAAGTTCACAGTAAAACAATTACATTCTGAGGGTAAATATACGGAATTAAAACATTTTCACTCTGGACACATTTTCATGCTGAGATGTTTCAGAATGAAATTAAACCTATCTTCTGAAAGGGGTTTAGTAAAGATATCAGCCCATTGATGGTCTGTATCTATAAATTTTAAGTTCAAAATACCTTTCTGAATATAGTCCCTAATGAAGTGATGTTTTATTTCTATATGCTTAGCTCTAGAATGTAAAATGGGATTCTTACTTAAGCAAATAGCAGAAGTATTATCACACAGTATAGGAATGTTACTCTCAAAAATCTGGAAGTCTTCAAGCTGACTTTTCATCCAGAGCATTTGTATGCTACATCCTGCTGCTGCTATGTACTCAGCTTCTGCTGTTGATAGAGCAATTGTTGATTGCCTTTTGTTGGACCAAGATATCAGATTTTCTCCCAGAAACTGGCAGCTTCCAGAAGTACTTTTACGTTCCACTCTGTCTCCAGCAAAATCAGCATCACAGTAGCCTACTAAGCTGTAATCACTAGATTTTCTATAAAACAAACCCAGATTAGTAGTACCTTTCAGATACTTGAAAATTCGCTTAACAGCTGTTAAGTGAGATTCTCTAGGATCTGATTGGAATCTAGCACAGATACAAACACTGAATAATATGTCAGGTCTTGAAGCAGTCAGATAGAGGAGAGAACGAATCATACCTCTGTAGACTTTCTGTTCTACATTTTTGCTCACCTCTTCTCTTTCCAGAATGCACGTGGGATGCATTGGAATCTTTGATGGCTTACATTCTGAGAGGTCAAATTTCTTCAGAAGATCTCTGATGTATTTGCTCTGATGAATGTAAGTTCCTTCTGGAGTTTGATTGATCTGAATTCCTAGAAAGAATTTCAGTTCCCCCATGAGGCTCATCTCAAATTCTGCCTGCATACACTTAGAAAATTTTCTTCCAAGAGAAGGATTAGTAGAACCAAAAATAATATCATCAACATAAATTTGACAGACTAAGATGTCACTCTTAACTGATTTACAGAATAGAGTTGTGTCCACTTTCCCTCTGGTGAATTCATTTTCTAGCAGAAAGTTACTTAGCCTTTCATACCAAGCTCTGGGAGCTTGTTTCAGACCATACAGTGACTTCTTTAGTTTGAAAACATGTTCTGGATGTTTTGTATTTTCAAAACCTGGGGGTTGGTGTACATAAACTTCTTCTTCTATATAACCATTTAAGAATGCACTTTTGACATCCATCTGATACAGAGTGATGCCTCTATTAACAGCAAATGAAAATAAAAGTCTGATAGATTCTAACCTGGCGACTGGGGCAAAGGTTTCTGTATAGTCTATCCCCTCTTGCTGACTATAACCTTGTGCAACCAGTCGTGCCTTGTTTCTGATGACTTCACCTTGTTCATTTAGCTTGTTTCTGAACACCCATCTTGTTCCAATGACGTTGAATCCTTTTGGTCTGGGAACGAGATCCCATACGTCGTTTCTGGTGAATTGATTCAGCTCTTCTTGCATTGCCAGAATCCAGTCATTATCCAAAAGTGATTCATCAATAGAAGAAGGTTGAATCAGAGACACAAGTCCCATAAGTGTTTCTTCAGAGTTTCTGAAGCTTGCTCTTGTTCTGATTGGATCTTCCTTTCTTCCTAGGATAGTCTCTTCTGGGTGATCCAAGCTGCTTCTGGGTAATCTCTTCTGAGGTTGATCAGTAGCTGTTGTAGGATTGCTAGCAGTGCTCCTTTCAGACGTTGAAGGAATGTCTGTGTTGAGAGCTTCTGATGACTTGTCTTCAGAACCTGCAAATTCAATTTCTATACCTGCAAAAACTTCATTCTGCTTTGACTTTTCAGAGTCAAGCTTATCATCAAAACGAACACTGATTGATTCTTCCACAATCTGTGTTTCTGTATTGTATACTCTATACCCTCTTGAGCGTTCAGAGTATCCTAACATAATACACTTCTGTGCTTTAGAGTCAAACTTGTTCAAATAATTCTTTGTATTTAATATAAAGCAAGTACATCCAAATGGATGAAAATATGAAATGTTGGGCTTTCTTTTCTTCCACAATTCATATGGAGTCTTTTCCAGAATAGGTCTTATTGAGATTCTATTCTGAATGTAGCACGCTGTGTTTATTTCCTCTGCCCAGAAGGTCTTAGCAACGTTTGTCTCATTGATCATGGTTCTGGCCATTTCTTGCAATGTTCTGTTCTTTCGTTCTACAACTCCATTTTGTTGGGGAGTTCTAGGACAAGAGAAATCATGCAGAATGCCTCTGTCATT
Organism: Vicia faba; assembly: GCA_948472305.1. NCBI lineage: Eukaryota > Viridiplantae > Streptophyta > Magnoliopsida > Fabales > Fabaceae > Vicia > Vicia faba. The sequence continues at coordinate 93,344,629 of OX451741.1, forward strand.
AAAGAATGACTCAAAATCTTTGTTTTCAAATTCTCCACCATGATCACTTCAGACTTTAACGATTCTAAGATCCTTTTCATTCTGAACTTGGTTACAGAAGGTAACAAACACAGAGTGTGACTCGTCCTTGTGTCTTAAGAACTTTACCCATGTCCATCTGCTATAGTCATCTACGATTACTAACCCATACTTCTTACCACTGACTGAAGCAGTTTTAACTGGTCCAAATAAGTCAATGTGCAGAAGTTCTAATGGCTTAGAGGTAGAAACAACATTTTTGGATTTAAAAGAAGGTTTTGCAAATTTGCCTTTCTGACATGCTTCACACAGAGCATCTGAATTGAACTTCAAATTAGGAAGTCCTCTGACCAGATTGAGTTTGTTAATCTGAGATATTCTTCTCATACTAACATGCCCCAATATTCTGTGCCAGATCCACTGCTCGTTGTTAACAGACAGAAGACATTTTACATTCTGACTCTTTAGTTCAGAAAGTTTGATTTTGTAAATGTTGTTTTTCCTCTTACCATTAAACAGGATAGTCCCATCTTTCTGACTAACAGCTTTACATGATTTTTGATTAAAGATTATATCATAACCGTTATCACTTAATTGACTTATGGATAACAGATTATGCATCAATCCATCTACTAGCAGAACATTATTAATAGAGGGAAGATTTCCATTACCTACAGTTCCAGAGCCAATTATCTTTCCCCTCTGATTGCCTCCAAAGCCAACGTGGCCTCCAGGCTTAAGTTCCAGGCTTTGGAACATATGCCTTCTTCCCGTCATGTGTCGTGAGCAGCCAGAGTCCAGGTACCATGACTGGTGTTTCTGACTTGCTGCTAAAGATATCTGCAACATGTATTATTTTATCCTTAGGTACCCAGATTTTCTTGGGTCCTGATTTGTTAGTTTTACCAAAACTCTGGTTGAATTTTGGTTTCACAGAGTGCTTACTGCTAGTGTATTTGATATCATGTGTGTGACCATATACAAAATGTGAATTCAGAGGAGTGTGTTTAATGGTTAAGTCCATGACATTCTTTGGTGTAGGAACCTTACCTTGGTATCCTATTCCTTTCCTGCCGTTTCTGCTAACTCCATAGATCATTGAAGCCATTCTGCTTCTATCTATGCTTTTAGCTAGGAACTTCTGGAAACTGTGATCATACTCCTTGATGATCTCATCAGCGTTGCTGGGAGTTTCAGAAATTGGTTCCTTCTGAGAGTTTTTTAAAGTGTTTTCTAATTTTGAAATCTTATTTCTCAGCTCAGAATTTTCCAATTTGAGACTCTCAGTCTTATTAGAGTCAGATTCAAGATTCCTTTTCAGGTTTCTGAATTTAGCTCTAATTTGCTGATAACGTTCCAGAATCTCATTAAGGCTTTCAGCAAGTTCAGCCTTTGTAAAGTTAACAGCAAAGTTAGGAAATACCTCTTCAGTGTCTGATTCTGAGTCTGATTCAGAAGCTTCGCTATCTTCTGAAATGTTAGCCATGAGAGCTATGTTTGCCCTTTCATCATCTGATTCTGAGTCAGCTTCAGACGAGTCAGAGTCATCCCATGTAGCCATGATACTTTTCTTCTTCTCTCTTCCAAACTTCTTTTTGGGCTTTTCCCTCTGAAGCTTTGGGCAGTCACTCTTATAGTGTCCTTGCTCATTGCACTTATAGCAGATGATGTCTTTGGTGTTTGGCTTTTTGCTACTGGAGGAGCCTTCAGATCTTCTGTATCCAGAGGAAGAATCTGTCCTTCTGTATCTGGAAGAAGACTCGTTCTGATCAGATCTTCTGGGATTCCTGAACTTCCTTTGTCTTTGCTTCCACAGTTGATTTACTCTTTTGGAGAGAAGGGAGAGTTCATCTTCTTCTGATGAGGATCCATCAAATGTTTCTTCAACTGCCTGCAAAACTTTAGACTCAAATTTTCTGTTAGATTTTAATGCTAAAGGCTTACCTTGCTTCTGAGGCTCATCAGCGTCTAGCTCTATCTCATGACTTCTGAGGGAGCTGATAAGTTCCTCCAGAGTGATTTTGTTGAGATCTTTAGCTAGCTTCAGAGCTGTAACCATAGGTCTCCACTGCTTGGGTAAACTTCTGATGATTTTCTTGACATGGTCAGCAGTAGAGTATCCTTTATCCAGAACTTTGAGACCAGCTACCAGAATCTGGAATCTAGAGAACATGGTTTCAATGGATTCAGATTCTTCCATTTTGAACGCCTCATACTTCTGAATGAGCGCTAGAGCTTTTGTTTCTTTGACCTGAACGTTGCCCTCATGCGTCATTCTGAGTGAGTCAAAAATATTCTTTGATGTGTCTCTGTTGGAGATCTTTTCATACTCAGTATATGAGATGGCGCTGAGGAGGATGGTTCTGGCCTTGTGGTGATTCTTGAAGTCACGCTTTTGTTGATCAGACATTGTTTTTCTATCAATCTTCTGACCACTTGCATTCACAGGGTGCGTGTATCCATCTGTCACCATATCCCACAGATCAGCATCAAGTTCCAGAAAGAAGCTTTCAATTCTGTCTTTCCAGTAATCAAAGTTTTCTCCATCAAATACTGGAGGTTTGCCACTGAATCTGTCTCTGTCCTCATTGTTGTCAATGCTGATGTGAGAATTGTTTCCTGCCATTGTGTTTTTCTGACGCTGGATCTTGTACTGACACGGTTAAGTGTTTTAGCTCAGAACCAGGCGCTCTGATGCCAATTGAAGTGGTGAAAAACACAAGAAGGGGGGGTTGAATTGTAAAACTGAAATCTAATGCAATGAACAAGATATTTTTATCCTGGTTCGTTTGATCTCAAACTACTCCAGTCCACCCGTCAAGGTGATTTCGCCTCTCTCCAACGAGGTCTTAATCCACTATATTCAACTGAATATTACAGACTGCTTTAACAACTGCTAAAGCCTTCTTGATCCAAACCACAACCCGGTTTGTCAAGGTAACACTTTCTTACAAAGAGATAAAACTAAGTGTGTGGATGTTTTCTACAAAACTGTATCACAACTGTGATGTATACACAAATTGAAGCTTAGAAACTAGATTGCTAAACAATGATAGAATATCATAATGAGTGGTTTAGCAAAACTGAGAGAAAGAAGATTATAGTTAGCTTTTGTGCTTGTAGAGATTTGGAGAGCATTAGCCATTTCAATCTTCAAAGTCTTGTTTATATAGCACTGAGATGATGAACGTTGGATGCAATATTCTTGATTCAATGCTAATAACAGACTTTCCTTATTGAGAAGATCTTGTCTGGAATGAGGCCGTTGGAATTAATTTGCTTTCAATGCACAGTACCGTTGCTTACTTAATGCAAGTTCTGGCTTGGCTCATTCTGACTCTGCTTCGCTGCTGATGAACTGTTGTGTTTATTTATCAGAGTGTTGAGCGCAGTCTTGTTCATCAGGCTTCAGCATGTACGTGAGTTGATCATCTGATTCTGACATTCTGATATGGCAACTTCTGATGCTGGTGTCTGAAATCAAGTTCGGATGCTGAATAGATGTGATCTTGCTTATATCAATCAGAGTATCTGCAAGTCAGAACATAATAATTTTAGGCAGTAGATAATTCATACATGAAACTTATAAATACTATATCTTTTCACATTGTTATCATCAAAACTTAAATATAGGGTAGTAGATTCAAACTTTGTTCTAACAGACTTTTCTTTTGATGAGGATTTTTATTGGATAATCCTTTTCTGCCTTCCAGGCTCTTCAAATTTTCCGCTTTCCCTAATTTTTGCCTGGACAAATTCTTTTGGAATTCAGTTCGGAAGTATAGCGAGATGCCCTAACTTTTACCTAAGCGATTTTTTTTTCAAGTTCTGACTTAGCGGGGATTTTTTGTTTCTTTCTTATTCATGCTTTCCATTTTGAACAAGTCGTGTGACCCTAAGTCTTTGAACTTTTTGGAAGAAAGTGACTGGCTTATTTCTTGGTCGGCGAGGGATAACCTTTGTTGTATCGATTTGATCTCGACCTTAGGATCTTTTTATTTTGTTGTTTTGTTTTGTTTTTTTTTTACTGGGAAAATAACCATTACGGTTTTGATCTTTTTTCGACCTCATAATGCGAGGGATAAAATATGGTGATCCTCAGAGGGGACACTCCTTCTGAAATTTGAATGCTTGATCAAATTAACTAAACATATATCCTACCCCTGGTTAAAATAATGGTTTTCCTTTGTGCAAAAAAAAAAGAAACTCCTACTTCGAAAGCTCAGAGGGGTTAACGAGGGTCTATCTCCCTTATATCTCCGGTGTCTAGGGATTGAAACAAGGCTTGTACATCGTCAACAGGGTTCTACCCAGAAGCATACAATCAGAGATATCGCCCTTCCTCCAATATTTTGACTAAGCAAAAGAGTTGGCACAGTTGGTATCAAAATGCCAGAAAATCATTTAAAGAGTGATAATGAATGGTTTAAGTAAAAACAAAAGAATTTCTTCAAGGCAAACATATTAAGCGCATCGAGGTTGACACTAAAAAAAATATAAGTTCCTGCATGCATACAATGTTAAAACAGTCAATGAAGTTACACATGAAAATGCAGTAGAGGATTGTCCATTCGGACTTGTCAATCTGAACGATGCACTGCAATCTTGACCATATCATGACCTATGACCTCCACATTATGAAGAGAAGTTGCGAATGGCTTTTTCTTTGTTTGTATTTTTGAAGAAATGAGCATTCAAAGGGAAGAGATAAACCTTTGCCACCAGTATGGGGCCATGAAACTACTTAACAAAGTACCCACAAGAAAAGTAGTTGAGTATCAACAAGAAGAAAATTAACATGCCCCTTGCATAGCATGACAGTTGTAGTTATTATTCATATTCCAAGCTATTATAACTTAAATCATCATGTTCATGTAGGGCTAACAAAGTTTATATGCATATGTTTTATCAAAGATATTGGACGTTTTTGCAAACAAAACACGAAAAAGGAAGTTATGTGAACATATAAAACAGGATCTTTTTTTGATTTGAGAAATCAGCCTTGGAAAATGCGTTTACATTTGGAAGCAGACAATTGCAAAATCCAAACAAACAAGTGTTTACAAATGGCAAGGTGAATACGAATATCCATCAAGTTCCATTTCTGTTATAACTCTTATGACTTTAATGCCTTCGTCTTCCTGCTTTTGACACGACCGTCTTAGATTGGTTTTGAACCTCTTCCAGGTGACTGAAAGAAAGAAACAAAGGAATTCATGCTGAGCATAGTCATTTCCTTTAAGTCCCTAACTTTTGCCGGAATCTCCATTTCGGGTTTTTGATTCACCGGGACACCCTCTTTTTTCCTAAATGCCCTTTCATGTTTTCAACTTAGCGGGTTCTCTTTTTTTTATCCAAAGTATTTTTTTAACTACGTCAGCATTCACAGGAAGATGGAAGTATTCGCCATCCATGGTTGCGAGCATCATCGCTCCACCAGAGAAAACTTTCCTGGCCACAAATGGTCCTTCATAATTCAGAGCCCACTTGCCTCTGAGATCCCACTGGGGAAGAAGTATCCTCTTGAGCACAAGGTCACCTAGCTTGTAACACTGGGGCCACACCTTCTTGTCAAAAGCTTTCCTCATCCTTTACTGATATACCTGACCATGACATACAGCTGTCAACCTTTTCTCATCGATAAGTTCTAATTGATCTAGCCGATTCTTCACCCATTCACTTTGATCAAGCTTAACATCCCTCATGATCCTAAGAGAAGGAATTTTGACTTCTACCAGTAACAATGCTTCCATGCTATAGACCAAGGAAAATGCGATTGCCCTAGTTGAAGTATGCACAGTGGTATAATAACTATGTAAAGCAAAGGGAAGCATCTCGTGCCAGTCTTTATAGGTTACTACCATCTTTTGTACAAATTTCTTGATATTCTTATTGGCCGCTTCGACGGTGCCGTTTATCTCCGGCCTATACGGGGAAGAGTTATGATGCTTGATTTTGAATGACTCGCAAAGCTCCTTCATCATTTTGTTGTTTAAATTAGACCCATTGTTGGTAATGATCTTTTTAGGCACTCCGTAACAACAGATAATATTGTGTTTGATGAATCGGGTTACCACTTGTCTGGTGACATTGGCATAAGACGCAGATTCGACTCATTTAGTGAAATAATCGATGGCAACCAGAATGAAACGATGTATGTTAGATGCCATTGGTTCAATGTTGCCAATCATATCAATTACCCATATCGCGAATGACCAAGGGGAAGTCAAGACATTCAGTGGTACGGGCGGAACATGTAACTTATCAGTGTTGACATTTGTAACAAATTTGTGCATGATTATAACAGTCATTCTCCATGGTGGACCAGTAATAATCAGCTCGCAAAATCTTTTTGGCCATGGTATGCCCACTGGAGTGAGTCCCTAAGTCACCCTCATGTATCTCTTTAATGATTCTAGTTGCTTATCTTTTGTCAACGCATCTGAGCAGTAAACCATCATGATGCCTCTTATACAACACACCACCACTGAGAAAGAACTTGGCCGAAAATCTTCTCAAGAACTTCTTATCTGTGACTGATGCCTCTTCAAGGTATTCTTGAGTTTCAAGATATCTTTTGATATCATAAAACCAAGGTTTTTTGTCTGATTCCAAATTGGCTTCAAAGCAAAAAGCTAGCTCATCCAACCTTCTGATGGTAATAGAAGGTGCTTCGTTAGCCCACTTAACTTTGAACATGGAGAACAAAGTTGCCAGTGTATCAGCTAAATTGTTCTCTTCTCTGGAAATGTGTTCAAACATGATCTCTTCGAAGTACGGAATCAACCTTATAACATGCTCACGATAGGGAATCAGGTTATGATGACGAGTCTCCCAATCTCCATTAATCTGTCTGATAACAAGATTAGAATCCCCGTAAACTTTCAAATATTTGATTCGCATGTCGATTGCTGCTTCAATGCCGTCAATGCAAGCTTCATATTCGGTCATATTGTTAGTGCAATTGAAGTAAATGCGAGCTATGAAAGGAATGTGGAATCCCTCATGGGAAGTGATAACAACTCTGACGATGTTGCCCATGGCATTGGAGGCACCATCGAACACAAGCATCCAACGTGATCCTGGCTCGTGCCCTTCATCTGGGCTTGGTATTTTACAATCCCGGATGTACACTATTTCCTTATCTGGAAAGTCAAAATCCATCGGTTCATAATCGTCCATGGGATGATGAGCAAGATGATCGGCCAATATACTACCTTTGATCGCCTTTTGCATAATGTACTGGATATCATATTCAGTGAGTATCATCTGCCAACGGGCTACCCTGCATGTGAGTGTCGACTTCTCAAAAATGTACTTGATTGGATCCATTTTGGATATCAAGTAGGTGGTGTGAGTTAACATGTGTTGTCTTAAACGTTTGGCAGCCCAAGCAAGTGCACAACAAGTCTTTTCCAGCAATGAGTACCTTGACTCGCACTCTGTAAACTTCTTACTCAAGTAATAAATGGCTTGTTCTTTCTTCCCTGTCTCGTCATGCTGACCGAGGACACAACCCATAGAGTTTTCAAACATAGTTAAATACATGATTAACGACTTTCCTTCCACCGGCGGCATGAGTATCGGGGGTTCCTGCAAATACTCCTTTATTTTTTCAAATGCCTTATGACAATCTTCATTCCACCTTACCGTCTGATTTTTCTTTAACAATCTGAATAAAGGTTCACATGTGGCCGTGAGATGGGAAATAAACTGGGAAATATAGTTTATCCTCCCCAAGAAACCACAGACTTCCTTTTCTGTTTTTGGTTCGGGCATTTCTTGTACCGCCTTCACTTTAGCTGGGTCAACCTCGATGCCTTTTTCACTTACAATAAATCCCAACAACTTTCCAGACCACACCCCGAAGGTGCATTTATTTAGATTCAACCTTAACAGGAATTTCCATAATCTCTCGAACAACTTCTCCAGATGAACCAGATTCTCCTCTTCCATGTCAGACTTAGCAATCATATCGTCCACACATACCTCAATCTCCTTGTGAATCATATCGTGAAAGAGAGTAAACATGGCATGCTGATACACTCCCCAGAATTTTTTCAAGCCAAACGGCATCACCTTATAGAAAAAGGTTCCCCAAGGCGTGATAAACGTTGTCTTCTCCATATTCTCCAGAGCCATCTTTATTTGATTGTAACCCGAAAAACCATCCATGAAGGAAAACACTTTAGAGTAAGCAGTATTATCGACCAACACATCAATATGAGGAAAAGGAAAATGATCCTTAGGGTTGGCTCTGTTCAAATACCTATAATCCATGCACATCCTGACCTTACCATCTTTCTTGGGCACATGCACAATATTTGCAATCCATGGCGGGTAATTGATGACTTTTAATAAACTTGCATCCAACTGTTTCTGAACCTCTTCTTTAATATTTTTTGACATCTCAGGATGAGTTCTTCAGAGATTTTGATTGACAGCGGAGCAACCTTCTTTGAGCGTTAGTCAATGCACCACAATATTTGTATCCAAACCTAGCATGTCTTCATAAGACCAAGCGAAGATATCATCATATTCACGGAGTAACTCAATCAATCTGACTTTCATACTTTCCTCGAGATCTGCCCCTATCTTGACCTCTCTTTTTACTTCTTATGTGCCAATGTTCACCACCTCAATTGACTCTTGGTTCGGCTGGATAACCTTTTCTTCTTGTTTTAACAACCTTGCTAGCTCCTCAGGAAGATCACAATCCTCGTATGCCTCCACTTCAACTGGATAGATCGGATTTTCAAAGTCATAGTGAGCGATAACATAGTCGTTATCAATATAATTAGTGGTGGAAGTGCATCTGCATAAATGATATTTTGGTGTTTTAGTAACGGTGTGTGAAAAGGGAAACATTGCCATTTAAAGAGAAATAAAAAGAAAAGAGTGGAACACAAATTTTGAATGCAAAAGCGTCCTTTATTCATGATAAACTTTTTTGAAAATAAACATGGTGGCCCTACACAAATGGTTCACTACGCCTTGGGCAGAGCGCAGGAATTATGTCATGATAACAAAAGAAAACAAGAAAATTACTCCTCAGCGCTTGAAACTTGGATAACGTCCATAGAAGTCCAATTGTTGAGTGCTTGGCATGGAATGCTTGGACGAATCCAATCTTCAATATTGTATCCATCAGCCCTATCGTCACCAACTACATTGGTGCATCCTTCTTGAGTAGCATTAGGACGGGAGAATTTCACAGGAGTAGATAAACCATAAGCTATGGAAGTTGCACTTTGCTGACCTGGGATGAAACCAAGACCGAATTTTTTGAATTTTGGGGTATCCAGCACCCGACCCCAACCTTCAGGGTTGCCGTTCTCTACCACCGCTTTAGCATCCTTGAGAGAAGACATAACAGTTTCAGGCTTTTTTTTCTATTCTGGAGGAGGAAAATTAATCGCATGGACAGTCTCAAATGCCTGAAAAGGAGTTCATGTATTTCACCTTCAACCTCAACATAGCGTAATGATGTCAATTGACTCACAATATACTCTTCCTCGCCGCATACAGTTATCACTTTTCCCTCTATAGGATACTTTAGCTTCTGGTGAAGAGTAGAGGTGACTGCCCCTACTTTGTGAATCCACGGTCGCCCCAACAAACAATAATACGCTGGCTATATGTCCATCACAAAGAAAGTAGCAGTGAAAGTTCTGGGACCAACTTTGATAGGTAATTCCACCTCCCCAAATACTGCTCTTCGGGACCCATCAAAGGCTTTTACCATCAAATCGCTAGGACGTACCTCCAGGCCGGAATAATCAATTTTCATCAATGCTGATTTGGGTAGTACATTCAAAGACGACCCTGTATCCACCAAAACTCGGGATAGAGTAGTTCCCCTGCACTCCATAGAAATATGTAACACTTTGTTATGGTCTCGTCCTTCTGGAGGAAGATCAAAGTATGTGAAGCCCAGACCGTTCCCAGCAGATATGTTAGCACAAACATTCTTGAACTGATTGACTGTTATCTCATGCGGCACAAATGCATTCTTCAACAACTTCATCAAAGAATTTATGTGAGGTTCTGAATAGATCAACAAGGATAATATATACATCTTATAAGGGGTATTGCTTAACTGATCAATTATGCTAGAATTGCTTTTCTTGATAATTCGCATGAACTCCTCAACTTCATCAGGGACCGAAGAAGTTTCCGGTACCGGAATTGGTTGAGTCACATTGGCTGGCAGAACCCTTAAATTACTAATCATCCCTTGTTGTTTTCCTTTTTCTCTTGCAAAAGCATCTTCCGCATCTTTTACATTAGAGGGACCAAACACTCTCCCGCTTCTAGTTATTCGACTTTCACCGGAGAAATTATGAATATCCCCTTTACTATCCTCAGTAATTTCTTCCTTAGAAGGATGAGGATTTACCTCTTGCCTCACCCCCGTGGTAATAAACATCAGCACCATATTGACATGGGATGGCCTTCTCACTGTTATATGGCATAGGTCAAGGTACCGTAATCATCAAAGGAGGTGCCCTAGATAGAGTAGGAATGCGCGCAGGGGTGTAAGGAATAGATACCACAATGACATCATCTTTTGTAACCTTTTGGTATCTTGGTATTCTATCGAACTGTAGGGAACCTTCATTCATCATGAATTGGATTCCAGCTTTCAAATCATCACAGCCCTTCGGTTGCTCTCTACACTTGACACAGTCTGAAGCACAACATGAGAAAATAGAATTTTCAAGCAAATACCTCTTAACAGACCATAATGGAGTAGTTATTTGTTCCATATTCATAACTGAATTCAACATTTCTCCATTATCATCAATCATATTAACAACATCCCCTACATGTCTAAGCATTGGGTTTTGGGTAACATTCGGACCAGTCACTGCAGTAAACTCAATTGCCTTGGAATCCAACAAGTCTTGTATTCTTCACTTCAACGCAAAACAATTGTCTGTTGAATGACCAATTCTTCCAGAATGGAATTCACATCTTGCGTTAGCATCATAATTAGGAGGAAGTCTTCCAGGGGGTGGTGGCATATTTCTCAAGCTGATCAAATTTAAATCGAGCAAATGGTGGAGTGCTTCGGTAAGAGATACTGGTAAGGGGTCGAATTTTCTCAGTTGTCTCTGTTGTTGATTATTATACTGACGGGGAGCATCTTGTTGTCTTTGTTGTTGAGGCACCGAATTTTGTCTCTACTGTGGAGGAGCATTAACAGGAATAGAAACAACATTGATTTGTTGGTGTTGACGATCCTCTCCTCTTCCTCTTTGAGAGTAAACCTCACTTGTGTCGCCTTCCCTTTTCTTGGGGTAAGTATTGAATGGCGTCTTACTACCCCCTGATGAACCACTAGAACCACTGATTTGAATCTTCCCTAATTTCATACCCACCTCAATTCTTTCGACCACCATAACCAAATATGCAAATCCTGCCGAAGCACTTCCTATCATGTGATTATAAAACGGCCCTTGCAAGGTAGTCATAAACATATCAACGAGTTCTTGCTCCATGAGTAGAGGTTGAACCCTCGCAGCCAACTCACGCCACTTCTGAGTGTATTCTTTGAAAGATTATTTTGGCCCCTGGAACAAATTTTGTAATTGAGTGTGATTAGGAGCCATATCTACATTGTACTGATAGTGTTTGAAAAAAGCACGAGCAAGATCATTCTAGCATCGAATATGAGTTTTCTCTAACTTCATGTACCACTCTAGGGATGCCCCAGATAGGCTATCCTGGAAGAAATGAACCAAGAGCCCCTGATCATCAGTATGCACCGACATCTTCTGGAAATAAGCAGTTGCATGAGTAACGGGACATGACAAATCGTTGTACTTTTCAAAGACCAGGGGTTTGAACTTTGGAGGAACCTTCACCCCAGATACTAGCCCAAAATCATTAGCGTCCATACCAAGAACTCCTTACCCTTCCACAGCCTTTAAACACTCTTCGAACAACTGATACCTTTTATCCTCAACCTGAACTTCTGGCTCATAACACCGTATAGAGAACTAATCTTCATCCTAATAAAACTCAAAGTCCCGATCTTGACAATTTCTTACACCAACCAGATTATCTCTTTGGTTCCCCATAAGACGAGGTCCCGAAGATGGGGGAGATTGCCCCATGTTGCGTAGGAAAGGATTGCCAGGTGACATGTGAAAATTCCCGACGGGATGGTCTTGTACATCTCCCAGTCCAACAGAAATGTCTTGATAGAGCCCTTGATTCCCATCATCCACTGGATAACGATGTTGATTGTTGACAATGGCATCCAATTCTTCCTGTCGACGATTCACATTAGTGATGACTTCCATGAATTGGGTCATCTGAGTAGCCATCTGGGCTCTCATTTCAGCGAGTTTAGCTTGAACTTGTTCCATATGTCTTGGCAAATTATTTATGGTGGAATATCGATGAGTAGTCATCTTGAATTTTGGATAAGAAAAGCAGAATTAAGATGAGAAAAATATCCCGAGGTGACCTGCAATGTATTAGATGTATGATATGCATGATATGTTTGTGTTATTTCCAGGCATTTACAAGCTTTGCCAACAATTAGGTCACAATAAAATTCAAATGACAAAATAAAGATACAAGTGCAAAAACAAACTTCTTTATTTACAAAAACATCAAAACACTAATTCTCAAAATCCACGAAATTTGTACAAGATAAAAAGATCCCATCCAATAAGACTGGTGGTGATCACTTTAACAAAAACAAAGAAATGATAAAAAATCAAAGGGGTAGGTCCCCCATCCCGACATGAAATAAAGGTCCATCCTCCTGGAAATGCTCCTCACTCCACTCTTTGGTCTCTTGGAATAGATGTCTTGTCCTTGGGCAGTCTCGTTCTTCAACAAGGCTTTTAATCACCACATCCTTTCGGGATAATTGTTCTTCTAAGTACTAACATTGCTCTAGGAAATGATCACATTTTTTGCATTTTGGCAAAGAAATAGGTATAGGTGCACTCCCAATTCTTCTATCTGAATTTTGAGCTTAGCATTTTCTTCCATGACACAAGCCATCTCCTCTTCGTGCTTCTGATCTTGCATTATGACTTCAGTAAGTTGCCTTTCTAATTCTTTAACCTTTTCGCCGTGACATGCTCTTAACTTTGCTTTTTCTATTTGGAGACTCTTTTTCAAAAATGCATTATCCCGGAGAATGGTTAAGCTGGAATTCTCAATCCTTGACCTCTTTGACTATTCACATGATCTGCGACCCTCTAGTAGACGATCTTTCTCCCGATTCTGCCTCCAGAGTCTTTTCTTTTCTTGTAAGGCAAGGGAAAGCTCAATATTATTATCTTCCAGATCAGCTTGTAGCTTAATTTTCTCAGCTTTGGCGTTTTTGAGGCACGTCATTGGTATAACTTCGGATTCTCCCGGCGCTGGCTGCTTAGAAGACATCCTGCCATGAGAAAGATGATCATCCTTCAGATCATACATAGGCTGCGGGTACAATGTTTTTCCCTCTTATAAGGTAACAACAACACCTTTACTCGACTCTGAATCCATTTTTAGTAAGCGTCAAGAGCCACACCTTCACTTCTATCAAAAGAAAGCTTTCCCTTTTGATGAATGTGTTTCCAGGCGACCTTCACTCTTTTAAACATAGCAGTATCTCCTCCTTTGCCGAAATAAACAGTTTCCTTCACTTCCCACTCAGTAGGTCCATTTGTCATTACGAATCCAAATTGAATCCGTACCAAGATGGGGTTATCGTTGATGCAACCTTTGGTTCCGATGAGTGGAATGTTGGGAAACTCACCATAAATTATAATGAACTCCTTCAGAATTCCCATGCTATCAGACAATCTCATAAGAAGTGAGTCCCATGATCCGCAGGGCCCAAAGAGATGTCTTAGCAATGTCGACAAACGGTCCTTTGGTAGGTAAGTGCATCATGAACCACTTGTAAAGTAAAGTCATACCGCATACCACATCCCTTATCTTACCATGTAGAGAGTGAATAGTATAGTAAGTATCAACTAACAATGTCGGTATCGGGTTGTCATTCATAAAGACACAAATTGCTGCCAAATCTACAAACCTTTCTGCCACAGGTAAGAGAACTAAACCATAAATTAACACGGCCAGTAATGCATTGAAAGTCTTCCATTTTACTTCTTCTACAAATCCCTTAGCTTTGTTTATCAAATAATCCCGAGAAATACCTTGCATGTCACATTTCTTGATCCAATTGCCTTCCACTCCGCTAACGGTCAAATAAAGAGCTTTAGCGATAGCCATGTAATTGGGAGTTTCAGGTACTTGAGTAAAAGGAATACTGTTTGTGACCTTTATATCAAGAATATATGCATACTCTTCAAGAGTTGGTGCTATCTAGTAATCTTGGAAAGTAAAATAACGTAGTTGTAGATCGTAGAACTGAAGAAGCACTCTTAACGCCCACTCCTCATAAAAATCATTCACTAGTGGCAACAAGTTCCCATATCGCTTCCTGAAGATGCTTTCATTTGGACCATGAACAAGGGATCCCAACTCTCTCAATCGACCCCCATAAAACACAAACTGGTAGACAACCTTCTTCCTAAGAGTTTCTTCACCTGTGCTCATGTTGTTATTCATCCTGATGAAAACTTCTAAGTACCCTGGAAATAACATGCATATGTGAATTAGACATACATACTTTTTCTTGCATTTTTTTATAGAAAATAAATATGCCATAATTTTATGCAAACACATAGGAATCAAGGTATCTGCTGTGCTGTTCTGAATATGTCAGGAAACCAAGATCCAGAACTTTGTAAAATAACCAGTCATTCTTTTTTTAGAAACTCAGTCACCAACGGAAAAGAGTCACCAACGATACCTGTAAGAATCAATATTCCCTCCCTGCTCACAGGTGTAAACTAGGTCAGGGTAAGGCAAGGGTAACTCAGAATCATGGGTACGCCAGAAGCCACTATCGTCGAAACACCTATGTGAAACGATAACACCCCATTTGTACTCTCATCTGAGCATGGACAACATGAACGCACTATCAAACCAAAGTCGACTAGCCTTTCATGTTCCACTCTGTTCCTAAGGTTCTTATGGTTGTCACTTGGCCTGGGTATTGGGCCTTTTACCTCTTGTAACACCCACCAAACATGATAGCAGAGCCAGCACATTAGATAACCAAATATATGGAAAGCGATAAAATGCATGCGCAAACATATGCAAGCAGTATATATAAAACTGGAAACAATTAAACACCCAAAGAAATAAACAAACAAGAGCTAGAATCGACTCTGGGATGGACCAGCAATAGGTCAATCTGTTCCCCAGTGAAGTCACCAGATGAAACAACCGGTCGAACCGTCATCCGATAATGAAATATCAATGAAGTCGCCACCAAACATCTTTTATCCTGCCAAAAGGGGAAAGGTAAACATCGAGAAAACCTGAAAAAAGGAGAAATCACGGTCTTGCGACCGAGAGATCGGGTAAGGGAGTCTGTCACGCGAGGGGAAGGTATTAGCACCCCACACGCCCGTAGTACTCTACGGTATCCACTCTTGTTGTCTAATCTAATGGGTGTGTAAAAATATATATCTAAGTTGTACATGTAATGCATGCAAAAGAAAGGAGAAAAGAATGTAGGGAAAATAAAAAGTTGTGCTTTCCTGGGCCCTACCCCAATGCCTACGTGTCCCTTTTAAGGAATCAGAGCAACCGTAGTTCCGCTCATATATTTTGGTTGGTTTGTGTTTTTCAGTTAAGACAAAAGCAACAATCAAGATGGCAAAACATCAGATAGAACAACAAAAAATGTCAACAATGAGGATAAAATAGAAAAAAGAGATGACAAGACATCGCATGGCAACACAAACTCAGATAAGGCGGTAAAACTTCAGTATGATAACAAAGTATCAAACAAGACGATGAAATATTACACCTAACAACGATATTGAAAATCAAAGTAGGATAACAAATATGTGCGATGGTGAAACATCGGCTTCAAACATGTGCGATGGCGAAACATTGGCTAAGAGATAGGAAGATAACATGGCAAAGATGGCAAAACATCAATAAACCAGAGGACAAAACATCACACCTAACAATGATATTGAGAATTAAAGTAGGATAACAAACACATGCGATGGCGAAACATTGGCTAAAAGAATGTGCGATGGTGGAACATCGGCTAAGAGATAGGAAGATAAAATGGCAAAGATCAATAAACCAGAGGATAAAACATCACACCTAACAATGATATTGAGAATCAAAGTAGGATAACAAAGATGTGCAATGGCGAAACATCGGCTAAAAGAATGTACAATGGCGAAACATCGGCTAAAATATAGGAAGACAACATTGCAAAGATCAACAAACCAGAGGATAAAAAATCACCCCTAAAAATGATATTAAGAATTAAAGTAGGTCAACAAACATGTGCGATGGTGAAACATGGGCTAAAAGAATGTGTGATGGCGAAACATCGGCTAAGATATAGGAAGATAACATGGCACAGATCAATAAACCAGAGGATAAAACATCACACCTAACAATGATATTGAGAATCAAAGTAGGATAATAAACATGTGCAATGGCGAAACATTGGCTAAAAGAATGTGCGATGGCGAAACATCGGTTAAGAGATAGGAAGATAACATGGCAAAGATGGCAAGACAACACTTTGACAAGATTTAAAACAAAGCCAAGAGGCGCACAAAGAGATAAAATTGGTTTGTATTTTTTACCTTGAATAAGGATTTAAGTTTATTAGAGATATTTTATGATTTTCCAAGAAGAGGTTTTAGTTTTAAAATGCAATATGCAAAGAAAAGAGAAACAACTAAGGGAGACTAGCCTAACACTACCCCTAAAAGATTGATCCTAAGGTTGAGGATGAAAGAAGGAAATTTATACCCTATGTTAGCATACATGGATTCCTATCCTAAGGTCTATCTCGAGAACTAACCCTACACCAGCAATCCTAAGGGAGCATGGTAAATACCAAACAAGTAAACAAACAAGTGTTTAAACATGAGTAGCAAGCAAGGTACATATGCAGAGTCTCCTTAAATAGGTCTTTAAATAAATCAGAGGGACTCCTGACATATATCAACAACGGAGGTCCCATCATGCAATAGTAAGCAACGAGGAGTGGAGAATAATAAAAGGGAAATAGTGCAATACCAAATAGATAACTATCCGTAGCAAATGAGCAAGCAAAAAAAGAAACCCAGAAAACTTCAAGCAAGCTAGCATCAGTAAACAAGTCAAGGCAGAAATCACGCCATCAAATATATGCATCGAGGCTTTAAGAGCAGGACTATAGCAGTCACAATAACATATATATATATATATATATATATATATATATATATATATATATATATATATATATATATATATATATATATATATATATATATATATATATATATATATATATATATATATATATATATCCTGCAAAAGAATGACAAATATACCAAGCACAGGAATAGTGCAAACATAACAAATTGTGCTCCACAAATAAAGTAGAACACTACAGTATCAAGTCTAAATGGAAAACTTTTCCTCAGAGTCCCTTGCATATTCAACAGACAAATTAGTGATTCCAAAGAGAAATGATGAACCAGTAAAGGATGGATGATGATATAATCATGATAATGTAAAAGGAATATGATGGAAAACATCAAGGGCAATAGATGTAAGAAGAATCAAGAAAACCCAAACAACAGCTAGGTCAAAACTAAAGAATTATTGCTCCTTTCCTGTTACCATGTTGAATTGACAAGTAAATATCAATAAAGGATCAAAGGAGAAATATAAGAATACAATAAAAGACTTTATAAATTAGTAGTAAACACTTCACATCAATAATCATTCATTTCATCATGGTTCACAAGCATAACAAAAGAAGGGTACCACAAAATGTATGACAAAGCTTGGATCACAAGTTAGCAAGGCAAGGAAATCAAATTAAGACAAAGTTAGAAGACTTAAACCATTAAAATACTTGAAATCAAGCTTCTAAAATTCTATGAGTATATGATCAAGAGTTTCAAATGTTAATTCTAAAGCATGTTGCACAAGTGCATTTAATATACCTCAAAACATTCAAAAAGAAAAAAAAAAGAACATCAAATTCATATATGAATGAAATTGGTTTAAGCATAAAAGGTCATGTGATCTCAAGTATTTATGAGACTATCCTTTATGTATCATTCCTCAACATGTTATCATTGGTCATTTGATGACCTCAAACTCAAGTCAAAAGTTTAAAGTTCAAAGCAAAAACAAGAAAAGAACATTAGTTAAGGGACATGAATCAAAAGGGCTCATCAACCAATTATGGGAAATCAAGTGGATTGATTTGAATTGGTATGAGGAAAATAGTATCAACATGATCATTAAGTGTCAAATTATAGACCTCACACAAGTTCATTGGCCATCAAACAAATTGCAACAAGATATGCAACATAAATTGGGCACTTTCACTTTGAAAATTCATCCAAAAAAAAAGAAATGGACTTCCATAATTCAAACAAAAATTATCTCAACATCTTTAAGATGCATAGAAGTCAGAAAGAAAGTCTCAAGTTAATTGATGGTTGAGGAAAGGATCAAATGAGCTTCAAACATCAAAACTAGTTGATGCAACCACCAATCTAGGCAAGTTTTCAAAATAAATCAATGGAAAATATCAAACCTCGTCAATTAATTCAATAAAAATATTTTTGAGATCCTCAATCCATCCATGAACTTCAAACAAGAGCTTAATTCAATTGAAACTTAAAGAAAATTGGTTTTTTGAATCTAATCAAACAAGGGGATTATCAAAACCCTAATTACTTATAAAATAAACTTGATTATTGATCAATTAAGTTACAATTCTAAACATTTCAAACTATAGTCATACAAAAATAAAGAAAACTCCAAGGATTAGAAAAAATATTTTTTCATATTTTTAGAATTAAAGAAAAGACAGAAATAAAATAAAATTCAAGCAACTAATCAATTAAACACATATTAACATCTTAAAAATAAAATTCTAATCAAAAGTCAGAAAAATATTCAACCAAAATTATATTCAAATATTAGAATTAAAAATAAGCTTCAATGATTTTTTGTGGAATTTTTAGAGTAAAGGTAATGTCAAAATAAACTTTAAAATTAAACAAACAATTAGTTAAACACACGGATTTTTAAACCAAACAGGACATTTTCAAAAATTCCCAAAAGAATATACAAGGTCAGAAATATTGTTCTTAGGTTTCATGAATTTCTTCAGAATTTTTCATCCATTTTTTAGCGAGAAACAAAATCAGGAAAAATCAAGTTATAAAACAAAATTCAAATAAATGCAAAATTAAAATGGACCAATCAGAAGGTTACACGCTTCGTCTTCAACCTCTAGTCCTAACCAGAAATGCCCGAAAAATAGATGATAGGGCTCAATGTTCAGATCCACACCACATACTCATTTCCGCACCATTTTTCATGAAATTTCGTGCAAATTAAACCCAGAAATAAGATCTACATCATGTTATTCTAATCACATAGAAAGATTAACCATAGATCAAGAACGAGTCTCATGAAGATTGCAAAAACACACTGAGCAAGATATTTTAGAATCATCGTACATGCATATTTCATCAAATCAAAAGCTCTAAAGCTGCAGAAACACTCAATGAACATCAAACAACATGATTCCAAACTCAAATCATACAATTCATGGCCAGAAATCAAGATCCAAAGTTAAGGATTCTAACCTTTGAGGCAAAATTGTATCTAATATCTCCTTTACTCCACCTGCAAACCAAGCCTCAATCTACAATCCTTATCAGTTGGAGAAGAGAATGCAAGAAGAATCACTCAAAACGCACGAGCAAATTTGGAGATTCGAAGAAATGGATTTTTGAGAGAAAAAGTGGTTTTAGATATGAACTTTCTCCAATGCAGCATTTCGTTCTTCTCCTTCTTCCCTCATTTTTTCTTTTCTTGAATGAGAAATGCAATGTTTATATAGAGTGTTTAGAGTGAGGGCAACAAGGTCATAACTCATAGCAATCTGTTGGAGGGAAATTTGGCCAAAACAGGAAAATGGAAATGTGAGATCATGTGCTTGCATTTTATTTATTTATTTGGCGTTTCATGCTGCATTTTGATGAGCTCAGAGGTTAATGAAATGAGGTGAGTGAAGCGTGAGGGGTTGAGGTAGCAAGGATTGCACATGGTGTGATTTTTCTTGAGGTAAAAGTTACCAATTTTGGAAAAAAATGTAGAAAGCGTGGGGAGGTGAGGAAAGTGTGATTGTTTGGCCAAAAGGAGTAAGAAATGAGGTGAGTGATTCGTGCCAAGCATGTGTGTTGTACCCCAAAATTTTCCTTCTCATATTTTTCCAAATTTTTTTCTCTTACATAGGTGATTACAAACACTTGATTAAAGAAAAAATAATTTTTTTTAAAGATAAACAAAGGTCTTTCGATTGGAATGACAAAGGGTCCTTTGATTGGCATCTTGACAATTTTTGATTGGGCATTTAAATCCTTCAATACAAGCTTGACTCACTAGTCTTTGATTGGGCATTTGGCACCCTTCGATCAAGCTTTGGTCTGCAATTCTTCGATTGAGCGCTGGACCCCATTTGATCAAGCTTTGGTCTGCAAGTCTTCGATTGAGTGTTGGACCCCCTTTGATCAAGTTTAACTCACAAAAGCTTCGATTCACAAAATAAAGGCCCCTTTCAACTTGCCTTTAGCGCACAAGGAAAAAGGCTTCTTTCGACTTGCCTTTGATGCAAGGATCCCCTATAAGTGTGTCTCAATTTATCAGGCTAAAGGCCCCTTCATGCTTGCCTTGAATTCACTAAGTCAAAGGCTCCTTTCAACTTTCCTTCAATGCATAAGACAAAGGCTTCCTTTGTGCTTGCTTTCAAGCCACAAGACCAAGACTCTTCAACACAGTTTCTGGACTATGCCACACAATATATACCATTCGAAAGAGCATTCCAAAGGTCCAGTCGAAGGACACATATTGGAGAGTCAATCGAAGAAGGCACAAAGCATGAATGTGGTCCCTCCAAAAGAACACACACATTGGTTCAAAACGAAGAATACACAAAGGGCCCATTCGAAGGACACTTTGCTAGGAAACACATATTGTTGTCTAAAAAGGGGGTTTGGTTAAAAGTTGGATCTAGTTGGTCAAAATGAAATAGAAATGTTCAAGGAAGCTTCGACTGGCCAGGATGAAGTATTTCGTTTTGTTTAGTTAGGTAATGTCAGCGCCAGTCGAAGAACAAGGCAAATAGGAACTAAATCGAAAGCCACGATGATGAGTGTGATACGGTGGGAGAACTGACTTGAGTTTTGCGTTTGTATTCGCACTTGTTCGGTTTAGCAAGAGTCGCCACCGACTTTTTATTTTATCCTAAAGGAAAGGTTAAAAAGCACAGGAAAAACCTTTGAGATGTTTTCGTGGGTTCGGGGGGTAGATTATGAAAAGGGAAGGTGCTAGCACCCTTTTCATCCATGGTTATCCATGGGCTCTTAGTTACTTGTTTTAGATCACTTGCCTTTGATTTTCAATTGCTTGAAATGGTGGTGTGTGTGTTGAAAATGTTTTGAAAAAGATGCCTTGTCTAGGAAACCGTTGTAACAATTCTTTACTCGAATGTTTTACAAAGGTGTGTGTCTTTTCGAAAAGATGTTTCAATTTTTTGAAAGTTGTTTTTGAAAGTTGTGTTGTGGAGTGTGTTTTGAAAGTAGGCAAGTGTGTTTTGCAAGTTTGATCAAGTAACTAAGAGTTATCTACCCCTAAATTTACTCAAATATTTTTCTCATGTTTTAACCCTTTTAACAGTATTGTTTCACCATCGTATTTGGTGGACAATCTTGTGTTAGGATGTTAACCGGACGGGTGCGGGTCATCGTATGGACCATGAATACAATAGTGCCAAGTGTCTTTGGAAATTTGCTTGAGGGACTATGATCATTTTGTTTAGGCAACTTCGAAAGCGTCATCGAGGGACTATGATCATTTGATTCGTTTTGTTTTGCCAAAGAAACTCAACATGCAAGCATGGCCCATTTTTGAAGGCAACAAGCGGGATTACCCTAGGGGTGCAAGTGTGATTGGTGTATTTATTATCATGCATTTGTCTTGTATTAGGTTATCTAGCGGTTGATTTCGAATCTTCGCATACAAATCCTAATTACTATACAGTATATAGAAAGCGATAAATTGCGGGAATTTAAAGTCTAAGCTATTACAAATAAGTATCCGGGGATGTGGGTACAAATATTTAAAAATGGGGATGAGTCTTATCAGGATAGTAGTGTCCAAATAATATTTACAACCAAATCGAATCACATTCTCAATGTAGCATGTATCAATGCATAAGAATAAAAGATAAGCAAATGTATCGGTGAAAGTGTATGTGATTTATTTACAAGTGATGCAAGATATTAACTTAATGCAAAATTAAGTAAGTATTTATTCTTTTTGCGCTTTTTGTTAATATGTACAAATGTTTTAGTTAAAAAAGAATATTCAACCTTTAAAAAAAGAAGTATATTTTTTTATGTATTTTATTAATGTTTTATACAAGGTTTAAATTTAAACAAAAAAAGGTTTTAATAAAAGAAAAAAAATTGTTTAATCTTAATAAAATCTAATATTTATGTATTTTTTAATTATAATGAAAAGTATTATTAAAATAAATTTATTATGAAAAATTAATGCATTATTTATTTAACAAAAAAGAGTTAAGTTATATAAAAATAAAATAAAGGGATATAATGAAAAAGGGATATTAGTTTGAAATAAGTAATAAAAAGGAAAGGGCAAGAGATTTAGTGGGCTTGGTGTATCTTGCTGGGCCCAAAAAATTGTGTGTGGAAAGAGGCCCATAGGGGGGTGCATATGCCAGAATTGTTGGGCTTAATGCGTTTGAATGGGGCAAGGCCCAGAACATGTGTGACAATTGTTTTAGGGTTTGTTTCATTTGTTCAGAACTTAGGGTTTGTACATTTTGATGAGCGGCGCCGTTTCCATCTTCTCCTTTGCATGAGCTTCATCTTTCTCAAAATGGGGCTACTGAATGCTTGTCTCCTCGCCTCAGGCTACTAGGCGCTACCTCCATCTCCCTCTCTCCAAGATTACTCAAGCATTGATGGCACAAAAGGTAGTGATTTCTGCTCTTTCAATTTTAGGGTTTCAAGTTTTATATGTTATTAGTTCTATGTATTCTGATCTTTGATTATTGTTATTTCCTGTGAGGTATGAAAAGAAAAAGGAAGAGATACTACCTTTGGGGTTCGTTGCTTGGAGAGGAGGAGAGGTGGACTTGGAGGCGTGTCTCAGGCAGCTGAAGGCGAGGGAGTGTGATGTTGGCTTTGCTTTTCCTGGTATTTGTACTTTGCCTTTGGTTTTATGATGATATCCCTGAAAACCTTTGCCTATTTGCTTCTTTTCCTCTTCTTATGTTTGCCTCTGAATTTGAGAAATGTTGATGTTGTTGAACCTTGTAGTTCTGATACTGATGCTCTTGATGATTTTTGATATCTGAGTATGTTTATGCTATTGTTGGCCCAATGATGAGGTTGCTCTGAGGGCTTTGTTGGTTATTGCTTAATGATGAACAAGATTCTGAGTATGGATTTGTGTAGCTTTTCCTCTCTTTGGCATTTGAGAGCTTTGTTGCTTTTTTCTGGTTGCTTTTGTTAACCCTATGAGGAATTTGATTCTGAGGGTTTGGTTGGTTTTGATGCTTCAAGGCTTGTGTTTTGATTTTGATGTTGGTTTGGGTATTTGGATGATGGTTGTTTTGACAGGCTTATCAGTATAGGCAGGCTTCAGGCTTGTGTAGAGGTTTGTTTCAGTTTGTATGGCTTTTTCTGGTTTGATGTATTGGTTGAAATAGGTCTGGCTTTTAGGAAGCTTTGGTTGTAGTTTATAACTTATGCAGGTTAAGGCTTTGTATAGAGGTTTGTTATTTGCTTCTGGTTTGAAAAGCTTGAAACAGGCTTATTGTCTTTTTGAGGCTTGTATATTGCATGAGGTGTTAGGCTTGAAAGGCTTTTCATACTGAGTTTGTTTGCTTGTTAGGCTGTGGCTTTTGTTTGTTACAGGCTTGTGGTTGCAAGCTTCTGGTTTGGTATTTTGAATCACAGGTTTGGATGGCTTGTATTTGGAGCAGGTTAGAGGCTTGAAGCTTGTGTTGGAGACAGGCTCTTGTTTGTGTTCTATAACAGTTTGTAGTTTTAGGCTTTTTGTTTGAGATTACAGGTTGGGAGCTTGTGTGTATTCTTTGTGATATTCTGCCTCCCTTTTTTTGTTCTGATATGTTTGTCTTATATCTTTAGCCTCAAGCCTGTTGTACTGTAAGCCTTCTCTTTCTCTTTTCTCTCTCCACAGATAAAAACATATTATATTGTTTAAATCTGTACTTTCTGAAAAAGTCTTGGCTGGAAAGTGATGTAAATTTGAATATTGTTTGCATTGTCTCTTTCCTCTGCATACTTTCCAGATTTCCTGCATATTGTGTACTTCTTGATATCTTTTTGACAGCCTTTTGATAGCTTTTGGACAGTTGGTTGACATTGGACTTGGTTTGCCCTGTGCAGTTCAGTTTGCCTTTGTAATTTGGTTGGTTTGCAATTATGCTGCTTGTTCAATTTGCCTCTTTGGTTGACAATTTGGATTTATGCAGTATTGTAGCTTTGTGCATTTCATATTTTTTGCAAGCATATTTCTATCCCTCTTTGTGAACCAATATTTTTCTTGTGATTTGCAGAGAGGGTGAATAAACTGATTCCGGCCAGTCACTTTTAATGATGAGCTTTAAATTAACTGTCTGCCTTTGATTTCATCTGTATTTGACTTCTTTTCTTTTCTTTGTTTTTGCAGATAAAAATTAATTGAGCCATGGGGAGCATCAGTAGAAGATGAAGACTTAGGAAACTTTAGGATGCAATTTTATTTTACTTTTAATCATTATAACATTATTATTGTAAACAAAATGTAAATAAATTTACAGTGTTCCAATAATAATTTGTAACAAACAATTAAAGATGAATAAAAATCCTTCTTTGTCAGTTAATTCTTTTTCAATTCATTGTCTATTTAATTATTCAAGTTTATTAAATTAAAATAACTGGAAGTAAATCCCAACTATTCTAACTTAGAATAAATAAATAATTAATAAACATTGTGGTCTTGCAATCAATAATAAACCCGGCGTCCCAATTAAACATAAGCAATGCCCAGTCAATCAAACAAACATCCATATGCCTATCTCTTTACTGATTAAATCAAACCCTGCAAACTCTCAATCAGAAGCCTCAACCCATATCCCAGAGTAAATTGAAAAGCACTGTAGAATTAATTCTTTCTACGTGCACAAACCCTAGTTCTTGATTTATTGTCAAAGAAGCGCCTGCCTCTTCAAACCCTGAGCCAAACTCAATCAAACCCTAATAATCTGCTTGAACTGTTCCAGAGTCCATGAAAACCCTAATTTGGATAGACTGCTAAGAAAAAGTCTGTTTGACTGATTCTTAAGCCAATCTGAAAAATCAGGAAAAGCCCGAAGCTGTGATTTCTTGTGAAAAATAGGAGGGCAAATTTTGGGGTACAACAGTTGCCCCTGTTCAATCTTCTTGAACCTGAAGAGTTAGATTGACAAGTTTTCCGTTCGCGACTCGAAGGTAAAAGGAGATTGGACACTAGAGTGCCCAAAAAAATTTGCACTCAGTGATGTGATGGTAGAGGGAATGGGCTTAAAGATGCCATTTGGTGATGGGCTTAGAGATGCCATCCAGGGATGTGACAGAATCTTGTCGGGGGATGGGCTTAGAGATGCCATCTGGAAGTTGTTGGTATGAGGATGGGGTTAGAGATTCCATCTAGGGATGTGACATAATCTTGTCGAGGGATGGGCTTAGAGATGCCATCTGGAAGTTGTTCGTATGAGGATGGGCTTAGAGATGCCATCTGGAAATGTTTGTTGAACTGTATGTCGTTGATGAGTGGACGAGTATCAGGAAGGTATCCATGTTTTGGAACATCTCTGAACTGGGGGTCTGAACAAGCAATAGATTGACATCCATGTTTGGAGAATCCGTAAATTATTTTCAGGAGTTGAAGTTGAATAAGCAATAGATCAGCATCCATGTTGGGAAGCGTCCGTAAACTGTTTTCAGAAGTCTTGGAGATGAATAAGCAATAGATCAGCATCCATGTTGGGAAGCGTCCGTAAACTATTTTCAAAAGTTGAGTCTGAACAAGTGATAGATTAACCTCCGTGTTTGGAGAATCCGTAAACTGTTTTCAGAAGTCTTAGAATCTGAACAAGCGATAGGTTAACATCCGTTACTGGAGAACCCATAAACTGTTTTCAGAAGTCTTGGAACCTGAACAAGCGATAGGTTAACATCCGTTACTGGAGAACCCGTGAACTGTTTTCAGAAGTCTTGGAATCTGAACAAGAGATAGGTTAACATCCGTTACTGGAGAACCCGTGAACTGTTTTCAGAAGTCGAGTCTTGAAGCTTATTAATATTTATCCTGAAAAAGGGTAAGATATTAGCTGAAACACAAAGTCATGTTGCATGAAATGTATGATGCAATGTTTGTTATATCAATGTTTATGATATGAATGTAATGAATGCGCATGTAGGCTGATGAGCTGTCTTGCTGAGGATAGATGAATCCTGGATGGCTGGAGATAAAAGAATCTTGACTGTTGTCGGGGAAAGTGAATCTTTGCCTGCTGCAGGGGAAAGTGAATTCTTGATTGCTGCAGGGGATTGAAAATCCTTCGATCGTTGAAAATGAGAAGTCCTGGGACCACCGTTGGGGAATCAGGAGCTTGGGTCGTATGCCAATCTACTATGGATTCCTGTCTTGAGAAGATCTTCACTGGGGAATATCTGAATACTCTGTGAGGAACCGAGAATGAGAGTCTTCATTCTGCTTGGGGATTGATAGTTTGAAGTTTTAGCTCCGCTGGGGATCTTGAAACTTAACTCTGAGGGGAATTGAGTTCTGGAAGGCTCTCTGGCTGAGGAAATCAGTTTTGAGAAAGTTTTTGTTCTGTTGAGGATCCTGTACTTTAACTCTGTTCGGGGAATTAGGAACTCAGGTTATATGCCACTTTGAGAATGAGAATCTTCATTCTGTCGGGAATGTCAGGAGCTTGGGTGTATGCGAATCTACTAGGGGTTCAAGGATGAGAGTCTTCATTTTTGAGAGAAACAGATTTTCAGTTGTCTGTTATCTTGTTGGTGGTTGTAACTTCCAGCAGGTGATGACGGAATTTTGACGATTACTACTCCAAAAGATGAAGGAATCTTTGATTACTACTCCAAAAGATGAAGGAACCTTGATGATTACTACTTCAAAAGATGAAGGAACCTTGATGATTACTACTTCAAAAGATGAAGGAACCTTGATGATTACTACTCCAAAAGATGAAGGAACCTTGATGATTACTACTCCAAAAGATGAAGGAACCTTGATGATTACTACTTCAAAAGATGAAGGAACCTTGATGATTACTACTCCAAAAGATGAAGGAACCTTGATGATTACTACTCCAAAAGATGAAGGAACCTTGATGATTACTACTCCAAAAGATGAAGGAACCTTGATGATTACTACTTCAAAAGATGAAGGAACCTTGACGATTACTACTTCAAAAGATGAAGGAACCTTGATGATTACTACTCCAAAAGATGAAGGAACCTTGATGATTACTACTTCAAAAGATGAAGGAACCTTGATGATTACTACTTCAAAAGATGAAGGAACCTTGATGATTACTACTCCAAAAGATGAAGGAACCTAGATGATTACTACTTCAAAAGATGAAGGAACCTTGACGATTACTACTTCAAAAGATGAAGGAACCTTGATGATTACTACTTCAAAAGATGAAGGAACCTTGATGATTACTACTTCAAAAGATGAAGGAACCTTGACGATTACTACTCTAAAAGATGAAGGAATCTTATCTGCCGATCAATCTGCATATGTTAAGAATGCTGTTGAAATGTAATTTGTTCTGGAGAATAAATCCTTGACAAATGTTGGGGAAATAAACCCATGACTGCAGGTCTGCTAGAGAGGTTTCATCACTGCCCCTAGTATCAGATGCATGTGATATTGCCAGAAAACTTGGACTGTTCGTAACCCTTGACATTGACATTCGAATGCCCTAAGCGATGGTGACGGAGACTTGCCCCAGGTTAATCTGCAATTGAGAGATTTGTGGAAATCTTGACTGGACTGCCCCAGGTTAACTGAACTTTTGAAAGATCTGTTGAAACCTTGACTGGACTGCCCCAGGTGTGCTGGATAGTGACATGTCAATGCCCCCTTGTTGATAGGAGATTTGTCAATGGAAGTGTCATCCTTTTTGAATTGATTTTATTCACTGAGAGAGCTTTCGTTCATCGGATATTCATTGTGTGAATTTCTCCGCTGTCAAACAAATAGCCACATGCAAACAAGGATATTCAAGCAATGCAAAGTTTATGGTTGTCTCGAAGTTTTGGAAAATGCGTTTTTTAGCAGAAAACTTTTCATAAGACAAAATCAACACAAGATTTAGAGCAAAGCCTTACAGGAGTCAGGATACCTTTTGTAACAGTATGCTTTCGAACTAACCCATGCTTCAATTAGGACTTTTGAAGGGTTGTAACGTGGCTTGGTTCACGGTTTAAGAAACAAAGGATAAAGGCTCAAAGTATATTTGTACCCACCCGCTCTTCGTGATGTTCTTCAATCCTAGGCTTAGTTAATTTGTGCGTCGCACTCTATTCGAGTTTGGAACGACTTTTGGGTGATGGTTCACCAATTGAATTTATTGGGAAGGCAGTAATTATCTCCTTTTTCTTTTGCAACATTTTTCCATGTTGTTGAGGATTTGTAATGACCTCTTTCTTGATTTGTTATCCCTAACTTTTGCCTGACTATTTCTGTTTTTGAGATCACAGTCAGCGAGATGCCCCAGCTTTCTTAAGCTTCCTTTGTAGGTTTTGGCTCAAGGGGCTTTTCTTCTCTTCTTTTTTTGAGCGGGTGACTGCCTATGAGATAGGGAACCATCACTGTCTTTTGATTCTAAAGGAATGTCTTTCTCTTTTGATGTCGTTCGTTGTATTACGAACTGAGAGTTTGCGACTTCAATGCGCACCTCCTTTTTTGAATTAACTGAGATACTACCCTGCCCCAGGTTTATATCAAAGGTTTTGATTGTTTATAACATAAAACTCCTACTTCTTTGGCTCGAAGGGGTTGACTAGGGATTATCTACCTTATAACTCCAGTGTTTGGGAATTGAAAGAAATGCCTGTACATCATCAGCAAGGTCTGTTCAAAAGCATACTGTATGAGATTATGGTATTGTTTCGTCATCCTCCCACTAAAGGCTTGCAGCTTTTTATCAAGAGTTTAAATATCATAAAGAAAGTAGAAAGCATAGTTCAAGTGTAATGAAAATGAGTTGATCAAATCAAGACAAACATATGCAATGCATTAATGAAACAAAGTTTGACATTAATAGATAATTGTTTGAATGACAAAGAGATTACAACTTGAAAATTCAAAGAAACAAAGACGCTCTCAATGATTTGGCATAGGAGAAATGATCACATTTGGAGTCTCCGGAGGGTCAAAACTTGATCTCCTCGGCATCAATCAAGTCTTGAATCTGGTTCTTCAATGTCCAACAGCTGTCGGTGTCATGCCCAGGACTGTCAGAATGGTAGGCACATCGCACACTCGGGTTATACTTGGAAGAGGAAGTATCAGGATTTTGAGGAGGATCCTTTAGCGTGATTAACTTCAACTTCAGCAAATGTTGTAATGCTTGAGACAAAGGCATGTTGATGTCAGTATACTGCCTTTCTTGATATCTTACCCTACGCCTCTTTCCCCGTTTTTGTTGAACAGTCATGGGATCAGAGATCAGGATTGCCCTTACATGTTGATCATGACGACTCTTTTGACCAGTCACTGCATTGGACTCTTCCTTCCCATCGTGGGGAATTATCTGAGCATCCGAGGGTGTAGTTCCTTGGATTTTTCCACTTTTGATGCCAGCTTCGACCCTTTCGCCAGTCAGTATTAGCTCGGTGAACCCGGCTGAGGAGCTTCCAATTAAGTGATTGAAGAAAGGCCCCGTCAAAGTTCCCATGAAGATGTCAATTAGCTCTCTGTCAGTTAAAGGGGGTTGCACCCTACCATCCAGATCTCTCCATTTTTGAGCGTATCCTTTGAAGCTCTCGTCAGAACCCATGGTCATGTTCTGCAATTGCACACGAGTTGGTGCAAGATCAGCATTGTACTGATATTGTTTGTAAAAAGCCCTAGCTAAATCCTCCCAGGTGTGGATGCGATAACTCTCCAATTGATAGAACCACTCGAGTTGAGCTACTACCAAGCTTTCTTGGAAGAAATGGATCCAAAGCTTTGGATCAGTTGCGTATGGTTGAATCTTGCGGACATAAGACTTTAGATGCATCTTAGGGCAAGAGACTCCATCATACAGGGCCAAGGTAGGGACTTTGAACTTTGGAGGAATGACCAATCCAGGAACCAAACCCATGTCTCCTAGATCCAAGCCAGGTATTTGTTGAACCTCCATAGCATTGAGGCGATCCTCCAACTGTTTGTACTTATCATTAGCGGGAGGATATTGTTCTTCGGAGTAACCAGCTTCATCCATCTCCAAATTGTGGTCTTCTTCAAGACTGACCCTCTTGTCTTTGAGAAGGAGAGCTTTCAGATCCTCTTTCCCTTTACCCATAGCCAGAAGCATTTGCTGGAATTGAGCGTTTTGAGCTTGGAGATCTTTCACCGTTTGTTCCATATCCATCTTACTGAAATAAACAGTAAGAAGATAAGGAGACCTGTATGGGAGAAACCTGTTATGATGCAATGCATGATATGTGAATGCATTTTTTCAAGTATCTCTCGGGGTAAACACAAGAGAATGTTAGAGGTTGAACTTTGGTCTTTGGTTGGAGAACTTTGCACCGGTGGATGTCTTTCCACGAGAATCAAACTCACCATGTCAAGTGGGTCATAGCCCCTGATTCAAGTTGTCGCACTTGATCTTTGATGGCATTTGTTTAGAGGAGAATCCTCTTGCCCTTTGGTAGATGTCTGGTTCCACGTGACCCTGCATTAAAATACCCTCAAGATCCTTGATGTGGTTAGTGAAAAAATGCTATGGTATGATGTCATGATGTTATGTACATGTATGCAGAAGCAAGTAAGTGTATATACAGGTAATCATATTCACACAAAGCAAACAAGTCCTTAGGTTTAGGCTTGCATGGGGTTGTAGGTAAGTACCCTCATGAAGTTAGTTGGCTCATCTGTCCTAACACCTTAGGATTTCCTACTTCGCGCATTTATTTTCGCATTTTTCATATTATTGTATTTACTTATTGGATGTAATAGATTAAAACTAGGATGTTTACTGCTTTATCCCCCTCAAATTTAGACATGTAAATACCTCCCTCCCCAAAGAATTGTAATAGCGTATATTTAAGTTCCTGCAATTTAAGTTCGTGTACCTATTAACTGTTAGTAACTAGGCTTGTATGAAAAGAATGAAATCCAACCCTAGAAAACCTAATAATGCAAGATAAATAATTGAATTGAACGCAATTTCACATATACACCTCTAGGGTACGCCCACTTTGGTTGCCTTTCAAAAAAACAGTCATGTCCCTCGAAACGGGGACGCTTTAGAGAAGACCCGCAAATCAAAGATCATAGTCCAACGATGACCCTACAGTTGCCTTTCGGTAAATAATATAGTCCATAAACAAAATTGCTAAAGTGTTTCCACATGTTGCCTTTATGACTGTACGTCCCTTTGAACGTCCCTCAAAACATCCAACGAATAGGGCTACCTACTTAATCATAGTAGGATAGCATTATCTAAAGGAAAAGAGGAAAAGAACGATCCTTTTCGAGTACAAAGTAGATAGTTGTTAGAAGTTTGTTCATTTAACTTTTTGCACCTAGACAAAAACAATTCAAAATACTTTCAAAATCATTCGCTTTGTCAACACTTTTGAGGACTGATACAAGAGTTATCATAAAGCGAATTGTCGCACTTAGGAATTTTCAAAACATTTTCAAACACACAAAGCACAAAGGTATTTCAAAATGAGAAAACCACTAAGAGCCCGTAGAAAACTAAGGATGGAAAGGGTGCTAACACCTTCCCTTTCCATAATCTACCCCCCTTACTCAGAAAACTCTCAAAAAGGTCTTTTTCTGTTCTTTTCATGCTTTCCTTAAATTGGATAAAAGAAAAGTTGGTGGCGACTCTTACTTACCGCAACATTTGCAAACACAAATACAAAACCAGTATAATAGTCGGTTCTACCACCATATCACAATGTGCAATATCAATCCTGAAAACAAATAGAGTTGAAGGGTGCACAAAAATTACAACCCACGCATGCACCAAAGGTCAGTTGATTTCTAATTGAGGCCATAAAAAATTGGTTCATGCATTCTCAAATTTTCCCTGAGCCAATTAAAGAACATGCTTTAAGCTTTGAAACAAGTTGAGGTTCAAAAGAAATGATGGAGGGATGAGCCAAATATGAGGCTTAGGATTCCTGGGCAACTCAAGCCAACTTACCCAAAACTGCGCGTGCGCTGGTCTGCCCAAGATAACACTTTGATTGGTCCAAATTGAGAGGAAACGAAGAGAGCGGTAATGAGATTTAAACTAACCCATAAGGTCACTTCAAATGGTCCAAGTTGAGAAAACAAAGAGAACAGGAATAAGGCTTCGACCAGCCTATAAGGTCACTTCGAATTGTCCAAACGAAGAGAGCAGGAATGAGGCTTCGACTAGCCTATAAGGTCACTTCTAATGGTCCAAGTTGAGAGAAAAATAAAGCTTCGACCAGCCCCCAAGATGACACTTTGAATGCCCAAACAAAAAGAAACAAAGTAAGAAGAAAGAGGCTTCGACCAGCCCTCAAGATGGCACTTTAAATGTTCAAACGAAGAGAGGAGAATGAGGCTTCGACCAGCCTACAAACTACATTGAATGGCCCAAACTGAAGGAAATCAAATAGATAAAAGGAGGCTTCGACCAACCTACAAAGCTACTTCGAATGGCCCAAGCTGAAGGAAATCAAAAAGAGCAAAGGAGGCTTCGACTAGCCTACAAAGCCACTTTGAATGGCCCAAGATGAAGGAAATCAAAGAGAGCAAAGGAGGCTTCGACCAGCCTACAAAGCTACTACGAATGGCCCAAGCTGAAGGAAATCGAAGAGAGCCATTCGAATCCCTAGTTTCAATATCCAACTTCCTCAAATCACAACCTCTTCGATTTTAAACCAAATTGATAGGTTCCAAGTTTAATGAGAGCTTTCGTAGCCCTCTTTAATGTGCACGAGGCACATTTTTGAATTATGCCTTGAATCAAGAATTATAGGCATGTCACCAACTGTTTGATGAATTGTCTAGGCCAAATGCCTTGCCTTGCCTAAACTTTCCTTGAACTTCAAAGGCTCATAACTTTTGATTTTGAGTAAGAAGTGTGCTTTTTCCTCTGTGGGGCCTTGTATATATTTTTCCCTTCTTCAATTGGAAAAAAGAACCACTAAAATCCCCTGAAAAATGAGAAAGTTATGCCCTTGTAAAGTCAAGCCTAAACCAAGAACACTTAGTGAAATTTTCAATCACCAAGATAACTTCAAATCCAAGTAATCTATCAAACTTGCAATTCTTATCAAAATCAATCATAAATGATCATCCTCCATGAAAAAACATGTCAAATTCTTCATGTTGACCAAAAGTCCACTTGGTCAAATTTGACTTTGTTGACTTTGAGTAAAATGACTATTTTTCCCCTTTGATTCAATTGAACCACTTCTCTTCAAAATTGATGATAAAAAATTCAAATATATGATATTCCAAACATATAGAGGCTATGGAAAGAGTTTCCACTCAAAATTCCAAAGAATCCTTGATTGAAACTCAAACCCTAGTCTTGCACTCTACACTAGGAGATAACTGGTCAAGCTTCAAACCCCTAATTCCTTTGGGCATCAAGAGAGGCTTTTTGAACAAAATTGATTCCAATGATGAAAAAAGAATGATGCTTCAATACGTGGCTCATATAGACCCCAATAAATCTAATTTGGGAAAAACCCTAGTTTTGACTGATGAATCCAAAGGGTGTGATTCTCCTTATAAACAACACAATACTCAATCTTCTGATGATCCAATGAGGTGTGTAAGATATCTTGAGATATGTGGTACCTTTGGGCTTGGAAGATCCAGAGGTTTAGATAATAGGGCCCTCCTTGAGCAACTTGTCAATATAATCAATCTTCCAAAGCTTGACGGAGACTTGACAACCAAAATACTTTGATCCCTACACAATGCATGAATGCAATGCAATATGAAGTTTATGATGAAACATAAGCCTAAATCAAGAGGGTAAATTTTGAGGTGCAACAATCATCTAGTACCCCTTATAATTCAAAGAGACATGTTCATAACTTCTTGAAAAAGAAGGAAGGAGAAATTAATGATGTAGCATCGCATCTAAGGGCACAACAACCATTGGTGATTCCACGAGAACAATAACAATAGAACAGGTTTGAAAGGCTACTGAGAAGGTTCGATCCTCTCCACATGTTGCACAATCAATTATTGCAACATTTAATCAAGACATATTTGGTAGAACTCAAGCCTCTAGCACCTCCAGCTGGGGTAATTCCACCAAAATACGAAGCAAATGCTAAGTGCGAGTATCATGCAAATTCCACGGGGCATACTATAGAAAAATGTTGGGCCTTTAGACACAAGGTTCAAGATTTTTGTTAGATTCTCAGGATATTACTTTTGACAAACCAAACATCAAGACAAACCTCATGCCTCTGCATGGGGGGACAAATGTGAATGCAATTGAGGTGGTCACTAACTTTGGGGCAGTCGGACACGCAAAAGCCCTGATAAACCTTTTGAAGGAATATCTATTGGAGTGTGGGTTCCTCCTAGAACATAATGAATCTTTTGAGAATATGTTACAAAAATTGGTGGATCAGTGGATAGTCCAATTAGGGAAATACCCTAAAGAAGAATACGTAGCTATGATCGATGGAAGTGCGAAAAAGACATTGATAATTCCATGCCAAGGGCCAAACCTTAATAAACAAGACTCTTATGATCCCGTGGGGAGAATCAATAGAAGAACTCGTGATGATACCACGACAAACACTAAAAATTCCAGTAGTTCCAAACACTATAATGGTGATTAAGGGGCCATCTCATACCCCTTACGAAAGCAACAAAGCGGTACCGTGGAGTTATGATTCAACTGTCTATGTCAATGGCTTAAAGAAAGAATGCTGGCCATCGTCAAGTCAAGGTTCGGAGATTACAAATATAGTTGGAACAAGGGGCATGACCCACAGTGGTCGAATCTATGGTCCCGAACAACAAAAGAGGGATGACATTATGGTTAAGGATAAAGGAAAAGTTATGATGGATATGAATCAAGAACAAGAACCTCCGAGCAAGAATTTTATAGACCAAGAGGCAGAGGATTTTAAAAATAATCAAGAGAAGTGATTATAGGGTGGTGGATCAGCTACAGTAAACCATGGCCAAGATTTCAATACTCTCGTTACTCCTCAACTCAGAAGCGCATCAAGACTCTCTAATGAAGGTTTTAAGTTCTGCTCGTGTTGCATAAGAGATTACAGTAAACCAGTTTGACAGTGTTGTAGAAAATATAACATCTGGATCATTTCTAGGTTTTAATGACAGTGAGTTGCCTCCACAAGGCAGAGCTCACAACAAGGTGTTGCACATTTATATTCAGATAGGTACTACAAGCCTGTCCAGGGTAGTCACTAATACTGGTTCTGCTCTCCATGTCTTACAAAAATCCAACTTAATGAAGTTAACATTGGATGGTGTTGTAATAAGGCCAAGTTCTACGATAGTCAGAGCTTTTGACGGTTCTCAAAGTAAAGTGTTTGGAGAAGTGGATCTTCCTATCAAGATAGGCC
Source organism: Vicia faba (assembly GCA_948472305.1). Taxonomy (NCBI): domain Eukaryota; kingdom Viridiplantae; phylum Streptophyta; class Magnoliopsida; order Fabales; family Fabaceae; genus Vicia; species Vicia faba. The sequence continues at coordinate 93,380,679 of OX451741.1, forward strand.
CGCATATGTTTTATATCACTTTTCAAGTCATGGATATAGAACCAGCGTATACATGTTTACTTGGATGACCTTGGATCCATGCAACAGTGGCAGTTACTTTAACTTTACATCAGAAAATGAAGTTCTTCATTGAAGGAAGATTGATTATCATTGACGGTGAAGAGGACATTTTTCTAAGTCACATAGAGTCTTACAGATATATCATTACCGATGAAGACTGTATAGAAACAATGCTTAAAGTCTTAGAGGTTGCTTCAATGGTAACCCTACTGTAATATGGTGGGAGAACTGACTTGGGTATTTTGTGTTTTATCGCAATTGTTGCGGATAGCACAAGTCGCCACCAACTTTTATTTTATCCAATAAAGGAAAGGGTGAAAAAAACAAGAAATAGCTTTTGATAATTTTTTGTGAGTTCGGGGGGTAGCTTATGAAAAGGGAAGGTGTTAGCACCCTTTTCATCTGTAGCTATCTACGGGCTCTTAGTTGCTAGCTCACTTTGAAATGCTTTGTAAATGTGTTTGTGTTTGTTTGAAAGTATTTTTGAAAAGTGACTTCGTTTAGGCAAACTTTGTAATGATTCTCGTCTCTATAAGAATGTATACAAAGTGTTTACTTTTTAAAATATTTCATGAAAGTGTTTGTGTGTTTGAAAGATTTTTTATTGTGAAATGTTAATGAGCAAGCAACTACGAGTGTTCTACCTACTTAAAAGAAACTCATTATTCTTTTCCTCATCCTTTAGATAATGTTATCTTACCATTAGTTAGTAAGAAACCTTATCATTGGATGTGAAGGGATATGTGTGGGTCATCGTACAGTCAGAGAAGGAAACATTGTAGGATGCTTTAGAAATTGTTGTAAGGGACTAAGATCGTTTATCGATGGAAACATTGAAGGGTCATCGAGGGACTATGATCTTGTAATTGAGGGTCTTTGCTAAAGTATCTCACAATCGAGGGACATGACTGTTTCAATCTAAGGCAACAAGTGCGGGTTACCCTAGGGGTGTATGATACGGTGGGAGAACTGACTGTTATACTGGTTTGCATTTTTTGTTTGCAAATGTTGCGGTAAGCAAGAGTCGCCACCGAATTTTATTTTATCCAACAAAGGAAAGGGTGAAAAGAACAGAAAAAAGACCTTTCGAGAGTTTGAGTAATGGGGTAGATTATGGAAAGGGAAGGTGTTAACACCCTTTCCATCTGTAGTTATCTATGGGCTCTTAGATACTTGCTCATTTTTTGAAATTGCTTTTGTGTTTGTGTGAAAAAAAAGTTTTGAAAATGCCTTAGTGTGGCGATTCACTTTATGGTAACTCTTGTATCAGTCCTCAGGAGTGTGATAAAGCGTTTTGAAAACTTTGTTTAAAAAGTGTAGTGTTAAAATTTGTTTGAGCAAGTACCTAACAGTTATCTACCTACTCGAAAAAAGACTGTTCTTTTCCTCCTATCCGATAGACTGTGTTATCCAACTATTAGTGAGTAGGTAACCCTAGTCGTTGGATGTTTAAGGGACTATCTAAAGGGACATAATGGTCATTGAAGGCAACATGTAAGGATATCTTAGCATTTCGAAGGGACTATCATTATAAGATCATTTCCCGTAGGTAACTTGAGGGACATTTAGGGACTATGATCTTTATGATGACTTTAAATTGTGGGTCTTTGCTAAGAGTATCCCTACGTTCAAGGGACATGACCATTGTTTTCGAGGCAACCACGTGGGAAATACCCTAGGGGTGCAAGTGTGTAATAGTGTGCTATTTCAGATATTTTTTCTTGCAGTTTAGTGATCTAAGATTGATTGATTAAGCATGCAAGCCTAGGTTGCTAACAATTATATACAACTATATAAAGAATATAAAAGCGAGAAAATAGAGGGTCCTATGCTATTACAGGGCTTTGGTGTAGATACACAAAGAATGACTGAAAAAATAAAGTGCGGAAATAAAAACCCTAATTAGTTATTACAAATCGGGCGCAGTTACATAATTGATAAAAATAATCGTACGACAAAATAATAACGCGCGAAAATTAACTGGAAAAAAGATTCAAAACCCTAAAAATCTAATTTGATCATTGAAAAATATTTTTGGGAATTTATATAAAAAAGATTTGATTTTGACCTAATTCTACTTGATTTTAATTAATGAAAAATATTAAAATTAATTAAAACAATTAATTTGCAAAAATTAATTTATTAAAAAAATTAATCCTATTTTTTTGTGATTATTTTATGATTAAAAAATGGTTTGAAATAAAAATCAATTAGACTAATTAAATAAAATAAATAGTAAAATCAAAGAGAAAAGAAACGGGCCTGAGGGGGTATGAACCCAAATTAGGGGTTGTGTTGCTGAAATTCTTCCCAAGCCCAATCCTGTTGGCCCAAGAAAACATGAGATCTACTGTGATTGTGCCAGGAGTGTCCACCATGGGGAGCTTCATTGGAAGCATTGGATCTAGGCGCTGATTGATCCAAGGGTGATGATCTTGAGGCATACAGTGAGTGCGCTTGGAAATGAAGCATTGGATCTGCAAAGGAATTGTGATAAAAATAATATCTAAGAGGCAGCGATCGAACCCCTAACCTCCTCCCCACGCGCGCTTGGAAAACCTTTCCCTTTTCCACTGAGCCAACTCTTCATTCGTTATTATAAACAAACAATATATATTATATGTAATGATGGTTAGTAACTGTAATAAAAACGCGCAAAAATTCAAATAGGCCACTCGTGTTTGGACACATAATCGTCTTCCTCGTTGGGACTGTTATTTTAGACTAAGGCCTTTACCTACAGACACCGTTGTAGCTATAAACCTGCAATTCTCAAAAATCACCACCAGACAATATAAATTAAATCTAATTATACAGATCAACTGGGTTTGGTTTCGTGAGTACAATGGTACCCTTCTTTTCCCCTGATTTTGCCTGAAACAAAAAACCCTAAAACGAAGCTTCAAACCCTAGCAATGGTAGTCAGTTAAATATACATCAAAACACACAATTAAACATGTAAACATGTTCTAAATCGTCACACAAACATAAATGCATACTTGAAATTCGTTTATGATGCGTGTATAGTCAAAATCAAATTCAATAATAAGAGCAAACCATGATACCTGTATAGGTTGTTTCTGGATGTGTTGACGAGTGAGAGTGGTCCAGATAGCTTCCAGATACGCCCAGGAGTGGATTGCAATCCTTTAAACGCCTTGAATCTCCCTCTAAAGCAAAATTCGATCACCACTTTTTTGTCAAAATTTTGAGATTCTTGTGGGTGTTCTACACAGCCAATCCTTCCTCTTATGATCAGGGTTTGTTATGCATTTATAGTAGAACGAATTAGGTCAATAAAATTGAATTGAATCTTTGCAAATTAGTGAGAAAAGATTTGATTTGTACCTTGTATACTTTGTTTCTAAATTAGGCCAAATCATGATATTTTCCAATCCAATTAGCCCTTGCACGAATTATATGATTTTCCAGTTGATCATGGATCTATAATGTGCTCATAAAATCAAATCTTGGATTTTATTTCATTATTCCACTATTTAAATTGATTTATTTTGTTTTAAATGAATAAAAAATAAAAACAAATAATAAAAATAATAAAATAATAAGTGGATAAGCTTAGGGGTCGTGGGCCATCTTAGGAACAAGTTTCAAGCAAGAGAACATGGGCCCCTTTGGAAAAAATCAATTTTGATCAATGTTGACTTCATGCACATTTCCACAAATTGCTCAACTTTAGAAATGCATATCTCTCCAATTTTTGACTCTAAGAGGGTGTTCTTAGACTTTTTAGAAATCTTAGTATGTCCTTTAAACAACCCTTTTAGTTTCATCTCAATTGGATCTTCCATGTTCATGTAAGGGGCTTTCACCCAAAAGGTGTTTTTGTTGACTTTTTAAATGGACCCATAATGTCTGAGCTTATATCTTTTGATTGAGGCATTTATTTAACTTGAGGGATGAGTAGGAGTTGTAGGGAATTGGATTCTCTTCAAAATGAGCCTTGGTTGGAAAATTTCTGATAAAGTATGAGAAAGTTATGCTCGGTCAAAGTTTGGTTGACTTTTTCCATAGAAACCCTAAATTGCCATTTTTTACTTTTGATGAGTTAGGAGCATTTCTTGAGGAATCGTGATTAACCCTTGATCAAATGATGGAGATTACTTCAAAATGTTGATTTTGACCAAAAATCTTGAATTTTGACTGTATTTGGGCCACCGTTGACTTTTGACCTAGTATAATTGATTTCTAGGCATCTGAGCAGTTGACTGAGCAAAATTGTTGTGTAAGGCATGAAACTTGACATGGATGATCTTGGGGACATATTAGGGCAATGGAGGACATTTGGTAGCCTTTTGACTCAACCATCTTTCTTGAAATTGAAACCCTAGTTTGAGGCTTATTGTCTTAAGAGGAGGATTTGTCTGGTCAATCCTTAGTCAACCTTAAGCAATTGAAGATCTTTGGAGGCATGTCTTGAGTAAAATGAGAGGGAAAATTTTGGGGTACAATAGCTGCCCCTATTCAATCTTCTTAAACTTGAGGATGTAGATTGGCTGGTCTGCCTTTCATGATCGGAAGGTGGAAGATGATTGAACACTAGAGTGCCCAGAAATTTTCACTCGTCTGAGATGATACTTGATTGTGTAGATAATATTGGGGAATGGGATTATAGATGCCATTTGGAAAAGATGAAGGAGGATCATCGGATATGGGCTTAAAGATGCCATCAAAATGTGACGGAGAGTCATCGGAGATGGGCTTAAAGATTCCATCCAGAACAATGATGATTTCATGAGATATCCCTTTGTGGGAATTCCTGCTCTTGCTGTTAGAGAGGACTCCGCTGAGGAATGTTGGTCTCGGTCTTGGAACATAGAGTTTTAGGAGCTTCAGTTGTCCTTTACTCTAGTGGGGAGTCATCACTTGATTGAAGAGACAGGAGCAAACTGCTATCTGGTCAAAATCCATGCTTTGCAGTGGCTTGCTGAGGATAATAAGGCTAATTGTTATCTGGTCGTGCTCCAGGAGTCACAGCGACTTACTGGGGAGATGAGATTAAACTGTTATCTGGTCGGGATTCAGGCTTCTCAGTGTCTCAAATTTTTTATTCACTATTATTCGGTCAATTTTTGGGCTTCATAGCTTCTTTAACTGGAATAGAAATCTTAGTATCGATTTGACTGGACCAGAGAAAGGTCTCGAGTTGTCTTCAACTGCGATAGAAATCTTAGTATCTATTTGACTGAACAAGGGAAGGCCTTGAATTATCTTTGACTGACATAGTAATTAGGAGAATCTTACTATCGATTCAACTGACCCAGACGAAAGTCTTGGAACATCTTCAACTGGAATGGTAATCAGGGAGATCTTAGTGTCGACCAACCTGACCCATTGAAAAGTTTGGGTTAACTTTGACTGGCATAGTAATCAGGAGAATCTTAGTATCGATTCAACTGACCCAGACAAAAGTATTGGAATATCTTCCACGGGTATAGTAATCAGAGAGATCTTAGTGTCGACCTGTCTGACCCAGGGAAAATCTTGGGTTAACTTTGACTGGCATAGTAATCAGGAGAATCTTAGTATCGATTCAACTGACCCAAACGAAAGTCTTGGAACTTCTTCCATTGGAATGGTAATCAGAGAGATCTTAGTGTCGACCTGTCTGACCGAGGGAAAATCTTGTGAGGACATCCTTCTGAGGAAAATCCTACAATATCCCTTTATTAGACGTAGCTTGTTGATTTGATCTTTTCCATGAAAGGTCAAGAATCAGTGGTATGCAATGTCATGATGTATGAAATGCATTGTGATGATATTCTCAACATAAATGAGATTGTGTTGCATATAATATGTATGTGCATGCCATGATGTATGAATATGGGATGCTATTGCGGTACTTCTTAGTCGGGGAAAATAAATCCCGGACTACTGCTGAAGAGCATTGGGAAGCTGAATTCTTCATTTCTGCTGGGGGTGGTGAATGGAGATGACTATGCTGGGGATTTACTCCTTTCTGTTTGCGAATATTCTGCCGGGGAGAGACTCTTCCTGATAATAACTTTATAGGGGAATAACTCTGTTTGAGAGAGGAGATGCTTTGCTGGAACATTTTGCTGATTCGGAGAAATAAACTCCGTCGGGGGATGAACTTCTGTAGCTGGAGAAATAAACTCTGTTGGGGATTGAGCTTCCTCATTCATATAAATAAACTCTGCTCGGGAGAAGGTTCCGCAGCCAGAGAAATAAACTTTACTCGGGAGAAAGCTTTATAAACTGTTTGCGATTATAAAACTCGGCTTGGGAATATAGATATCGGCTCTTTGAAGGAACTTTGCTGGGGAAAGTAACTCCTGTTTGGGGAAGCAGAGATCAAAACTTTTGGTTGCCTCTACTCTATGGGGAGTGTAGATTTCACGGCGTCGCATGTACTGGTGACTTCGCCTCAAACTGTCCCTGCCCATGTACCATGCTGAACAGAGTAACTGTCGAGATTGAAATGGTTTTATAGACATTGTCCCGTTCCTTAAGTCATGAGCAATTGTCCTTATATTTCTTATGAAAATGTTTGTGAATAGCAATCATATTCAAATGCATATGTCAAGAATAAGTCATTGGATGTTTTTTGCAAAACAAAACAGAAAAAAGAAAAAGAAAAAGAAAAGCAAACAATTTTGTACTTCCAAAAAACAATTTGTATTGATTTTTGAAGTTTGCCTATAACAGGCATTGTGTACAAAGAAGCTGACGTTCTAGTAGGAGAACATCGCCGTACAAAGTAGTGTATAAAGAGAAGAAAACAGCTATGTGTAATAATCCCATTGAGTTTCAACTCTGTTATTGCCCTTATGTCTTCGAGCGTCTCATCACTTTGCTACTTGTCCGAAGCTGACTGGATTGATCGGTGTCGTTTGAGCTTTATAGTTGATACTGAAGTCCGGTCTCAAGGTAATCCAATGGGACATAGTGATACACTTCAAATCCCTAACTTTTTCCTGGACCTCCCTTTCGGGTTTTCTGTCCACCGGGATACCCTTTTTTTTACCAAAAACCTCCTTTTAAAGTTTTCGGCTTGCCGGGTGTACATATATTTTTTGTTTTCATCCCTAATTTTTCCCCGAACCCTTTTGGTTTGCCGGGATGCCCTTATTTTTGCCTATGCCAGTCAACCTAGCGGGTCTTTATTAATGCATAATGTCTTTTCACTATGTCCGCATTAACAGGGTGAGGAAGGTCGTCACCATCCATGGTGGTCAGAATCATGGCTCCACTAGAAATTATGCTTTTGATCACAAATGTCCCTTCGTATATTGGAGTCCATTTCCCCCTGGGATCACCTTGCGGCAGTATGTTACGCTTGATCACTAGATCCCCGACTTGATATACTTGGCGTCTGACCTTTTTGTTGAAAGCCTTGATCATCTGTTTTTGATACATTTGAACATGACAGACAGCAGTAAGCCTTTTCTCATCGATCAGATTCAGTTGATCAAGTCAAGTTTGTATCCAATCGTCTTCATTCAAGCCTGCATCCTTCATGATTCTCAGAGAAGGGATCTAGACCTCAATTGGAAGGACAACCTCCATACCATATACCAGAGAGTAGGGTGTTGCCCCTTTCGAAGTTCGTACGGAGGTGCGGTACCCATGAAGAGCAAATGGTAACATCTCATTCCAGTATTTGTAGGTCACCGTCATCTTCTGTATAATTTTCTTGATATTCTTGTTAGCGGCCTCTGCAATGCCATTCATCTTCGGACGGTAAGGGGAAGAATTATGATGCTGAATCTTGAACTGTTTACAGAGTTCGGTGATCATTATGTTGTTGAGATTCATACCATTGTCAGTGATGATTCTCTCTGGCACCCCGTACCGATAAATCAGGTTATGCTTGATAAACTATGGCACAACATTCTTGGTAACAATAGCAAAAGAGGCAGCTTCAACCCGCTTCGTGAAGTAATCAATGGCTACCAGAATGAAGCGATGCTCATTAGAAGCGGTAGGTCTAGTCTCTCCGATCATGTCATTTCCCCATATTGCAAAGGGCCAAGGAGCCGTCAAGATGTTCAAAGGAACCGGAGGTACATGCACCTTATCAGCATAGATCTGGCACTTGTGACAAGTTCGGGAATGCTGATAGCAGTCTGCTTCCATGGTGGACCAATAGTATCCTTCTCGTAAGATATTTTTAGCCATAGTATGTCCACTAGAATGGGTGCCAAAGGTACCTTCGTGTAAATCTGTCATAATCATCTCTGCTTTGCTCTTGTCTATGCACCAAAGTAAAGTAGAGTCATGGTTGCGCTTGTAGAGGATTCCAATACTGAGGAATAACTTTGCGGCGAACCTTCTCAGAAACTTCTTATCATTGACAGATGTCCCCTTGGATATTCTTGAACCTCGAGATACCTTTTCACTTCATGAAACCAAGGTTTATCTGCTACTCCTTCCGTGTCAATCTCGTAGCAGTATGCTGGTTCATCCAACCTCTCAATAGTGATTCGGGGAGCTTCATTGTCCCATTTGACCTTGAACATAGATGACATGGTAGCTAGCGCGTCCGCTAACTGATTCTCTTCTCGTGGAAAATGTTCAAAGGTTACCTCCTCAAAGTGTGGAAGCAATGTCAGTACGTGCTCTTTGTACGGGATGAGATTCGGGTGCTTCGTGTCCCACTCGCCTTTGATTTGACTTATTACCAAGGCTGAATCCCCGAAAACGCTCAAGAACTTGATCCTCGAGTCAATAGCAGCTTTGAGACCCATGATGCATGCTTCTTACTCCGCCATATTGTTGGTAAAGTTGAAACATAATCTGGCGGTGAAAGGAGTGTGACAGCCTTCAGGATATATAATTACAGCACCAATGCCATTTCCGAGTGCGTTCGAGGCTCCGTCAAAAACCATAATCCATCGGGATCCTTCTTCAGGTCCTTCATCTGGTCCAGGTTCTTCATAGTCAGCCACCGGCATAATATTCTCATCCGGAAACTCAAAATTCATGGACTGGTAGTCATCCATGGCCTGATGAGCCAAATGATCAGTTAGTACACTTCCCTTGATTTCTTTATGGGTTGTGTATTGGATATCATATTCGGTCAAGATCATTCGCCATCTTGTTATTCTTATGGAGAGTACGGGCTTCTCGAAAATGTACTCTATCAGATGCATCTTAGATATCAGCAAAGTAGTGTGGGTCAACATATACTGTCTCAGTCGACGAGCAGCCCAAGCCAAAGCACAACAAGTTTTCTCGAGCAGTGAGTATCTTGTTTCATAGTCGCTAAACTTTTTTCTAACGTAGTATATTGCGTGCTCTTTTCGACCAGACTCGTCATGCTGCCCCAACACACACCCCATTGAATTATCTAACACTATTAAGTACATTATCAAAGGTCTTCCTTCAATTGGAGGCATCAGAATTGATGGTTCTTGAAGGTATTCCTTGATTCTTTCGAAGGAACTCTGGCATTCGCCATTCCATTTTACCACTTGATCTTTCTTCAGGAGCTTGAAGATTGGCTCACAAGTAGGAGTTAAATGGGAAATGGACCTGGCTATGTAATTTAGTCGTCCCAAAAAGCCTCTGACCTCCTTCTTAGTGTGAGGAGCCGTCATTTCTTGTATAGCCTTCACTTTTGCAGGGTCTACCTGAATGCCCTTGTCACTGGAAATAAAACCTAGCAGTTTACCAGACCTTACCTCGAAGGTTCACTTGTTTGGATTCAACCTCAGCTTGTACGTCTTCAACCTATCAAATAGCTTTTGTAAATGATCAAGGTGCTCTTCCTCAGTTTGAGACCTGGATATCATGTCATCCACATATACCTCTATCTCATGGTGAATCATGTCATGAAATAAGGCAACCATGGCTCGCTGATAGGTTGCCCCGGCATTCTTTAATCCAAACGGTATCACTTTGTAGCAGAAAGTGCCCCATTGCGTGACGAAGGTTGTCTTCTCCATATCTTCGGGTGCCATCTTGATCTGATTGTAACCAGAGAAACCATCCATGAAGGAAAAGATCTTGTGTTGTGCGGTGTTGTCAACCAGAACGTCAATGTGGGGGAGCGAAAAGTCATCTTTGGGGCTCTCCCTGTTCAAATCTCTATAGTCCACACACATTCGTACCTTGCCATCTTTTTTAGGCACAGGAACTACGTTGGCCACCCATTGGGGATAAGAGGTGATAGCTAAAAAACCAGCGTTGAACTGCTTCATAACCTCTGCTTTGATCTTCTCCGACATTTCAAGGAACATGCGACGGACCTTCTGCTTTACCGGAGGGAAATCTTCTTTAGTTGGCAGACGGTGAACCACAATATCTGTATCCAGTCCTAGCATGTCTTCATACGACTAGGAAAAGATCTCTACATAGTCATGCAACATTTGTATCAACCGCTGTTTGACATTAAGCCCCAGATTTGCGCCAATCTTGACTTCTTTTCTGTCTACCTCTGTGCCCAAGTTTATTCTCTCAACTGGCTCTTCATGAGGCTGTATATCCCTCTCTTCCTGCTGTAATAGCCTAGCAAGTTCTCCAGGTACCTCACAATCTTCCACACCTTCGTACTCAGCTTGGTTGATCGGATTTTCAAAATTATAACTGGCAATAGCAGAACTGTTATCAATGGGATCCATAGTGGACATGGATCTGCAGTTTGATATATGAGTGTCTGTAAGAGCATAGTTGTATAGACAAAGTAAAAGTAGAAAAGAAAAATAGAGAGCGCAAAATTTGTATGCATAAACGTTCATTGCTTTATTAATGCCATATGAAAGTGAAACATGATAACCCTCATAGATAAACCGATGTGCCCCAGGTAAGACACGTGGCCATAAAGTTATATTGTTTATTATATATCCAAAAAACAAGAAAGACAATTACTTCTGAACAAAAGTAATCGGTACAAAATCTTTTTCCGTCCAGTTATCGGGTCCACCATTGGTAGTAGGGAAGATCCATCTATCCATGTCATTGTCACCGCCTTCGTCTTCTAAAGCGTTGACCCCATGATTGTTGATGCGTATGGGAGGTCTTCTAGCACGAGCACGTCGAACAGCCCTTTGAGCCCCTGAAGAGAAACCCAAACCAAACTTATCAGACTTGTATGGAATATCAGGGAGTTGACCCTAGATGGTAGACCCACCTTCTTCGACAACCGCTTTTGCATCCTTGAGAGAATCCATCTTCAAGGGAGGTATGGTGATCTTCGGCATATTGGTAACAATTTCAGTTGCAGCCAGAGTCTGTGGTACCTCTTTGAAATTCTGGCACGGAGTCTCGATGAACACACCATCCATTTCCACATATCTGAAGGAATTCAGGTGAGTGACCATGTATTCTTCTTCGCCGTGTACAATGATAATTTTCCCTTTGACCGGGTATTTCATCATCTGATGTAGAGTGGATGTAACAGCTCTAGCCCCATGTATCCAAGGGTGGCCCAACCAACAAGAATAAGATGGTCTGATATCCATCACATAGAAGGTAGAATCAAAATCCTGAGAACCAACCTTGATAGGGACGTCCACCTCCCCGTGGACCATTCTCTTTGAGCCGTCAAAAGCCCTCACTACAACATTGTTGGGCTTCAAGATCAAACCTTCACAGTCTAGTCTATCTAGAGCATTCTTAGGAAGCACATTTAATGATGAACCAATATCCACTAGGACATGGGCCAAAGTAGTGCCCTTGCATTCGATAGAGACATGCAACGCATCATTGTGCTTCCTCCCTCTAGGAGTCAAATCAGCATCAGAAAAGCTCAAATTGTTATCAGCCGTCAAACTAGTCACACAATCTTCGAATTGGTCAGTAGAGGTTTCCTGGGGCACATGGGCAGTTTTCAGGAATTTCACTAAAGCCTTCGCATGAGCTTCGGAGCATAACAACAAGGCTAGCATAAAGATATTTGAACGGGTTTTCCCTAGCTGTTCGACCATGTTGTAGTCGCTTTTCTTGATAATTTTCAAAATTTTCTTCTATTTCTTGCTTGGAAGCCTCTAGTATAGATACTAAATGCGCCTTCATCTAGACAGGCTTAACCAATATGTTTTTGCCCTGAGTCTCGGTCGATTCAGTGATAAGGGTGTCATCAGGGGTAATCACAGGGATTGTAGTAGTAGTATCAGCAGGAATGAATGCAGGAATGATCACAGGACCAGTAACAGCTTTTGGAGGAGAAATCTCAGGGGAGAACACTCTTCCACTTCTTGTTATTTTGCTGGTTCCCACAATGTTGCCAATGGTGGGGTCAGCCTTCTCAGAAACCTGGTCTTCATCAGCTAACCAACTTGCTTGACGTCGTGGTAGTAGATGTCACCCCTATAGATCCACAGAACAGTTTTGTTTGAGGAGTATGGGATTAGCCCTGGCATAGTGATTATCAGTGGAGTAACCTTCGGAACAGATGTAATCCTGACGAGTCTTTTGGTGGAGATCCTGGGAGGATTGGCGGAAATGGTTATTATTGAAATATCCTTACACGAAATGGTTGGAATGGGAGTCTTCTCAAACAAAATCTCTATATCATCCATCAGGCGTTGAACACCTGCCTTCAACAAATGACAACCAGTTGGTAGAGATAAACAGAAATGGAAACCTTTGCCACAGCCCGAAAATAAACCGTCCTTCATCAAGTTCCACTTAACGGTCAGGAGAGGAGTAACAAGTTCATTAACAGCAGTAACAAACACATCATCTTCAACAGCGTTAACACCACGGTTGTGCTTGGGCATAGGAGCAGTGATAACATTTGGAATTTCAGGGGCGTCAAACTCAATTTCCTTTGCCTCGAGAAGGTCTTGTACCTTGTTTTTCAAAGCCCAGCAGTCGTTTGTATCATGACCTGGACTTTCCGAATGATAAGCACAACGGGTATTTATATTGTAGCGGGGATAGGTAGTGTTGGGATTCTTTGGCGCTTCCTGCAAGGTTACCAGATTAGATTTTAACAAATGAGGCAAAACTTGGGACTAAGTCATATTTATCCGGGTGAACTGTCTTACCAGCCTTTCTGTTCTTTGCTGATTATTCCTCTGTTGAGTGGGTGCAGGCTTAGGTATCATGACAGCCCCTACTGTTAGATGGCGTTCAGTTCTGTCCTGACTCCTTTGATTGTACAAGCACTAACCTCTTTCTTCCCAGCAAATGGCTTCCTTACTGCACTGGAGGATGCACTCTTTTGGATTTACCACTCTTAATTCCAGCTTTCACTCTTTCCCCTGTCAAGATTAATTCTGTAAAGCTGACCGAGGAACTTCCAATTAGTTGATTAAAGAATGGACCAGACAGGGTACCCAGAAACATGTCCACTAGCTCCTTATCAGACAGGGGAGGCTGGACTCTTCCTACTAAGTCCCTCCATTTCTGAGTGTAGTCTTTGAAGCCCTCGCTCGAACCCATAGCCATACTTTGGAGTTGAGTACGGGTGGGAGCAAGGTCTGCATTATACTGATACTGCTTATAGAAAGCAGCGGCCAGGTCTTCCCAATTATGGATATTGGTCCTCTCCAGCTGATAGAACCAATCTAACTGAGTTCCGGATAGACTATCCTGAAAGTAATGGACCCATAAGTCTCTGTCAGCAGTGTGAGACTGTATCTTTCTCACATAGGATCGGAGGTGCATATTGGGACATGAAACCCCATCGTACTTGGCAAACACTGGCGCCTTGAACTTTGGCGGAATGAAAATCCCAAACACCGAACCCAGCTCTTCAAAGTCCAGCCCAGGCACTTTCTGAATCTCCATTGCACTCAGACGCTCTTCCAGTTGTTTGTAATTTTTGTCGGTCGGAGGATACTGCTCTTCATTGTAATCAGTCTCATTGTCAGATTCCTGCGGACTAGGGTCATCCTCTCTTGTTTGACCCTTTTGGTTATCTCCTTCTTTGGAGGAATATGTCAGCTCAACCACTTGCCTTAATGGTCCTTTGAATCTTCTTCCTAGATTTATCACACCAGTTGTCCTCCTTGGCTTCTTGGCCTTGTCTTTAACAATCAGGACTTTCAGTTCTTCCCGCCCTTTGGCTAGAGCCATGATCATCTGTTGCAATTGTGCATTCTGAGTCTGTAAGTCCTTCACAGTTTGTTCGAGAGCCATTTCTTTACGGCTGTATAAACAGCGAAGAAGATGATAAACCTGCTATGAAACCTGTTTATGCAATGATATGTATGACATTTGTATACAATGATTTCAAGGATTTCGGGAAATTTAAATTTGCGAACTAAAATGAAACGAAGACTATATTAGTAGAATTCAAAATACAATTTCCTTTTAGGCGTTTCAATTGAAAGTTCACAAAACTAAAAAAGTCAGGTTTCCCATGGGCGCTTCCTTTTCGTGCTGAGATAGATATTGAGGCTTCTTTCCTCATGAAGTTGATTCGTGAGCTCTAAAAATTTCCTCTCATGGGCATAGAAATGTCCTCTAAAGGTATCCCTCTCTTTCTTCAACTGAATCCAGGATCTCTGTAATTCTTCAAGATCAGTGGGCATATCAGGATGAAGAACCGTATAGGGAATATCCCCTTCAGTAATGGGCTCCACAATCACTGGTAAGATGGCTACATATGGCATCATAAGATTTTGAGCGCGAGCTCGTACCCATTGGAGATAAGGCTCCATAGGAATGGAAGTCTTCGGCCCAAAGTCCTATTATCAGTCTTCTTAACAATGCCCCAAAAGCGGATTAACCTCTAACGATAATTATACAAATCATCTTAGTAGTTGAACATAATACCCTGGATGAGAATATCCGATGGACCATCTCTCTGTGCATAGCCAAACTGACATAGTACTAAAGAAGGATTGTAGGTGATGCCTCCCCTAATGCCTAGGAGTGGCACATTAGGAAATTCTCCGCAGCGATCAATAAAAGAAATGTCCTCTTAAGAGAGAGGACATCAATGGATGTCGGAGTGAGAGAGAGACATTAGTCTTTGACTCCACCTTAAGCCCAAATCATTTTGCATTACTGACCAAGGAAGGTGCGAAATAAACCACCTATTTAGAAGAGGAACACATGAGAGTTCCTCGCTTCTTCAGAGTACGAGTATAGAGAGAATGTAGGATATCCCCGAGCAATGTAGGAACCAGATTGTGAGCAAGAAAGATGTTGGTGGCATTCACATCTATAAGTTGATCTGAATTAGGAAACAGGATCAAACCATAGATCAAGATGGCTAATACATCTTCCAAGGCATGATAGCTCATAGCATCCAGGAAAATCTGAGCTTTCTTCATCAGGAAATTTTCAAGGAGACCCTTAACTCCACTTCTTTTTTCCCAATTGGACTCAATGTCAGATGGTTTCAAGTGCAAAGCTACGGCAACATTTTCAGAAGTTGGGTCTTGTTCTAAACCAGTGAAAGGTACTCGCTCCAATATAGGTAAACCAAGTAACTTAGAGAATTATTTCAGTGTAGGCACCAGTTGATAATCGGGGAATGTGAAGCAATGATGCTTAGGGTCGAAGAACTGGAATAAGACATTCATCCAACCTTCATTAAATCCGGTGGTAACCAAACTGAGCAAGTGACCATGTCTTTTGTGGAATGATGAGTCCTCGGGGACTTTCAAGACTAATTCCTTGAGCTTAGGAGGAACTTCTGTGAAGTGAATCCGGGTGGTTTTTCTGCGATCTGAATTCATATCCTACAAAATAACCACAAGGTAAATCCAACAGGTCCTTGAAATGATTAGTATATATGAATGTCATGATGTTTATAATGTCATGATTATGCTAAAAATCACAGATAAACATAAGAAAATCACACAATAGACCTTAGGTTCAAAGGCTTGCATGAGTTTTTAAGGTATGTACCCTCTTGAATGTTCAGTTGGATCAACCTGTCCTATTAATAGTAACCGGGTTCTAAGGAGCCTCAATATCACTGACCTTCCCTTCAAAAATTGTTTCAGCTCTGCACCGAAGTATTGCAGCCAAAAAATCCTGAAAGTCTAGCCTCAATGAGTGTAGTATCGAGTATCAACCAATCTTCGGTCGGAACCAAAGCTGGTTATCTCACTACTTCCTAATGGCTAGGATAAGTCAATTAAAGGTTCTAAAGGTCAGTTAGCGCTTAGTGACACTATGAGGAAGCCTAATGTTATCCTTAACTTACTCAAGGAACATTAGTACAATCCAAAGTATCGCGCTAACGTAGCCACCACTTTGTCCGTATCGGTCTACACCGTACAACCTCCATGATTTATTGCTACTTACCTAAAAATTATCCCCAGATCTGGGTATAGGATCTTTACAATAATACCCCAACAAACCCTCAAAGATAAAGTTGTCAAAGCAAACAGAGAAAGCAATTTAAAATGATCTAGACCCTAAGGTAAACCCCACTTTATAATATTCCCCAGCAGAGTCGCCAGTTTCGTGATACGGTGGGAGAACTGACTGTTATACTGGTTTGCAGTTTTTGTTTGCAAATGTCGCGGTAAGAAAGATTCACCCTCGACTTTTCTTTTATCCAACAAAGGAGAGGGTGAAAAGAACAGAAAAAGACCTTTTGAGAGTTTCTGAGTAAGGGGGGTAGATTATGGAAAGGGAAGGTGTTAGCACCCTTTCCATCCATAATTATCTACAGGCTCTTAGATACTTGCTCATTTTTTGAAATTGCTTTCGCGTTTGTGTGAAAAAAAGTTTTGAAAATGCCTTAGTGCGGCGATTCACTTTATGGTAACTCTTGTATCAGTCCTCAAGAGTGTGATAAAGCGTTTTAAAAACATTGTTTCAAAAGTGTGGTGTGAAATGTTTTTGAGCAAGTACCTAACAATTATCTACCTACTCGAAAAAAGACTGTTCTTTTCCTCCTATCCTTTAGACCGTGTTATCCTACTATTAGTGAGTAGGTAACCCTAGTCGTTGAATGTTTGAGGGACTATCGAAAGGGGTGTAATGGTCATTGAAGGCAATATGTAAGGATACCTTAGCATTTCGAAGGGACTATCATTATAAGATCATTTCTCATAGGCAACTTGAGGGACATTTAGGGACTATGATGTTTATGATGACTTTAAACTGAGAGTCTTTGCTAAGAGTATCCCTATGTTCAAGGGACATGACCATTGTTTTCGAGGCAACCAAGTGGGAAATACCCTAGGGGTACAAGTGTGTAATACTGTGCTATTTCAGATATTTTATCTTGCAGTTTAGTGATCTAAGATTGATTGGTTAAGCATGCACGCCTAGGTTGCTAACAATTATATACAAGTATATACAAAATATAAAATCGAGAAAATAGAGGGTCCTTCGCTATTACAGGGCTTTGGTGTAGATACAAAAAGAATAACTGAAAAAATAAAGTGCGGAAATAAAAACCCTAATTAGCTATTACAAACCAGGCGCAGTTACATAATTGATAAAAAAATCGTACGACAAAATAATAACGCGCGAGAATTAACTGGAAAAAAGGTTCAAAACCCTAAAAATCTAATTTGGTCATTGAAAAATATTTTTTGGATTTTATATAAAAATTATTTGATTTTACCTAATTCTACTTGATTTTAATTAATGAAAAATATTAGAATTGATTAAAAAAATTAATTTGCAAAAATTAATTTATTAAATAAAACTAAATCCTATTTTTTTGTGATTATTTTCAGATTAAAAAATGGTTTGAAATAAAAATCAATTAGAATAATTAAATAAAATAAATAGTAAAATCAAAGAGAAAAGAAATGGGCCTAAGTGGGTATGAACCCAAATTAGGGGTTGTGTTGCTAAAATTCTACCCAAGCCCAATCCTGTTGGCCCAAGGCAACGTGAGATCCAGTGTGATTGTGTCAGGAGTGTCCACCATGGGGAGCTTAATTGGAAGCATTGGATCTAGGCGCTGGTTGATACAAGGGTGATGATCTTGAGGCATAAAGTGAGCGTGCTTGGAAAGGAAGTATTGGATCTGCAAAGAAATTGTGAGAAAAATAATATGTAGGAGACAAGGATCGAACCGCTGACCTCCTACCCACGCGCGCTTGGAAAAACTTTCCCTTTGCCACTGAGCCAACTCTTCATTCGTTATTATAAACAAATAATATATATGATATGTAATGATGGTTAGTAGCTGTAATAAAAACGCGTAAAAATTCAAATGGGCCACTCATGTTTGGACACGCAATCGTCTTCCTCGTTGGGACTGTCGTTTTAGACTAAGGCCTTTACCTATAGACAGTGTTGTAGCCATAAACCTGCAATTCTCAAAAATCACCACCAGGAAATATAAATTAAATCTAATTATACAGATCAACTGGGTTTGGTCTCGTGAGCACAATGGTACCCTTCTTTGGCCCTGATTTTGCCTGAAACAAAAAACCCTAAAATGAAGTTTCAAACCCTAGTAATGGCAGTCAGTTAAATATACATAAAAACACACAATTAAATATGAAAACATGTTCTAAATGGTCACACAAACATAAATTCATACTTGAAATTCGTTTATCATGCGTGTATAGTCAAAATCAAAATCAAGAATAAGAGCAAACTGTGATACCTGTATAGGCTATTTTTGAATGTGTTGAAGAGTGAGAGCGGTTCAGATAGCTTCCAAATAAGCCCGGGAGTGGAGTGCAATCCTTGAAATTCCTTGAGTCTCTCTCTAAAGCAAAATTCAATTACCACTTTTTTGTCAAAATTTTGAGATTCTTGTGGGTGTTTTACAAGGCTAATCCTTCCTCTTATGATCAGGGTTTGTTATGCATATATAGTAGAACTAATTAGGTCAATAAAATTGAATTGGATCTTTGCAAATTGGTGAGACAAGATTTGATTTGTGCCTTGTATAATTTGTTTCTAAAATAGGCCAAATCATGATATTTTCCAATCCAATTAGCCCTTGCACGAATAATATAATTTGCCAGCTGATCATGGATCCGTAATGTGCTCATAAAATAAAATCTTGGATTTTATTTCATTATTCCACTATTTAAATTGATTTATTTGGATTTAATTGAATAAAAATCAAAACAAATAATAAAAATAATAAAATAATAAGTGGATAAGCTCAAGGGTCGTGGGCCATCTTAGGAACATGTTTCAAGCAAGAGAACATGGGACCCTTTGGAAAAAAAATCAATTTTGATCAATGTTGACTCCATGCACATTTCCAAAAATTGATCAACTTTAGCAATACATATATCTCTAATTTTTTACCCTAAGAGGGTGTTCTTTGACTTTTTATAAATCTTAGGATGTCCTCTAAACAACCCTTTTTATTTCATCTCAATTGGATCTTCCATGTTCATTTAAGGGGCTTTGACCCAAAAGGTGTTTTTGTTAACTTTTTGAATGGACCCATAATGTCTGAGCTTATATCTTTTGATTGAGGCATTTCTTGAACTTGAGGGATTAAGATGAGTTATAGGGAATTGGATTCTCTTCAAAATGAGCCTAGGTTGGAAAATTTCTGATAAAGTATGAGAAAGTTATGTTGGGTCAAAGTTTGGTTGACTTTTCCTATAGAAACCCTAAATTGTCATTTTTTACTTTTGATGAGTTAGGAGCATTTCTTGAGGAATCATGATTAACACTTGATCAAATCATGGATATTACTTCAAAATGTTGATTATCACCAAAAATCTTAAAGTTTGACTGTATTTGGGCCATAGTTGACTTTTGACCTAGTATAGTTGATTTCCAGGAATCTGAGCAGTTGATTGAGCAAACTTGTTGTGTAAGGCGTGAAACTTGACATGGATGATCTTGGGGACATATTAGGGCAATGGAGGAAATTTGGGACCCTTGTGACTCAACCATCTTTCTTGAAATTGAAACCCTAGTTTGAGGCTTATTGTCTTAAGAGGAGGATTTGTCTGGTCAATCCTTAGTCAACCTTGAACAATTGAAGATAATTGGAGGCATGTCTTGAGTGAAATGAGAGGAAAAATTTTGGGGTACAACAGGGTGCATGTGTGCAAAGTGTATTATTTAATTTTTCTTTAATTAGGGTTGTCTATTGTTTGATTTTAAGTCTTTCCATACAAACCCTAATTAGTAGCAATAATATGGAAAGCGATAAATTGCTGAATTTAAAAGTCCTACGCTATTACAATACTTTAGGGGGTGGGGATCCAAACTACAAATGTGGATGACAAGTAAAATAAACCCTAATTACTATTACAAGGCTTTGATAATTACATAAATTATAGTGCGAAATAATAAAATGTACAAAGAAATGTAAAGAAAAGAGAAATGGTTTTTATGACTTTTTTATGAAAAGAGTTTTTATTAAACTAAATCGAACTAATTAATTTACAAGAAAGTTAATTAATTACCAAAACTTAAAGTCTAATTTAAAAGAAAAATTAAACCAAACCTAAGTCTAGTTAATTTTACTTAATTAAGAAAGAAAATGTTTTTAGAGTTTTTGTTATTTATAAAATAAAATAAGATAAAGATAAAAGAAAAACTTTTAGTCTATTTATCTAAGAAAATATATTTTGATTATTTTTATTAAAAATATATAATAATAAAATAAAGTAAAAGAAGAAAAGAAAATAAAATAAAAATATAAATTAAAGAGTCAGGATGTTTGAAAAAAAATCAAGGAGGTTAGAAAGTAAAGGAGTTTAGTTTTAGGGCCAAGGTTTATTTTTGTTTGTATCAGAAAAACAAAATAAATAAAAATGTTGGGCCAGTGTTGTTGAGAAAACAGGGGGTGGTAATGAGTAAAAAGAAGCAGGCCCAACACTGGAAGGCCCAGGCGCGCTTGAGAGTGGAAAAGAAACAAGGAAATATGAAAAGAAGAAATAAAAGGTGACGCTGGGTCTCATACCCATGACCCTTCATACTAATGCCTTTAGCGCCGCCTCTCCGCCACTGGGGTGGCAATACATCCGGTATTTAAAACACAAACCAATAAATATATTATGAACCTTGTCCCGAACATGTCATCTTCTTCTTCCTCGCTCCAGGATATTCTTCAACATTTTTGAAATTTGTAACTTCCTCATTTCTCAACTAAAATGGAAAATGTAAACATGAAAGTTGCTTGAAATTTAACCACGATTTCAACCATGTAAATAACTAAAGCTATGGATCAAAGATAATCACGAATTTTATCTAGTACCAAATTTGACCTAACTTTTTCAAAAAGTTCAAACTCAAAATTCACATCACTCAAGCAATAAAAATTAATTCTAAGATTATGGTTAGTTTTGGGGCTATGATGTCTACATTTTATCTTTTAAAATAAAAAGCCAAATGATGCTTGTATGAAGAGTTGGAAATTCAGCAAACTCACCTTGAAAATGGAGATCGTATTTTGAGTTTTATCACTCTTCAAGGTGTTGTAATGATCTGGTTAGATTCACTCAACCTCCAGGAAACTATTGCAATGCTTACTTTGGATTGAGAGTGGCTATATTGTTCTAGAGAAGTCAATGCACAAGATGCTATTTTTGAAAATAGAGAATGGTGATGGAGGTGTTACAGTCATGTAACAGGTGTTAGGTTAGGTTTTAAATGATACACAGATGCTTTGTGATTGATTTTGAGGAAGAACGTACGAGTGAAACGAGAGTTTGAGGTGTGAGGTCAGAAATGGCACAAAAATAAGGTTTTGATGCAATTCTGAGTTTGAAGGAGTTTGAGGGAGTTTCAAGGCTTGTAAATTTGTGTCTTATCTTGCAAAATAGTGCTTCTAATTATAGGAAAAGTTTTGGAAGCTTGTAGTGTTTATAATCAGAAGATCACAAGTTATGGATTTTTGACTTGTTTTTTAAGCAAGCTTGACAAACATATTTCCAAGGCATGGTACAAGGCTATCTAGAGTGGTTAGAACCTTTAAACATGTTCATCTGACTTTGCATGCTGAGTGTGTGCAGAGGGAGAAAGTTAGAGGCTCAATACAAGTTGACTTTGTGATTAAAGCAACTTTACAAGAATAGGAATGTTACTTTATGCCAAAAATGGATTAATCTCTTGGGCAATGGCTCTAATGATTGGATCATAGCTCTAACAATTGTCTAAACCATTAATTATGGAGTGAGTTGCAAGTTAGAATCCTGCAAAGTAAGATTATGCAGTATAGCTATGATATTTGGCCAAGTGTTCATCATCAAAATGACTTGTAATTTAAGGATGGATGCCCAACTTCTTGCCTTCGATTCTCTTAGCTAAAAAATGATCTCTTCAAGTTCTTGGTCATTTTGGAAATCTTGAAACATTTTATACAACTTTCATGTATTCCACTTTGGTTAAATCAAATTGGAACTATGTGAAAATTGGCCAAGAAGTTGGGACAAAAATCTGCCTAAAGTTGTCGAAATTTTCACTAAGTTTTTTATAAAAAATGTCATGACTTCATGGGCTTATATATATATATATATATATATATATATATATATATATATATATATATATATATATATATATATATATATATATATATATATATATATATATATATATATATATATATATATATATATATATATATATAATATATATATATATATATATATATATATATATATATATATATATATATATATATATATATATATATATATATATATATATATATATATATATATATATATATATATATAGTATATATATATATATATATATATATATATATATATATATATTATATATATATATATATATATATATATATATATATATATATATATATATATATATATATATATATATATATATATATATATATATATATATATATATATTATATATATATATATATATATATATATATATATATATATATATTCAAATATAAGCATTTTTTGGACATCAACCATCTAATACAAAGTTGTAGAATTCATCAAGATCAACAACTTTAGTGTTGAAAGTTTTTTTTGAATCATCTTGCATCTTGGTGAAAAAAGGTCATGAAGTAATGAATTTATCAAGTATAAAATGTACTTAGAAAAATTTTTAAGTCTTGAAAACTTTGACTTTTTATGGAATTTCTTGATTTTCTTGATTATTGTTGACCAATTTTGATATTTTTTAGTATCTTGATGAATCTTGATCTTTGAAACTCAATGTTGACCAAAAAGTCAAAGTTTGACTTTTGGTGTAACCGTTGACTTTTCATCAGTTGATCAGATTTCAATTATCAATTGTTTGATCTTGAGAAATCATTTGAGCCATGAAATTAGGTCAAGATATATTTTTTTTAATTCTTAAGATCATGCTTCAAACAATTATGTCATGCACTAGGTCAAAAGTCAATGATTGGTCAATCTGAGTTAAAACTTTGATTTTGACCATTTTGCCCCTTTGATGATTTGAATGCTTTTCTTAAGGAATTGTGATCAAAACTTGATCAATTGATGAATATGACTTCAAAATATTGATATGAGCCAAATATCTTGAAGTTTGACTGTAGATTGACCACAGTTGACTTTTTACCCAATACAGCTGATTTTCAGTCATCTGATCAATTGACTGAGCAAAATTGTGATCTAAGACTTGAAACTTGGCATGAGTATTCTTGGAGACACATAATGAAAAATGAAAGTCTTTTTAGGCATTATAAATCCAATCTCCCTTGTGAAAACCAAAACCCTAATTTGTGGCCTCAGTGCTTAGGAGATGAGTTTGTCTAATCAATTCTTGAGCATTGGAGATCCTTTGTGAGAAATGTCTTGAGAAAAGAGAGGGAAAATTTTGGGGTACAACAACTTCCCCTGTTCAATCTTCTTAAACCTGAAGAGTTATATTTGTATGTTTTCCATTCGTAACTTGAAGGTGGAAGATGATTGAACACTAAAGTGCCCAGAAATTTGCACTTGCTAGTGTATGAAGTACGGTGTTTGTTGATTGTATCGGGAATGGGCTTAAAGATTCCATTAGGAGAGGTGATGAAAATTTATTGGAGATAGGCTTATATATGCCATCCAAAGTAAATATTGATAGAGATTGGAAGAAGTATCAGAATAAATCTTTGGTCGATTTATATTGAAACAACAGATGTCTGTATGCGTCTTTGACTGGATAAGAATCATAATAAATCTTAGGGTCGATTTATCTGAAATAGCATATGTCTGTATGTGTCTTTGACTGGATTAAAATAAATATTAGGGTCGATTTAAATTAAATAGAGAAAATGTCTACTGGAAACGAATCAGGGTAAACCATTGGTTGATGTAAACTGAACCAGTAGAGGTCAAAATGGTCCTTAATTGGATAACGAATAAGCATAAATATTAGGATCGATTTAACTGAACCAGAGAAAGTGTCTAGTTGAAACGAATCAGGATAAATCATTGGTCGATTTAAACTGAACCATCTGAGGTCTTGAATGGTCTTTAATTGGATATCAAATCAGTATAAATCTTAGGATCAATTTAATTGAACCAGAGAAAGTGTCTACTGGAAACAAATCAGAATAAATCATTGGTCGATTTAAACTGAACCAACAGAGGTCTTAAATGGTCTTTAACTGGATACCGAATCAGCATAAATCTTAGGATCGATTTAACTGAACCAGAGAAAGTGTATACTGGAAACAAATTAGGATAAATCATTGGTTGATTTAAACTGAACTAGTAGAGGTCTTGAATGGTCTTTAACCGGATATCGAATCAGCATAAATCTTAGGAATTGATTTAACTGAACTAGAGAGAGTAACTACTGGAAACAAATCAAGATAAATCATTGGTTGATTTAAACTGAACCATCAGAGGTCTGTGAAGGAAGTGTTTGTCATGCGGATAGTCGCTCCATCCAGTTTCGTGAATTGATTTATAATTAGTTTGTTGGTAAACTTATCCTGTTTCAGGAGTTGCTTAATGATGTTCTGAATAATAAATGAGATCATGCTATATGTTTTGTATGCATACATCATGATGTATCAATGTTGTTGGAATGTATCTTTTCCCGGGAAAATAAATCCCTAACTATTGATGTGGATGAAGAGTATGTGTATATTCAATTTTGTCTTGAATAATTCCGTTGGGGATTCCCATTTGTTGTTTGAGTAAACTCTGCAGGATATGTTGATTTTTGCTTGGGGAGTAGAGTTCAAGAACCTTGGTTGTCCATTGCTCTACAGGGGAGTTTAATTCTCATATACACTGAGTGGGGATAAAAGAGATGATTAAACTTCTGAATAATCTGGGGAGAGTAAAAGTTAACTGGTATTCTGGTTAGACTCTAGGTTTTGAAGCAACTTTTCGGGGACAGCGGCAACCCTACTGGGGAAGAAGAGTTTTGTCAGTGTTTCGTTGTAGTCCGAGGAATAGACTTAAGCTGGGGAGATGGTAGTCTGTTGGGGAAATAAACCCTATTGAGGAAGAGCTATGCAAGGTTTCTCTTTCAGTTTTGGAAGGCCAAACTCGGCTGGGGAGGAGAATTTCTGGGAGATATGCTGATTGGAACTTCCAAAAGGAAATTGTATGAATTTACTCTGTAGGGATTTATGGACAGCATGAGTGTTATCCTGGCTCCTAGAGTAAGTATTTATTCGTGTTCTTATGCATATATTTGTTAACAATTAATCATGTTCATATGCATATGTTCATTCAATTTTAATCATTGGACGTTTTTGCAATCAAAACAGAAAAAACAAAAAGTTTGCACTTCAAAGTATATTTGTATTGATAATTTACCTATAAACAAGCGTTTTTGTACAAAGAGACGGAAATCCTAGTAAGAGGAAGTCGTCGTGAAATGAAAAGTATATAAAGTGAAAGTGATCTCATTGGGTTCCAACTCTGCTATTGCCTCTATGTCTTCGAACATCATCCCTTGTCGTTGAAAGAAGTTGATTGAACTAATCTTGTACCATTTGACCTTGGTAATAAAGCTGGTTGTAGTGATCCAATGGGACATAGTCGTATGCTTTTAATCCTTAACGTTTGCCTGGACCGCTCTTTCGAGTTTTCAGTCCACCAGGATACCCTTTTTTGCCCAAGCCGCCCTTGTGGGTTTTCGACTTGCCGGGTGTACAATCTTTTGTATATATCTCTAACTTTTTCCCGAACCCTTTTGGTTTTCCGGAATGCCCTTATTTTTTCCTAGGTATGCCAACCTAGCGGGTAGTTCTTATGCATGGTATTTTTTTACTATGTCCGCGTTCATAGGGTGCGGAAAATCTTCGCCGTCCATAATGGTTAACATCATGGCACCGCCGGAGAATACTTTCTTGACAACAAATGGCCCTTCGTAGGTGGGAGTACATTTGCCTCTGGGATCGCATTGTGGTAGAATGATGCGTTTTATTACCAAGTCACCAGCCTGGTATACTCGATATTTGATCTTCTTGTTGAATTCCTTGATCATACATTTTTGATACATTTGACCATGACAGACAGCAGTCAGTCTCTTTTTATCGATCAAGTTCAACTGATCAAACCTAGTCTAAATCCATTTGTCTTCTCCTAAGTCTGCTTCTTTCATAATCCTTAGAGAAGGAATCTAAACTTCGACAGGCAGGACAACTTTCATGCTATAGACTAAAGAGAATGGGGTTTCCCCAGTTGATGTTCACGCCGAGGTACAATAGCCATAAAGAGAAAATGGTAGCATCTCGTGCCAATATTTATAGTTCACCAACCATCTTTTGCACAATCTTCTTTATATTTTTGTTGGCAACTTCCACTGCGCCATTCATCTTAGGCCTGCATGGAGAAGAATTGTGATGCTTGAACTGCGTGTATAGTTTAATAATCATAGCATTGTTGAGGTTGGTACTGTTTTCAGTGATAATCCTTTCAGGGATGTCGTACCAATAGATAAGGTTATGTTTGATGAACCGAGCTATAGCATTCTTGGTAACTGAGGCAAACAAAGTCACCTCGACCCATTTGGTAAAGTAGTCAATGGCAGCGAGGATGAAACAATATCCATTAGATGCATTGGGCTTGATTTCTCCAATCATATCAATTCGCCACATCACAAATGGCCATGGCCATAGAGAAGTCATGACATTTAAAGGTATTGGAGGCACATGAACCTTATCGGCGTAAGTCCGGCATTTGTGGCGAGTTCTCGAGTGGTGGTGACAATCAATTTCTGTAGTCAACCAATAGTAACTGGCCCTCAGAATCTTCTTGGCCATAGTGTGTCCACTGGAATGAGTTCCGAAGATAACTTCATGCATATCTTACATGATTTTCTCTACTTCCTTCTTGTCCACACAACGGAGCAGAGTTGAATCATGGTTGCGCTTGTGCAAAAATCTCATTGCTTAGGAAGAACTTGGCTGAGAACCTCCGCGGGAATTTCTTGTTGTTGATTGAAGCTCCCTCGGTATATTCTTGTGCTTCAAGGTACCTTTTCACCTCATGGAACCAACGCTTCTCCTCATCAGTGCCAATCTCATAATAGTGTGTCGGTTCGTCGAATATCTCGATAGTAATTCTGGGAGCTTCATTGTCCCAATTGACCTTGAACATAGATGACATAGTCGCTAAGTAATTTGCCAACTGATTTTTTTCCCTTGGGATATGTTCAAAGGTGACCTGTTCAAAGTATGAGATCAAGGTTAGCACAAGCTCTATGTAAGGGATCAGATTTGGATGTTTTGTATCCCACTCTCCATTAACTTAACTGATCACCAGGGTTGAATCTCCGTATACACTTAGGAATTTGACTCTTATGTCAATAGAAGCCTTAAGACCCAAGATGCATGCTTCATACTCGGCCATGTTGTTTGTACAGTCAAAGTAGAGTCCGACAGTGAAAGGTGTATGGCAACCTTTGGGAGAAATGATCATAGCACCAATTTTGTTACCCAATGCATTAGAAGCTCCATAAAAAACCATAGTCCATCGGGATCCTTGTTCAGGTCCTTCATACGATCCAGGCTTTTCATAATCGGTTATCAACATGATATTCTCGTCCGGGAATTCAAAGTTCATGGATTGGTAGTCATCCATAACTTGATGTGCCAAATGATCTGCCAGCACACTTCCTTTGATTGCTTTCTGTGTAGTGTATTGGATGTCATATTTATTCAAAATCTTTTGTGTTGTACCCCAAAATTTTCCCTCTCATTTTATTCAAGACATACTCCTAGAGTTATCAAATACTCAAGGTTGACCAAGAATTGATCAGACAAATTCTCCTCCTAAGCAATGAACTTCCAACTAGGGTTTCACTTTTCACAAGGAAGTTTGGGTTTCAAAGGTATCAAGTGGTCTCCATGGTTTCTTACATGTCCTCAAGAATTCTCATACCAAGTTTCATGTCTTGCATCACAAGTTTGCTCAGTCAATTGCTTAGGTGATTGAAAATCAACTATATTAGGACAAAAGTCAACTATGGTCAACATACAGTCAAACTTCAATATTTTTGGTCAACATCAAAATTTTGAAGTGATATTCAGAATTTTATCAAGGGTTGATCATGATTACTCAAGGAAAGCTCTCAAATCATCAAGGATCAAAAGTTACTAAATTAGGGTTTCCTTAGGAGAAGTTAACTGAACTTTGACCAACCATAACTTTCATATGCTTCATCCATTTTGCCCCAACCAAAGCTCATTTTGAATATAACTCAATCCTCTACAACTTTGTTTTTATTCCCGACTCCAAAAATGCATCATTGGGAACATATGAGCTAATACATTACAGGTCTTTTTAAAAGTCAACAAAAAAGCATTTTTTGTCAAGGCAAATTACAATAAGACAAAATCTCCAAATAAAAAAACGATCAAAAGAGAGGTTGTATAGGGCATATTGGGATTTCCAAAATGTCCAAGATCATCTTCAAAAGAAGAAAATTGAGCAAGTTATGACTAGTGCAAGCTGGGAAATTTTGGTGAAATGCATGAATTTCAACTTGAGCAATTTTGATATTTTTGACTTGTGGGCCATGGATTGAGAGTCCACACGTGTACTACACCTCAAATATGGTTCTTAAACCCTTTGGCTTTGTTTTATTTTAATTATTTTAATTATTTTTTATTTAATTCATTAATAATGAAAAATAATTTAAATTAAATTAAATCTTTTATACAAAGATCTAAGTCCATTTGCTTTGACCTAAAATTACACTATATATTTATCCATAATTCAGACACAAGGGGAGACGAAACCATAGCCTCTCAAAGTTGTCAAATTCTCAAAAAAATTCAAGAAACCCTAGAGCTTCCAAACCCTCACTACAAGCCTTCTTACTGCAAGATCTTGATTCCATTAATTCCAAGCAAGGATATTGAGTAAGTTCAGGATAGTTTTGAAGTCCCAAAGCACACGGAACACCATTACATGGCATCGCCGGTTGCACATCATTCATAGTTTTTGTATTTTTATTTTTGTTATGTTTTAAACCATGCTAATATCTTTAATGTGTTCCTGAGATGTTTTTGAACAGATCTGAATCATCCTCATGATCCCATGCACGTAGAATAAGGATATGTCATATTTGCTCTGAGTGATACTGTTTGTGTAATAGCGCCCAAACCATCCAGTTTTAGGCCACGAAATTGCTTCCACTGAGATCGCAGGCCCAAAATTAAGGGGTAAGGTCCCCCTGGATCATTATTTGTGTTTATTTTGCAGTTTTCGATGGAAGAGACGACCAGAGAAGACGAACGGAGCTAGGGCTCCGGCGTCTCTCTGGTATAGATATCATGTTTAATATTTCTATCCTATTTGTTTCCTGCAGATCCAATACCCCAGGTCCAAGTGTGTACACCATGTGTCACCAGATCATCCCCATCAAAGCATCACAACATCAGATCAAACGCCCCAGATATGAACGCCCACACTAGACCCTCAAGGAGCCAGCAAAGCTAAAGCGCGCATGTATTTGGTCTTGCTTTTATTGGTCCTAGCAAATTTCTAGTGTGCACCGCCAGTTTGCTTCACAACACCAGACCCAACTTCTATTTTCTTTATTTTATTCTTATTTATTTAATTGTTTTATATTACTTTTAAAACAAATTTTATTTTAATAATAAAATCAGAAAATCACAAAAAAATAATAGACTTAGGGTTTTTCTAATTAATTTTAATTTTTTGGTAAGTTATTTGATTTATTTATTTTGACCTTATTTTATTAATTAAAACTAAGTAGAATTAGGTTAAAGTTTCAAATCTTTTTCTCAATAAATATCAAAAATAAATAATTAGATTTTTAGGGTTTCAAACTTCTTCCCGTTTCAATTTTCGTGCGTTTATTACTTTCTGTATTATATTTTTTCAATTATTGTATCTGCTCAGAGATTGTAATAGCTTAACTTAGGGTTTATTTACTGTCTTTACCCCCAGGTTTTATGGTTTGTATCCCCTTTCTCGAAGCCCTGTAATAGCGTAGGACGTTTCTTTCTGCTTTACTGTTTTATTATTACTGTTACTGTTTAGATTAATAGGATTGTATGACAAGACGTAAAAGAAATAATTAGCTAACCCTAATCATAAGATAAATGAACTTATTTGAATCACTTGCACACTTCACCTCTAGGGTTAACCTCTCTTGTTTCCTTATGAATACATGGTCATGTCCTTCGAGCATAGGGATACCATTAGCAAAGTCCCTCAGTCATAAATCATCATAAAGATCTTGTCCCTCGATGTTGCCTACGAATATGTGATGACAGTCCCTTCAAATTGCTAAAGGTATCCCAACATGTTTCTTTCAATGACCATAACAACGACCCTATGCATGTCCCTCAAACATCTAACGATAGGGCTTCCTACTAACTAATAGTAGGATAACACTATCTAAAGGAGGAGGAAAATTATAAGAAATACTTTTTAAGTAAGGGTAGAATACTGTTAATCGCTTGCTCACACAAAACATCTTTTTCACACTTCAACAAAAACATTTTCAAAACGCTTTATCAACACTCTTGAGGACTAATACAAGAGTTATCATAAAGAAAACTGCCTTGCTATTTGGCATTTCAAAACTTTTCCAAAATCACACACACAAAGCACTTCAAAAGTGAGCAAGTGATTAAGAGGCCGTAGAAAACTACGAATGAAAAGGGTGCTAACACCTTCCCTTTTCATAATCTACCCCCCGTACTCAGAAAATTCTCAAAGGTTTTTCTTGTTCTTTTCAACCTTTCCTTTACATGATAAAAGAAAGGTCGGCGACGACTCTTGCTATCCGCAACATTTGTAATAAAATGCAAAACTAGTAAAGTCAGTTCTCCCACCGTATTACAATTTGCAATCGGGCTATTCGTCCAAAGAGAGCAGGCTTCTCGAATATGTACTTGATGGGATCCATCTTAAAAATCAAGAGAGTAGTATGAGTCAACATATATTGTCTTAGTCGGAGAGCAGCCCATGCCAAAGCGCAACAAGTTTTCTCGAGCAGTGAAAATCTTATTTCACGGTCGATAAATTTTTTGCTAAGGTAGTATATTGAATGCTCTTTTCGACTAGACTCGTCATGTTGACCCAACACACACCCCATTGAATTATCTAATACAGTCAAGTACATGATCAAAGGTCTTCCTTCAACTGGAGGCATTAGGATTGGAGGTTCTTGTAAGTACTCCCTGATCTTGTCAAAAGTTGTTTGGCAGTCGTCATTCCATCTGACTACTTGACCTTTTTTCAACAGTTTGAAGATTGGTTCACAAGTAGCAGTTAAGTGAGAGATGAATCGGGCAATGTAGTTGATTCGACCTAAGAAACCTCTGACCTCCTTCTCAGTACAGGGAGCTGGCATTTCTTGTATGGCTTTGACCTTTGCAGGATTAACTTCAATACCTTTTCCACTGACGACGAAGCCTGAGAGTTTTCCACACCTCACTCCAAAGGTGCATTTGTTGGGATTCAGCCTCAGCTTGTATTTCTTTAACCTTTCAAACAACTTGTGTAAATGATCAAGGTGTTCTTCCTTAGTTTGCAATCTTGCAATCATGTCATTAACATAGCCTTCTATCTCATGATGAATCATATCATGAAATAGAGCTACCATAGCCCATTGGTAAGTTGCGCCTGCATTATTCAAACTAAAAGGCATGACCTTATAACAGAAGGTGCCCCACTGTGTGACAAAAACGGTTTTCTTCATGTCTTAAGGCGCCATTTTGACTTGGTTGTACCCGGAGAAACCATCCATGAAGGAAAATACCTTATGTTGAGCAGTATTGTCAACCAATACAATAATGTATGGTAGTGGGAAATCATCTTTGGGGTTTCCCTATTTAAATCCTTGTAGTCTACACATATATGGACCTTATCGTCTTTCTTCGGCACTGGGGCCACATTTGCAACCCATTGGGGATACGAATTCACTACCAGGAAACCTGCATTGAACTGTTTTATTACCTCAGCCTTGATCTTCTAAGACATATCTGGCCGCATGCGACGAACCTTTTATTTGATCGGAGGACAACCTTTTTTCATTGGCAGACGATGAACCATAATATCAGTATCAAGCCCCGACATATTGTCATATGACCAAGCAAACACCTCAACATAGTCGGGAAACATCAAGACCAATCTTCTCTTGGAATTGTCTTCCAGGTTGGCGCCAATCTTGACTTCTTTCTTATCTGCCTCAGAACCCAAGTTTATCAATTCAACTGGTTCTTCATACGGTTGAATGGCCTTTTTCCTCTTGTATCAAGAGTCTGGCGAGTTCCTCAGGTATTTCACAATCTTCTCCATCTTCGTCTTCGGCTTGATAGATGGGATTTTCGAAGTCATAGATGGCAATAGCATAATTGTTATCAATGAGATCTGGAGTGGATGTGGATCTGCAAATGTGTGTGTGTGCATGTAAGGTCACATGGCTATTTGAAAATTCAGTAAAGTAAAGAAAGACAAGGAGCATAAAATTTGAATGCAAAATAGTCCAATGTTTTCATTAAAATGAGCATGTGATATATGAAAATGACAAACCCTTAACAAATGGACCATTGTGCCCCGGGCTAGGCACATAGTTTAAAGTCATTAAAGGAAATTACAGACAAATTTCTCAAACCAATAAAAAATAGGAAATGATAATTACTCCTGGCTGAAGGAGATTGAGATGAAGTCTTTGGTATGCTAGTTGTTGAGTCCTCCGTCAACAGTTAGGTAGATCCAGTCGTCTCAGTCACCGTCACTATCAGAGTCTCTTAGAGCATTAACTTCATTATCGCTAATACAGAGAGGTGGTTTCCCAGCACGAGCACGCCGAACCTCTTTCTGAGCCTTTGAAGTAAAGCCTAAACCAAATTTGTCCAACTTGTCGGGGATGTCAAGAAGTTATCCCTAGATGGTGCAACCTCCATCTTCAACAATAGCACGAGCATCTTTGAGAGAGACCATTCTTGGTGTATCTTTAGCAGCTTTGGGAGTGGCAGGAGTGGCTTTGGCAACAACAATCATTGGAAGGACCACTTCAAATTCTTGACAGGGGGTTTCAATGAATTCTCCATCTATTTCACTATATTTGAAAGAATTTAAATGACTAATCATGAACTCCTCCTCTCCGCAGACTATGACAATTTTTCCTTTTACCGGGTACTTCAGCTTTTGATTTAATATGGAGGTAACTGCACCTACCCCATGAATCCACGAGCGTCCGAGCAAGAAAGAATATGCTGGGCGGATATCCATTACATAGAATGTTGAGTTAAAAACTTGAGATCCAACCTTGATAGGAAGATCAACCTCTCCATGGACCATCCTCTTCGACCCGTCAAAGGCTCTCACCATAATATCACTTGGTTTCAGCACCAACCCTTCACAGTCCAATCTGTCTAAATCACCCTTTTGGTAAAACATTGAGGGAGGACCCAGTAACCACTAACATGTGTACTAAAGTTGTACCTTTACACTCAATGGAAACATGTAGAGCTTTGTTGTGATTCTTCCCCGCCGAAGTCAAATATGTATCTGAAAATCCCAAACCATTGTCAACAGTCAGGCTTGCTACACAGTTTTCGAATTGGTCAGCAGTAGTTTCTTGTGGGGCATGTGCATTTTGGATGAATTTTATCAAAGCTCGGGCATGTTCCTCGTAGCATAGCAACAAAGATAGGATGGATATCTTTGAGGGTGTCTGCCTTAGTTGTCCCACTATCTTGTAGTCACTTTTTCAGATAATTTTTAGAATCTCCTCCATTTCTTGGCTTGATGGGTCTTAAATTTTTTTGTGGGCACCTCCGTCCGAGCAGGCTCATTCATTTTTTCCTTTCCTCGAGTATCAGCAATAAGTTTAGTAGCAGAAATGCGAATGGGTATTATAGTAGTGGTTGTTGGAGGAGAGATCTTCATAGAGAAGATCCTTCCCGTCCTAGTGACTTTACTTGATCCAGCAATGTTTGTAATGTCGGCATCTTTGTTTTCAACAATCCATGGCTCTTGTTTGATGCCATGATAATACACCTCCGCCCCATAGTTCCAGGTCACTGCTTTGTCAGAAGAGTAGGGGATTGGCCCCGGTGTAGTAATAATCAAGGGAGCAATTCTTGGTTCAGAGGGAATCCTTATATGGCCTTTGGAGGTGATCCTAACAGGTGTATTTGAAATGGTAATTATGGACACATCTTTAAACTCTTGAGATAGGTTTTTGGTCAAACTTTTCACAGATGGAATTTTCTTAAATAGAATTTCATGGCTATTAATCAGGTGTTAGACACCTTTTTTTAGCCATATACAACCATTAATTTGTGCAGCACAGTGGTAACAGTCTCTAAGGCAGCCTGGAAATACTCTGGCTTGCAACAAATTCTTTTTAATAGTCATCAAAGGAGTGGTTAAATCATCGACGTAGGAAACAAAAGAGGCTTCTTCAATAGCATTGACACCCTTACCATGATTGGGCATGGGTGTAGTGATCACGTTGGGAGTCGGTGGAGGGTCGAATTCAATTGTTTTATTATCAATCAAGTCTTGGATTTTGTTCTTTAATGCCCAACAATCATTGGTATCATATCCAGGACTATTTTATTGGTAAGCACATTTTACATTGGGCTTATATTTTGGAGAAGATATGTTAGGATTAGAAGGGGGGTCTCATAAGGCCACCAGATCAGCTTTCAATAGGTGTTGCAGAGCTTGAAATAGTTGCATATTAATTCTAGTAAATTGTCTTCTCTGGGCATCCAGCCTTTGTTGGTTGTTTTGTTGACGTGGTCATTGAGTTGGAGTTGGATTGGAAATCAATACTTCCCCTACTGAATGATGATGATCATTCTTAGTACGGCTTCTTGACCCATACACAACATTAGTCTATTTTTTACCAATAAATGGTTTTTTCAGAGCATGAGAAGTGGAGGCCTTGGGTATCTTCCCACTTTTAATTCCGCTTTCAACCCTTTCACCAGTCAAGATCAATTCAATAAATCCGGATGATGAACTCCCAATTAACAAGTTGAAAAATAGACCAGTCAATATTCCGATAAACATGTCTACCGATTCTCTATCAGTTAGAGCCCGCCAGATCTCTCCACTTTTGGGTGTATTCCTTGAAGCCCTCATTTGAACCCATGGTCATGCCTTGTAGTTGCACCCTAGTTGGTGCAAGATCAGCGTTATATTGATATTGGCGATAAAAGGCAACAGCCAAATCCTCCCAAGTATGGATATTGGTCCCTTCCAATTGGTAAAACCACTCCAACGGAATTCCAGATAGACTCTATTGGAAAAAGTGCACCCATAGTTTCCTATCGGTAGTGTGCAGTTGAATCTTATGGACATATGATCTTAGATGAAGCTTAGGACATGAGACACCATCATACTTGGCAAAGATAGGGATCTTGAATTTGTGGGGAATAACCACCCCAGGAACCAAACCCAAGTCTCCAAATTCCAAGCCAGGTACTACTTGGATCTCTACAACTTTTAGGTTGTCTTCTAGTTGCTTGTATTTGATGTCGGCTAGTGGGTATTGTTCATTAGAATAATCCCCGTCCTCGGAAATTTGGTTATTCCCAACTCCAGCACGAGTGCTTCTAGCATCTTCATATTTATTATCATCCTCCTCGGGGGAGTCCTCTTCAATTTGAACTTGTCGGGCGGGGCCTTTGAGCCTCTTCCCCATGTTGATCATCGCTTTCTTCTTGGTCTTCTTCTTCGTGACGAGAAGCGTCATGTTGGACTTTTGCCAAGTTGAAAAGAGTTTCTCAAAACTGAGTGTGTTGAATCTACAAGTCCTTGATGGTTTGCTCGAGATCTATCTTATACTGAAATAAACAATAGAAATATGAGGAAACCTGTGTCGGAAAACCTGCTTATGATATGATGCATGTTATGCGAATGCAATGTTTTTTAAGGACCTTCAAGATATTTAAATTTGCTTAACCAAAGAGGAACGACACAATAATTGTATTAATAAGCTCAAAGGTTACAAATTGCCTCTTGGGCTTACAATGAGAAATACAACAAAATGAACTTATAAATAAAGATTTAGGTCTCCCATAGACGATTCCTCTTTGGGTTGATGTACGCATTTAGGCTTTGCTCCTCGTGAAATTGCCTTATAAGCTCTAACACTTTCTTCTCACTTGCATAGAATTGGGCTTCAAAGGTGTCTCATTCTCCCTTGAGTTGAATCCACGACCTTTGCAATTCCTTGAGATTAGTAGGCACATTAGGATGAAGAATGGTATAAGGAACGTCTCCTTCCGCAATAGGCTCCATAATTATTGGTAAGATGGCTGGATACGGCATCATAAGATTTTGAGCGCGAGCTCTCACCCACTTGAGATAAGGCTCCAAAGGAATAGAGTTCTTATGCCCCAAAGTAATGCTATCAACCTTGTTTACCATGCCCCAAGCTCGTACAAATCTTTGACGATAACCTTGAACATTGTTCTCGTAGTCAAACACAATACCTCAAATAACCAAATTGTCATAGTGCCAAATTGTCATAGTGTCATAGTCCCCACATCGGTCAATGATAGTAACATCCTCCAAATATCAGGAACACCAATGGATATCCGAATGTGAGAGCGACATTAACCTTTGAGACCACCCCAAGCCTTATTTGTTCTTTAAAATAGATCGAGGAAGGTGCGAAATAAACCACCTTGACAATAATGGTATACAACACATAAGAATCCCTCTTCTCTTCGTACTAGTATGAAGAGAGTGTAAAATGTCTCCAAGCAAAGTAGGCACGGGGTTACGAGAGAAGAAAATTTTGACCGTATTCACATCTATAAGTTGGTCTGGATTAGGGAACAATACCAACCCATAGATTAGAAGAGCCAATACTTCATCAAAAGCTTGAAAATATAGAGCATCCCAAAACAGTTGAGCCTTTTCTATCAGAAACTTAGCTAGAAAACCCTTGACTCCACTCCTTGTTTCCCAGTTGGCTACAACGTCGGACCGTTGTAAATGTCAGGCTGATGCAATCTCCTCGGGTTGTGGATCTTTCTCTAGACCGGTGAAAGGCACTTGATCAATAATAGGCACTCCCAATAGTTGATAGAATTATTCCATTGTGGGCACCAATTAATAATCAGGAAATGTGAAATAAGGATGTTTAGGGTCAAAGAATTGAAAGAGCACACCCATCATTTTCTCTTCAAAGCTTGAGGTAGCCAAATTGAGAAGTCGACCATATCTTTTGGTGAACGGAGAATTCTCAGGAACCCTTGATGCTAACTCTCTGAATTGAGGAGGCACCTTTACAAATCCGATTCAGATGGTATTTCTGCAAGTGGAATCCATATCCTACAAAACAGAACAAAGATAAATCCATTGGTCCTTGAAATGGTTAGTGAAAATGCTATGGTATGATGTCATGATGTTATTGTCATACACCAAATTTTCCCTACCTCGGTGATTACATTTTAAAGATTTAAAATTGAAGAAATGATTGATTAAAATATGGTATAGCAGTATTTGATGGCCCATCTTTATCCAAGACAATAGAGGGTGCATTTCAATTCAGGAGAATGGGGCTTTCTAAATCAGAAAGACCCATGTATCCATAAACCCATTCGCAAAGCATGTTGGCCAATGGCCCATGAAATTCGAATGTGGAAAAACTATTTCAATAATAATAGTTAAGTTCTTAACTAAACTCTTTAAGTATTATGGTTGTTAGTAAAAGAAGGGGTTTGAAATTGCAATTAGGAGCCCATTTTGTTTGACCCTATTTCCATTTTTTGTTGGTCATTAAGTAAAGAGGGGGTATGCTTACCAATATATAGGCCCATTAAGGTTTTTAATAAAAATAATACATTTGTGGTCTTGTATTATTACTGATTTAGAAAAAAACAATATTATTAAAAAAAAAGAGAACCTCTTGATTATTATAAAAAATGTTTCTTTATAAATTACATCTTTTTGGTTAAACTATTAAAAGGTTTTTTATAGATATATGATGACTTGTTATAAAGAAAAAGAGTATATATTTATTTATTAAGAAAACGCTATGTTTTTATTACTGTTAAAACTTTTTATAATAATGTTTTTATATCAAATATTATTTATATAATCTATTCACTAAGAACTGTTGTCTGCTAGATGTTAGGAGGTCTGGCCCAATTTGTATTGAGGAAACGTATGCTGGATAAAACAAAATATTGGGCTAAACATAATTAA
Source organism: Vicia faba (assembly GCA_948472305.1). Classification (NCBI taxonomy): domain Eukaryota; kingdom Viridiplantae; phylum Streptophyta; class Magnoliopsida; order Fabales; family Fabaceae; genus Vicia; species Vicia faba. The sequence goes on from OX451741.1 coordinate 93,419,147, forward strand.
TTAACACACGCCCATGGATAAAATATTGCACTAAAAAGAGTTTGTTTTGCTGCAAAGAGGCATATTGGGCTGGATTAGCGCTGGCCCAAGTAGAATAACAACGCTGGCCAAACAAAAAAACTGAGAAACGCATATTGTATCAATCATCACCAAAATGCACGCAAGACATACTGTTCAAATTACACCAAAATCGAATCAACTAAATCGAATCTCCAAAACTAAATAAAATCAAATCTGGAAAAATTTCAATCAAACATACAAGAATAAGATCCAGAAAATCTAATATGTTAACATCAAATCTTACAAGTTTCAATCAATTACAATCTATAATTTACAAATTCAATCAATTTTAATACCTAAATCTATTCAAATCGTAGAGGAATTTAATTCAAAACCCTAAATCAAAATCAATAAACAGAATCATTCAATTACAATCCCTAATCTACGCTAACCAATTTCTAAAAAAACCTAAATCTAACCCTAACGAGAAAGCTATAAATACAGAGGAAAAAACTGGGAGACGGGGAGATTTTTGTTTACAGAAGGAGCACGCCGCGAAGAGCATAAGCAATAGAGGGCCGAACTTGAAACCGGAAAACTTGAAGAATCACGAACCAATGTCGTTGAAGCAGAGAAGGGTGATTGGGGTTCCGTTGTCAGAAACCACAATCGTCGTTGACGGTCGCCTTCAACCGCTCACTGTATCCTTTGATTAACGCCGGACACTTGGAGAATCGGAAGAGGTAACTCACTCTATTTTAGTTTTGTTGTTTGATTAATGTAGGGTTAGGGGTTTGTTGGGGGTAGATCTCGTTCTTGCCGATGCTGCCGTGGTGGATGTTGGGGCTTTAGGGTTTGGTAGGAAGAAGAAGAAGAAGGGTTGGGTTTTTCTAGCGTGAGAGAGAGAGGAAAGATGAAGATACTGTAAAACACAAAAAAAATAGATGAGACTGAAATAAAAATGAAGGAAAATGTATTGTAATCCATTTCAATCACGTATCTGCGCGCCTACCATAACTAACATGCTCCCTTGTTATTATTCCTTTGATCTTTGTTGGACGGCCATAGGCCAAGTCTCACCATAAGCTCCTTGCGCCCTTGCCACACACAATCAAGCCAACCTTGTTGCAATGTCTAATGGGCCAAGCCCAATCCATTTCACACCCCCCATGCCAGTAATTTCTAAAACCCAAAACACAATACACCCCATGCTTGGACTCATGTCTGGGCTTAACTCAAATTATTCACCACACCCCCTGTTTTACTGCGCATTTAGTCAAAATCTCCGCAATCACTACTCCCGACCAAAATGAGAGGTGATTCAAAATATGTTTGCAAACCCCTAAAAGACACCAACCCTACACGAACTACGAATTGGGACTCTGATTCCTCATAAGATGATACGTAGGTATACGATCAAAAATCATGGTGAGTCTTTCTAATTAAAACATAAATCCTGTTTACCCCAAACCTAAACCTAGAACCTAATATCCTTGTGAACAAGGTAGATGAAAGGTGCCTAACACCTTCCTTTCGTATAACTGAGTCTGAAACCTGGAATCTCTGTGAATTAGGGTTTTCTGTTAGATTCCCTTCCCTTAAGATAAAAACTAATAGTGGCGGCTCTGATTTAAAATCCAATTGCTACAGCTGGCGACTCTGCTGGGGACTCTCCTTAACCCTAGGTTTAGGTATTTTTGGTTTTCTATTTTTATTTGATTTATTTATTTATTGAATTTATCTACTTTATCGCATTTATTTATTTACTGTCAATTTCTCTTATCATCATATATTTACTGCATGGTGGGATTTTTCTATCTCAAAAATATTTCCAATATAACCCTTAGAAAGAAGGTTCGTCTATTACCTTAGGGGGTACATCATCTCTGCGAGTTTATGTGACGACTTCACCTAGAATCGGTGAACTTCCGAAAAAGGAATACTTATCAAGAGATATCCTCTTGATGAGTAGGACTTTAGAAGGTCACTCATGACTCTTTGTAACGACCTTAACCTAAAATCTCATGACGAGACTGTGATACGGTGGCAGAACCGACTGTTAAATACTGGTTTGCATTTTGCGTTTTTTTGTTTGCAAAATGTCGTGGCAAGTAAGAGTCACCACCGACTTTTATTTCATCCAATCGGAAATGAAAAAGGTACAGAAAAAATCCTTTTTCGAGATATTCTGAGTACGGGGAGTAGATTATAGAAAGGTAAGGTGTTAGCACCCTTTCTATCCATGGTTTTCCATGGGCTCTTAGGTACTTGCTCATCTTTTTAAATTGCTTGTGTATGTGCTTTGTTTTTGAAAAAGGTTTGACTTCGTGATAACCCTTGTGTCAGTCCTCAAAGGTGTGATGAAGTTGTTTTGAAATTTTGTTTGAGAAGTGCGAGTGTGAAAAGCTTTGATTTGAGCAAGTACCTACTAGCATCTACCTACTCAAAAAAAGACCGTTTTTATTCTTGTTTCCTTTAGACAACGCTATCCTACTATTGAGAAATAGGTAGCACCATCGTTGGATTTTTTAAGGGTCAATTTGAAAGGGACGTACGATCACTAGAGCAATATTAGGACACCTTAGTAATTACCCTAGAGTCTTAAGATCATATTCGAGGCAACATTTCCGAGGCAACATTTCTGAGGCAACATTTGAATGGGACATTTGATCTTTTTAGACAGGAGGGAAACCACTAAGACACCCTATGCTTAATGATCGTTTACCGAAGGCAACCGAAGTGAGAGTATTCCCTAAGAGTGATATGTGCGAGTGATTTGTTTTCAGTTATTTAATCTTTGCACATTAGGGTTTTCTAACCGTATTAACTTGTCATGCATTCTTGTCATAAAATCCTATTAGCATACATCTAAACAGTTAAATATTTACGGGAATTAAAAATGTGAGAAAGTATATCTACGCTATTAAAAGGCTTAGGGGAGGGGAATTAATTACATAGCCAAAAACCGGGAATTTAAACAGTAAATAAAACCCTAAATTAAACTATTACAAACATTAAACAGTTACAAAAATATTGTCAAAATGATTAAAACGCGCGCGATGAATCAAATGCGAAGCGATTAGGGTTTTGACCCTTGACTAAACCTAATTGCGATTGATTAAAAAAAAGTTTTTTGTCATGTTTTGTTATTTTAAGAAAATAATGAACTAATTAAATTAAAGAAAAATCCTAAATTTAAATTAAGGAAAAAAATAAATTAATTCAATCTAAAAACCTATTTTTGTATTTTTATTTATTTGAGAAAAAAGAGAAAATAAAATTAAATCAAGAGTTTTAACCTAATTTCTATTTGATTTTATTTATGAAAATAAATTACAATTTCCCTAAGTTAAACTAAATTAAACTAAATTTGATAAAATTAACCTAGTTCTAATTTTTTTTTATTTCTTGATTTTATGATTTTATGAAAAAATAGATTAATTTGTGAATTAAGAATAAATAAAAGAAATATTAAAAGAATTAAATAAAATAAAAGAAATAGGAAAAGAATGATGGGCCTGATAGCAATGCTGAAGAGGGGGTGTGTTGTTGAAATTTTGGGCCCAAACACATCCAAGCCCTTTTGACTTCGCTTGATCCAGTGCGTACGTTGACCTGGGGTGTATGGTAATCCTCCTGCTACCTGAGCGTTGGATCCAACTAGCTGATGAATCTGATGGTGGAACACAAGAGTGCATGGTAGGCGTATGCTACTGTATTGCATGGGATCCCCCTGAGATACGCAAGAAAATAATAAAATGCACACGCATGGGATCGAACCCAGGACGTGTGCATCAAAGGCCTTCTCCCCAACCATCTGAGCTAGCATGTTAACTTGTAAGTAAAATAAAAATAGAACATAATATGCAAAACAAGCTAGTGGAGCCAGTCCAGGGCGCGAAATTCAAATGAGCGAATCACACATTGCCACGCCAGCTTCTTCTTCCTCTCTCCGTCGCTTTAGCAAACAGGCTTTTACCTACAGATGTTTGTTGTAGGTATAACCTTGTCCATCTCCAAATATGCATATGCTCAAGATAAATGACCATGGTTGGTACCAATTAACTCGTATCATCCTCACGATCATCATGGTACAAGAATTAATGCCCAATTTTGCCTGCATTGAAAAACCTTAAACAAGAACACAAAACCCTAACCATGGCAATTTCACGTACATTCATCAAAAATGCAATTAAATGGAATGATTAGCTTGCAAACACGATGATTAACATGAGTATGGCAATCAAAAGCGCTAAAGATACGTGAATTAGTGAAATCAGAATCAAATTTTTGGATAAATTGTGGGAGGCGTGGAGCACGATTCTGGGCGTTTCAATACCTAGGAGTGATTGGAATCGCTTCCTGGGATGTCTGGGAAGGGATTGGTGCTCTTGAAATGCTTTGAAACTCCTTGTTGGTTGAAAACTGATTCCCACTTTTTTCTTGAAATTTTCAGTTTTCTTTAGGTGGTTTCACGACTGCTTCACCTCTTCTCTTGCCTTGGCTATGTTCTGTATATGTAATGGACTGCATTAGGTCAACAAAAATAATCTAAATCTTTGTCCATTATGAAGATTTGATTTGGTCTTTATCCGTGTATGATATCTTTCTATATCAAGCCAAATCATGCCAATTTTGGTTCAATTTGTTTTACATGTTTTGGATATGATTTGTCAGCATAATTGGATTTGATTCCACCCAAAATCTGATCACAAAACAATCTTTGATATTTTTTGCTATTTATTTGATTTAATTTGACTTTTAAATGATAAAAATCAAAATAAAATAAATAATTAAAGCAAAATATGTGCGGGTGCTGATTTAGATCGTGGACCATGTCATAAGCAAGATTCAATCATGAAAAACTAGGCCCATTTGACAAAAAATGTATTTTTGAGCACATTTGGCTTTTGGCAATTTTGCAAAAATGGTCAACTTGGCCAATGCATAAATCTCTCAATTTTGACCCTAGAGAGGTGTTCTTGGACTTTTTAGAAATATTAGGATGTCCTCTAAGCAACCCTTTTGTTCTCATCTCAATTGATTCTGCCATGTTCATGTATGAAGCTTTGACCCAAAAGGTGTTTTTGTTGACTTTTCAAAATGACCTATAATGTCAAAATTCATATCTTTTTGTGAGTGCATATTCTGAACTTGGGAGATGAATATGTATTGTAGGGAATTGCATTCTATTCAAAATTAGCTTTATATGGGTCATTTCTTATTAAGTATGAGAAAGTTATGTTTGGTCAAAGTTGAGTTGACTTTTCCTGCAAAACCCTAATTTAGCAACTTTTGGGTTTTGATGAATTATGAGAAATCCTTGAGGAATCATGATCAACCCTTGATCAAATGATGAATAATGCTTAAAAATGAGGATGTTGATCAAAAATATTGATGTTTGACTGTATGTGGGCCACAGTTGACTTTTGACCTAGCATAGTCGATTTTCAGGTATTTGAGCAATTGACTGAGCAAACTTCTTCTGCAAGGATTGAAACTTGAAATGGATGATCTTGAGAACATATTAGGACCTTGGAAGGCATTTGGGATCCTTTGTACTTAATCATCTTGATGAAAAATGAAACCCTAATTTGAGGTAGACTGCCTTAGGAGAGAGTTTGTCTAGTAAACTCTTGGACCTCCTTGAGCAGTTTGGGGACCTCTCTTGCCATGTGTTGAGAAATATGAGAGGGAAAATTTTGGGGTACAACAGAGACCTTTCACGACTTTGAGACGAAAGTTTCAGTCCATAAAGAGGCTCCACCTAAGGGAGGCCCTTGTGCCTTTTCCCTCTAGTGTTATTCATACACCCTTAAGAAAGCCACCATTTGGGAGGGTAGACTAACCTAGGTCAAAATTGAGGAGCCTACTTTATAGGGGTACTCATCAAAAAAACCTGTCACAATACCCCGTTACTCAACCCAACACTTATACATTCATGCATTCATATATATCTCATATTCATCATTTGCTTCTTTTATCTGTCTTATTCACAGGGTACAAAATATTAAAAAAATATAACAAAAATCAAGACTTTGGGTGACTGTCTTAAAAATGGATACCAGAGGGAAACAACTTGTCCGCGTCAATGCCTACAAGCCTGACCATTCTGAAATTAAAACTATATATAGGGAAATTATTTGAGAGAGCTCTGAAGATATACGCTCGCCGCTATGGGGACACCCTTCACTTGACTAAAGTAGAGGTTCAAATGGATGTAGTCTCTGCCCTAATTCAGTTTTACGACCCTCCATTGAGATGTTTCACCTTCCAAGACTTCCAGCTAGCACCGGCTCTGGAAGAATTCGACATAATTCTAAAATTTTCAAAAGAAAAGGCCTATGTAGGTATTGGAAAAACTGTTGAAGTCAAATTTTTGGAAAAAGGCTTAGGGATCCCCTACCCTGAGTTAGTGCAAAATTACCAAAGAGAAGGTTTGATACAAGGAATTAAAAGGATATACTTGGAGGCTAAGGCACTAGAATTTTCTAATTATAAAGAATGGGAATCTTTTGATGATTGTTTAGGGCTATTGGTATTTGATGTAATTTTATTTCCTCGGACTGTGGACTATATTGACCCCGCGGCCATTAGCATATTTTGGGGTGTGAAAATCTTTAATACGGATCCTACTCCCGCTTTGCTTGATGACATTTATTACACTTTGCATATGATGTATGAAAGGAGAAAAGGCACGCTAAATTGCTGCACCCCGCTTCTGTATACTTTGTTCATGACTCATCTTTACAAAGAAGACTATAAGATCTCAGACTTGACCAGACACGAGTGGCCATAGAAATTAAGGTCTCTCACTGCAAACTCTGTATTATGGTATGCAATGAAGCTAGATATTGGTGATATCACTATTAGCTGTGGGGACTTTCCTAATATCCCTCTGATTCGATCGCGAGGTTGTATTAATTACAACCCTACTTTGGCCCTACGATAGTTAGGGTATCCTTTGGAAGACAAACCTTCGGACGAACAACTCCGACCATTTATCATCCATAATATGGGTATAGAAAACCAAGGGTTGCTCAACAAGGTTATTCGAGCTTGGAACAAGGTTAACAAGAGGAAAGTCGAAAGAAAGAATGCCATAGCAAGAGAACCCTACACCAAATGGGTCCGAGATAGGGTGCGAATCATCAAGATGCCATTCGAAAAAGATCCAGAGTACAAATTAGAGGTCCTAGAGATAACACCTATATCTTTGGAGGAGGCCGATAATCTGAAAAGCGCCTTAAAGCAAGCTCAAAAAGAAAAAGAAGCATTGGAACTCAATCTCCTCAATCTGACTAAAGAAAAGAAACAGATGTAGCTTATACTTGAGTCAAAGGACGAACAAATTAAGAGAAGTCAAAAGGAATTGGAGAAATAAATTCTCAAACTAAAGTGTACAACTGAAGGGATGTTGAGTGTAACATTCAACCTAGATTCCCACAACCAAAGGTTAGAAGAGGCCGCCGCTGAAATCGGAAGGTTAACTAGATGGTATGAAAAGGCAACACATGACAAGAAGGTGCTAGAGGAAAATTTAAGAGCCCAAATCCAAAGTTTGGCACAAGCTTCCTTAGATCAAGAAGAGCAAGTAAAGTACCTCGCCACTGAACTTCAAGACAGCCAAGAATTAGAGGTCAAAGCACGCCTTGAAAGGATAGAGGCAAAGAAACTCTTGACTCAGAGAACTCAAGAATATGAGCATATGTGCTTAGAGCTGCAGGGTCTTTAAAAGGATTTCCTCATCCAACAAAGGCTTTATACAGAAATGAGGGGTGAAAAGATGTATTGGGAAGAGCAGTATGCCAAGATCACCCAAGCTGGGAGAGATAACCATAAGATAATCGCACATCTTTATCAGGAATACAGGTACTACAAAGACAAACATGAAAAGCTCGTCTTCCTAGCCAACAATCTCATCGAGGACATCCCTAGAAGTTTAAAAGATGCAGAGAGTGTAACGGTTCCTCTTCTGAAGGACGTTGAATACTTTCTCCAGCTTTGCCGAGCAGCGGTTGATGGCTTCAGAGCACACATCTGCAGGTGCAACTAGAAGATTTAGTTCCCTTTATTTATGTTTATGAAAACAAGTTTTGATTTCAAGTTGTAGTATTTTTCAATATCTGGATTATGTTACTTTCAATAAAGGCATTTTGTTTCCCTATCTCGACGGCGTGTCTATTTTGAAGCTAGTCACCAAGTAAAATAATAAGTAAAATACAAGCATGTACCCAAGTGAATAAGACATTTAAAACAAGAAATCATTTCATGTTCATGCACATTTGTTCGCACGCATGCGGTTATAAAACACCTGCATGTCATATCAAAACTCATTTTCTTTAAAAAATCTCTCCAGTTAATCCATTGGTAAAAGAAGACCTCCACCTCCTTGGCCTCCATATTAAACAAGGGGCCATCAACAAAAAGCAATGGAACAAATCGAGGAGACTCAAGTTGTGTTCAAAGAGGATCTTGACCAAGTAAAGGACGACGTAAGTTCAATGAAAGGAGATTTGAGTCAAGTTCTTCTGGCTTTGAAGAACATTATCGACAGGCGGGACCAAATTCCCAGGGTAGCTTTTGAAGAGGTAGCCCAAACCATTGGTGCATCGAGCGGTCACCAACCAAGGAAAGAGCCGGAAGCAGGGCCCAAAAAGTCCGCCATGGCCCAACAAGAGGTTGAAACTAAAGGGTTTGTCCTACCACAATCAAAAGTAGGGGCGTCACATACCATACAATTTCCAACCAACAATGCAGACAACTACCTAGACTTGAAATACGGAGATCATGACCCAGAGGATGCTCACCAGGCACCCTTAAAGACAACTGGTACTCATTTTGCAGATAATCCACTGGTAATGAATCAGTATAAAGCCCTGGAGGAAAGGTTAAAAGTTGTGGAGGGTTTTGATGCTTTCGAAGTAGACGCTCTAGAAATGGGTCTAATTCCTGATGTGGTGATACTGCCAAAATTCAAAATACCCGACTTTGGAAAATACAAAGGACTCACTTGTCCAAGGAATCATCTTCATATGTATTGCAGGAAGATGCATGCCCGTGCCCATGTTCAGAAGCTAATGATCCACTGTTTCCAAGACAGCCTGAGTGGGGCATCTTTAGACTGGTACATGTAATTGGAACGAACACATATCCGAACCTGGGCAGATGCTTTCTTGAAGCATTACAAATATAACCTGGATATGGCACCTACCCGCATGCAACTTCAAAATTTATCCCAAAAGAAGGAAGAATCCTTCAAAGAATATGCCCAAAGATGGAGGGAGATGGCATCCCATGTAAAACCACCACTGCTGGAAAAAGAACTCGTAGACATGTTCATGGGAACCTTACAAGGGCTTTATTACGAGAAAATGGTGGGAAGTGTCTCGTCGGGATTCTCAGACCTAGTGACTATTGGCGAAAAAATCGAAACTGGGTTAAAAAGTGGGAAGATATCAGGGGGGTTGTCAAATGCTCCTTACAATTCAAAAAGATCGGCTTCAAACTTCCCAAGAAGAAAAGAGGGAGAAGTCAATGTTGTGACCTCACAACCAAGGACATCACAACCATTGGTGATCCCACAAGGAAAAAGGCAAGACATTTAAAATGCCACCCAGATATTTTGATCCACTGCCCATGCCACCAAGCCAGTTATTACAACACTTGGTTAAGGAATTCTTGGTGGAAATCAAGCCTTTAGCTCCTCTAGTCGGGCCATTACCACAAAGATACAATGCCGATTCCATGTGCGAGTACCATGCTAACTCTCCAGGGCACACCATAGAACAATGTTGGGCATTCAAGCTAAGGTTCGGGATTTGTTAGAATTTAAAGACATCACCTTTGAGAAGCCTAACATCAAATCAAACCCTATGCCTCCGCACGATGGGCCAATAATAAATTCAATTGAGGTGGTCACTGACTCTGGGGCAACCATAAAGGCAAAAACCCCTATCAACCTATTGAAAGAATATTTGTTCAAATATGGATTCTTGTTAGAGCATAATGAAGCTTTTGAAACAAATCTGCAAAAGCTAGTGGATAAGGGGATAGTCCAATTTGGATTGTACCCTTAGGAAAAATATGTAGTCACGATTGGAGTAAAGAAGCCATTGGTAATCCCATGCCAGGGCCCAAGTCTTACCAAGAAAACTCTAGTCATCCCGTGGGGAGAATCAACAGAGATTATAGGAAGAGCACCTAAGAAGGCTCTCTTAATACCCGCCACCCCAAAAGCCATGATGGTAATTAAGGGACCGTCACCTATCCCTTATGAAAATAACAAGGCAGTACCATGGAGTTATGACTCAGTCGTGTACATCAAAAAAGTGAAGCAGGAAAGCAGGCCATCACCAAGTCAAGGACCAGCAATTTCAAACATAGCAGGGACAGGAGGTATGACCCGAAGTGGTCAAATTTTTGGATCCGAACTATCAAAAAAGACGGATGTGATTCCAACAAAGGACATGGGAAAAGCAATGGTTGATACAAATCAAGAAACAAAACCTCCGAGCAAAGACTTTACTGATCAAGAGGCAGAAGATTTTCTGAAAATAATAAAAAAAAGTGACTACAAAGTGGTGGATCAACTTCACCAAACTCCAGCAAAAATCTCCATACTCTCACTAATCATCAACTCTGAAGCACATCGGGATTCTTTGATGAAGGTGTTAAGTTCAACTCATGTTGCAAAGGAAATTTCAGTGAATCAATTTGACAATGTCGTAGCAAATCTAACATCCGGATCCTACCTGGGTTTCAGCAACAGTGAATTACTGCCACAGGGCCGAGCTCATAATAAGGCACTCCACATTACCATGCAAATAGGTACTACCCATTTTTCCAGGGTTCTTACTGACACCGGTTCTGCTCTTAATGTGTTGCCAAAGTCAAGTCTCATAAAGTTAACAATAGACGATGTGGTAATAAGACCAAGTTCTACAATAGTAAAGGCATTTAACGGTTCTCAAAGCTCGGTGTTAAGAGAGGTGAACCTTACAGCTAATATTGGTCCACATATCTTCAATATCGCTTTCCAAGCATTGGATATTGAACCAGCATACACTTGCTTACTGGGGAGACCATGGATCCATGCTGCAGGGGCAGTAACCTCGACCCTGCATCAAAAATTGAAGTTCCTAGTGGAAGGAAAGTTAATCATAATTGACGGCGAGGAAGACATCTTCGTAAGCCACATTAAATCATACAGATATATCAGTGCCGACGAAGACTGTATAGCTACCCCGTTTAAAGCCTTGGAAATTGCTTCAATGGTGAAATTACCAGTTGAGAAGGGTAACAAGACTAAAGTGACATCATGGAGAGATCTGCAAACGACTATGGGATGTGATGCCTCGAAACGCTGGGGAAAGCTCCTAGAAATTCCTAAGAAGAAGAATCGCTTTGGTTTGGGCTATGAATCGTCGGAAGCTACTCTAAAAGGAAAAGCATGTTTCCCTCTGATCCAAGAGACTTTTGTCAGCAAAGGAACAGAGCATGACGGACATGTGCCGATGATATCAAGCAAAATAAATACCAAAAGGGAAATTGACTTCATCTGAGAGGGCACCCCAGGAGAAGAACTCAAAGGATGGACTACTGTGGAGATTCCTAAGATATTTTTCTTTCCTAAGTAATGTTTCTTGTTTTGAAAGAACCTATGTCAAACCCGAGGCATATGGGTTGCTTGTAAGGGTTTTCCCTGTTCTTGTTTCAGACAATATTTACAATTAATAAAAGTTATGTTCTGTTTTCAATTAAGATCCTTGTCTTTCTTTTGCATTTATCTATTAAATTTAAAAATGGCAATACTTTCTCTGCATACGCATTTTCAAATCCCATGCACTAAAATATGCACTAAAACATGATAAATGTGCATATCCATGCCCAAAATTATCGATAACGTTACTGCTATGACCCGATACGATTTTGATGCTCCTATCAACCAAGCCGGAGAGGAAGATAACGAAGATATTGAACTATCCAATGAAATGGTAAGGGAAATAGAGTAAAAGGCTGGCAGCATACGACCATATCAAGAGGCTATTGAGACCATTAACATGGGCATAGAGGAACATTCGAAAGAAATCAAGCTAGGGGCAATGTTATAGCAAAGCGTCAAAGACAGGCTAATCAAGTTATTACATGAGTATATGGATATATTCGCTTGGTCCTACAGGGACATGCCAAGGTTAGATATAGACATCATGGTGCACAGACTACCTCTCAAAGAAGAGTGTTCTCCAGTCAGACAAAAACTCAGAAGAACTCGGCCAGATATGTCCAGCAAAATAAGAGAAGAGCTTCTCAAATAGTTTGACACAAGGTTCCTAGCAGTGGTAGATTATCCACCCTGGATAGCTAATATTATACTAGTACCCAAAAAGGATGGCAAAGTACGCATGTGTGTAGATTATCAAGACCTAAACAGGGCAAGCCCCAAGGACGATTTCTCGTTTCCCCACATAGATGTCCTAGTAGATAACACAGCTCAATCCTCAGTATTCTCATTTATGGACGGATTCTTAGGCTATAATCAAATCAAAATGGCGCCCGAAGACATGGAAAAGACTACCTTCATGACACCTTTGGGAACTTTCTGCTACAAAGTAATGCCATTCGGTCTCAAGAACGCAGAGGCAACCTGTCAGAGGGAAATGGTCACGTTATTCCATGATACGATCCACAAAGAGGTTGAAGTATACTTAGATGATATGATTGCCAAATCCCATATGGAGGAGAAACACATCATACATCTGCAAAATTTATTTGAGCGGCTGCGTAAGTTCAGACTAAGGCTGAATCCGAATAAATGCACATTTGGCGTCATATTAGGCAAATTGTTGGGTTCCATTGTAAGCCAGCGGGATATCGAGGTAGACCCCGACAAAGTAAAAGCTATACAAGAGATGCCCGCACCAAGGACAAAAAAAGATGTACGTGGTTTCTTAGGGCGATTGAATTACATCTCAAGGTTCATACCGCATCTAACAGCTACATGTGAGCCAATATTCAAGTTATTATGAAAAGATCAGACGGTAGTATGGAATGATGATTGTCAAAATTCCTTCGAGACGATAAAACAGTATCTGTAAGAGCCACCAGTCTTAATGCCGACAGTCCCCGAAAGACCACTCATCATGTATTTGATAGTGCTCGAAGGTTCAATGGGTTGTGTTTTGGGACAGTAGGATGAAACAGGTAGAAAGGAGCATGTGATCTATTACCTCAGCAAGAAATTCACTGACTGCGAAACCAAGTACTCACTCCTCGAGAAAACTTGTTGTGCATTGGCTTGGGCTACCAAGAGGTTGAGACGATATATGTTGACCCACACTACGTGGTTAATAGCAAGAATGGATCCTCTAAAGTACGTGTTTGAAAAGCCAGCTCTTACCGGAAGAATCGCACGATGGCAGATGCTACTATCAGAATATAACATCCAATATGTCACACAGAAGGCAATCAAAGGTAGTATACTAGCTGATCATCTGGCTCAACAACCGCTATCAGAATATCAGCCTATGAAGTTCGACTTTCCCGACGAGGATGTCATATTTATAGCTGACTACGAAATACCAGGACCTGGCGAAGGGCCCAAGCCAGGGGCACGTTGGAAACTCATGTTCGACGGGGCTTCAAATGCACTAGGTCACAGTGTGGGGGGCAGTATTGACATCTCCAAAGAATTATCATAAACTTTACACTGCAAAGTTGTGTTTTGACTGCACCAACAACATCGCTGAATACGAAGCCTGTATACTAGGACTGGAAGCTACCATCGATTTGAGAATCAAGCACCTCGAAGAATTTAGGGATTCTGCATTAGTCATATACCAGGTTAATGGCGAATGGGATACTAAACACCCTAAACTGATTCCATATCGGGATCATGTTTTAAAGTTAGCTGTGGAATTTACAGAGATCACTTTCAGTCATATCCCACAAGAAGAAAATCAAATGGCGTACGCTCTGGCAACTTTGTCGGCTATGTTCAAAGTAACTTGGCCAAACCACGAACCACTTATTACGATCACGCATTTCGAGGAGCCTGCACACTGCCTTGCTATTGAGCAAGGACCTAACAATAAGCCTTGGTTTTAAGACATCAAGAGGTACCTGGAAAGGCAGGAATATCCAGAAAATGCCTCTATCATTGACAAGCGAACCCTGCGAAGGTTAGCTTCAAAATTCTTTCTATGTAATGGAGTGGTATACAAAAGAAACTATGACATGGTACTACTCAGGTGTGTGGAAAAGCAAGAGGCAGATATGCTTATGAGAGAAATCCACGAGGGTACTTTCGGAACTCATACAAATGGGCATGCCATGGCTAGAAAGATTCTACGAGCAGGGTATTATTGGTTAACAATGGAAGTTGATTGTTATCACTACATGAAAACGTGTCATAAATGTCAGATCTATGCCGACAAGATAAATGCACCACTGACTCCTCTGAACGTCATGAGCTCCCCTTGGCCATTCTCAATTTGGGGAATTGATATGATTCGCATGATCGAGCCGAAAGCATCCAGCAGACACCGCTTTATATTGGTAGCCATCGACTACTTTCTCAAATGGGTAGAAGCAGCGTCCTACACCAACGTAACAAGTCAAGTGGATACACGCTTCATCAAACAGAACATCATATGCAGGTACGGTGTCCCAAGCCAGATAATTATAGATAACGGGTCTAATTTAAACAACAAGATGATGAAGGAATTGTGCGACGACTTAAAAATCGAGCATCATAATTCCTCACCGTACAGACCAAAGATGAACGGGGCCGTCGAAGAAGCCAACAAAAATATCAAGAAGATCATCCAGAAGATGGTGAAGACATACAAAGATTGGCAAAAAATGATTCCCTTCTCCCTGCATGGCTATCGCACCTCTGTACACACATCGACAAGCGTAACTCCTTTCTCACTAGTATATGGCATGGAGGCGGTACTCCCGGTGGAAGTTGAGATACCATCACTTCGGGTCCTGGGGGAAACAAAGCTGGAAGAAGCAGAGTGGGTGCAGACACGACTTGACCAGCTCAACCTTATTGAAGAAAAATGATTGACAACTTTATGTCATAGTTAGCTACATCAAAAGAGAATAAAGAGAGCCTTCGACAAGAAAGTCCGCCCTCGAATATTCAAGGAAGGGGATCTAGTGCTCAAGAAGATTCTACTACCTCGCCTCGATTCACGTGGTAAGTGGACACCCAACTACGAATGTCCATATGTAGTCAAAACAGCATTCTCCAGAGGTGGTCTCATCCTCACAACAATGGATGGGGAAGAACTACCATATCCGACAAATTCAGACGCAGTCAAAAAATACTAAAAGCTCTCTAAGCCCGAACCCCAAAAGGGAGACTTAGGCAAAAAGGAGCGTCCCGGTGGATCGAAAACCCTAAAGGGTGATCCAGGAAAAAAATTAGGGGCCTGTAACAAAAAAAACTATCCCGGTGGGTTGAAAACCCGAAAGGGAAATCCAGGAAAAAATTAGGGATCATTCAAAAAGAAATAAAGAACAAAAAGACTGCGATCTAAGAACTGCGACTACGAACCACGAAGGGAGAGATAAATATGAATCATACAACTCAGAAGCAAAGGAGATAAGATCATTAAAAGGATATTGGGGGAACAGCAGTGGCAATTATCATTTTTCATTTCCATTTACTGTTTTAAAACTTTCTGTAATTACATCTTTCTAGGAATTGCATCTTGTATTCTCGCCTACTCAGAGGCATATCAATAAAACATTTGTTTTCTTTACATCTTTCGAATTATGTTTTTCTTTTCTCAGATTTGTTTACCAAATACTACGATTATTACTTGTGAATATTATCTTGAAATCATTTTAGGGGGAATTAACAAAATAAAAGCATTTGACAAAACATCGGAAAAAAACATTTTGGTTAGAAAAATATTGAAAGAAAATCCACGTCTACGTCCATGAACATGGCTGTGCCTACTCCCGCATCTACGCGTCCGTACACAAAGTCTAAAACACCTATGCCTACACTTGTAACACGGGGACTACGTTTGCACGTGTCCACGCCCATGTCTACTCTTGTGTCAACAATACAAATTCTATACGCATGTCCGCGTCTACGCCTGCGCTTACAACATAAGAGTCTATGCATATGCCAATATCTACGTCTACACCTACGCACATGCCATTACCTACGTCTACGTCTACACACGCGCTCACAATACAAAACCAATGTTCAAATTTTGCTAACATTATCCACTGTGTTCAAGATCCACAATGCTACGACAACACACAATGCCAGGAATTAGTAACTCTAAGCCAATGGTTTAAAGGAGAGAATGACAAAAATAGTCTTCGTAACATTTCAAGGCATACGCGTATCTTACAACATTTCATACATACACACATTTTTCATATCTCGAGCATACAAACACTATGCGTTCTGGAATACAATACGCATATATTCAGGGTTCCATATTGATGTCAAACATCATACATTTCGCATACATCCAAACATCTCGATATCAAACATCATACGCATGTATCATACAGCAAACAAACAATATTATCCTCGATTCAATCATCTAAGGGTCCATTAACCAAATACTTCTCCCGCGATCCAACCCGTCATCTAAGTCTCCATGCCATGACGCGTTCAGCCCATTACCTAAGTCTCCATGCAATAATGAACAAAACTCAGTACATTACCTCTAAGCTACAATGCATTCTCGGAACTAAACACATTACCTCTAAGCCGTAATGTATCCTAAAAACTCAACACATCGCCTCTAAGCCGCAATGTATTCACAAAACTTAACACATTGCCTCTAAGTCGCAATGTATTACCCAAACTCGACACATTGCCTCTAAGCCGCAATGTATTATCCAAACTCAACACATTTCCTCTAAGCTGCAATGTATTATCCAAACTCAACACATTGCCTCTAAGCCGCAATGTATTATCCAAACCAACACATTGCCTCTAAGTTGCAATGTGTTATCCAAACTCAACACATTACCTCTAAACCGCAATGTATTATCCAAACTAAACACATTGCCTCTAAGCCGCAATGTATCATCCAAACCAACACATTGCCTCTAGGCCGCAATGTATAATCCAAACTCAACACATTGCCTCTAAGCCACAATGCGTTCTCTGAACTCAAACACATTGCCTCTAAGCCTCAATGTATTCACGCTCAAAACATTGCCTCAGACTTCAAGCAGCGATGTCTGAAACCCAATTTGACTTATCGCCTCAGACTTCACACAAAGATCCACAAGCATAACCTGTGGCCTCAGTCTTCAAGAATCCATACACCATAAAGGGTTGTTCATCCTCCAAATGGGTGAATAAGCCAAGACATACAAAATTGCAGTCTTAAGCTCAAAACCATCTGCCCCATTATCAAACCCTGGTAAGCGATGCATCGTCAACTTTGCCTACTTCCTTGAGGCTCGTAAGGGTATGCTATATCAGTGTAACCTTATGTTTGTCGGACAAATTTTGGGGTATTCCAATTATTCAATGAACTTCCAATCAAACGCGCAAGGCCAGTGTATTCTCACGCTATTCGACCAGAAGATGATTGAATAGGGGGCAGCTGTCATACCCAAAATTTTCCCTACCCCGACGATTACAGTTTCAAGATTTAAAATAGAAGAAATGTTTGATTAAAAGATGGTACAACAGTATCTGATGCCCCATCTTTATCCAAGACAATAGAGGGTGCATTTCAATTCAGGAGAATAGGGCTTTCTAAATCAGAAAGACCCATGTATCCGTAAACCCATTCGCGAAGCATGTTGGCCAATGGCCCATGAGATTCGAATGTGGAAAAACTATTTCAATAATAATAGTTAAGTTCTTAACTAAACCCTTTAAGTATTATGGTTGTTATTAAAAGAAGGGGTTTGAAATTGCAATTAGGAGCCCATTTTGTTTGACCCCATTTCCATTTTTTTGTTGGTCATTAAGTAAAGAGGGGGTATGCTTACCAATTTATAGGCCCATTATGATTTTTAATAAAACTAATACATTTGTGGTCTTGTATTATTACTAATTTAGAAAAAAAAATATTATTAAAAAAAAAAGAGAAACTCTTGATTATTATCAAAAATGTTTCTTTATAAATTACATCTTTTTGGTTAAACTATTAAAAGGTTTTTTTATAGATATATGATGACTTGTTATAAAGAAAAAGAGTATATATATCTTTATTAAGAAAACGTTGTGTTTTTATTACTGTTAAAACTTTTTATAATAATGTTTTTATATCAAATATTATTTATATAATCTATTCACTAAGAACTGTTGTCTGCTGGATCAAAGTTGTTAGGCGGTCTGGCCCAATTTGTATTAAGGAAACGTATGCTGGATAAAACAAAATATTGGGTTGAATAAAATTAATTAACGCAGGCCCATGGATAAAATATTGCACTAAAAAGAGTTTGTTTTGCTGCAAAGAGGCATATTGGGCTGGATTAGCGCTGGCCCAAGTAGAATAACAACGCTGGCCAAACAAAAAAACTGAGAAACACATATTGTATCAATCATCAACAAATTGCACGCAACACTTACTGTTCAGATTACACCAAAATCGAATCAACTAAATCGAATCTCCAAAACTAAATAAAATCAAATCTGAAAAAATTGCAATCAAACATACAAGAACAAGATCCAGAAAATCTAATATATTAACATCAAATCTTACAAGTTTCAATCAATTACAATCTGTAATTTAAAAATTCAATCAATTTCAATACCTAAATTTATTCAAATCGTAGAGGAATTTAATTCAAAACCCTAAATCAAAATCAATAAATAGAATCATTCAATTACAATCCCTAATCTATGCTAACCAATTTCTAAAAAAACCTAAAGTCTAACCTTAAGGAGAAAGCTATAAATAAAGAGGAAAAAATAGGGAGACGAGGATATTTTTATTTACAGAAGGAGCACGTCGCGAAGAGCTTTAGCAATAGAGAGGAAAACTTGAAATCGGCGAACTTGAAGAATCACGAACCAATGTCATTGAAGCAGAGAAGGACGATTGGGGTTCCATTGTCGAAAACCACAATCGTCGTTGACGGCCGCCTTCAACCGCTCACCGTAGCCTTCGATTAACGCCGGACACTTAGAGAATCGGAAGGGGTAACTCGCTCTCTTTTAGTTTTGTTGTTTGATTAATGTAGTGTTAGGGGTTTGTAGGGGGTAGATCTCGCTCTTTCCGGCGCCGCCGTGGTGGATGTTGGGGCTTTAGGGTTTGGTAGGAAGAAGAAGAATAAGGGTTTGGTTTTGCTAGTGTGAGAGAGAGAGAGAGAGAGGAAAGATGAAGATATTGTAAAACACAAAGAAATAGATGAGACTGGAAAAAAATGAAGGAAAACATTGTAATCCGTTTCAATCACGTATCTGCGCGCCTACCATAACTAACATGCTCCCTTGTTATTATCCCTTAGATCTTCGTTGGACAGCCATAGGCCAAGTCTCACCATAAGCTCCCTGCGCCCTCGCTACACACAATCAAGCCGGCCTTGTTGTAATGTTTAATGGGCCAAGCCCAATCCGTTTCACACCCCACATGCCAGTAATTGCTAAAACCCAAAACACAATACACCCCCCTGTCTGGACTCATGTCTGGGCTTGATTCAAATTATTTACCATACCCCCTGTTTTACTTGTCAAATAGAAATTGCACCCCCTGAGTTAATTTTTTTATTATTATTTTTTATATAATTCAATTATCATTTCTAATTTTTATAAATATACATACATATTATTTATTTACAATAATTATTACTATTATCAAATAGTGATTTTTTTATTATTATTATTATATTTTGATATTATTATTGTTATAATTACTTGATTTTTATTTTTATTTATAATTATCATTTATTATTTATGATCCCTTTTTATGTAAATATTATTATTAATATATTTTATTTACTATTTAAATATTACTATATTATCAAATAAATTTATTTTATATCAAAATTGCATATGTTATTTTGTATATTATTTGCATTAAAATATTTCCTAATCACGCATTAATCAAGATCTTTGCAATTAATACGATTAAAAAACACTAATAAATCTTTAAACTATTTTCCGTAATAAACTAAGCTAATCAACTGTTTTTGCAAAAGGGTTTCAAACTGGTTTTGACTTACTGCGTATTTAGTCAAAATCTCCGCAATCACTACTCCCGACCAAAATGCGAGGTGATTCAAAATATGTTTGTAAACCTCTAAAAGACACCAACCCCACACGAACTACGAATTGGGGCTCTGATTCCTCATAAGAGGATACGTAGGTATACGATCAAAAATCGTGGCGAGTCTTTCTAATTAAAACTTAAATCCTGTTTACCCCAAACCTAAACCTAGAACCTAATATCCTTGTGAACAAGGTAGATGAAAGGTTCCTAACACCTTCCTTTCGTCTAATTGAGTCTGAAACCTGGAATCTTTGCAAATTAGGATTTTCTGTTAGATTCCCTTCCCTTAAGATAAAAACTAATAGTGGCGGCTCTTATTTAAAATCCAGTGGCTACAGTTATGTACAAATAATCATATACAAGCAAAGAAAACAAGTCCTTAGGTTTAGGCTTGCATGGGGTTTATAGGTAAGTACCCTCTTGAAGTTTTAGTTGGTTCAACATGTCCTAAAAAGTAACCGGATTCTAGGGAATCTCAATATCATTGATCTTTCTTCATCGGGTATTATCTCAGCATAATCAATCTTCTCTTGCGACTGAAATATCCCAAAAGTCTGATCTCAATGAGTGTAGTATCGAGTATCAACCAATATTCAGTTTTCCACTTAAGTCGACTATCTCACTACTTCCTAGTGGAAAGTTGTTCAACTAAAGGTTCTATGGTTAGTTAGTGCTTCATGACACCACATAGCGGCCCCGTATTCTCCTTGATTCAACACAAAGGATACCGGTACCAAAAAATATGTCACACTAATGTAGCTATCGCTTTAACCATATCGGTCTACACCGTAGTCTCCATGATCTATTTCTACTTACCTAATAATGCCCCTAGATCCGAGTAGAGGATCTATTCAAAACCCAAACAACCCTTTTAAGAGTAAAGCAAGCAAGTCAAACAATGAAAGCATTTAAATGTGAACTAATCCCTAAGGTAACCCCACTTTTAAGTATAATTTCCCCAATAGAGTTGCCAGTTCTGTAATATAGTGGGAGAACTGACTTGGGTGTTTTTCGTTTTATCGCAATTGTTGTGGATAGCAAGATCTACCACTGACTTTTCTTTTATCCAATAAAGGAAAGGGTGAAAAGAACAGGAAAGACCTTTTGAGAATTTTTCTTGAGTTCGGGGGGTAGTTTATGAAAAGGGAAGATGTTAGTACCCTTTTCATCTGTAGTTATCCACGGGCTCTTAGTTTCTAGCTCACTTTGAAATGCTTTGTAAATGTGTTTGTGTTTGTTTGAAAGTATTTTTGAAAAGTGCCTTCGTTTAGGCAAACTTTGTAATGATTCTCGTCTCTATGAGAATGTATACAAAGTGTTAACTTTTGAAAATATTTCATGAAAGTATTGGTGTGTTTGAAAGATGTTTTATTTTGAAATGTTTGTGAGCAATCAACTACGAGTGTTCTACCTACTCAAAATAAAGTCTTTGTTCTTTTCCTCCTCATTTAGATAGTGTTATCTTACCATTAGTTAGTAACAAACCTTATCATTGGATGTGAAGGGACAAGCGTGGGTCATTGTACAGTCATAGAAGGCAACATTGTAGGATGCTTTAGCAATTGTCGTAAGGGACTAAGATTGTTTACCAAAGGAAACATCAAAGGGTCATCGAGGGACTACGGCCTTGTAATCGAGGGTCTTTGCTAAAGTATCTCACGTTCGAGGGACATGACTGTTTCAATCATGGCAACAAGTATGGGTTAACCTAGGGGTGCATGTGTGCAAAGTGTATTATTTAATTTGTCTTGAATTAAGCTTGTCTATTATCTGATTTTAAGTCTTTCCATACAAACCCTAATTACTGGAAATAATATGGAAAGCGATAAATTGCGGAATTTAAAAGTCCTACGCTATTACAATACTTTAGGGGTGGGGATACAAGTTACAAATGGGGATGACAAATAAAATAAACCCTAATTACTATTACAAGGCTTTGATAATTACATAAATTATAGTGGGAAATAATAAAATGTACAAAGAAATGTAAAGAGAAGAGAAATGGTTTTTATGACTTTTTTATAAAAAGAGTTTCTATTAAACTAAATCGAACTAATTAACTTGAAAGATAGTTAATTAATTACCAAAACTTAAAGTCTAAGTTAAAATAAAAATTAAACCAAACCTAAGTCTAGTTAATTTTACTTAATTAAGAAAAAAACGTTTTTTAGAGTTTTTGTTATTTATAAAATAAAATAAGGTAAAGATAAAAGAAAAACTTTTAGTCTATTTATCTAATAAAATATATTTTAATTATTTTTTATTAAAAATAAATAATAATAAAATAAAGTAAAAGAAGAAAAGAAAATAAAATAAAAATATAAATTAAAGGGTTAAGAGGTTTGAAAAGAAATCAGGGAGGTTAGAAAGTAAAGGAGTTTAGTTTTAGGCCCAAGGTTTATTTTTGTTTGTATCAGAAAAAAATGAATAAAAATGTTGGGCCAGTGTTGTTGAGTAAACAGGGGGTGGTAGTGAGTAAAAAGAAGCAGGCTCAACACTGGAAGGCTCAGACGCGCTTGAGAGTGGAAAAGAAACAAGGAAAATATAAAAAAAAAAGAAATAAAAGGGGACGCTGGGACTCGAACCCAGGATCCTTCATACGAATGCCTTTAGCGCGCGCTCTCTGCCATTGGGGTGGCTATACATCCGATATTTAAAACACAAACCAATAAATATATTATAAACCTTGTCATGAACATGTCATCTTCTTCTTTCTCGCGCCAGGATATTCTTCAACATTTTTGAAATCTGTAACTTCCTCATTTCTCAACCAAAATGGAAAATATAAACATGAAAGTTGCTTGAAATTTAACCACGATTTCAACCATGTAAATAACTAAAGCTATGGATCAAAGATATGCACGGATTTTATCTAGTACCAAATTTGACCTAACTTTTTCAGAAAGTTCAAACTCAAAATTCATATCACTCAAGCAATATAAATGAATTCTAAAGACATTGTTAGTTTCAGGGCTATGATGTCTACATTTTATCTTTTAAAATCAAAGCCAAATGATGCTTGTATGAAGAGTTGGAAATTCATAAAATTCACCTTGCAAATGGAGATCGTGTTTTGAGTTTGAGCACTCTTCAAGGTGTTGTAATGATCTGGTTAGATTCACTCAACCTCCAGGAAGCTATTGCAATGCTTACTTTGGATTGAGAGTGGCTATATTGTTCTAGAGAAGTCAATGTGCAAGATGCTATTTTTGAAAATGGAGAATGGCGATGGAGGTGTTACAATCATGTAACAGGTGTTTGGTTAGGTTTTAAATGATACACATATGCGTTGTGATTGATTTTGAGGAAGAACGCACGAGTGAAACGAGAGTTTGAGGTGTGAGGTCAAAAATGGCACAAAAATGAGGTTTTGATGCAATTATGAGTTTGAGGGAGTTTTAGGGAGTTTCAAGACTTGTAATTTCGTGTCATATCTTTCAAAATAGTGCTTCTACTTATAGGAAAAGGTTTGGAAGCTTGGAGTGTTCAGAATCACAAGATCACAAGTTATGGCTTTTTGACTTGTTTTTGAAGCAAGCTTGACAAACATCTTTCCAAGGCATGGTACAAGGCTATCTAGAGTGGTTAGAAGCTTTAAACATGTTCATTTGACTTTATATGTTGAGTGTGTGCAGAGGGAGCAAGTTAGAGGCTCAATACAAGTTGACTTTGTGATTAAAGCAAATTTACAAGAATAGAAATGTTACTTTGTGCATAAAATGGATGAATCTCTTGGAAAATGGCTCTAATGCTTGGATCATAGCTCTAAAAATTGTGTAAACTTTTAATTATGGAGTGAATTGCAAGTTATAAGTCTACAAAGTAAGATTATGCAGCATAGCTATGAGATTTGGCCAAGGGTTCATCATCAAAATGACTTGTAATTCAAGAATGTATGCCCAACTTCTTGCCACCGATTCTCTTAGCTCAAAAATGATCTCTTCAAGTTCTTGGACATTTTGGAAAGCTTGAAACATTATCTAAAACTTTCGTGATTTCCACTTTGGATAAATCAAATTGGAACTATATGAAAATTGGCCAAGAAGTTGGGACAAAAATCTGCCTAAACTTATCAAAATTTTCACTAAGTGTTTTATAAAAAAATGTCATGACTTCATGGGCTTATATCCTCAAATCTAAGAATTTTTTGGAAATCAAACCTCTAATACAAAGTTTTAGAATTCATAAAGATCTACAACTTTCATTTTGAAAGTTTTCTTTGAATCATCTTGCATCTTGGTGAAAAAAGGTCATGAAGTAATGAATTTATCAAGTATAAAATGTACTTAGAAAATTTTCTAAGTCTTGAAAACTTTAACTTTTTATGGACTTTCTTGATTTTCTTGATTCCTATTGACCAAGTTTAATATTTTTTAGTATCTTGATGAATCTTGATCTTTGAAGCTCAATATTGACCAAAAAGTCAAAGTTTGACTTTTGGTGTAACCGTTGACTTTTCATCAGTTGATAAAATTTCGACTATCAATTGTTTGATCTTGAGAAATGATTTGAGCCATGAAATTAGGTCAAGATATTATGTTTTAATTCTTAAGATCATGCTTCAAACCATTAAGTCATGCACTAGGTCAAAAGTCAATGATTGGTTAATCCTAGTCAAAACCCTAATTTTGACCATTTTGCCCCTTTGATGATTTGAATGCTTTTCTTGAGGAACTATGATCAAACCTTGATCAATTGATGAACATGACATCAAAATATTGATAGGGCCCAAAATCTTGAAGTTTGACTGTAGGTTAACCAGAGTTGACTTTTACCTAATATAATTGATTTTCAGTCATCTGATCAATTAACTGAGCAAAATTATGATCTAAGACTTGAAACTTGGCATGAGTATTATTGGAGACCCATAATGAACCATGAAAGTATTTTGAGGCATTATAAATATAATTTCCCTTGTGAAAACCAAAACCCTAATTTGTGGCCTCAGTGCTTAGAAGGTGAGTTTGTCTGATCAATTCTTGAGAATTCTTGAGCATTGGAGATCCTTTGTGAGAAATGTCTTGAGAAAAGAGAGGGAAAATTTTGGGGTATAAGACCTACCAGTGGAGAAAATTAAGAAACCTATCGTGACTTCGTGGAGGGACTTGTAAACAGCGTTGGAAGATGGTACCTCAAAAGGCTGGGGTAAACTTGTGGAGATACCCGAGAAAAATAATCGTTTTGGTTTGGGATATGAATCAGCAAAGGCTACCCCGAAAGGCAAGGCACAGTTTCCTGCTATCCAGGAAACTTTCATCAACAAAGGAACAGAGCATGGCGGACAAATGGCGATGATATCTAACAAAAGTAGCACCAAGAGAACATTTGACTTCATTCGTGAATGTGCTCCAAGAAAGAGCTTAAGAATTGGACAGCGGTGGGGATTCCAGAAATATTTTTCTGTCCAAAGTAATTTTTCTGGTTTTTGAAAGAACCTATGTCAAACCCGAGTGTGATACGGTGGAAGAACTGACTTAAGGGTTTTGCGTTTGTGTTTGCAAATGTTGCGGTTAGCAAGAGTCGCCACCGACTTTTCTTTTATCCAAAAGGAAAGGTGAAAAAGCACAGGAAAGACCTTTGAGATGTTTTCTTGAGTTCGGGGGGTAGATTATGAAAAGGGAAGGTATTAGCACCCTTTTCATCCATGGTTTTCCGTGGGCTCTTAGTTACTTGCTAGGTCACTTGCTTTTGTTGTTTGAAAATGTGTTTGGTGTGGTTTTGAAAGTATTTTGTAAAAGAGGCCATTCATTTAGGCAATCTTTGTAATGATTCTCGTTTGTAAGAATGTATACAAAGATGTTTGTCTTTTTTTGAAAATGTTTCCAATGTTTGTAAGTTGTTTTGTATGTGTGTATTTTTGAAAATAGGAAGGATAGTTGTTTGGAAATAGATTAAGTAACTAAAAGAAATCTACCTACTCAAATGTCTTTCTTATGCATTTTCTATTACTTTCACATTGTCGTCTTACCATTGATTTGGTAAGAAACCCTATCTTTGGATGTAAACGGGACAGGCGTGGGTCATCGTTTAACCATGATTAGCAATGTTGCAAAGTATCTTAGTATTTTCGAGGGACTAAGATCATTTTATAAGGCAACTTTGAATAGTGTCATCGAGGGACTATGATCTTTTGATTTTATTTGTTTTACCAAGATACTTTGCATGCGTAACATGGCTATTTTTGTATAAGGCAACCAAGTGGAGAAACCCTAAGGGTGTTTGTGTGCAAGTGTGTTTGATTACATACATGATTTTATCTTGAATTAGGATTTTCTATTTTGATTGATTTTATCTTGCCATACATATCCTAATTGCTAGCATTTACTTTTGAAAGCGATAAAAATGCGGAAATGTAAAGTCCTACGCTATTACAATATTTAGGGGGTGGGGGTACACACTTATGAATGGGGAATCCAGCGAGAAAAATAAAGAAAAATAACAAGGGGAAGAAAAAAAGAAAGAAATGGGGGGGGTCAGCATGCTGTTGAGAGGAAGTTAGAAGTTCTGACACTGGCCTGCTGCAGGATATCAACCTGTTAGTGAAAATATATAGGTCAGAACTTCTGACCCTGGTGCACTGCAAAACAGAAACCTGTTAGTGAAAATGTATGGGGTCAGAAGTTCTGACCCTGCTGGGCACACAGTAATTTTCAGAAGTTCTGATATTACTGATGACAAAACATGCCCCAGAAGTTCTGGCGTCAAAGTCAGAACTTGGTCTCCCCCCGTGCTAGTCAGAACATTTGCAATTTGGTTATTTTTCCCCAAAACAGAAGGCATGCATAGGACAGTTTCAGCAGGTGTCATAGCGTTTCAAAAGACAGAACTAAAAAGTCAGAGGCAAGTTCTGCACTGATTCACTTCCTACTTAAACATACAGAGGCGTGAAAGTCTCAAAACATGTACAACAGCAGCAGCATGATATCTACATTATGTTTCTTGAGCATGTAAATCTGATGATGTTTAAGCAGTGTGGTGAGAGTCAGCAGGTGCTTACCTTGCTGTTGGAAGAAAATCTGTGAACTGGAGTTAATCGTAACTCTGATAATATTCTGGACAGGTTCTTTGAATGGGTGGATGGAGAGTATATATATGTGGTCAGAAACTGTATGGGCGTTTCTTAGTCAAGAAAAAAATTGGGTACAAATGAAGTTTGGAGGCAGGAGATTCAAAGTTGTGTTTAAGGCTCTTGAAACACTAGGAATTTTGGCAGAGTTTCAAGGTGTTTTCTTGCTAAAATTTTCTATTTCTTTTCTAGCAATTTTTTCTGAGGTTGGACCACCCCTTTTTAATGGACAATGGTGCTCTATTTATAGGCAAAGCATTGTGGGTTTTTTAAACGTTAAGTGGCGCCAATACCATGCAATAGATGCTGACTTACTCTTGGAGAAAGTTCATAAAAAGTTGCGATGATTGACAGCTTTTAGCCTAGGCTGGGTTAGTAAGCGAGGATTAAGGAAAATTGACACCCATGATCGAAAAGTAGCGCATGAACCCATACCTAAATCTGCACAAGAGCGTTGTTATGCTACACGTGGAGAGACCCTTTGGACAAATGATCAAAAGTGGTTATGAGCATTAATGAGCATTAAATGGTGATGAGATTAGTCAAGACTAAGAAATATTGTAATATGAGATTTGCATCATTATTTAAATCTGAGCCAGCAGTCCCTACTTCAGCATACAACACCCTCAAATTCTGATCTTAGTATCCTGCTGCCTCAGCAAATTCTGAGGGTTCTCCAGACTTTCAAGCATGTTCTTTTGATTTGTCTCTGAAAACTCTGTACTTAGAGATTCTGCTTCAGTGTAACACCCAATCTTCTGACCCCCTTACCTTCTGATTCCAGCATGTTCTGAAGGAGCTTTTTGGCTTCGTTACCTTCTTTGCATTCCTCTAGCAAACTCTGACTGAGTTGGCGTAGCTGCTCAAGAGCCACATTCTGTCTGAATGTTATGTGTTGAACCACGTTTACAACTTCTAACTCAGTTGGCGTAGCTGCTCAAGAGCCACATTCTGACTGAATGTTATGTGTTGAGCCAAGTTTGCAACTTCTGAACGCTCCTTCCTGGAGGTTGGTTCAGAAGTTCTGAAGTGTCATCATTTTTTTTCTTAAATACTTTAGAAAAATTCTAAGTATTTAGAGTTTAACTTTTCCAAGATAAAATTTAACTTTTGAGCTTCTTGATGAAACAAACTTCATATTCTAACATTTCTTGATGAAATATGATTTTTGTGTTTTGATTTTGATCCAAAAACCAAAGTTTGGTTTTTTAGCTTGCAAATGACCACTTTGCCCTTGTAAATGGCTTGCTTGGAAAGAAATGATAATTCAAGACTTGGATTTGTTTAAGAGAAAACTTTGAGAATCCAGGATAATTTCCTGAAGGATGAGAGGGAAAATTTTGGGGTACAACAGCTGCCCCTGTTCAATCTTCTTTGACCTAAGGAGTTAGATTGGCGAGATTTGCCATTCGTGACTCGAAGGTAGAAGATTATTGGACATTAGAGTTCCCAAAAATTTGCACTTGGTGGTGATAGGAGGAATGGGCTTAAAGATGCCATTTGGAGAGGTAATAAAATCTTATTGGGGATGGGCTTGTAGATGCCATCCAAGGATGCTTGTTTGAGATGTAATCTGTAAGTTTGATCATCAGAATGGCGTCCGTGTCTGGAGCATATCTGTACTATAGCTGAAAGTTGAATCTGAATGAGTACCAAAATGGCATCCGTGTCTGGAGTGTATCTGAACTATATCAAAGGTTAAATCTGAATGAGTATCAGAATGGCATCCGTGTCTGGAGCATATCTGAACTGTATCAAAAGTTGAATCTGAATGAGTATCAGAATGGAATTCGTGTCTTGAGCGTATCTGAACTGTATCAAAAGTTGAATCTGAATGAGTATTAGAATGGCATCTGTGTCTAGAGCGTGTCTGAACTGTATCAAAAGTTGAATCTAAATGAGTATCAGAATGGCATCCGTGTCTGGAGCGTATCTGAAATATATCAAAGGTTGAATCTGAATGAGTATCAGAATGGCATCTATGTCTGGAGTGTATCTGAACTGTATCAAAACTTGAATCTGAATGAGTATCATAATGGCATCCGTGTCTGGAGCGTATCTGAACTGTGCCAAAAGTTGAATCTGAATGAGTATCAGAATGGCATCCGTGTCTGGAGCGTATTTGAACGGTATCAAAAGTTGAATCTGAATGAGTATCAGAATGGCATCCGTGTCTGGAGCGTATCTGAACTAAATCAAAAGTTGAATCTCAATGAGTATCAGAATGGCATCCGTGTCTGGAGCATATCTGAACTGTATCAAGAGTGCGTATTATTAATGGAAGTTTTTAAACTTATCCTGAAAAGGGTAAAATGTTAGTTGAAACACCATGTTATGTTGCATGAAATATATGATGCAACGTATTGGCCTTATTTATGTTCATGATATATGGATGCAATGTATGGTTATGTGAGCTGATTTGATGTATTGATATCTGCTCGGGGAAAATAAATCCCTGACTATTGTTTGAGGATATGTAAGTCTTCAGGTCTTGAAGTTGAAGTGTTGATGAATTTCTGTTGAGGAATAAACTCTTGTTGTAAGGGAAATGCCATGCATTGCTCGTAAGATCTGCTTGAGGAAATCTGAGAATCTCGATGACTTCTTCTGGGGATAACCAATGGGAGTCTTTGTTCCATTGGGGAGTATTGAAAACTCTGTGGGGAAAGAGTTTTTGTTCCTGTTTGGGAAAAAGTTCAGGAGTTTCGGTCGTTTTCCGCTCTACTGGGGAGTTATCCTTGGTTGGGGAGAATCAGAAATCAGTTGTTATTCGGTTGGATTTCAGACTTCATTACAAACTTGCTGGGGAATTTGGAGAAACTGGGCGATTTCCACCGGGGATTAATAGTTTGAAGTTTTAGTTTCGTCGGGGATTCAGATGACGTACTGTGGGGATTACTTACGGAATAGCCTAAAGACGTTTTCCTATCCTTTCAACCTATCATGTTTATTTGCAAGCAGTAATTATGTTCAAATGCATATGTTCATCAATGAATCATTGGACGTTCTTGCAAACAAAAACACAACCGTAAAGAAAAGACAGATAGTTTTTTTTTTGAACTTTCAAAGGGGTATCTTTGTATTTAACTTTGAATAAGTATTTTATACAAAGGAGACAGACATCCTAGTAAGGGAATGGTGCCATAAAAGCAAGAAAGTTTTATACAGAGAAAGATAGCTATGTGTAATAATCCCATGGGGTTTCCATTCTGCTATAGCCTTCGTATCTCTGAATATCTTCTCTATTTGTTGCTTCGTCCGAAGATGATTGAATTGATTAGAAACTTCGAGTTTGTCAGTGGAATTCAAGAGGTTGTCCCCAAAGTGATCCGACGGGACATAGTCGTACGCTTTAATTCCCTAAATTTTGCCTGGACCTCCCTTTCGGATTTTCAGTCCACCGGGAAACCCTTTTTTGCCCAAGTCACCCTTTCGGGTTTTCAACTTGCCGGGTGTACAATTTTTGTTTTATCCCTAATTTTTGCCCGAACCTTTTGGTTCGTCGAGATGCCCTTGTTTTTCCTAGGTGTGTCAACCTAACGGGTCTCTTATGCATAGTATCTTTTGACTATGTCTGTGTTTGCAGGGTGTGGCAGGTCATCACCATCCATGGTGGTTAAGATCATTGCCCCACCGGAGAATATGTTCTTGATTACAAATGGCCCTTCATAGGTAGGAGTCCATTTGCCCCTGGGATCACTTTGTGGCAAGATGATGCGCTTGATTACTAGATCTCCAACTTGATATACCTGGTGTCTGACTTTCTTGTTGAAAGCCTTGATCATCCGTTTTTGATACATCTGACCATGGCAAACAGCAGTCAGTCTTTTTTCATCAATTAAGTTCAATTGATCAAGTCGAGTCTGGATCCAATCGTCCTCACTTAAACCTGCATCCCTCATAATTCTCAAAGAAGGGATCTGAACCTCCATAGGCAAGACAGCCTCCATGCCATAAACCAAAGAATAGGGTGTTTCCCCAGTTGATGTGCGCGCCGTGGTACGATACCCGTGAAGAGAAAATGGTAGCATCTCATGTCAGTCCTTGTAGGTGACTGTCATTTTCTGTATGATCTTTTTAATTATTTTATTTGCAGCTTCAATGGCACCATTCATCTTTGGCAGATAGGGGGATGAATTGTGATGCTGAATCTTGAACTGCTCGCACAAGGTGGTGATCATAGTATTGTTAAGATTGGTACCATTATCAGTGATGATCCTTTCTGGGATACCATACCGGCAAATGAGATTCTGCTTGATGAAGCGAGCAACAACATTCTTAGTAACGGATGTGAAGGAAGCTGCTTCGACCCATTTTATAAAATAGTCAATGGCCACTAGAATGAAGCGGTGTCCATTGGAGGCTGTAGGCTTGATCTCTCCAATCATGTCGATTCCCCACATAGAAAAGGGCCAAGGAGTCGTCAAGACATTCAGAGGAACCGGAGGTACGTGCACCTTGTCAGCATAAATTTGACACTTATGACAGGTCCGAGAGTGTTGATAGCAATCTGCTTCCATGGTAGACCAATAATAGCCTGCCCGGAGAATTTTCTTCGCCATCGTATGCCCACTGGAGTGAGTGCCAAAAGTACCTTCATGTAATTCAGCCATGATCTTTTCAGCCTCAATCTTATCCACACACCGGAGCAGAATGGAGTCATGATTGTGTTTGTATATGATGCCATTACTCAGGAAGAATTTAGCACAGAATCTCCTTAGGAACTTTTTATCATTGATTGAAGCTCTTTCTGGATATTCTTGAGCCTCGAGATACCTCTTGACTTTATGAAACCAAGGCTAGTCCACTACTTCTTTAGTATTAATCTCGTGACAGTGTGTTGGTTCATCCATTCGTTCGATGGTGATCTGGGGAGCCTCGTTATCCCAATTAAGTTTAAACATTGATGACATTGTGGTTAGAGCATCTGCTAGCTGATTTTCTTCTCGTGGGAAATGCTCGAAGGTAATCTGCTCAAAATGTGGTAGCAATGTCAAAACATGTTCTTTGTAAGGGATAATATTTGGATGTTTAGTGTCCCATTCTCCTTTGATCTGACTGATGACCAAAGCTGAATCTCCAAACACATCTAAAGACTTGATTCCCAAATCTAAGGCAGCCTTGAGACCAAAGATGCATGCTTCGTATTCCGCCATGTTGTTCGTACAGTTGAAACAAATTCTGGTAGTAAAGGGAGTGTGACACCCTTCCGGAGATATGAGTACAGCGTCGGTACCATTTCCAAGTGCATTGGATGCCCCATCAAAGAACAGGGTCCATCGGGATCCTTGTTCAGGTCTGTCATATGGTCTGATTTCTTCATAGTTGTCTAATGTCATGATGTCTTCATCCGGGAATTCAAATCTCATGGATTGATAATCTTCTACAGCTTGATGAGCAAGATTATCAACTAGCACACTTCCCTTTATAGCTTTCTGGGTAGTGTACTGTATGTCATATTCTGTTAGGATCATCTGCCATCTAGCTATCCTCCCAGACAGAGCAGGTTTTTCGAAGATGTATTTTATCGGATCCATCTTAGATATCAACAAAATAGCATGAGTCAACATATACTGTCTTAGCCGGCGATCAGCCCATGCCAGAGCGCAACAAGTTTTCTTGAGCAGTGAATATCTGGTTTCACAGTCGGTAAACTTTTTTCTCAGGTAGTAAATAGCGTGCTCTTTTCAGCCAGACTCGTCATGCTGCCCCATACACACCCCATTGAGTTTTCTAAAACGGTCAGATACATGATCAGTGGTCTTCCCTCGACTGGTGGCATCAAAACAGAAGGCTCTTGTAAGTACTCTTTGATCTTGTCAAAAGCAATTTGACATTCATCATTCCATCTGACTACTTGGTCTTTCTTCAATAGTTTGAAGATTGGTTCACAAGTAGCTGTTAGGTGAGAAATGAATCTGGCAATATAGTTCAGGCGTCCCAAGAATCCTCTGACTTCCTTCTCAGTACGAGGAGTAGGCATTTCTTGTATCGCTTTAACCTTTGCAGGATCAACCTCGACACCTTTGTTGCTGATAACAAAACCTAGGAGTTTACCGGACCGGACTCCGAATGTGCACTTGTTTGGATTCAACCTGAGTTTGTATTCCTTCAACCTCTCAAACAACTTTTTCAAATGATCAAGGTGCTCCTCTTCAGTTTGTGATCGGGTTATCATGTCATCTACATAGACCTCTATCTCATGATGTATCATATCATGAAATAAGGCTACCATGGCGCGTTGATAGGTTTCCCCATCATTCTTCAGTCCGAATGGCATCACTTTGTAGCAGAACGTCCCCCACTGTGTGACAAATGTAGTTTTCTCCATGTCCTAAGGTGCCATTTTGATTTGGTTATAACCTGAGAATCCGTCCATGAAGGAAAACACTTTGTGCTGGGATGTATTGTCAACCAGGATATCAATGTGGGGAAGTGGAAAATCATCTTTAGGGATGGCCCTATTTAAATCTCTATAATCCACACACATTCGTACTTTGCCGTCCTTTTTAGGCACGGGAACAATGTTAGCAACCCATTGAGGATAGGAAGTGACAGCCAAGAATCCAGCATTGAATTGTTTCATGACTTCCGCTTTGATCTTCTCTGACATGTCAGGTCTCATGCGGCGGACTTTTGTTTCACTGGTGGACAGTCTTCTCTTGTCGGAAGACGATGTACCACGATGTATGTATCAAGTCCTGGCATGTCTTCGTATGACCAGGAAAAGATCTCAACATAATCATGCAATAGTTGAATTAGACGCTCCTTGACACTCGGCTCTAGATTGGCACCCAACTTGACTTCCTTTTTGTCCTCCTTGGTACCCAAGTTGATTGTATCCAACGGTTCCTCATGAGGCTGAATAGATTTTTCCTCTTATTGTAGTAGTCTTGCCAATTACCCTGGTACTTCACAATCTTCCTCACCTTCGTATTCGGCTTGGTAGATTAGATCTTCAGAGTCACTAAAGGCCATAGCAGTATCGTTACCCATGGGATCCAGAATGGAGGGGAACCGACATTTGTGAGTGTGGGTGTGTGTAAGGGTATAGCCATCTTTAAATAATAAAATGTAAAAGAAAGTCAATGAGCACAAAAGGTTTGTATGTGAAAAAACGTCCATGATTCATTGAATGTCATATGAAGATGAAATAAAAACCCTTACAAATGGACCATTGTGCCTCAGGTAAGACACAAGGTTTTTAATGTGCGAATTGTTTTTGAATATTACAAGCCCAACAGAAATGTAAAAGATAAATTACTGAGAGATGAAAGTTATTGGGACAAAGTCTCTGGCTTCCCAATTGCGAAGTCCTCCGTTGACAGTAGGAAATATCCAATCCTCTAGGCTGCCATCTTCTTCATTATCTTCAACTGTGTTGACCTCTCGATTGCTAATCCTCAGAGGTGGCCCTCCAGCACGGGCTCGGCGTACATCCTTCTAAGCATTTGAATTAAACCCTAAGCCAAACTTGTCAGATTTATACAGAATGTCTGGATGCTGTCCCCAGATGGTGCATCCACCCTCCTCTACTACTGCCTTGGCTTCCTTTAGAGATGGCATCCGAAGCGGAGGTCTTGTGATCTTGGGGATCTGGGACATCGCCTTGGTTATTGCTACCTCTTGAGATACTTCTTCGAAATGTTGAAAAGGAGTTTCAATGAACTCGCCATCCAACTCCACATACTGAAAAGAATTTAGGTGGCTAATCATGTACTCTTCCTCTCCGTGGACATTGACAATCTTTCCATGGACCAGATATTTCAGCATTTGGTGTAGTGTAGAGGTGACAACACCGACATTATGAATCCAGGGTCAGCCTAACAGACAGGAGTAAGAGGGACGGATGTCCATTACATAGAAGGTTGAGTTGAAAGTCTGAGTTCCCACTTTTATGGGGATGTCCACCTGCCCGTGGACCATCCTCTTTGAGCCATCAAATGCTCTCACAACTATGTTACTGGGTTTCAATGTCAGCCCTTTGCAATCCAATCTGTCAAGAGCTTTCTTCAGTAAAACGTTCAAAGATGAGCCTGTGTCCACCAAGACATGGGCCAGAGTCTTCCCTCTACACTCCACAGAGACATGTAATGCCTCGTTGTGCTTTCTCCCTCTTGGTGTCAAATCAGAATCAGAGAAGCCTAGGCCATTATCAGCTGTCAAACTGGCCACACAATCTTGGAATTGGTCTGCAGACGTCTCTTGTGGCACATGGGTTGTCTTCAGGAACTTCACCAGAGCTTTCGCATGGGCCTCAGAACACAGCAGCAATGCTAGCATGGGGATCTTGGAGGGAGTTTTCCCCAACTGTTCAACCACGTCATAGTCACTCTTCTTTATTATCCTCAAGATCTCTTACATTTCTTTCTTGGAGTTTTTGGGGATAGTCAGCGGCTGAGCCTTCGTCCGGACAGGCTCTTCTTGAATACTTTTTCCTCAAATTTCAGCAGTAGAAGTGTTTGTGGGGATAACAGTAGGGGTTGTGTCGTCTTTGCTAGTAGGAGCACTTGCAGATATGATTATTGGTACATAGGTAACCTTCGGAACAGCCACAGGTCTAAAAACTGCCTTTGAAGGGGAAATCTCTGGAGAGAAGATTCTACCGCTACGGGTAATCTTATTAGTTCCAACAATATTGCTAATGTAGGAATCTTCTTCTTCGGAGCTCACTTCTTCGGTGGTCAGTCCATCTTGTTTGATACCATGGTAGTACATTTCTCCACTGTAATTCCACAGTACTATTTTGTCTGATTCGTACGGGACCGTCCCGGGCATTGTAATTATAAGAGGAGTAGTCTTTGAAACCGATGTAATCCTAACGGGTCTTTTGGGGACCCTGGTAGGATTGGCGGAGATGGTTATGATTGAAACATCTTCAATAGGAGCATGTGAAATAGGAGCATTTTCAAACAGAATCTCTTGGTTTTCTATCAAACGTTGAATGCATGTCTTCAACAGAGGGCAAACAACTGGTGAGGATAAGCAAAGATTGCAGTCCTCATTACAAAGTGGGAATATACCAGCTTTCAACAAGTTTATCTTAACAATTGAGAGCGGAGTCAAGAGTTCATCCACTGTGGCGACAAACAAATCTTCTTCAATAGCATTGGTGTTGTGACCATGCCTAGGTGTTGTACCCCAAAATTTGCCCTCCCATATTTCTCAAGATTTGTCAAGAATGATCTTCAAGTTGCTCAAGATGACTTAAGAGTTGGACAGTCAAACCACCTCCTAAGGCAGTCAACCTCAAATTAGGGTTTTGTGTTGCATTAAGGTCCTCATATCCAAAAGGCCTCAAGTGATTCCCAATGTCTGAATATGTTCTTAAGTTCATCCATGTCAAATTTCAAGCCTTGCAGAGGAAGTTTGGTCAGTCAATTGCTCAAAAGGCCCACTTTTTTCCACTTGATTTGGTCTTATCACACCACACACGTGTCCCATCTTTAATTTCATGACCAAACATTTATTTTTCTATTTTATTTAATTTTTATTGATTTAATTAATTTTAAATCTATATTAATTCAAATAAAATCCAAAAATTAATGGAATGAGATTCTTTGATCATTGCAGCTTTCAATTAACAAGATACACCTAATCAAATTCGTATCAGGTCTTATTATGCACAAAAAATCAGATTTGAGGCATTTTTGGAAAGCTTATCAATGGTGATCATATAAAATCCCAAACCATGAATGCATAAAGTTGGAAGCCCAAGATTTGACCTAGTTGCTTGCTTGATACATATACAACCTAAAGCAACCAAGAAGAGGCGAAAAAATACTGCAGAAACGGCCATACAAAGTTTGTGAAAAAGCTTGAAAAGTGAGAGATCAAAAACAACATTGGAGCCCGATTCAATCAAAAAGCTTGACATAGCCCTCTTCCTTGACATCCAGTGGAGCTATACCAATCAAAACCAAGCCCTAAGACAGCCTGAAACTCACTGTAAGTATCCACGAATCTTGCTCTGGACATGATATTGTGAAATCATTTTCTTGCATCCTTTCATTGAAATAATTGCATATTCATACTTTACGTTGCATTCTGAAACTTTTGGCATCACTGAATTTTATTTTCATAGCCTGTAATGCCATGCCCAATTCTAGGGTTCGTGCATCTTGTTTTTGGGGTTTTTAATTGCAGGCAAAATTAGTGCAAATAATTGGTACAGGGATGATCAGGGGAAGGAGACGAGCACCATGGTGTTCTTAGAACTCGTTTCCAAAGCTTGTAGGTGATTTTAGATGGCAGCCATGGATTCTGTTGCAGATAAAATATGCAGGTAAAAACGCTGGCCTTTTCAACGAAGAAGATGAAGGCGTGTCTTCTTCTTACTGGTTGATTCAAATCAGCGTGCTTTTTTTATTTTTTCCAGGCATAATTAAATTGTTTGTATATAATATTTGTTTTCTATTTAACTAACGAATGAAGCAGTTTGGTTGAGTGGTTGGAGCGCTGGCATGTGAGCATTGGGACCTGGGTTCGAATCCCAGGTCCCCCAAAACTTTATTGCAATTTTATTTCAGGCGTTCATATGCAGCATTCCAAGCGTGGTGTACCATACGCCTCAAGGATCAACGCGCCAAGTGGCTTCGGGCCAAGATCCAAAGGCTAGAACTGCAGATCCACCATGAACCCAGGTCAATGCGCGCGTAGCAAACCACAAAGGTCAAACAGGCTGGAGCTTTTGGGCCTCAAAAATTGCTGATTCACACCCAAATTAAGCCCAGCACCCCCCTGAGTTTGTTCTTCATTTTATTTTCTTTTCAATATTTTTTCTATTATTATTATTATCTTAATTAATTAATTAACTAATTAACCTTTTTTCATAAAAAATCAGAAAAACCTAAAATAAAATAATATTTTTATTAATTCCATTAAATTTATTATTTATTTTTGTAAATAAACAATTAATTAATTTATTTAGTTTAAATAGGTTTAATAATAACATATTTTGCAATAAATTAAAATTAATTTAGAATTAGGTTTTTAATATTTTTTTAACCATTCTTATTTTATTTCCTTAATTAAAATAAAAACCCCAAAATATTTTCATTTAATTAATTATTAACTTAGACTAATTTTTAATTCAAAAATAACAAAAATATGCTTTATTTAATAAAAAGGGTCAAAACCCTAAAGACACCCCGATTTAATTTTCTCGCGCGCAAATAATTTTTGATCCATATTTCAATATTGTAACTGCTTCGAGAATGTAATAGTTTTTAACTTAGGACTTTATTTATTTATTTATCGCTTTTATTTACTTTTCGCAATTTAATTTTTAAAGGGTTTGTTTTTAGCGATGTAAATGCCCGACGCCTTGTAATAGCTTAGATTTATCTTCCGCAATTTACATTCCGCAACTATTAACTGTTAGATGTTTGAATAATAGGCAATGCATGACAAGATTAATCTTTATTTTAAAATCAACAGTAGCTCACCATTAACATGTACAAAGATAAATAACTGAAAAACAATACACTCGCACATGCCACTCTTAGGATACACCTCACTTGGTTGCCTCGAACGTGGTCATTGAGTATAGGAAGTTTTAGAGGTCGCCCTCTTGTCCAAAGATCATAAGTTGCCTCGAAACGGTTGCCTCGGATAAAATGATCTAAGACATTAGGGTTACCGCTAAGGCGTCCTAACATTGCTTTAGTGACCACACGTCCCTTAATCGAATTGACCCGAAAACTCCAACGACGATGCTACCTACTCATCAATAGTGGGATAGCATTGTCTAAAGGACATTAGCACAGTTTAATTCCATTTTCGAGTAGGTAGATGGTTCTTAAGTACTTGCTCCTTTTAAAACAAAACAAAACTTTTCGCACTTACACTCTCTTCAAAAACAAAACTCTTTTCAAACCCACAAACACAAAGAAAAGAAAACTTTTGAAAACACAATGAGCAAGTACCTAAGAGCCCGTGGATAACCACGGATAGAAAGGGTGCTAACACCTTCCCTTTCTATAATCTACCTCCTGAACCCTAGAAATATCTCAAAAAGGAATTTTTCTGTGCTTTTGTCCTTTCCTTGTTGGATAAAATAAAAGACGGTGGCGACTGTTGCTTACCGCGACATTTTGCGAAAACAAATGCAAAACGCGGACCAGCATTCTAAAAACAGGCAGTTCTATTCCCACCAATCACAGAACTGGCGACTCTGCTAGGGACTTTTAAATAAGTGAGGTGTACCTTAGGATTAGATCACTATGTTTTCAATTATATGCTTTGTATGCTTTAATCTTGTGGGCTTGTATCAGAGTTCTATAGATCCTAACTCGGATCTGGGGATACCCTTTAGGTAAGTAGCAATAAACTGTGAGGGATCTGTCCGACGTAGACCGACACGGATGAAGCAGTAGCTACATTGGTGTGGCACCTTAGTCTGTACCGATATCCCTTGTGTTGGAACGAGGAGAATATGGGTCTTCTAAGGAGTCATTAAGCACCAACTAACCTTAGAACCTTAAATTGACCAACTTGGTCGTAGAACAGTAGCAGTATGCTACACTCATTGAGACTAAACTCTCGCGATGATTTTGGCCGCAAGAAAAGGTTGCTAAATTGGAATTATGACCGATTAAGGGTAGTCAGTGATATTGAGATCCTCTAGAACCCGGTTACTATTTTTAGGACAGGTCTTAACCAACTGAACTGAAAGAGGGTAGTACCTAAGCTCCATGCCAGCCTGAAATCTAAGGGCTCTTTTGTGTGACTTGTGTGCCTTTACCATGTTTGCCTTTTGTGGATACTTGTGATGTTCCTTTACCATGGCATCATAACATTGCATACATTTTGCATAAGGACTAACCTATTTCAAGGACAAGAGGGTTTCATCTTTGCTTTGTTTTGTAGGTCATCATGATGCCCATGCGTAGGAATACTATCCGGATCAACTTTGTCCAAGTACCTACCCTGCTTAAAGATTTGGTTGTCAGGATTCCAGACACTACTTCCTTCATCAAAAGGCATGGCTCTCTGCTCAGTTTGGTCACCTCAAAATTGGATGAACAAATGATGAGTGTTCTGGTCCAATTCTATGATCCGATGTACCATTGTTTTACTTTCCAGGACTTCCAGCTAGTTCCTACTCTAGAAGAGTTCTCTGAGCTACTCGGTATCTCCGTCTTGGAACAGACCCCGTTTACTGGATGGGAGAAGACTCTTAAGCCCGAAGAAATTGCTGCAGCCCTTCACTTGACCAAGGAGGAGGTAATGGCTAACTGGGAGACTAGAAGTGGAGCTAAGGGTTTTCTGGATAAGTTTTTGGTTGACAAAGCTAATTACTTCTGGGACAGCTTAGACTTCAAGGCGTACGAGGACATTCTGGCTCTCTTGATTTATGGTCTGGTATTGTTTCTGAATCCTGACACTTTTGTTGATATTAATGCCATCAAGATCTTCATCTCTCAGAATCTGGTACCCACTCTCTTGGGTGATATCCTTCATCAGCTCTATGCTCGTACTGCCCGAAAGCGGGGAACTTTGATGTGTTATGCTCCTTTATTGTCGAGGTGGTTTATTTCGCACCTCCCTAAGTCCGTACTAAAGAACAAAGAAGGAATGGGTTGGGCTTATAGGGTAATGTCTCTTTCTAATAATGACATTATCTGGACGCTCAAAGGTATGGATGAGGTGACTGTCATTGATCGCTGTGGAGAGTATCCTAATGTCCCATTGATTGGAACCCATGGAGGGATTTCTTACAACCCATGCTTAGCTCTCCGTCAGTTTGGAAGAGCCAGAAGAGAAGGGCCTCATGAGATGTTGATGCCTCATATCATCTTTGATTTTCAGGGAGATAGCGACGAGCTGCGTCGTAGATTCATAAGGGCTTGGGACAGAGTTCACCAATCTGATCCACATGAATTGGGTCCAAAGACTTCTCTTTCAATGGAGCCATATCTCAGATGGGTCCGCATCCGTGCCCAGAAGTTAGGTATGCCATATGAAGATGTCAGGCCTGTTACTCTTGAAGTTGCTAATGAGGAGGGGGTTC
Organism: Vicia faba; assembly: GCA_948472305.1. Classification (NCBI taxonomy): domain Eukaryota; kingdom Viridiplantae; phylum Streptophyta; class Magnoliopsida; order Fabales; family Fabaceae; genus Vicia; species Vicia faba. The sequence goes on from OX451741.1 coordinate 93,460,443, forward strand.
CTCCAACTATTCTCCACCCTTATATGCCCACTGATATTGGGACACTGAAGAGGTCTTGGATGCAGTTAAGGGATGAATGGGATTCCTACCAAGAGAGGTTCAATGAACAGGAGCAGAAGATCCAGAAGCTGACTAGGCAACTGGAGAACGAGCGGATCCTGAATGATTATGTCCGCACTGAGAAGAAGAGACAATGGGAGCATTGGTGAACCTTTGATGATTTCTTTTACAGTTTTTATTTACTTTTTAGTATTTCCATTCTTGTAACGCCTAAGGGAAATTTGTTGAACAATTTAAATTTTGAAGTTTAAATCTAATAAAGTGTGTTTCCTTTCTTGTTTACAAATTTGAATCTCGATTGTCTTTGAAATCATAATCATACGCATTTCATCCCATGCACTTCATAAATAGGTACCCTTTTTACGGGTCTCTTATCTTCTTCGCTGTTTATTTCAGCAATCATCATGTCTACTGAACCTTCAACTGAGCAAGTTATCAAGGCCCCCCAGGCCCGGAATGCCCAATTTTAAGAGTTGTTCATGAATCTGGCTAAGGGTCAGCAGGACCTGAAGACCTTGATTCTGAAGGAGAAAAAGAAGAAGAACAAGAGGACCATCTTGTTCAATACTGGACGCAGGTTTGGAAACGGGCTGCAGAATGAAGTTGATCTGACCACCTCATCTGGAGGGAAAGATAGTCCACAAGAAAGGAGGGCTCCTAGCCCCATGCTCTCCGACAACGAGACAGACTATGATGAAGAACAGTATCCTCCTGTTGAGGATAAGTACAAACAGCTGGAAGACCGTTTGAGCGCTATGGAAATACAGAAGGTACCCGGTCTGGACTTCAGAGATCTGGGTCTATCATCTGGGGTGGTGATTCCCCATAAGTTCAAGGCACCTGCCTTTGCCAAGTATGATGGAGTTTCCTGTCCGAAGCTGCACCTCCGGTCATATGTGAGGAAGATCCAGCCTTACACTGCTGATAAGAACTTGTGGATCCATTTCTTTCAAGACAGACTCTCAGGGACTCAGCTTGAGTGGTTCTATCAGTTGGACGGAGCCAGTATTCGCAGCTGGGAAGATTTGGCTACTGCATTTTACAGGCAGTATCAGTACAACTCCGACCTTGCTCCTACGCGTACCCAACTCCAGGGTATGTCAATAGGAACGGGTGAAGGATTTAAAGAGTATGCTCAGAAATGGAGAGACCTTGCCGAAAGGGTGCAACCACCTTTAGCTGACCGTGAACTTGTTGACATGTTTTTGGGGACCCTGTCCGGTCCATTCTTTAACCATCTAATTGGAAGCTCTTCGGCTGGGTTTACAGATCTTATTTTGACTGGTGAGAGGATTGAAGCTGGTATTAAGGCTGGGAAGATACAGAAGGGTGCCTCATCTAGCACCGAGAAGAAACCGTTTAAGAAAGAGTCCAGTGTTGTCTACAGTTCGAGAAGACAGAATAGACCTGAACACCGCCAAGCTGTCAATGCGGTTGTTATTTCAAAACCTGCTGGTGCTCCTCAGCATCACAATCAACAAAAGGATGAGAGACCTCGAAGGCAGTTCACTCGTCTCAGTATGACTTTGTCTCAGATTCTTCCACAGTTGCTGAAAACCAATCTGGTGACTCTAAAAGAAGCTCCGAAGAATCCAAGTACCACGTCACCAAAGTACAACCCTAATGCCCGTTGCGCTTTTCACTCTGATAGCCCGGGGCATAATATAGATGATTGTTGGGTTTTGAGGAACAGGGTGCAAGACCTAATTGATGCAAAGGAGATTGAGTTTGAGGCGCCCAAGAGGCCTAATGTTGTGACTGCTCCCATGCCCAAACATGGAGTAAATGTTGTAGAGGAAGACCTGTTTGTAGTTTCCGTGGATGATATTGTTACCCCTCTGATGACTGTCAAGAAGAACCTGTTGCTAGCCGGTTTATTTCCGGGTTGTGGCGAAGGTTTCCATATGTGTTCTGTTTTACCTACTGGTTGCCCATTTCTGAAGTCAGGTATCCAAAACTTGATGGATAGTAAAGAGATCCTGTTTGAAAAGGCTGTTGTTCCATCCGTTCATTCTGAAGAAGTTGCCATTATTACCATTTTCGACAATTATTCCAAGGCTCCCTCGAGGAAGCCTGTTAGAATTACATTTGTTCCGAAGATCGCACCTGTAATCATCACTGTTCCGGGGCCCATCCCCTACACCTCTGACAAATTTGTCCCTTGGCACTATGGGGCAGATGTTTATGTTCTTGGAGTTAAGCAAGAGTTGGATGCTGATCCCGGCGTCAGCAACATTACTGGGCCTGCTAAAGTCACCCGCAGCGGTAGACTTTTCTCACCTGATATTACTCCACCAACTGTCCGAACACCTGTTGTCATTACACCTGCAAGTGTACCTATCACGATTCCTGATCAAGTTCCTATCCTTACCCCTGTCGCCGAGTCATCTAACACTCGGGGCAAAGGGATCACCACTGATATTCCTGCCCAGACGGAGGCACCGAAGACTATTACTGTTGAAGCTTCCAAACAGGAGATGGAAGAGATTCTGAAGATTATTAAGAAGAGTGATTATAACGTAGTTGAGCAGTTGGGGCAAACCCCATCCAAGATTTCTATGTTGTCACTGCTGTTGTGTTCAGAGGCCCACGCCAAGGCTCTGATTACCTTCCTAAAAACTGCCCACGTGCCACAAGAGACATCAGCTGATCAGTTTACCGATTGTGTGGCCAATTTAACTGCTGATAATGGTTTGGGTTTCTCCGACGCTGATTTGACTGCTAAAGGGAAGAACCATAATGATGCCCTGCATGTCTCCATTGAATGCAGGGGCACTACTCTTGCACATGTATTGGTTGACACTGGTTCCTCATTGAACGTCTTGCCCAAGAAAGCTCTAGACCGGTTGGATTGCAAAGGGTTGGAGCTAAGGCCAAGTAACATCATTGTCAGGGTCTTCGACGGGTCTAAGAGGATGGTGCGTGGTGAAGTTGATATTCCAATTAAAGTTGGTTCTCAGGTCTTCAATTCTACATTCTACGTGATGGACATTCGGCCATCCTATTCTTGTTTGCTGGGTCGTCCATGGATCCACAAAGCTGGAGTCGTAACCTCAACGCTCCACCAGAAGCTGAAGTACCCAGTCAGAGGGAAGATTGTGACAGTTCAAGGGGAGGAGGAGTACATGGTTAGCCACCTCAACTCGTTCAGATACGTAGAGATGGATGGGGATTTCATTGAGACCCCATTTCAGTACTTTGAAGAGGTTTCTCAAACACTGGCATCAGTTGAGACTGTGGTTGAAGATTCTCCTATGAAGATGGCTTCCTTAAAGGATGCCCGGGCTGTTATTGAGAAGGGTGAGTGTGCAAATTGGGGCCGACTTCCTGATTTCACTCAGAAGACTAACAAGTTTGGTTTGGGTTTCACTGCAGAAGCTCAAAGGGTTGTTCAAAGTGCAAGGATTGGAAGACCTCCCGTGTTCATCAGCAACTCGAGAGTGAATGCCATTGAAGATGATGTGGAGGAGTCTGAATTCGACAGCTGGATCTATCCTACGATCAACGGTGGACCAAGCAACTGGACAGCAAAGGACTTCATCCCTATTACTTTTGTTACCCAGTAATGAACTCTTTGTTTTGAATTTGTAACAGACAATGTGTTGAAACTTTATGGCCCAGTGTCTTACCCGGGGCACCGTGGCTTCATTTGTGAGGGTTGTTGTGTGCCATTTTCATATATCATTAATAAAAGCATTGGACGTTTCTTGCATTTCAAATTTTGCGCTCTTTGTTTTTCTTTATTATATGTTGCAAAACAGCTATTTTACACACACTCACATATACAGGTCTCAATCCACTCTGGATCTCACTGGTAACGACTCTGCTACTACCAGTTATGACTTTGAAAATCCGATCAACTTAGCCAAAGACGAAGGTGAAGATGATTGCAAAGTTCCTGGTGAACTTGCAAGACTGCTACTCCAGGAAGAGAGGGCCATTCAGCCACATGAAGAGCCGGTGGAAACGGTGAATCTGGGTACTGAAATAGACAAGAAGGAGGTCAAGATCGATGCAAATCTAGAGCTTAGTGTGAAGCAGCGGTTGATTCAGATGCTGCATAACTATATTGAGATCTTTGCCTGGTCTTACGAAGATATGCCTGGGTTGGATACTAACATTGTGGTTCATCGCCTGCCTACCAAGGAAGACTGCCCTCCCGTAAAACAGAAGGTTCGCCGTATGCGCCCAGAGATGTCTGAGAAAATCAAGGCCGAAGCTATGAAACAGTTTGACGCTGGTTTTCTAGCAGTGACTTCTTACCCTAAGTGGGTTGCCAATGTGGTTCCGGTACCGAAGAAGGATGGTAAGGTTCAAATGTGCGTTGACTACAGGGATTTGAATAGGGCAAGCCCTAAGGATGACTTCCCTCTACCTCACATCGACGTTCTGGTTGACAATACTGCTCAGCACAAGGTATTCTCCTTTATGGATGGTTTCTCCGGATACAATCAAATTAAGATGGCTCCCGAAGACATGGAGAAGACCACCTTTGTTACTCAGTGGGGCACCTTTTGTTACAAGGTCATGCCTTTTGGATTGAAGAATGTTGGGGCAACATACCAGCGTGCCATGGTTGCTTTGTTTCATGACATGATCCATCATGAGATTGAAGTATACATCGACGACATGATTTCAAGGTCCCAGACTGAGGAGGAACACCTTGACCATCTACAGAAGCTGTTTGACAGGTTGAAGTTGTACAAGCTAAGATTGAACCCGAACAAGTGCACCTTCGGGGTGAGATCTGGTAAGCTACTGGGTTTCGTTGTGAGCGACAAAGGTATTCAAGTGGACCCTGCCAAAGTGAAAGCCATACAAGAGATGCCAGCTCCCAAGAAAGAGAAGGAGGTCAGAGGCTTTCTAGGACGACTGAACTACATTGCCTGATTCATCTCGCACCTAACTGCTACTTGTGAGCCAATCTTCAAGCTGCTGAAGAAAGATCAAGTGGTACACTGGAATGATGAATGTCAGGCCGCTTTCGAAATAATCAAAGAGTATCTCTAAGAGCCACCTATTTTGATGCCACCAGTTGAAGGGAGACCTCTGATCTTATATTTGACAGTACTTGACAACTCAATGGGGTGTGTGCTGAGGCAGCATGACGAGTCTGGCCGAAAAGAGCATGTTATTTATTACCTTAGCAAAAAGTTTACTGACTGTGAGACCCGATACTCACTGCTTGAGAAAACTTGTTGCTCTTTGGCATGGGCTGCTCGCCGGCTGAGACAGTATATGCTAACTCACACTACTCTGTTGATTTCAAATATGGATCCAATCAAGTATATCTTCGAAAAGCCTGCCTTGTCCGGAAGAATAGCAAGATGGCAGATGATTTTGACTGAGTATGACATCCAGTACACAACCCAAAAGGCTATCAAGGGAAGTGTGTTGGCAGACCATTTGGCACATCAGGCAATGGATGATTACCAGTCTATGAACTTTGAATTTCCGAACGAGAATATCATGGTAGTGACTGATTGTGAGACACCTGGATCGGATGAAGGACCTGAGGAAGGATCCCGATGGTCTATGTATTTTGATGGAGCTTCGAACGCATTGGGTAACGGCATTTGCGCCATGATCATATCTCCTAAAGGCTCCCATACTCTGCTCACCGCCCGATTATGTTTCAACTACACCAACAATATGGCGGAGTATGAAGCATGCATTATGGATCTGCGAGCTGCAATTGACCTAAGGATTAAGTTTCTAAGTGTCTTCGGAGATTCTGCTCTCGTGATCAGTCAGATCAAAGGCGAGTGGGATACGAAACACCCAAATCTTATTCCTTACAAGGAGTATGTATTGACGTTGCTCCCCCATTTCGAGGAAATAACCTTTGAGCACTTCCCTAGAGAGGAGAATTAGTTAGCGGGCGCGCTAGCTACGATGTCTTCTATGTTCAAAGTCAATTGGGACAATGAAGCTCCCCGGATCATCATTGAAAGATTGGACGAACCTGCGCATTGTTGTGATATTGAGACTGAAGAGGTAACAGAAAAGCCCTGGTATCATGAGGTGAAGAGGTACCTTGAAGCTCAAGAATACCTCGAGGGGGCATCTGTTAATGATAAGAAGTTTCTGAGGAGGTTTGCAGCCAAGTTCTTCATCAGCAACGACATTCTTTACAAACGTAACCATGATTCGGCCTTACTACGTTGTGTGGATAAGATTGAAGCAGAAAGAAACATGACAGAGCTGCATGAAGGTACCTTCGGAACTCATTCTAGTGGACATACCATGGCAAAGAAAATCCTTCGGGCAGGATATTACTGGTCCATGATGGAAGCCGATTGTTATCAGCATTCTCGGACATGTCACAAGTGCCAAGTCTATGCTGTTAAGGTGCACATACCTCCAATTCCTATGAATGTTTTGACAGCACCTTGGCCTTTTGCAATATGGGGCATTGATATGATTGGCGAGATCAGACCTACGGCATCCAACGGGCATCGTTTCATCCTGGTAGCGATTGATTACTTTACGAAGTGGGTTGAAGTAGCTTCCTTTGCTACGGTAACCAAGAACGTCGTGGCACGGTTCATTCGGCATAACCTGGTCTGTCGATACGGTGTAACAGAGAGGATCATTATGGACAATGGTACCAATCTCAACAATAAGATGATCACTGAGCTCTGCGAGCAATTCAAGATACAGCATCACAACTCTTCTCCCTACCGGCCGAAGATGAATGGGGCTGTCGAAGCGGAAAATAAGAACATTAAGAAGATTGTGCAGAAGATGACAGTGGCATACAAAGACTGGCACGAGATGTTACCGTTTGCTCTTCACGGGTACCGTACCTCAGCACGGACGTCAACGGGGGCAACACCATATTCCTTGGTTTATGGCATGGAAGCAGTCTTGCCCATCGAAGTTTAGATACCCTCTCTCCGGATCATGAAGGATACAGGTTTGAGCGAAGATGACTGGATTCAGACCCGACTCGATCAACTGAATCTAATCGACGAAAAGAGACTTACTGCTATTTGTCATGGTCAGACGTACCAAAAATGGATGATCAGGGCATTTAACAAGAAAGTCAGACGACAAGAGTATCAAGTTGGGGACCTGGTAATCAAGCGCATTATCTTACCTCAAGGTGATCCCAGGGGCAAATGGACCCCTACTTACGAAGGGCCATTTGTGGTTAAGAACATCTTCTCAGGAGGAGCTATGATTCTAACCACCATGGATGGTGGCGACCTTCCTCACCCCGTGAATGCAGACATAGTGAAAAGATACTACGCGTAATCAAAGACCCGCTAGGTTGACTGGCCTAGGAAAAAATAAGGGCTTCTCGGTGAACCAAAAGGGTTCGGGCAAAAATAAGGGACGAAAATAAAAAAAAAGCTGTACACCCGGCAAGTCGAAAACCTGAAAAGGCGGCTTGGGCAAAAATGGGTATCCCGGTGGACTGAAAACCCAAAAGGGCGGTCCAGGAAAAAGTTAGGGATTAAAGCGTAACACTATGTCTCATTGGATCACCTCGCATCCAGACTTCGGTATCAACTATCAAGCTCGGACGGCACCAATCAATCAGATTCATCTTCAACTAAGAAGCAAAGTGATGAGATGCTTGAAGATATAAAGGCAATAGCAGAGTTGGAACCCAGTGGGATTATTCACATAGCTGTTTTGTTTTCTTTTTCACAAGTTGTATAAATTCTATTTGTTCGGCGGCGTTCTCTTACTAGGACGTCAGCCTCTTGTACAAAAACGCCTATTTTCAGGCAAACTTCAAAATCAATACAAATTCATTTTCAGACAAATTTCAAATTGTTTTTCCTTTATCTGTTTTGTTTTGCAAAGAACGTCCAATGTTCATTTTTGGTATATGCATTTGACACTAATTGCTGCTCATAAAATTTACATGCAAAACAAAGGACGAATTACGGGTAATATCAGAAACAGGGGCATAAGAAATGTCCAAACTATGTAGTTACTTTGTCCACCAAGATACCAAGGGAGGTTTAGCTGAATAATATGACCAAGATACCATCACTCTCCGCAGAGTAAAACAGTAATGGTAGCTCTCCCCACTGAGACTTGCAACTATGTACAAATCAGTAATACTCTCCCCCAAGAAGAGTTAATCTACCATCAGCCCCAAAAAGGCTGGGTATCCCCAGAAGGTCTTAATCTTCCCCGGCGGAATATAAAGATATTCCCCAGTAAGCATAAGAGTATCCCCGACAGAATACAAGATACCCTAGTGGAGCCACTTCCCCAGCGCAGTCTAAAGAAGATTCTCCAACGGAGTTGAGGCATCATCCCCAGTAGACTTTGGAAGCTTACCCCCAGTGGAGTACAAAATCAATCTCCCCAGCCAAATTTAGCGGAATCCCCAGCGGAGTTCATCATTAAAATCCCCAACAGAGCTTACCAACAGAATCCCCAGTGGAGTTATCATTAAAATCTTCAGCAGAACGTCTCTTCCCCACAGAGTAATTCCCCTCGGAGTAATTCTTCATCAGTTTATTCCCCCAACGGAGTTTTTCTCTCCTACAGGTTTATCATCTTCGTTCATCATCCCCAGCGGAAACGAAGAACTCAACTCTATTCTCCAGCAGCTCCGGGATTTATTTTCCCCAGCTAAAACATTATATCCCCATACATCATGATATATGCATATACGCATCATAGGAATACAATCTCATTTATTTTGAGAACATCATTGCCTGATCCATATCATGCATTGCATATGACTGACCTTTACCTTTCAGGAAAGATACAGTTAAAGTTCTCAATTACGTCGAAGACCTGACCGGTTCTTAAATCTCAATTGAATTATCCTCGGTTGAATTTCAGATAAAGTTCTCAATCTCGACAGTTTCTGTACGTCATAGTGTGGACGAGTACTATAACCCCAACGGTATACTCCGTGGAGCACGAGTCAGTTCCTAGATCTTGATGTTTCCCTACGTCATAGTGTGGACAAGTTCTATAACCTCAACAGTATACTCCATTGAGCACGAGACAGTTCCTAGATCTTGATGAAGATGTTTCCTACGTCATAGTGTGGACGAGTACTATAACCTCAACGGTATACTCCATTGAGCACGAGTCATTTCCTAGATCTTGATGTTTTCCTCCGTCATAGTGTGGACGAGTACTATAACCCCAACGGTATACTCCGTGGAGCACGAGTCAGTTCCTAGATCTTGATGTTTCCCTATGTCATAGTGTGGACAAGTTATATAACCTCAACGGTATACTCCATTGAGCACGAGACAGTTCCTAGATCTTGATGAAGATGTTTCCTACGTCATAGTATGGACGAGTACTATAACCTCAATGGTATACTCCGTGGAGCACGAGTCAGTTCCTAGATCTTGATGTTTCCCTACGTCATAGTGTGGACAAGTTCTATAACCTCAACGGTATACTCCATTGAGCACGAGACAGTTCCTAGATCTTGATGTTTCCCCCCCAATTGAATGATGAACAGGTTCTTAAAACTCAGCTGAAGCTTTCTCTCAGTTATAGTACAAGCAAGTTCCTAAATCTCAACAAAGGTTAGACTCCCCCAGTGGAATCTTTTACAACAACAAGTGTGCAAGTTCTCAATAAGGAATCTCTTATGCGATCGACACTCCTGTAGATGGCATCTGTAAGCCCATCCTCCTACCAACAACCTCCAAATGGCATCTGTAAGCCCATTCCCGACATCATAATGCTGATACTACACCATGCGAGTGCAAATTTTTGGGCACTCTAGTGTTCAATTATCTTCCACCTTCGGATTACGAACGGCTCGAAAGCCAATCTATATCCTCAGGTTTAAGAAAATTGAACAGGGGAAACTGTTGTACCCCAAAATTTTCCCTCCCATATTTATCAAGATTTGTCAAGAATGATCTTCAAGTTGCTCAAGATGACTCAAGAGTTGGACAGTCAAACCACCTCCTAAGGCAGTCAACCTCAAATTAGGGTTTTGTGTTGCATTAAGGTCCTCATATCCAAAAGGCCTCAAGTGCTTCCCAATGTCTTAATATGTTCTTAAGTTCATCCATGTCAAATTTCAAGCCTTGCAGAGGAAGTTTGGTCAGTCAATTGCTCAAAAGGCCCACTTTTTCCACTTGATTTGGTCTTATCACACCACACACGTGTCCCATCTTTAATTTCATGACCAAACATTTATTTTTCTATTTTATTTAATTTTTATTGATTTAATTCATTTTAAATCTATATTAATTCAAATAAAATCCAAAAATTAATGGAATGAGATTCTTTGATCATTGCAGCTTTCAATTAACAAGATACACCTAATCAAATTCGTATCAGGTCTTATTATGCACAAAAAATGAATTTGAGGCATTTTTGGAAAGCTTATCAATGGTGATCATATCAAATCCCAAACCATGAATGCATAAAGATTGGAAGCCCAAGATTTGACCTAGTTGCTTGCTTGATACATATACAACCTAAAGCAACCAAGAAGAGGCGAAAAAATACTGCAGAAACGACCATACAAAGTTTGTGAAAAAGCTTGAAAAGTGAGAGATCAAAAACAACATTGGAGCCCGATTCAATCAAAAAGCTTGACATAGCCCTCTTCCTTGACATCCAATGGAGCTATACCAATCAAAACCAAGCCCTAAGACAGCCTGAAACTCACTGTAAGTATCCACGAATCTTGCTCTGGACATGATATCGTGAAATCATTTTCTTGCATCCTTTCATTGAAATAATTGCATATTCATACTTTACGTTGCATTCTGAAACTTTTGGCATCACTGAATTTTATTTTCATAGCCTGTAACTCCATGCCCAGTTCTAGGGTTCGTGCATCTTGTTTTTGGGGTTTTTAATTGTAGGCAAAATCAGTGCAAATAATTGGTACAGGGATGATCAGGGGAAGGAGATGAGCACCATGGTGTTCTTAGAACTCGTTTCCAAAGCCTGTAGGTGATTTTAGATGGCAGCCATGGATTCTGTTGCGGATAAAATCCGCAGGTAAAAACGCTGGCCTTTTCAACGAAGAAGACGAAGGCGTGTTTTCTTCTTACTGGCTGATTCAAATCAGCGCGCTTTTTTTTATTTTTTCCAGGCATAATTAAATTGTTTGTATATAATATTTCATTTCTATTTAACTAACGAATGAAGCAGTTTGGTTGAGTGGTTGGAGAGCTGGCATGTGAGCATTGGTACCTGGGTTCGAATCCCAGGTCCCCCAAAACTTTATTGCAATTTTATTTCAGACGTTCATATGCAGCATTCCAAGCGTGGTGTACCATACGCCTCAAGGATCAATGTGCCAAGTGGCTTCAGGCCAAGATCCAAAGGCCAGAACTGCAGATCCACCATGAACCCAGGTCAATGCGCGCGTAGCAAACCACAAAGGTCAAATAGGCTGGAGCTTTTGGGCCTCAAAAATTGTTGATTCACACCCAAATTAAGCCCAGCACCCCCCTGAGTTTGTTCTTCATTTTATTTTATTTTCATTATTTTTTCTATTATTATTATTATCTTAATTAATTAATTAACTAATTAACCTTTTTTCATAAAAAATCAGAAAACCCTAAAATAAAATAATATTTTTATTAATTCCATTAAATTTATTATTTATTTTTGTAAATAAACAATTTATTTATTTATTTAGTTTAAATAGGTTTAATAATAACATATTTTACAATAAATTAAAATTAATTTAGAATTAGGTTTTTAATATTTTTTTTAACCATTCTTATTTTATTTCCTTAATTAAAATAAAAACCCCAAAATATTTTCATTTAATTAATTATTAACTTAGACTAATTTTTAATTCAAAAATAACAAAAATATGCTTTATTTAATAAAAAGGGTCAAAACCATAAAGACACCCCGATTTAATTTTCTCGCGCGCAAATAATTTTTGATCCATATTTCAATATTGTAACTGCTTCGAGAATGTAATAGTTTTTAACTTAGGACTTTATTTATTTATTTATCGCTTTTATTTACTTTTCGCAATTTAATTTTTAAAGGGTTTGTTTTTAGCGATGTAAATGCCCGACGCCTTGTAATAGCTTAGATTTATCTTCCGCAATTTACATTCCGCAACTATTAACTGTTAGATGTTTGAATAATAGGCAATGCATGATAAGATTAATCTTTAATTTAAAATCAACAGTAGCTCACCATTAACATGTACAAAGATAAATAACTGAAAAACAATACACTCGCACATGCCACTCTTAGGATACACCTCACTTGGTTGCCTCGAACGTGGTCATTGAGTATAGCAAGTTTTAGAGGTCGCCCTCTTGTCCAAAGATCATAAGTTGCCTCGAAACGGTTGCCTCGGATAAAATGATCTAAGACATTAGGGTTACCGTTAAGGTGTCCTAACATTGCTTTAGTGACCACACGTCCCTTAATCGAATTGACCCGAAAACTCCAACGACGATGCTACCTACTCATCAATAGTGGGATAGCATTGTCTAAAGGACATTAGCACAGTTTAATTCCCTTTTCGAGTAGGTAGATGGTTCTTAAGTACTTGCTCCTTTTAAAACAAAACAAAACTTTTCGCACTTACACTCTCTTCAAAAACAAAACTCTTTTCAAACCCACAAACACAAAGAAAAGCAAACTTTTGAAAACACAATGAGCAAGTACCTAAGAACCCGTGGATAACCACGGATAGAAAGGGTGCTAACACCTTCCCTTTCTATAATCTACCTCCCGAACCCGAGAAATATCTCAAAAAGGAATTTTTCTATGCTTTTGTCCTTTCCTTGTTGGATAAAATAAAAGACGGTGGCGCCTCTTGCTTACCGCGACATTTTGCGAAAACAAACGCAAAACGCGAACCAGCATTCCAAAAACAGTCAGTTCTATTCCCACCAATCACACTAGGCATAGGAGCGAAAATGACGTTTGGTTTCTCGGGCGCATCAAACTCAATTTCTTTTGCATCTATAAGGTCTTGAATTTTGTTTTTCAAGGCCCAACAGTTGTTAGTGTCGTGACCCGGACTTTCGGAATGATATGCGCATCTGGAATTTGGGTGATAATGAGGGGACGCAGTGTTGGGATTCTTTGGAGCTTCTTTTAAAGTTTCCAGATTAGATTTCAGAAGATGTGGTAAAACCTGGGCTAGAATCATATTAATTCTGGTGAATTGCCGGACTGGCCTTTCCACCCTCGGTTGGTTATTTCTTGGTTGATCAGATGTAGGCATTGGGATCATAACGGCCCCTACCATTGGTCGGCGCTCAGCTCTCCCTTGGTTCCTTTATGGATAAACAGCAGATACCTCCTTCTTCCTGGTGAAAGGCTTTCTCACAGCTGTAGAGGCAGATGAATCCTTCTGAATCTTTCCACTTTTTATGCCAGCTTCCACCCTCTCTCCGGTTAGTGTTAACTCAGTAAACCTAGCAGATGAGCTTCCAATCAAATGGTTGAAGAAAGGGCCCGATAGAGTGCCTAAGAACATATCCACCAACTCCCTTTTAGACAGAGGGGGTTGCACTCTCCCAGCTAGATCTCTCCATTTCTGCGCGTATTCTTTGAAACCCTCATTTGAAACCATAGCCATACTCTAAAGTTGAGTACGGGTAGGCGCCAAATCTGCATTATACTGGTATTGTTTATAGAAAGTTGCGGCAAGATCTTCCCAGTTGTGGACGTCGGCCCTTTCTAATTGGTAAAACCAATCGAGTTGTGTTCCGAATAAACTATCTTGGAAAAAATGCACCCATAGGTCTTTATCGGCGGAGTGCGGCTGGATCTTTCTCACATATGATTGGAGGTGCATCTTAGGACATGACACCCCATCATATTTTGCAGAAGTTCTGGCATCAAAGTCAGAACTTGGTCTCCCTTCGTGCTAGTCAAAACATCTGTAATTTGGTTATTTTTCCATAAAACAGAAGGCATGCCTAGGACAATTTCAGCAGGTGTCATAGCGTTTCAGAAGACAGAACCAAAAAGTCAGAGGCAAGTTATGCATTGATTCACTTCCTACTTAAACATACAGAGGTGTGAAAGTCTCAAAACATGTACAGCAGCAGCAGCATGATATCTACATTGTGTTTCTTGAGCATGCAAATCTGATGATGTTTAAGCAGTGTGGTGAGAGTCAGCAGGTGCTTACCTTGTTGTTGGAAGAAAATCTGTGAACTGGAGTTAATCTTAACTCTGATAATATTCTGGACAGGTTCTTTGAATGGGTGGATGGAGAGTATATATATGTGGTCAGAAACTGTATGGTTGTTTCTTAGTCAAGAAACAAATTGGGTACAAATGAATTTTGGAGGCAGGAGATTCAAAGTTGTGTTTAAGGCTCTTGAAACACTAGGAATTTTGGTAGAGTTTCAAGGTGTTTTCTTGCTAAAATTTTCTGTTTCTTTTCTAGCAATTTTTTCTGAGGTTGGACCGCCCCTTTTTAATGGACAATGGTGCTCTATTTATAGGCAAAGCTTTGTGGGTTTTTTAAACGTTAAGTGGCGCCAATACCATGCAATAGATGCTGACTTACTCTTGGAGAAAGTTCATAAAAAGTTGTGATGATTGACAGCTTTTAGCCTAGGTTGGGTTAGTAAGCGAGGATTAAGGAAAAGTGACACCAATGAGCGAAAAGTAGCGCATGAACCCATACCTAAATCGGCACAAGAGCGTTGTTATGCTGCACGTGGAGAGACCCTTTGGACAAATGCTCAAAAGTGGTTGTGAGCATTAATGAGCATTAAATGGTGATGAGATTGGTCAAGACTAAGAAATCTTGTAATATGAGATTTGCATCATTATTTAAATCAGAGCCAGCAGTTCCTACTTCAGCATATAACACCCTTAAATTCTGATCTTAGTATCCTGCTGCCTCAGCAAATTCTGAGGGTTCTCCAAACTTTCCAGCATGTTTTTTTGATTTGTCTCTGAAAACTCTGTACTTAGAGATTCTGCTTCAGTGTAACACCCAATCTTTTGACCCCCTTACCTTCTGATTCCAGCATGTTCTGAAGGAGATTTCTGGCTTCGTTACCTTCTTTGCATTCCTCTAGCAAACTCTGACTGAGTTGGTGTAGCTGCTGAAGAGCCACATTCTGTCTGAATGTTATGTGTTAAACCACGTTTACAACTTCTGACTGAGTTGGCGTAGCTGCTGAAGAGCCATATTCTGACTGAATGTTATATGTTGAGCCAAGTTTGCAAATTCTGACCGCTCCTGCCTGGAGGTTGGTTCAGAAGTTCTGAAGTGTCGTCATTTTTTTCTTAAATACTTTAGAAAAATTCGAAGTATTTAGAGTTTAACTTTTCCAAGGTAAAATTTGACTTTTGAGCTTCTTGACGAAACAAACTTCATATTCCAACATTTCTTGATGAAATATGATTTTTGTGTTTTAATTTTGATCCAAAAACCAAAGTTTGGCTTTTTAGCTTGCAAATGACCACTTTGCCCTTGTAAATGGCTTGCTTGGAAAGAAATGATAATTCAAGGCTTGGATTTGTTTAAGAGAAAACTTTGAGAATCCAGGATAATTTCCTGAAGGATGAGAGGGAAAATTTTGGGGTACAACAGCTGCCCCTGTTCATTCTTCTTTGACCTAAGGAGTTAGATTGGCGAGATTTGCCATTCGTGACTCGAAGGTAGAAGATTATTGGACATTAGAGTGCCTAGAAATTTGCACTCGGCGGTGATAGGAGGAATGGGCTTAAAGATGCCATTTGGAGAGGTAATAAAATCTTATTGGGGATGGGCTTGTAGATGCCATCCAAGGATGCTTGTTTGAGATGTAATCTGTAAGTTTGATCATTAGAATGGTGTCTGTGTCTAGAGCATATCTGTACTGTAGCTGAAAGTTGAATCTGAATGAGTACCAAAATGGCATCCGTGTCTGGAGTGTATCTGAACTATATCAAAGGTTGAATCTAAATGAGTATCATAATGGCATCTGTGTCTGGAGCGTATCTGAACTGTATCAAAAGTTGAATCTAAATGAGTATCAGAATGGCATCCGTGTCTGGAGAGTATCTGAATTGTATCAAAAGTTGAATCTGAATGAGTATCAGAATGGCATTCGTGTCTGGAGCGTGTCTGAAATGTGTCTGAAATGTATCAAAAGTTGAATCTAAATGAGTATCAGAATGGCATCTGTGTCTAGAGCATATCTGAACTATATCAAAGGTTGAATCTGAATGAGTATCAGAACAGAATTCGTGTCTGGAGCGTATCTGAACTGTATCAAAAGTTGAATCTGAATGAGTATCAGAATGGCATCCGTGTCTAGAGCGTATCTGAACTGTACCAAAAGTTGAATCTGAATGAGTATCAGAATGGCATCCGTGTCTGGAGCGTATCTGAACTGTATCAAAAGTTGAATTTGAATGACTATCAGAATGGAATCCGTGTTCCGAGCGTATCTAAACTGTATCAAAAGTTGAATCTGAATGAGTATCAGAATGGCATCCGTGTCTGGAGCGTATCTGAACTATATCAAGAGTGCGTATTGTTAATGGAAGTTGTTAACCTTATCCTAAAAAGGGTAAAATGTTAGGTTAAACACCAAGTTATGTTGCATGAAATATATGATGCAATGTATTGGCCTTATTGATGTTCATGATATATGGATGCAATGTATGTGTATGTGAGTTGATTTGCTGTATTGCTATCTGCTCGGGGAAAATAAATCCCTGACTATTGTTTGAGGATATGTAAGTCTTCAGGTCTTGAAGTTGAAGTGTTGATGAATTTCTGTTGAGGAATAAACTCTTGTTGTAAGGGAAATGCCATGCATTGCTCGTAAGATCTGCTTGAGGAAACCTGAGAATCCTGACGACTTCTTCTAGGGATAACCAATGGGAGTATTTGTTCCATTGGGGAGTATTGAAAACTCTGTGGGGAAAGAGTTTTTGTTCCTGTTTGGGAAAAAGTTCAGGAGTTTCGGTCGTTTGTCGCTCTACCGGGGAGTTATCCTTGGTTGGGGAGAATCAGAAATCAGTTGTTATCCGTTTGGATTTCAGGCTTCATTACAAACTTGCTGGGGAATTTGGAGAAACTGGGCGGTTTCCACCGGGGATTAATAGTTTGAAGTTTTAGTTCCGTCGGGGATTCAGATGACGTACTGTGGGGATTACTTACGGAATAGCCTAAAGACGTTTTCCTATCCTTTCAACCTATCATGTTTATTTGCAAGCAGTAATTATGTTCAAATGCATATGTTCATCAATGAATCATTGGACGTTCTTGCAAACAAAAACACAACCGTAAAGAAAAGACAAATAGTTTTTTTTTGCACTTTCAAAGGGGTATCTTTGTATTTAACTTTGAATAAGTATTTTGTACAAAGGAGAAAGACATCCTAGTAAGGGAATGGCGCCATAAAAGCAAGAAAAATTTATACAAAGAAAGATAGCTATGTGTAATAATCTCATGGGGTTTCCATTCTGCTATAGCCTTCGTATCTCCGAATATCTTGTCTATTTGTTGCTTCGTTCGAAGATGATTGAATTGATCAAAAACTTCAAGTTTGTCAGTGGAAGTCAAGAGGTTGTCCCCAAAGTGATCCGACGGGACATAGTCGTATGCTTTAATTCCCTAAATTTTGCCTGGACCGCCCTTTCGGGTTTTCAGTCCACCGGGAAACCCTTTTTTGCCCAAGTCGCCCTTTGGGGTTTTCAACTTGTCGGGTGTACAATTTTTGTTTTATCCCTAATTTTTGCCCGAACCTTTTGGTTCGCCGGGATGCCCTTCTTTTTCCTAGGTGTGTCAACCTAACGGGTCTCTTATGCGTAGTATCTTTTGACTATGTCCGCGTTTGCAGGGTGTTGCAGGTCATCGCCATCCATGGTGGTTAATATCATTGCCCCACCGGAGAATATGTTCTTGATTACAAATGGCCCTTCATAGGTAGGAGTCCATTTTCCCCTGGGATCACTTTGTGGCAAGATGATGCGCTTGATTACTAGATCTCTAACTTGATATACCTGGCGTCTGACTTTCTTGTTGAAAGCCTTCATCATGTGTTTTTGATACATCTGACCATGGAAAACAGCAGTAAGTCTTTTTTCATCAATTAAGTTCAATTGATCAAGTCGAGTCTGGATCCAATCGTCCTCACTTAAACCTGTATCCCTCATAATTCTCAAAGAGCAGATCTGAACCTCCATATGCAAGACAACCTCCATGCCATAAACCAAAGAATAGGATGTTGCCCCAATTGATGTGCGCGCCGTGGTATGATACCCGTGGAGAGAAAATGGTAGCATCTCATGCCAGTCCTTGTAGGTGACTATCATTTTCTGTATGATCTTTTTAATGTTTTTATTTGCAGCTTCAACGGCACCATTCATCTTTGGTCGATAGGGGGATGAACTGTGATGCTGAATCTTGAACTGCTCGCACAAGGTGGTGATCATAGTATTGTTAAGATTGGTACCATTATCAGCGATGATCCTTTCTGGGATACCATACCGGAAAATGAGATTCTGCTTGATGAAGCGAGCAACAACATTCTTAGTAATGGATGCGAAGGAAGCTGCTTTGACCCATTTTGTAAAATAGTCAATGGCCACTAGAATGAAGCGGTGTCCATTGGAGGTTGTAGGCTTGATCTCTCCAACCATGTCGATTCCCCTCATAGCAAAGGGCCAAGGAGCCGTCAAGACATTCAGAGGAACCGGAGGTACGTGCACCTTGTCAGCATAAATTTGACACTTATGACAGGTTCGAGAGTGTTGATAGCAATCTGCTTCCATGGTAGACCAATAATAGCCTGCCCGAAGAATTTTCTTCGCCATCGTATGCCCACTGGAGTGAGTGCCAAAAGTACCTTCATGTAATTCAGCCATGATCTTTTCAGCCTCAATCTTATCCACAAACCGGAGCAGAATGGAGTCATGATTGCGTTTGTATATGATGTCATTACTCAGGAAGAATTTAGCAAAGAATCTCCTTAGGAACTTTTTATCATTGATTGAAGCTCTTTCTGGATATTCTTGAGCCTCGAGATACCTCTTGACTTCATGAAACCAAGGCTGGTCCACTACTTCTTCAGTATTAATCTCGTGACAGTGTGTTGGTTCATCCATTCATTCGATGGTGATCTGGGGAGCCTCGTTATCCCAATTAAGTTTAAACATAGATGACATTGTGGCTAGAGCATCTGCTAGCTGATTTTCTTCTCGCGGGAAATGCTCGAAGGTAATCTGCTCAAAAATGTGGTAGCAATGTCAAAACATGTTCTTTGTAAGGGATAAGATTTGGATATTTAGTGTCCCATTCTCCTTTGATCTGACTGATGACTAAAGATGAATCTCCAAACACATCTAAAGACTTGATTCCCAAATCTAAGGCAGCCTTGAGACCAAAGATGCATGCTTCGTATTCCGCCATGTTGTTCGTACAGTTGAAACAAAGTCTGGCAGTAAAGGGAGTGTGACACCCTTCCGGAGATATGAGTACAGCGCTGATACCATTGCCAAGTGCATTGGATGCCCCATCAAAGAACAGGGTCCATCGGGATCCTTGTTCAGGTCCGTCATATGGTCTGATTTCTTCATAGTTGTCTAATGTCATGATGTCTTCATCCGGGAATTCAAATTTCATGGATTGATAATCTTCTACAGCTTGATGAGCAAGATGATCAGCTAGCACACTGCCCTTTATAGCTTTCTGGGTAGTGTAATGTATGTCATATTCTGTTAGGATCATCTTCCATCTAGCTATCCTCCCAGACAGAGCAGGTTTTTTGAAGATGTATTTTATCGGATCCATCTTAGATATCAACAAAGTAGCATGAGTCAACATATACTGTCTTAACCGGAGAGTAGCCCATGCCAGAGCGCAGCAAGTTTTCTCGAGCAGTGAATATCTAGTTTCCCAGTCGGTAAACTTTTTTCTCAGGTAGTAAATAGCGTGCTCTTTTCGGCCAGACTCGTCATGCTGCCCCAATACACACCCCATTGAGTTTTCTAAAACGGTCAGATACATGATCAGTGGTCTTCCCTCGACTGGTGGCATCAAAACAGAAGGCTCTTGTAAGTACTCTTTGATCTTGTCAAAAGAAATCTCACATTCATCATTCCATCTGACTACTTGGTCTTTCTTCAATAGTTTGAAGATTGGTTCACAAGTAGCTGTTAGGTGAGAAGTGAATCTGGAAATATAGTTCAGGCGTCCCAAGAATCCTCTAACTTCCTTCTCAGTACGAGGATCAGGCATTTCTTGTATCGCTTTAACCTTGGCAGGATCAACCTCGATACCTTTGTTGCTGAAAACAAAACCTAGGAGTTTACCAGACCGGACTCCGAATGTGCACTTGTTTGGATTCAACCTGAGTTTGTATTCCTTCAATCTCTCAAACAACTTTTTCAAATGATCAAGGTGCTCCTCTTCAGTTTGTGATTGGGCTATCATGTCATTTACATAGACCTCTATCTCATGATGTATCATATCATGAAATAAGGCTACCATGGCGCGTTGATAGGTTGCCCCAGCATTCTTCAGTCCGAATGGCATCACTTTGTAGCAGAACGTCCCCCACTGTGTGATAAATGTAGTTTTCTCCATGTCCTCAGGTGCCATTTTGATTTGGTTATAACCTGAGAATCCGTCCATGAAGGAAAACACTTTGTGCTGGGATGTATTATCAACCAGGATATCGATGTGGGGAAGTGGAAAATCATCTTTAGGGCTGGCCCTATTTAAATCTCTATAATCCACACACATTTGTACTTTGCTGTCCTTTTTAGGCACGGGAACAATGTTAGCAACCCATTGAGGATAGGAAGTGACAGCCAAGAATCCAGCATTGAATTGTTTCATGACTTCCGCTTTGATCTTCTCTGACATGTCAGGTCTCATGCAGCGGACTTTTGTTTCACTAGTGGACAGTCTTCTCTTGTCGGCAGACGATGTACCACGATGTCTGTATCAAGTCCTGGAATGTCTTCGTATGACCAGGCAAAGATCTCAACATAATCATGCAATAGCTGAATTAGACGCTCCTTGACACTCGGCTCTAGATTGGCACCCAACTTGACTTCCTTTTTATCCTCCTTGGTACCCAAGTTGATTGTATCCAACGGTTCCTCATGAGGTTGAATAGCTCTTTCCTCTTGTTGTAGTAGTCTGGCCAATTACCCTAGTACTTCACAATCTTCCCCACCTTCGTATTCGGCTTGGTATATTAGATCTTCAGAGTCACTAAAGGCCATAGCAGTATCGTTACCCATGGGATCCGGAATGGAGGGGTACCTGCATTTGTGAGTGTGGGTGTGTGTAAGGGTATATCCATCTTTAAACAATAAAATGTAAAAGAAAGACAATGAGCACAAAAGGTTTGTATGTGAAAAAACGTCCATGATTCATTGAATGTCATATGAAGATGAAATAAAAACCCTTACAAATGGACCATTGTGCCTTGGGTAAGACACAAGGTTTTTAATGTGAGAATTTTTTGTGAATATTACAAGTCCAACAGAAATGTAAAAGATAAATTACTGAGAGATGAAAGTTATTGGGACAAAGTCTCTGGCTTCCCAATTGTGAAGTCCTCCATTGACAGTAGGAAATATCCAATTCTCCAGGCTGCCATCTTCTTCATTATCTTCCACTGGGTTGACCTCTCGATTGCTAATCTTCAGAAGTGGCCCTCCAGCACGGGCACGACACACATCCTTCTGAGCATTTGAATTAAACCCTAAGCCAAACTTGTCAGATTTATACGAAATGTCTGGAAGTTGTCCCCAGATGGTGCATCCACCCTCCTCTACTACTGCCTTGGCGTCCTTTAGAGATGACATCCGAAGCGAAGGTCTTGTGATCTTGGGGATCTGGGACACCGCCTTGGTTACTGCTACCTCTTGAGAGACTTCTTCGAAATGTTGAAAAGGAGTTTCAATGAACTCGCCATCCAACTCCACACACCGGAAAGAATTTAGGTGGCTAATCATGTACTCTTCCTCTTCGTGGACAGTGATAATCTTTCCATGGTCCGGATATTTCAGCATCTGGTGTAGTGTAGAGGTGACAACACCGGCATTATGGATCCAGGTTCGTCCTAACAGACAGGAGTAAGAGGGACGAATGTCCATTACATAGAAGGTTGAGTTGAAAGTCTGAGTTCCCACTTTTATGGGGATGTCCACCTCCCCGTGGACCATCCTCTTTGAGCCATCAAATGCTCTCACAACTATGCTACTGGGTTTCAATGTCAGCCCTTCGCAATCCAATCTGTCAAGATCTTTCTTCGGTAAAACGTTCAAAGATGAGCCCGTGTCCACCAAGACATGGGCCAGAGTCGTTCCTCTACACTCCACAGAGACATGTAATGCCTCGTTGTGCTTTCTCCCTTTTGGTGTCAAATCAGCATCAGAGAAGCCTAGGCTGTTATCAGCTGTCAAACTGGCCACACAATCTTGGAATTGGTCAGCAGACGTCTCTTGTGGCACATGGGCTGTCTTCGGGAACTTCACCAGAGCTTTCGCATGGGCCTCAGAACACAGTAGCAATGCTAGCATGGAGATCTTGGAGGGAGTTTTCCCCAACTGTTCAACCACGTCATAGTCACTCTTCTTTATTATCCTTAGGATCTCCTCCATTTCTTTCTTGGAGGTTTCGGGGATAGTCAGCGGCTGAGCCTTCGTCTGGACAGGCTCTTCTTGAATACTTTTTCCTCGAATTTAAGCAGTAGAAATGTTGGTGGGGATAACAGCAGGGGTTGTGTCGTCTTTTCTAGTAGGAGCACTTGCAGATATGATTATTGGTACAGAGGTAACCTTCGGAACAACCACGGGTCCAAAAATTGCCTTTAGAGGGGCAATCCCTCGAGAGAAGATTCTACCGCTACGGGTAATCTTACTAGTTCCGGCAATATTGATAATGTCAAAATCTTCTTCTTCGGAGCTCACTTCTTCGGTGGTCATCCCATCTTGTTTGATACCATGGTAGTACATTTCTCCACTGTAATTCTACGGTACTGTTTTGTCTGATTCGTACGAGACCGGCCCGGGCATTGTAATTATAAGAGGAGTAGTCTTTGAAACTGATGTAATCCTAACGGGTCTTTTGGGGACCCTGGAAGGATTGGTGGAGATGGTTATGATTGAAACGTCTTCAACAGGAGCAGGTGAAATAGGAGCATTTTCAAAGAGAATCTCTTGGTTGTCTATCAAACGTTGAATGCATGTCTTCAATAGAGGGCAAACAGCTGGTGAGGATAAGCAAAGATTCCAGTCTTCATTACAACCTGGGAATATACCAGCTTTCAACAAGTTTATCTTAACGATTGGGAGCGGAGTTAAGAGTTCATCCACTGTGGCAACAAACAAGTCTTCTTCAATAGCATTGGTGTTGTGACCATGCCTAGGAATAGGAGCGGAAATGACGTTGGTTTCTCGGGCGCATCAAACTCAATTTCTTTTGCATCTATAAGGTCTTGAATTTTTTTTCAAGGCCCAACAGTTGTTAGTGTCGTGACCCGGACTTTCGGAATGATATGCGCATCTGGCATTTGGGTGATAATGAGGGGACGCAGTGTTGGGATTCTTTGGAGCTTCTTTTAAAGTTTCCAGATTAGATTTCAGAAGATGTGGTAAAACCTGGGCTAGAGTCATATTAATTCTGGTGAATTACCGGACTGGCCTTTCCACCCTCGGTTGGTTATTTCTTGGTTGATTAGATGTAGGCTTTGGGATCATAACGGCCCCTACCATTGATCGGTGCTCAGCTCTCCCTTGGTTCCTTTGTGGATAAACAGTAGATACCTCCTTCTTCCCGGTGAAAGGCTTTCTCACAGCTTTAGAGGCAGATGAATCCTTCTGAATCTTTCCACTTTTTATGCCAGCTTCCACCCTCTCTTCGGTTAGTATTAACTCAGTAAACCCAGCAGATGAGCTTCCAATCAAATGGTTGAAGAAAGGGCCTGATAGAGTGCCTAAGAACATATCCACCAACTCCCTTTCAGACAGAGGGGGTTGCACTCTCCCAGCTAGATCTCTCCATTTCTGCGTGTATTCTTTGAAACCCTCATTTGAAACCATAGCCATACTCTAAAGTTGAGTACGGGTAAGCGCCAAATCTGTATTATATTGGTATTGTTTATAGAAAGTTGTGACAAGGTCTTCCTAGTTGTGGACGTTGGCCCTTTCTAATTGGTAAAACCAATCGAGTTGTGTTCTGGATAAACTATCTTGGAAAAAATGCACCCATAGGTCTTTATCAGCGGAGTGCGGCTGGATCTTTCTCACATATGATCGGAGGTACATCTTAGGACATGACACCCCATCATATTTTGCAGAAGTTCTGGCATCAAAGTCAGAACTTGGTCTCCCTCCGTGCTAGTCAGAATATCTGCAATTTGGTTATTTTTCCACAAAACAGAAGGCATGCCTAGGACAATTTCAGCAGGTGTCATAGCGTTTCAGAAGACAGAACCAAAAAGTCAGAGGCAAGTTCTGCACTGATTCACTTCCTACTTAAACATACAGAGGCGTGAAAGTCTCCAAACATGTACAGCAGCAGCAGCATGATATCTACATTGTGTTTCTTGAGCATGCAAATTTGATGATGTTTAAGCAGTGTGGTGAGAGTCAGCAGGTGCTTACCTTGCTGTTGGAAGAAAATATGTGAACTGGATTTAATCTTAACTCTGATAATATTCTGGACAGGTTCTTTGAATGGGTGGGTAGAGAGTATATATATGTGGTCAGAAACTGTATGGGCGTTTCTTAGTTAAGAAACAAATTGGGTACAAATGAAGTTTGGAGGCAGGAGATTCAAAGTTGTGTTTAAGGCTCTTGAAACACTAGGAATTTTGGCAGAGTTTCAAGGTGTTTTCTTGCTAAAATTTTCTGTTTCTTTTCTAGCAATTTTTTCTGAGGTTGGACCGCCCCTTTTTAATGGACAATGGTGCTCTATTTATAGGCAAAGCTTTGTGGGTTTTTTAAACGTTAAGTGGCACCAATACCATGCAATAGATGCTGACTTACTCTTGGAGAAAGTTAATAAAAAGTTGTGATGATTGATAGCTTTTAGCCTAGGTTGGGTTAGTAAGCGAGGATTAAGGAAAAGTGACACCCATGAGCGAAAAGTAGCGCATGAACCCATACCTAAATCTGCACAAGAGCGTTGTTATGCTGCACGTGGAGAGACCCTTTGGACAAATGCTCAAAATTGGTTGTGAGCATTAATGAGCATTAAATGGTGATGAGATTGGTCAAGACTAAGAAATCTTGTAATATGAGATTTGCATAATTATTTAAATCAGAGCCAGCAGTTCCTACTTCAGCATACAACACCCTTAAATTCTGATCTTAGTATCCTGCTGCCTCAGCAAATTCTGAGGGTTCTCCAGACTTTCCAGTATGTTCTTTTGATTTGTCTCTGAAAACTCTGTACTTAGATATTAAGCTTCAGTGTAACACCCAATCTTTTGACCCCCTTACCTTCTGATTCCAGCATGTTCTGAAGGAGCTTTCTGGCTTCGTTACCTTCTTTGCATTCCTCTAGCAAACTCTGACTGAGTTGGCGTAGCTGCTGAAGAGCCACATTCTGTCTGAATGTTATGTGTTAAACCACGTTTACAACTTCTGACTGAGTTGGCGTAGCTGCTGAAGAGCCACATTCTGACTGAATGTTATATGCTGAGCCAAGTTTGCAACTTCTGACTGCTCCTGCCTGGAGGTTGGTTCAGAAGTTCTGAAGTGTCATCATTTTTTTCTTAAATACTTTAGAAAAATTCTAAGTATTTAGAGTTTAACTTTTCCAAGGTAAAATTTGACTTTTGAGCTTCTTGACAAAACAAACTTCATATTCCAACATTTCTTGATGAAATATGATTTTTGTGTTTTGATTTTGATCCAAAAACCAAAGTTTGGCTTTTTAGCTTGCAAATGACCACTTTGCCCTTGTAAATGGCTTGCTTGGAAAGAAATGATAATTCAAGGCTTGGATTTGTTTAAGAGAAAACTTTGAGAATCCAGGATGATTTCTTGAAGGATGAGAGGGCAAATTTTAGGGTACAACACTGAGGCATAGGGGTAGCTTGTAAGGGTCCCCAAATTTGCTTTAGACAGTATTCAAAATTAATAAAAGTTATATTTCACATTCAATTAAGATCCTTGTCTTTGTCTTGCATTTATTTAATATATTTAAAAATGGAAATGCTTTTCTTCATATGCATTTTCCAAAATTCACATACTAAAACTGCACCAAAACATGATAAATATGCAGATCCATGCCTAAAATCACCGATAATGTTACAGTTATTATCCGATATAATTTTGATGCACCCATCAACCAAGTGAAAGAGGATGATGACAAAGTTCTTGAAATCTCCAAAGAATTGGCAAGGAAGATAGAGCAAAAAGTTGACAATATACAACCATACCAAGAATCTATTGATATCATCAACATTGGCACAGATGAGGATCCAAAAGAGATCAAGCTAGGGGAAGCATTAGAAGAAAGTGTCAAATAAAGACTGATCAAGTTGTTACATGAATATGTGGATATCTTTTCTTGGTCTTACCGAGACATACCAAGATTGGATACAGATATTGTGGTGTACAGACTACCTCTCAAGGAAGGTTGCTCTCTAATTAGACAGAAACTCAGAAGAACTTGTCCAGACATGTCTAGCAAGATTCGAGAAGAAGTCCTTAAACAATATGATGCAGAGTTCTTAGTAGTGGTAGATTATCCACCTTGGATAGCTAACATCATGCTAGTACCCAAAAAGTACACATGTGTGTAGATTATCGGGATCTGAACAAAGCAAGTCCCAAAGACGATTTCCCGTTACCTCACATAGATGCTTTGGTGGATAATATAGCTCAAGCTTCAGTGTTCTCATTCATGGATGGTTTCTCAGGTTATAATCAAATCAAAATGGCACCCAGAGATATGGAAAATACTACTTTCGTGACTCCTTGGGGCACTTTCTGTTACAAGGTAATGTCTTTCTGTCTGAAGAACACAGGGGCAACCTATCAACGAGCTATGGTCATACTATTTCATGATATGATCCATAAGGAAGTTAAGGTATACATAGATGATATTATTTCCAAATCTCATATAGAGGAGGATCACATCATACATTTATAAAAGTTATTCGAGCGTCTGCGAAAGTTCAAACTAAGGTTGAATCCGAACAAATGTACATTTGGTGTCAGGTCAGGAAAGTTATTGGGTTTTATCCTATGTCAGCATCATATTGAGGTATATCCCGACAAGGTGAAAGCCATACAAGAAATTTCATCTCCAAGGACAGAAAAAGAGGTTCGTGGTTTCTTATGATTATTGAATTACATTTCGAGGTTCATATTGCACCTAACTGCTACGTGCAAGTCTATATTCAAGTTACTTCGAAAGGATAAGACAGTGGTGTAAAAAGATGATTGTCAAAAATCCTTCGAGATAATAAAGAAATATTTACAAGAGCCATATATCTTAATGCCACCAGTTCCTGGAAGACAACTCATCATGTACTTAACAGTGCTTGAAGGGTCAATGGGATGTGTATTAGGACAACATGACGAAACAGGTAGAAAAAAGCTTGCAATTTACTACCTCAGTAAGAAATTCACCGACTGCGAAACCAGATACTCACTCCTCGAGAAAACTTGTTGTGCATTGGCTTGAGAAACTAAAAGATTGAGGCAGTATATGTTGACTCACACGACGTGGTTAATAGAAAGAATGGATCATCTGATGTATGTGTTCGAAAAACCAGCTCTTACAGGAATAATTGCTAGATGGTAGATGTTACTATCTGAGTACGACATCCAATACATTACTTAAAAGGCCATCAAGGGTAGTGTACTGGCTGACCAACTAGCTCATCATCCATTGCCATAATATCAACCAATGAAGTTCAACTTTCCAGACGAAGATGTCATGGTTATAGGTGACTACAAAATACCAGGGCCCGACGAAGGACCTGAACCAGGGGCACATTGGCCACTCATGTTTGACGGGGCTTCAAATGTACTAAGGCACCGTATTGGAGAAGTTTTGACTTCCCTAAAGAATTTTCACAAACCTTATACTACAAGGTTATGTTTTGAATGCACCAACAATATTGTAGAATACGAAGCTTGTATCTTGGGTCTGGAAGCTTCTATTGATCTAAGAATTAAATATCTCGAAGTATTTGGAGACTCAACATTAGTCAATTACCAAGTCAACAATGAATGAGACACTAAACATCCCAAATTGATTCCATATCGAGACCATGTTTTGAAGTTAGTTGTGGAATTCATCGAGATTACGTCCAATCATATTCCGCAAGAAGAAAATCAGATGGCAGATGCCTTGGCAACTTTATCATCCATGTTAAAAGTAACCTGGTCAAACCATGAACCGCGCATTACAATTGGACATTTTAAAGAACCAACACATTGCCTTTCCATTAAAGAAGGACCAAATAACAAGCCATGGTTCTATGACATCAAAAGGTATCTCGAGAAGCAAGAATAAAAAAAATGCACATGTGATTGATAAACGAACTCTGTGGAAGCTAGCTTCAAATTTCTTTCTGAACGGCAATGTGATATACAAAAGAAACTATGATATGGTATTACTCAGGTGTGTGGAGAAACATGAAGCAAATACACTTATGAGAGAAATTCATAAAGGCACTTTCGGAACGCATACAAATGGACATGTTATGTCTAGAAAGATCTTGCGAGCAGGTTATTATTGGTTGACGATGGAAGTTGATTGCTACCATTACACAAAGACATGTCACAAATGCCAAATCTACGTCGAAAAATGTATGTGCCACTGACTCCTTTGAATGTCCTAAGTTCTCCTTGGCCATTTACAATGCAGGGGATTGATATGATAGGAATGATCGAGCCGGAAGTCTCTAACGGACACCGGTTCATACTAGTTGCCATCGATTACTTCACCAAGTGGGTGGAAGCTACGTCCTACGCAAATGTGACAAGATAAGTGGTTACTCTGTTCATCAAGAAAAATATTATATGCAGATATAGGGATCCTAGAAAAATCATTACATACAATGGGTCCAATTTGAACAACAAAATGATGAAGGAGTTATGTAATGACTTCAAGATCGAGCATCATAATTCCTCACCATATCAACCTAAGATGAACGGGGCCGTTGAAGGTTCCAATAAGAACATAAAGAAAATCATTCAGAAAATGGTGAAGACATACAAAGATTGGCATGAAATTCTTCCTTCCGCACTTCATTTCTATCGTACTTCCATACGTACATCAATAGGTGCAACTCCCTTCTCTCTCGTATATGGCATGAAGAAAGTACTCCCTGATGAAGTAGAGATTCCATCACTTCGAGTTATAATGGAAATAAAGCTTGAAGAAGTGGAGTGGGTTCAGACACGACTTGATCAGCTTAACCTCATTGAAGAAAAACGCTTGACAGCTTTGTGCCACAGTCAGTTGTACCAGAAGCGAATAAAGGAAGTATTCGACAAGAAGGTTCGTCCTCGAGTATTCAAAGAAGGAGATTTGGTACTCAAGAAGATTCTACTACCTCGCCTTGATTTACGTGGTAAATGGACACCTAACTAAAAAGGCTCATACGTGGTAAAAACAACATTCTCGGGTGGTGGTCTTATCCTCACAACAATGGATGGGAAAGAATTGCCACATCCGAAAAATTCAAATGCAGTCAAAAAATACTATGTATAAAAATCTTGCTAAGTTCGAACCCTAAACGGGAAAATTAGGCAAAAAGGAGCGTCCCGGTGGATTGAGAACCCTAAAGGGAGATCCAGGCAAAAATTAGGGACATACACAAAAAAAATTATCCTGGTGGGTTGAAAACCCGAAAGGGCAATCCAGGAAAAGTTAGAGATCTTACTCAGAAATAAAGAACAAAAAGACTGTAATCTAAGAACCACGAGTACGACCACAAAGGAGAGGGATTGATCCAGATCATTTGACTTAGAAGCAAAGGAGATTGGAGCTATCAAAAGGACATTGGAGAAACAGCAGTAGCAATTATCATTTTCATGCCATTTTCAGTTTTAAAACTTTCTGCAATTATCTCTTTTAGGGAATTGCATCTTGTACTATCGCCTATTCAGAGGAATATTTATCAATAAAACATTTACTTTTCAATCATTCAATTGTGTTTTTCCATTTTCGGACTTGTTTGCAAATACTACAATTATTTCTTGTGAATACTACGTTGAAACCATTTTGGAGATTTGACAAATAAAAACATTTAATATGGCATCAAAAAGCAATTTGGTTAGAAAAACATCCAAAGAAAATCCACGTCTACGTCTACGTCTACGCCTGCGCCTGCATAAAAATATCAAAATCCTACTGACACCATTCAAATTAATTTAAAATACTGCGGCGATGCAACATATAACATTGGAGAGTTGGTAACACAAAACCAACGGTTTAAAAGGGGAGAACATAAAAAAATTTCACAACCAACATTTGGGGCATATACAAACATTACATTTGTGGCATATACAAACATTACATTTAGGGCATATACAAATACTTGGTGCATATACATTTGGGGCATATAGAAGAAAATTCCGCGCATATACACTTTGGGTTCCATATCAGCTTAGGGCATTATGCATGGCATTTCCATAACACATCTTTGGTTAAGACTATGAACTTTCTTGGGGATCATCTTTGGATCATTTGGTCCATAAAACAAACAAATACCTTGGTTGAGAATAGACACAATCGGTAAGACTATGATCTTATCTTTGGTCTAGTTATCTAAGATTCGATTACCAAAACACTTTTCAAGTATGTATCCTCTAGGTGGTGGTAGATATGAGAATTTTTAGGATTACCATATTTATCCTCTAGGTCATGATAAGTACGTAAGACTACCCCTATGTCGTTTATCCTCTAGGTTGTGATAAAGGCACCAACTTTTCAATTATCTATCCTCTAGGTTGTGATAGGTAAGGGAATGCTCAAGGTTATATTATTCATCCTCTAGGTCGTGATGAATATGTAAGCCTATCCCCGTGTCATTTATCCTCTAAGTTATGATAAATGCACTGGTTCATCCTCATATTGTTTACTCTCTAGGTTGTAGTAAATATGCGAAAAATGTGATATAATTCATTGTGTTAGTCTCCATGCGGCAATGTATTATCAAGCTCTGTTTTATTCATTCCCTAGGCTGTGATGAATAGACAAAATCTACGTTAAGCTTACTATGTTAGTCTCGAAGCGTTAGTAAGTCAACTTTCAAACTTGTATTATTTACCTCCTAGGTTATGGTAAATATGTAGAAAATCTATGATCTCCTTTAGATATCGAAGAGTTACCTGCATCGTCGTATCTAAGTCAAATCAAAACTTTATGTTCAAACTTTGGTAAGATGATATATCATTAAATTTACCTATTTTTTCTCAATACTCTTGGGAACGTTATACAACATGTCCTTATAATCTTTTGGACAAATTTTGGAGTCTTCCATTATTTAATAAACCTCTGATTCGAATGTGCGAGACCTGCATATTCTCGCACTTATCAATTGAAGACTAATTAAATATGGACAAATGCCATACCCCAAATTTTCCCCTCTAAATAATTGTTTCATCTTTTATTAGTCATTTAGGATTGTGGGCATTATTATTAATAGTTTTTCTAAGAAGGGTCTAAATTCTAAAGAAGGGGTGCATCGCTTGGGGACTTTTAGGACCATTTAAGTTATGGGGCTTATTTAATAAAATAAAGGGGGTGTTTTGCTTCAATGGACCATCAAAATTTGATGGCCCATTAAGGTCTGGTTAAAATAGCAATGGGGTGCGTTTTTAAATTCATTTGGCCCGTTAAGTTTCCCTTGCAATTAGAAAGGGAGTGTATTTCTTAGTAAGAATCAAGCATGTTAAGGTTTTTTTAATAAAAGAGAGGGGTGCATGTTTTTTGTTTGAATTTCCGACCCACTAAGAGATTTTAGAGCCCATC
This sequence comes from Vicia faba, assembly GCA_948472305.1. Classification (NCBI taxonomy): domain Eukaryota; kingdom Viridiplantae; phylum Streptophyta; class Magnoliopsida; order Fabales; family Fabaceae; genus Vicia; species Vicia faba. The sequence goes on from OX451741.1 coordinate 93,492,382, forward strand.
TTAATTATTGACTAAATCAACAGTCTTTTTAGTAATGTTATTTCTTTTATTATTATTTTTATTTACTAATTAATATTATTAGTGAACATTTATTATTAATCTTATTATTTTTAATATTTCTTATTTTTATTCTGATTATTATTGACCAAGTCAACTAAAGGGTTTTGAAACCCTAAATCTGCAGTGGCGCCCAAGGCCATTTCCAATGCCAATTAACCCTAAGAGTGCAAGTCCAGAGTTTGTTTTGAATCAAATTGAAACTAAAATAGATGGAAAATCAGATCTTTTATTGATTTTGAATTTGTATACAAGTTATTGTATCTGGTTTTAAATACAGAGTCGTCAACCTTAATTTTTATCCTAAGGAAGGGAATATAAAGGTTAACCCTAAATAAGTTAGACATTCTAAGTTTTTTCGGATTCGGTATTAGACGAAGAGAAGGTGTTAGCCACCCTCATCTACCTTGCTCACAAGGATACTAGGGGTTAGAAGAGCAATCTTTAAGAAATAGGGTTTTAGTTTTTTTTAGGGGAACTAGGGTTTTAATTTTTTATTAGGGGAACTCACCATGATTTTAATCGTATACCTATGTATCCTCTTATGAGGAATCAGAGTCTCAATTCGCAGTTCGCGGTTTGGTTGGTGGTTTTTATAAGATTGCATTGAACCGATTTCAAATTTAACCTTGAACCTTGTCTGGGTTTTGTAAAAGAGTGATTGTAGACGCAATTCACAGTTAATTTTAAAAGTGATTCACCTTAATCCTTTTTCAAAAATATATTGTAGTTTGATTATGTTAGTGAAAAATGGTTTTTGATTGGTTAACTATATTAAGACGTAAAGCGAGGGAGGTCTGATATAATCCCCTCGTCACGTGGCCAGATATTGACAACGTGTCGCTCGGGAAAGTAGTCATTTATGAGTTGCGTGGATTTTAATGTTTGATTTTGAATACTAAAACCAGTAAACAATGTGACGACCGATTTAACTATTCAAAGATGGACATCCTTTTATTTATAGAATGTTTGAATTAATTTTGATTAAAAATGATGTGAAAATCTAATACAATTTTTTTTTAATTCTTAATATTCTTTGGAAACTAAAATTAAATAAGAGCAAGCCACCTAATCTTAGACTCAAATTAATTAATTAAAATAAATTAATCTAATTATCTAAATTAACCTAATTAAAATTAACAATAAAATTAATTTAAAAAAACTAGGATATTAAAATGGGGTTGTAGTTTAGAGAATCACTAGAAACATAAGCCCAACTAATCTTAAGACCCAAAGAATCAAAATCCTAACTTAGTTAACATAACAATAACATTTAAAAATAAAAACAGAAAAATACCTGAGATATGCTATGGGGCGGTGGATTCCCATTCCCGTCCAGTCTTCTCTAAATTCAAATAAAAAAGAAGAAACTAACAAGCCAAGGACACATGGCACAATTTTTCTTTTATATAAAAAAACAAATATAATACATTAAGATTGCAGTAATAGTAAGACACAAATCAAACCCATTTCTATTTCTCTTTCTCTTTCAACACTCTTGTTCTTTCTCTCTCAGTCTTACTTTTACATTTGTTGTTACAAGGAAAACGTTTATATTTTCCTCCTATTCACCATTTGCCTCTTCTTCACATCAATTTCCCCATTCTCCAAAATCAACAATAAACATTAAGATCAAAACAACATTGAAAAAAATAGGTGGAGGAACTAACCTGATTTCATGGCTGATTCTTCAGCGATGTAAACGGAAGGTGTTAGGAATATGATCCTTGATTTAGTAGGACAAGGGAATCCTCCTTAGAATTTAGAGATAGAAGAGATTTATAATTTGTTCTGATCCCTATTCAAGTAAAAGGAATACAATATATATAGATCTTAGTTTGAGATCTAATTCTGTTACGATAGCAATTAGAATCTAGTACAGCTCATAATAAAATCTAGTACAGCTAATCATTATATTTTTGCATAACAACTTTTAGAAGCTTCTTTATTCTTTGTCATCTTGTGCAGGTGGTAGTCTTAACTCTTTAGTCATCAAATTTCTTGGACCTTTTGATTGTTCTTTTGGGTCTGTTTGCATTTGTTGTTATTAATGGATCTTTTATAATGCTGTTGGGTTTTGGTTCTGCAGTTGGGCTAACAACCCCTGGTGCATGAAAAGACACCTTGTCCTCAAGGTGATAGTTAGAACAGAGAGTATCCCAAGATTCCTAACTAGTTTCTTCTGGTGGTAAACCTGACCACTGAACCAGGGCCATTTTTGTGGGGGGATTAGTAGATGTATCAAGTTTGGTGTCAAGTATTGTCAAGGGTGTAATGATAGGGTGGTGATAAATGGAAAGTGGTGGAATAGTAGTGATTGAAGGAATGGGGCCGTGGTGTAATTTGAGGAGTGAACAGTGGAAAACAGGGTGAATTTTGGAATGGGCTGGTAGATCAAGTTTGTAAGTAACCTTTCCAATTTGTTGAAGTATCTTGAAGGGACCATAGAATCTGTTTGACAGTTTGGAGTAAGATGCTGGAGTTGCAGTTTTCTGTCGATATGGACGAAGACGAACATAAACATATGATCCTTCTTCGAATGTGATGTCTCTGCGGTGTTTGTCAGCATGCTGTTTCATGGCAATTTGAGATTTGAGGATTGCTGCTTTTAATTTTGTGATTAGTTGTTGGCGGAAACTTAGTAAGGAATCTACAGCTTCAAGTGAGGATTGGCCTTGTATGTATTGAGGTATGGAGGGTGGTTCTTTGCCATAAGTAATCTGATATGGTGTGAGACCTGTGGTAGAGTGGACAGAAGTATTATGGGACCATTCAGCCAAGGAAAGGTAATTGGACCATTGAGATAGTTTATGGTGAACAAAGGAACGCAAATATTGTTCTAGCACTCGGTTAAAAACCTCTGTTTGACCGTCTGTTTCAGGGAGATAGGAGGTACTCATGCGCAACTTGGTGCCACAAAGAGATAAGAGTTCGCGCCAAAATTTGCTAATAAACAGGGGGTCCCGGTCAGAAACTAGGCTCCGAGGCATGCCATGTAATTTGCATACAATTTCAAAGAACACAAGGGCCACCTTATGGGCTGTAAAATTAGGAAGCAGTGCAGCCATATGTACACCTTTAGAGAGGCGGTCAACGACTACTAGTATTGCTGTGTGACCCTTTGATATTGGTAATCCGGTGATGAAGTCAAGGGATAGATCTTCCCAAATGGCTTGAGGGATGGGGAGGGGTTGTAAGAGTCCTGAGGGTTTTTTTGTTTCATATTTGACTTGTTGGTACGTGGTACAGTTTTTGACAAATTGCTATACCTGGTTTCTCATGCCTTCCCACCAAAAATTTGCTTTCAATCGTGCCAATGTTTTGGCAAAGCCCACGTGACCAGCTGTAGGGGAACAATGGAATTCCTCTAAGAGTGTGTTACAAAAGGGAAGGGAGTGGTCTAGCCAAATGCGGTTATTAAAGAGAATAAGGCCTTGGTGTATTTTATAGTTCGGAAATTGGGAGGGTGTTTGTGAGATTTGATTGTATAGAGAGGTGAATTGGGTGCTAGCAGCCAATGCTAGTTTGAGTTGCTCTAAAAACAAAAAATTAGGCATAGAGAGAGAGAGAGATGCGTACCTGAGGTTGTGTCTGGAATGCGAGAAAGGGCGTCTGCCACAGTGTTAGATTTCCCTGTCTTGTACTGAATCGTGTAATCATATCCCATGAGTTTGGCTAAATACATTTGTTGCTCAGGGGTTTGGATGGTTTGTGTGAGGAGTTCTTTGAGGCTTTGGTGATCTGTGTAAATTGTGAATTGATGACCCAGAAGGTATTGACGCCATTTTTTACGGCAGTGGTGATAGCATGTAGTTCTCGGACATAGGTGGAAGCCTTTTGAAGTTTGGGACAAAAAGGTTTGCTGAAGTAAGCAATGGGATGTGACTTTTGCATCAAGACTGCCCCCATGGCAAGGCCTGAAGCATCAGTTTCGAGGCAAAATGGTTGTGTGAAGTCGGGGAGGGCTAAAGTGGGAGCAGAGGTTGTGGCAAGTTTGAGGGCATTAAATGCGATACTAGCTTCAGGGTTCCATTGGAAGGCGTCTTTTCGAAGTAAAGAAGTGAGGGGTGAGGCGATGGAGGCATACCCTTGGATAAATTTGCGATAGAACCCGGTGAGTCCCAAGAATCCGCGTAATGCAGTGATGTGTTTGGGGAGAGGCCAGTCAAGTATGGCTTGGATTTTGGATGGTTCTGGTTTAACACCTTCAAGTGAGACAATGTGTCCTAGATAGTTCAAGCTACGTTGTGCCAATACACATTTGGATTCTTTCAGGAAGTATTCACCTTGCAATAGAGTGATGAAAACGCGTTCAAGGTGTTGGATATGCTCTTCAAGTGTTTTGCTATAGACGAGAATGTCGTCAAAAAACACAGTGACAAATTTACGCAAGAATGGTTGTAGTAATGTGTTCATTGCAGCTTGGAAGGTGGAAGGTGCGTTGCAAAGGCCAAATGGCATAACGCGGAATTCATAGTGTCCTTGGTGGGTTCTGAAGGCTGTTTTTGGAATGTCAGTTGGGTTTTGTCGGAGGTCGAGTTTAGAAAACCAGGATGCATTACCTAATTCATCAAGCAATTCTTCAATAGTTGGCATTGGGAAACGGTCACGTACTGTGATGGCATTAAGAGCTCTATAATCGACGCAGAAGCGCCAACCTCCATCTTTCTTTTTGACAAGGAGTACAGGAGATGAGAAAGGGCTTTGACTTGGTTGTATGAATTTTGTATCAAGCATGGTTTGTATTTGGTTTTCAATTTCATTCTTTTGGAAATAGGGGTAACGGTAAGGGCGGGTGTTGATGGGGTTAGAGTTGGGTACGAGATTAATATGGTGATCAATGTTTCGTTGGGGAGGAAATTTTGGTGTTGTGTTGAAGAGGTTTGAGAAACGGAGAAGTAGGGAATGGATTTTAGGGATAGGGTGTGAAGGAGTAGGGTCTGATTTTGGTTCAGGATTTGTGGGTAACAATTGAAGGTGAAATAGTTCAGCGGTGGAGTGGGTTTGGATTAATCTCTTAACTTGTTGGGCCGAGGCTTGAGTAATTTGGGCCTTTTTGTTAGCCGTGAGGGTGATGTTTTTGTTTTGGTTGGTGAAGGATAGGTTGAGGTTTGTGTAGTCCATGAGAACAGGCCCAATAGTTTGTAACCAAGGGGCACCCAAAACAACATCAGCGCCATAGAGAGGAAGCATGTAGAAATCAACCGAGAATTGTTCAGATTGTAGAGAAATGGGAATACCGGCGCAAAAACGATTGCAATCAAGGGTATCGCCATTGCCGACCATGACTTTGAGTGTAGTGGTAGGGACTGAAGGGAGCTCAAGGAATTTGGCGATGCGATCTTGTATGAAGTTGTGTGTGCTACCGCCGTCGATTAGTACGGTGACTGGGTGGTTGGAGATGCGACCATTGAGGCGGATTGTGGAGGCGGTGGTACAGCCAGAAAGGGCATGCAAGCTGATCTGAGCTTCAGTAGTGTAATCAATCGCAGTGGTGGAGGTATCTGAATCCTCAAATTGATGGTGGTTGTTAAGAAAATCCGGAATGGAATCCGGTGGTTCCTCTGTGATGAGGAGGAAGAAGCGTCCTTTGCATTTGTGTTGAGGGGTGAATGTTTCATCGCAGTTGTAGCAGAGACCCTTTTCCCGGCGTGAAGCCATTTCTTCTGGAGATAATTTTCGATAATTGAGTCGGTTGGGTTTGGGGGTGGGTAAGAGGGGTGGAAGATTGGAGGTTGGTGTTGTTGTTGTGGGTTGTGGTGAAGAAGATGAAGCCGAGGTAAGTGATTTGGGTTTGAAAAAACGGCGTCGTTCTTCTATCTTATCTTCTTGTAATTTGGCAAGGGTTGTGGCTTGGGTTAAGGTGTAAGGGCGGAGGGCTTGGACTTCCCTGCGAATCTCAGGTGAGAGTCCAGAGATGAAACAACTGAGAAGGAATTGTTGTGGTAGGCCAACGATGCGATTGGCGAGTTTTTCGAATTCGGTGAGGTATTGATTTACGGAGGATTTTTGTGTGAGCTTAAAAAGTGAGCTTGAAGGGTCGTCGTAATAGGAAGGTGCGAAACGCGTTTCGAGTGCTTGAAGGAAGCCGGTCCAGGTGGTGATTTGGTTGTTTCGAAACATCCATTGATACCAACTCAAAGCTGGTCCATCTATATAAAATGAAGCTACTGTGAGTCTTTCCTCTTCTGGTGTTCGATGATAATCGAAGAAATGAGAAATTTTAAAGATCCAGCCTGGAGCATCAATTCCGTTAAATTTCGGCACGTCAAGTTTCATGCGAGGCATAGGGTAGGTGAGGTTCGTGTTGGTTGGTGTTGGTGTGGGTGGTGGTGGGTTAGCGGTGGTGAGGACGGCGATTTGTTCAGCTATTACGTCGATTTTGGATGAAAGATCATTCAATCTCTCTGCGTTTGTGGGTCTGGCAGCCATGGGAGGTGAGCAACAAAGATGAAAGCACCAAATTGTTAGGAATATGATCCTTGATTTAGTAGGACAAGGGAATCCTCCTTAGAATTTAGAGAGAGAAGAGATTTATAATTTATTCTGATCCCTATTCAAGTAAAAGGAATACAATATATATAGATTTTAGTTTGAGATCTAATTCTGTTACGATAGCAATTAGAATCTAGTACAACTCATAATAAAATCTAGTACACCTAATCATTATATTTTTGCATAACAACTTTTAGAAGCTTCTTTATTCTTTGTCATCTTGTGCAGGTGGTAGTCTTAACTCTTTAGTCATCAAATTTCTTGGGCCTTTTGATTGTTCTTTTGGGTCTGTTTGCATCTGTTGTTATTAATGGATCTTTTATAATGCTGTTGGGTTTTGGTTCTACAGTTGGGCTAACAGAAGGCTTTGTAGGTGGTTATGCTGACCAGTAATGGTGATGGTCTGGTAGAGATTTACGAAGCGGTGACAGAGAGGGAGTTCGCGGTATGGCGGGTTGTAGTGAATCGCGGTGGAGACGCGATTGAAGAGTGGCAGATCGGTCAAAGCTTGTTTGTGTTGTTGTGGTCATAAGTGATCGGTTGACGGTGTTGAAGGCGGGCACATATCTGGGCTTCTGAGGCGTTGATGCTGTCGAGGTACTGGATCGCGGCAGTGGTCGGGGCAGATCGGGAAGGACACGCAACTGAGTTCGCCGGAGATGGCTAAGCTCTAAATCATGACTTCAGTTCCTTCTTCTTCTGCTTTTCTTTCTTTACAAACTATTTCAGATTTGTTTCACATGTAAATATGATTGTGTTTAGCGATGATGCTGCTTCGAGATGCTTCCCGATAAGGATGAAGGACTCATGAAGAGGGATTCACGTGGAAACTGTCTGCAATTCATGTTATATAGCTGCATAAAAGAAACAAACAAGTATTACAGTAGTTGTTTAATATTTCAAATCATGGTCTTGATATTATGTGCGCTTTTGATGGTGTTGCTGTTTGAGTAAAGTTTGCAGGTTGTGAGGTCAAAGGCTTATATTTGATATCGTGATGTTATTGTTGAGTCGTGGTTGTACGCGAGTATCACGGGCAGTTTGGAAGAAGGGTTGTGTTGATCTTCTCGTGGATACAAGATGGAAGTGAGGTAGGTTCGTGAGCGAATACAGGAGGTAGGTCGGAGAAGAAGGGTAGTAGCGCGGAGACGAGTGAATGGGACGAACGGCGTGGAACAGAGGAAGTGGAAAGAAGGTTGGAGATGAAGTTTGAAGTACATGTGACGGGTAGCTAGCAGAGGTGTTTGTGCGTGTCACGACTGTTTGCGGATCGTGTGGGTTTGTTTCAGATAGAAGGGTTTTTCGAAGGTGATGAGTGGTGATGGGTTGATGAACAATGAGTAAAAAAATTGTTGATCAAAGGTTTGTGTACCGTGAGAGAATGGATTGGTGGTTCTTTGGGTTTTTTTTGTTGAAAAGTCAAAGATGTGCAAATAAGGGTTTTTTCTGTGTAGCACTGTATGAATGGTTTTTAGAACATGAGGATAATGTTACTGCAAAAGAAAATCTATGAAATAAATGATACATAAAAAATGGGTATTTTGGTGTAATGTTATAAAAGTGAAAAATATTTATTATAAAAGTCAATTGAGAGAGAAAATTGTTAATATGAAATTTATGTTGTGTAAGTACTGTGAATATGTGAATTCGTGAGTGTGAGCAAATAAGGTATGTACGGAATATGAGAATAGTATTAGAAAAATATATAATGTCGAACTGTTAGTGAATGAAATTGAACGATTACAGTGTGAAGACGGTATGTGTACGTGAATGAATTGGCCTCTCAAAAATGGTTAGTATCATAATATAATTCAAAAAAGCACAACGATCAGTTTTTATCATCTGATTAAAATAATAAATAAATTGAAAAATAAAGTTGAAAATAAAAAGGTGGCCTCATATTTAATCATTGGACAAAAGAAATTATTGATGTTGATCGAAAAAGCAAAAAGATTTTTGTGAAAAATTGTGAGAAATTCTGGATAAAAAACTAGGACAAACTAAGGTCCTATTTATAGACTTGAAATAGGTTAAAAAAAGTTAGGGAGTAAGTTGTCCAAAAACCTAATGAGAAGTCCAAAGTCCGATTTTCAAAATAGAAAAGAAAATTAGTGAAAAAAAGAAAATAAAAAAAAAATGTTAAAAGTGCTCCATAAGATATTTGAACTCGACCTTATGTTTGGAAGCTTCATTTTTTTACCAATTGTGTTATGTTACTCATTTGTAAATAAACTCAATTGAAAGTATACGAAAGATGTGCAAATATTTGTTATTTTTAAAAATACAAATAATTTAAAATAAATTATTATATTTTAACTGGACTTGAGAACGAATATTTTATAGAACCCCAAAATACTAATGTAAATCAAAATATTTTTATAAAAATCCAAGTTTAAAATTAATTTCGACCGTAGTTATAAAGGGCGGACAAATTTGGAGTATGACATAAGTTACTGTCCAAAATACATTACAAAATGGAATCTTTCATAAAATAGAATCTCAATCAAATCTTTAATGTTAACAAATCAAATCCTTGATTTCTAATTACAACCTTAATTTACAATCAATCTAAAAAGTAACAGTAATCAAACAAAATTTCCTAATCTGTCTAATTTCTAAACTATATAAATAACCCTAAAACTATTTGAAAAGGACAAGAAATCTGAAGAAACAAAAATTGAAGGAGAGAAAGTTATTACAGAAGAGAAGCAGAATCCACGAGCCAGCCTTCATCCTTGAGACATGGGTTTCAATTTCTGAAGTCGTAGATCTGTGTTTCAAATCCACTGTCGTGCCTCCATCATCCTTATCACTTTCATCATCCTCCCCACTTGCAATTAGAGAAGAAGAAAGAGGATTTGACAGGGGAGAAGAAAACATAAAAGAATTAATACGACAAGATTCACTACAGAAAGGTGAACCTAACACTTAGCTTGGTTTAAAATTACAGTTGTTGATTGATTGTTGTTTTGTGGATTGTGATTGGAATAAGGGTTTTCTGGGCTTTGTTTTAGGGTTAGGGTTCTTAGGTTTTGGGGTTAGGGTTCATCAGGGTCAGGGTTCATAAGGGTTAGGGTTCTATCGTTTGGGGTTTTCTAGGTTTTGGTTTGATTGGGGTTCTTCATGAACCCTTAGGGTTCTTATGGTTCTAAGGTTGGATTGAAGATCTTCAATGTTTCTAGGTTACCCCACGGAGGAGCAGATGAACACATGAAGATCCCGGTTGAACTTCAACCGGAGATCTGTGGAGACAGGGTGCCCTACGGTGGCTAAAGGTTGGTGCCAGTGACATAAGCGATTTCCGGCCGACGGAGAGATTTCTGATCTCCTAGAGAGAAGGCAGAGCTTCTCTCTCTAAAAGTATAACATGTTTTGTTATTTTGGTGTAGAGAGAGGGAAAGAAAAGAAAAACGGGCCATCAACCCAAGAATTTGTTTATATAACACCCGTTATTCCCATGCGTTATTCATATCATGCACCCTAGCTCCCAAACCCTTTGATCATCATCAGATGTTCCTCAAGCGCGCTTCCACCATAATGTCCAACACCCTCCCACATTTTGTCCAACTGATCAAACATCTATTTTGGGCCTAGCCCATTACTGAACGCACCCTCAAATTACTTCGCCAACAAAAATTGTACCCCTTTGTGCTATTGGGCCCAGTTCAACATCTGAACTTGGGCCCTTGCTATTCATACCCGCAGCCATTACTACCCAGTCTGACTTTGCACCCCCCTGCGTTTAATATTTAAAATTTATTTTTTAACTTTATTTACTTATTCTTTTTATTCATTTATTTTTATCTTATTAATATTTATTTATAAATTCTAAATTTATTATTTTATTAATTTAAATTCTTCTTTTTTTTTTAAATATTAACTCATTCAAATATCTTTTTTTAATTGCATTAAAATTATTTTTCCTCGTGCATTAAAAAGATTTTTCTCACATACTAATATATTTAAAAAATATCTAACCAATCAAATTACTAACAAATTTCACTAAATAAATCCAAGATATTATTTTCAAAAAGGATTATGGAGATAATTCTCATTAACTCCGAACTTTGTCTAACAACTCTGCAATTTTCAAAATCGGACCTGGTTCAAGGATTAACTCAAGATATTTCCGTAACCCTAAAAAACACCAACCAACTGCGAACTACAAATTGGGACTCTAATTCCTCATAAGAGGATACGTAGGCATACGACCTAAAAATCGTGGCGAGTTCCCCTAATAAAAATTAAAACCCTATTTTCTGAATTATAAATCTAAACCCTAGTATCCTTGTGAACAAGGTAGATGAAGGGTGTCTAACACCTTTCCTTCGTCTAAAAACGAGTCAACAACCTAGAATCTCTGACTAAATTAGGTTTATCTGTTATATTCTCTTTCCTAAGATAAAAATTAATGGTGGCGACTCTCATTTTAAAACCGATTACGACACAAGACACAATAATGCTCATAACTCAGACCACAAGACACAACTAATAGGATGTTACAATATCCTCTAGGACATCCTGCAGAAGTTATAGCAGAAGTAGCAGCAATGGCAAAACCAAGACAGACAGACAAACACAGACAACCCTAAAGTGTTGCATAAAGCAAACAACACATGACTAGACTCAATAACACCCTTTCTCCCCCTTTTTAGCCAAAAATTGACAAAAGCAGAGTGAAAAGAAACTGACATGCTAAGAATCAATAGAAGCAAGAATTAATTCAAGACAAACAAGGAAAAACTCAAAGGAAACAGACTCAATAACAAACAGACCAAAGACAGAAACAAGACAGACTATATGCTTGATACAAGACCAATTTCACCAAAACTGACTCAAAAGAAAGGAAGAAAGGAAAATTAAACTCACCCAAAGAGAATCAAGCTAAGGGTAAAAACACAAAAAAAAGTAAGTTTCTTCAAAGAGACCAAAACAAACGGGATGAAAGAAAGAAACAATTGAGAACAAGACTCTACAAGAATGACTCAATGATATAAAAAAACAAACACACCTTTTTTTATAACATATAACATATAAAAACTATCCAACACACCCTACTGAGTCAATGAAATTGACTCAATCATGATCTGCCTCTGAGTCTGAATCATGTACATGCACATAGTTCGTCTTGAGGGGCATCACTTGATTAAGTGTTTCCCTGTCCTTGATGTTCCAATAGATGTTACAACATCTGTTACAGTGTTGAACACCACTTTCTTTGAACCAGAACCCATTTTCTTCTTGTTTTTCAGTAGAAGAGTTTTCTTTCACATCAATAATGTTGAAACTCAACTTGTGAAGATGGTGAGGTTATAAGGTATTTAAATACAAGGAAATTTGCTTATGTTGTAACAAAACCTTGCTTATAACAACACTTCAATCAATGAGAGCATTTTTGGAAGGCGATAAGATCACCTTTAGTAATAGTGAACCACTCACCATAGAAGAGATACACAGTTTTCTTCAGCTTTCTCTCTTTCCAAGATTTGACTCATTCAAAAATGTTACAACATTTGAAATGACATTTATCATGCCATTAAAAATGATTCTTCTGATATTGCATACTCCACTAGGTAAAAAAATATAGTTGGCAGACCTTCCAAACAGTTAATCCAATAATTCTTCAGTAGTGCAATTCCAAAATTACCCCTCATATTTTCAATGTAACTTGCACCTCAAGTTATGATGAAAATACTTCTAGATCTTCTTAACCATACGAAGTTTAGTAGTGTCAATATAAGCCTGTAGCAAGACCCCTGACACACTGATGACATAACCAATGACTTCGTTCTGCAAGTAGAATAAAATCTTTGTACCTTGATTGTAGTAGTATGTCACACTATAATGTCAATACGTTCTTTTTGACATTGCACTCTTTTAGTAACCGACCCAATTGAGATTGATCTTTCTCCAGCAATGTACCTAACCTTACAGATATACTAGGATTCAATTAATTCTAATCCAAGTGACCAGAATATCCTCCAATAATATCATCTTTAGACTTGGCTCAAAAGCTTTTACTCCAGGATTCTTCAACATCACATGTTTCATCTCTGAAATAGATGATGATCACAAACTAAAATAATTCCAAATAATAAACTCCTTCTAAAACACTTTTTTTTCTTCAGAGCCTTCTTATTTAGTTCATCCTAGTCTTTTAGAATTTTCCACTATCTTTAGAGTAACAAACTGTTGAAATGATGTTCCAACATCTGGTTAATCATCAGTTCCTTTCTCAATGAACACGTCACTGACTTTGGACCTGAAGTTACTTATTACTAAAATTACTTCTCCCAATAAAGTAACTCGAAACATACATTTCTCTCATTCAAGGAGTAGATAAGACCTTTTGAAGACTTCACAGATAATAGATTCACTTTGTAATACGATGGGAGAACTGACTTTTTTGGTTTTATCCAAAATGTGTGGATAACTATAGTCGCCACCCGACTTTTCTTTTAACCAATATTTAGGAAAGGGTGAAAAGAAGAGGAAAGACCTTGATAGATTTTGAGTTCGGGGGGTAAGTTATGAAAAGAGAAGATATTAGCACCCTTTTCATCCGTAGTTATCCACGGGTTCTTAATTGCTTAGCTCACTTTGAAAAAATTCTTTGTGTGTGTGTGATTTGTTTGGAAATATTTTTGAAATTCCAATGTAAGGCTAAATTTGTAATGATTCATGTATCAGTCCTCAAGAATACGTACAAAGTATTTTTTTGAAAATATTTATTGGAAAGTGTAGTGTGAGAAATGTTTTGTTTGTGAGAACATTTGTGAGCAAGAAATTAGGAGTTTCTTACCCACTAAAGTCTTTCTTATTATTTTCCTTCTCCTTTAGAGATAGTACTATCCATACCATTAGTTGGTAGGTAGTCCTATCTATTGGATGTAAAGGGACATGCGAAGGGTCATCGTATAGTCATTGAAGGAAACATATAGAGATAGTTTAGCAATTTATCGGAGGGACTATATCATTTTTCATAGGCAACATCGAAAGGTCATCGAGGTACTATGATCTTTATTCGAAGGGACTTTGCTAAAGTATCCCTACTTTCTAGGGACATGACCATGTTTCTGAAGGCAACAAAGAGAGGTTACCCTAGAGGTGCGAGTGTGAATAGTGTGTTTAGTTCAGTTATTTATCTTATATTACGGTTTTTCTACGTTTGATTATTAGTCTTGCCATACAATCCTAATTACTAGCAATTATAAATTATACAGTAAGTAAAGGTGAAGAAAATAAAATTTCTATGTTATTACATGGCTTTGGGGCAATTACATAATAAGTGCAAGAAACTAAACCTATAACTATTGCAAACCCAGAGCAAATACATAATAGGAAAAAATGCGAAAAGTAAATTTATGCTATTACATAGGGAATGTGACCTATACATTTGATCTAGGAAAATTAAATAAGAAATAAAAAATAGAAAAATAGAAAGAAAAAAAAAAAGAAGAATGTAAAAATGTTTTTTTGTAAGATTTTTTTGTGGAAAATAATTTAAGTGATAGTAATTAAAAACCTAAATTCTAATTGATTTTAATAATTTAAAAAAATGGTTTAATTATTTTAATTAATTAATAAAAAGTCAAAATTTAATTGTTAAAAAAAACCTAACCCAAATTTAATAGTATTAGAAAAAGTATTAGGTTACTTGATTGTTTTTTTTAAATAATTAAGGTTTAATTAAAATTAGGGTTAATAGTTAAAAAGAAAATAAAATAGGGTAAGAGAAAAAAAGAAGAAAAATATTTGTATGGGGTGGGTGTTGAATCCATGCCCTTTAGAATTATCCACGCATAGCTTACCACCAGGCCAAGCGCCTGTTGGTGTTAGAAACACAGGCGTAATACGTAATATATCAAACCTGTAGAAATTGGAAAATAACAAGAAAAATTTGCAAAAGGCATGGAGCGAACCCACACCCTTGTGTACCAATGCCTTATCGCGCACGTCCTTGCCACGGGGGTGGCTGTTTCATTCGTGAATATAATCAAACGAAACAAATATAATATCAACGAAATCAGAGAGACCGGAGAAGCGCTGGAGCCCTAGCTCTGTTCGTCTTCTATGATGAGACGTTTTATTCCACCTGCAAAATAACACGCATTAGTGGTAAATTAGAACCCTACCCCCTAATTTGAGGGTTGTGAATTCAATGGTGGCCTTAGTTTTGACTGAATCGTCCTATACAGATAGATATAAAGAAATTAATGCAAAACGACATGATTATGACAATGGAGTATTCTGGCGTTATGGGACTCATGTGATGGTTCAAACATGTCCTATTACATCTCAGGAACACATTATTATGGTTAGTTTCAATCAAAACATGATAAAAATAAAAAATGAATTTAAAAAAATAATGTAAGTCGGTGATGCTTGGATGCACGTTTTAGACACTTTTGATCATCAATAATGATCCAATCATACCCTATAACACCTCAGGGAAGATTTGCAATGGATGGCCTTCCTTCGAGAGGGCTGAAAATAAGGTTTCAAGTTTGCCCTACTTTGAGAAATTTTGAGGTTTTGCGGAGGGTATTCTTGCAAGGTTTTTTCGTGTCTTGTTGTCTGAACATGAAGGGTGTATATATATATATATATATATATATATATATATATATATATATATATATATATATATATATATATATATATATATATATATATATATATATATATATATATATATATATATATATATATATATATATATATATATATATATATATATATATATATATATATATATATATATATATATATATATATATATATATATATATATATAGGAAGATATTATGTAAAAAAGAATGGGCTTGGACCTTGTATGAAACAACCTTTGATTCTTGTTTGAAAATAGATATTGAATAAGACAAAACATGAGGATTTGTTTTGAAAATAAATCCCACACGGGTTGTCGCATATCTTGGGCCTCCAAAAGATTTGAAACAAAAGTCTTTTATGCTTTATGCCTCCATTTACTATTTATTTGATTTAATTTACATTTAAATGAAAAAAATTCAAATAAAAGAAATAAAAATCATAAAAAAAATATTTGAATGGATTTGGAGGTCCCCTAACATGTCATGAGATGGTTTGAACTTCAAAAATTAGGCCCATTAGTCCAAAATCCCAAATTTGTTCAATTGAGGTTTCATGCAATTTCACAAAATTACCCAACTTGTGCAACTCATAACTTGCTCAAGTTTTATCATATGAAGGTGATCTTAGACTTTTTGTAAAGCTAAAGATGTCCCCTACAACTATCATTTTGATAATTTTTCCATTTGAATACTTTATCTTGATGTAAATTACTTTGACAAAAAGTTTCTTTTTGTTTACTTTTAAAATGACCTATAATGTTTTTGCCCATATCTCTTAAATGAAGCATTTTTGGGCCTGGGCTTAGAGATTCATAGTTGTAGATAATTGAATTTTATTAAAAATGATCTTTGGTTGAGAATTTTATAATGAGGCATGTGAATGTTATGCTTGGTCAAAGTTTAGTTGACTTTTCCTAAAGAAAATCCTAATTTAGCAACTTTTGACTTTTGATGAATTTTCAATTTTCTTGATGAGTTATGATTAACCCTTGATAAAATTATGAGTGTAACTTCAAAATGTTTATGTTGACCAAAAATCTTGAAGTTTGACTATATGTTGACCATAATTGACTTTTTACCCAATATAGTTGATTCTCAATCATCTGAGCAATTGGCTAAGCAAATTTGTGATGTAAGGCTTAAAACTTGACATGAGGGTTCTTTGAAGCATATGAGGAACCATGAAACTCACTTGAGGCATTAGAAACTTAATTTCCTATGAGAAAATCAAAACCCTAGTTATAGGCAACTGCTTAGGAGGAGGATTCATCTAATCAATTCTTGAGTAGTCTTGAGCAATTGAGAATCCTAAGAGTATGAGGAGGTATTTTGAAAATGGGAGGGAATTTTTTTGGGTACAACACACTTTGTTAAAGGAAACCAAATAAAATCATAGATAATTAGGTTTAATTTTCTTGCAATCCCCATTTGTTAATTTGTACACCCTCCCCTAATGATGTAATAACGTAGTAATTTTACTTTTTGCAATTTATCGCTTTATATAAATGCTAGTAATTAGGGTTTGTATGAAAAGATAAAATCAACAAGTAGCAAACCCTAATTCAATAAAAAAAACAAGCATGAAAATCAATACACTTGCACATAACCACCCCTAGGATAAAATCCACTTGGTTGCCTTACAAAAATGACCATATTACGCATGTGAGGTATCTTAGATAAAACAAGCAAAATACAAGATCATAGTCCCTCGATGACGCTATCAAAAGTTGCCTTTCAAAATTATCTTAGTCCCTAAAGAAAAATGCTAAGATACCTTGCAACATTGCTAATCATGATTATACGATAAGTCATGCCCGTCCCATTTACATCCAAAGATAAGTTTACTTACCAAATCAATGGTAAGATAACAATGTCAAAGGAAAAAGGAAATGAACATGAAAGACTTTTGAGTAGGTGAAATGTTCCTAGTTACTTGCTCCATTTCAAAACAAAAATATCCTTGCTATTTTCCAAAACAAACACCTACACTTTCAAAACACCTTTCAAAACTTGAAAACATTTTTCAAAAGATCAACACCTTTATATACATTCTTACGAACGAGAATCATTACAAAGTTTTCCTAAACAAAGGCCTCTTTACAAAATATTTTCAAAAACCACACAAAGCACATTTTCAAACAAAAGTAAGTGATCTAGCAAGTAACTAAGAGCCCATGGAAAACCATGAATGAAAAGGGTGCTAATACCTTCCCTTTTCATAATCTACCCCCCGAACTCAAGAAATAATCTCAAAGGTCTTTCCTGTGCTTTTTCACCTTTCCTTTTGAATAAAAGAAAAGTCGGTGGCGACTCTTGCTAACCGCAACATTTGCGATCAAACGCAAAACATCCAAGTCTGTTCTCCCACCGTGTTATAGAACTAGCGACTCTGCTGGGGATAAAATATAAAAAAGTGGGGTTACATTAGGGTTAGATCGCATTTACTTGCTTTCTTTGTTTGACTTGTATGCTTTACATTATGGTTCTTTGTTTTGGTTTGAATCCTCTACCCAGATTTGGGATACCTTATAGGTAAGTAGCAATACTTTGTGGAAACTGTGTGGGGTATACCAACATGGTCTAAGCAATAGCTACGTTAGTGTGACATATTTGTGGGTATCGGTAGCCCTTGAGTAGTCAAGGAGAATACAGGGCCGCTGAGTGATGTCCTGAAGCACTAATGAACTTTTAGAACCTTTACTTGACCAACTTGGCCATTAGGACGTAATGAGATGACCGACTTTGGTGCAGTCCGAAGATGGTAGATACTCGATACTACACTCATTGAGGTTTGGTTTTTTGGGATATTTCGGTCGCCATTAAAGAGGCTTGTGATGAAACAATGACCAAAGAAACAAATCAGTGATATTGAGCTCCTTAGAACCCGGTTACTATTACTAGGTCATGTTTAAGCCAACTAAACTTCAAGAGGGTACTTACCTATAAGACTCCATGCAATCCTAAACTTAAGGACTTGATTTCTTTGTTTGTGTATATTTACTTGTACATAACATCATAAACATCATAACATCATACTCATACTCACTAACCATTTCAAGGATCTTGGGATTTATCTTTGTTCTGTTTTGCAGGACATGGATTCTATTCGTAGGAAAACTATTCTAGTCAATCTTGTAAGGGTCCCTCCTAAACTTAAAGAGCTAGCATCAAGGATTCTTGAAAATTCTCCATTTACCAAAAGACATGGTCTCCTACTAAACTTGGTCACCTCCAACACTGATGAAGACATGATGAAGGTGCTCTTTCAGTTCTTTGATCCTTTACACCATTGCTTCACATTTCCCGATTATCAACTTGTGGTAACTTTGGAAGAATTCTACCAACTCTTGAGGATTCCCATTCTCAATCAACTACCTTCAAATGGTACGGAAAGAGATCCAAAGCCAAAAGAGATTGCTCAAACTCTACACTTGCAACCATCTGATATCACAACTAATTGGGAAACAAGGAGTGGTGTCAAAGGTTTCCTAGAAAAGTTCTCGTTTGAGAAAGCCCAAAACTGTTGGAACTCTTTGGATTTGCAAGATTTTGAGGAAATTGTGGTTCTCCTCATCTACGGGATGGTTTTGTTTCCAAATCCTGACGAACTCATAGATGTAAACACCGTCAAAATCTTCATGTCTCGTAACCCGATGCCTACTTTTCTAGGGGACATCCTACATTCCTTTCACACTCGTACTATAAGGAAAAGAGGTATCCTTATGTGTTGTACTACTCTCTTGGAAAGATGGTTTATTTCAAATATTCCCCAATTTGTATTAAACAACAAGCAAGGCTCAAGGTGGTCACATAGGTTGATGACGCTCAAACATTCAGACATTCATTGGTGTTCCTGATCCATAGAGAATGTTACTATTATCTACCGTTATGGAGAATTCCCTAATGTCCCTTTACTTGGCATTATAGAAGGTATCACCTACAACATCTGCTTAGCCTTAAGACAATTTGGTTACACCCGAAGGGATGGCCCACATGAGATACTCATTCAAGGTTTAGTATTTGACTACGAGAACGATGATCAAGGTCATCGCCATAGATTTATCCGAGCTTAGAGAATGTTAAACAAGATAAATAGCAAGACATTGGGGCATAAGAATTCCATCCCTCTTGAGCCTTACCTCAAATGGGTACGAGCTCGTGCTCAAAGTCTTATGATGTCTTATCAATCCATTCTCCCGGTAATCATAGAGCTTGTTGTGGAAGGAGATATTCCGTACACTATCCTGCATCCTGACATGCCCACCTCTCTTTAAGACTTATAAAGGGGTTGGATACGGCTTAAGGGGGAGAAAGACACTTTCGAAGCCCAATTCTACGCCAGCGAGAAAAAGGTTTTGGAATTCACTAAGCAACTTCATGAGGAGCGGAGCATGAATGCCTACATCGCACCAAAAAGGATGCGTACAACTTTTTTATCTTAGAGTTTTTGTACTTCTTTGTAAGCCCAAAAGAGGTATGATTTATTCAAGCTCTGATTTATTAATATAACGTGTGTACCTTTTTTGGTCTAAAGCAAGTTTAAATCTCTAAGTCCCTTGAAATCATTTCATATGCATTTACCATTCATCATAACATAAACAGGTCTCTTATGACAAGTCTCCTCATCTTTCTACTATTTATTTCAGTAAGATGGATCTCGAATAGACGGTAAAAGACCTCCAAGCACAGAATGCTCAATTTCAGCAGTTGTTTTTAACTCTAGCCCAAGGACAAGAAGATCTGAAAACCTTGCTGATTGAATAAAAGAAGAAGAAAAAGAAAGTAACCGGAGTTCTGAATATGGGAAGAAGATTCCAAGGACAAGCAAGAAGGACCCTAAACTTTGCAACGTCATCTGGTGAAAAAGATAATCAAGAAGTGAAAGGAAAGGAAGCGGTTGTCCAGCTAGAGTCTGAAGAGGAAGAAGAAGAGGATTACTCCGAAGAGCATTATCCCCCAGCCGACGACAAGTACAACCATCTGGAAGAACGAATAAGCGCAATGGAAATCCAGAAAGTGCTTGGGATAGACTTTGAGGAGCTAGGCTTGGTGTCTGGGATTATCATTCCACCAAAATTCAAGGCACCGATGTTTGCTAAATACGACAGAGTTTCGTGCCCCAAAATACATCTCCGATCCTATGTGAGGAAGATACAGCCTCACACAACGGACAAAGATTTATGGGTTTACTTTTTCCAAGACAGTCTATCCGGAACTCAACTTGATTGGCTCTATCAATTGGAAAGGGCCAATATCCATAACTGAGAAGACCTTGTCGATGCTTTCCATAAAAAATATTAGTACAACACAGACCTTGCTCCTACCCGTACTCAACTCAAGAGTATGGCTATGGTTTCAAATGAAGGTTTCAAAGACTACACTCAGAAATGGAGGGACTTAGCGGGAAGAGTCCAACCTCCCCTTTCTGAAAGAGAACTAGTAGACATGTTTTTGGATACCCTGTCCGGTCCTTTATTTAATCATTTAATTGGAAGCTCCTCAGCAGGCTTCACCGAATTAATCCTGACCGGAGAAAGAGTGGAAGTTGGGATTAAGAGTGGGAAGATCCAGAAAGACGCATCCTCCTCCGCTGTAAGAAAACCATTTATTAGGAAGAAAGAAGTTGGTGCTGTGTATCCTCAAAGGAATCAAGAAAGAACTGAACACCGTCCAATGGTGGGGGCTGTCATAATCCCTAAGCCTGTGCCTACTCAACAAAGGAACGACCAGCCTAGAACAGAAAGACCAGTAAGACAATTTACCCAGATTAATATGACACTATCTCAAGTACTTCCGCATTTGTTGAGATCTAACCTGGTAACTTTGAAAGAAGCTCCAAAGAATCCTAACACAACATCTCCTCATTATCATCATAATGCTCGCTGTGCATACCATTCAGAAAGCCTAGGCCATGACACTAACAACAGTTGGGCTTTGAAAAACAAGGTACAAGACCTTCTTGAAGAAAAATAAATTGAGTTTGATGCTCCTCAAATCCTGAATGTTATCACCGTTCCTATGCCCAAGAATGGCCGCGGTGTTAACGCTATTGAAGATGATATGTTTGTTTCTATTGTTGATGAACTTGTTACTCCTCTCCTGACCATAAAAAAGAACCTATTGAAAGCCGACTTATTTCCAAGTTGTGACGAAATCTGCCACCTCTGTTCCTCCCTACCAACCGGTTGTCATTTATTGAAAGCAGGTGTTCAACGCCTAATGAATGACAAAGAGATTTTGTTTGAAAAAACTCTTGTTCCAACTGTTTCTTACAAAGATGTTTCAATATAACCATTTCCGCCAATCCTTCCAGGGTCTCCACCAAAAGACCTGTTAGGATTACATCAATTCCTAAAGTAGCTCCACTAATAATTACTATGCCAGGTCCAATCCCGTATTCATCAGATAAGTTTGTCCCATGGAATTATGGGGGCGATGTCTACTATCACGACGTCAAGAAAGATTGGTTGGCTGATGAAGACTCAATTATTGAGAAGGCTTACTCCGGCATCAGTAACATTGCGGGAACTTATAAGATAACCCGAAGTGGCAGAGTATTCTCCCTGGAGATTGCTCCTCCAA
Organism: Vicia faba; assembly: GCA_948472305.1. Classification (NCBI taxonomy): domain Eukaryota; kingdom Viridiplantae; phylum Streptophyta; class Magnoliopsida; order Fabales; family Fabaceae; genus Vicia; species Vicia faba. Next base: position 93,514,128 of record OX451741.1, read on the forward strand.
AGACTGTAACCATCCCTGTGATCATTCCTGTTCCTGCTAACACTACTACTACAACAATCTCTTTGGTTACCCCCACTGACACTACTACTACTACAATTCCTATAGTTACACCTGCTGACACTCCTACCATCGAGTCGACTGAGACTCGGGGCAAAGGCATTCTGGTTGAGCCTGTCCGGATGAAGGCGCAAATAGTATCCATCCCTGAGGCCTCCAAAAAGGAGATGGAAGAAATTATGAAGATTATAAAGAGAAGCGACTACAACGTAGTCGAGCAGCTAGGGCAGACTCCGTCAAAGATTTCCATGCTGGCTTTATTATTCTGTTCCAAGGCTCATCCAAAGGCCTTGGTAAAATTACTTAAAACTACCCATCTACCACAAGAAAACTCTGTTGATCAGTTCCAAGACTGTGTGGCCAGCTTGACCGCGGACAATGGTTTAGGCGTTTCTAATTCTGACTTGACACCTAGAGGGAGGAAGCACAACGAGGCATTGCATGTCTCTGTCGAATTTCGGGGCACAACTTTGGCCCATGTCTTGGTGGATACTGATTCGTCTTTGAATGTGCTGCCTAAGAAGGCTCTTGATAGACTCGACTGTGAAGGTTTGACCTTAAAACCCAAAAATATAGTGGTAAGGGCCTTTGACGGTTCAAAGAGAATGGTGCATGGGGAGGTGGACATCCCCATAAAAGTTGGAACCCAAACCTTTGATTCAACTTTTTATGTGATGGACATTCGCCTTTCCTACTCCTTCTTATTGGGCCGACCATGGATTCACAATGCTTGTGTTGTCACCTGTACGTTACATCAAATGCTGAAATACACAACTAAGGGGAAGATCATTACTGTCCATGGAGAAGAGGAATATATGGTCAGTCATTTAAACTCCTTCAGATACGTGGAATTGGACGGCGAATTCATTGAAACTCCATTTCAGCATTTCGAGGAAGTCCCACCAACCGTGGCAGTAACCAAAGTTGTTCCCCAAATCCCAAAGATTACAAGACCTCCGCTAAAGATGTCCTCTCTAAAAGATGCCAAGGCAGTGATAGAAGAAGGTGGGTGCACTATTTGGGGCCAACTCCCGAATATCCCATACAAGTATGACAAATTTGGTTTGGGTTTCACTTCAGGAGCCCAAAAAGTTGTACGTCGTGCTCACGCCGGGGGACCACTTTGAAGGTCAGCAATCACGGAGTCAATGCAGTGGAGGATGATGAGGACAACTACGATCTAGAGGAATGGTTTTTCCAAACTGTCAATGGAGGACTCAGCAACTGGGAAGCTAAAGATTTTGTCCCAATTACTTTTATCCAACAGTAATTGTCTTTAAATTTTATCGGATCTGTAATAATTAAACAATTCATACTTTTAAAGCCTTGTGTCTTACCCGAGGCACAACGCTCCATTTGTAAGGGTTTGTTACCTCATTTTCATATGTCATCAATGAATCATGGACGTTTTTGCATACAAACTTTATGTTCTTTGTCTTTCTTTTTTACATTTTTTCTTATTTTATTTCTTTCAAAGATAGTTATACTCTTACACACACTCACATTCAAAATGCAGATCTACATCCATTCGGGATCCCATGGGGAACGATTCTGCTATGGCCTTTTGTGACTCTAAAAATCTAATCTACCAAGCCGAAGACAAAGGTGAGGAAGATTGTGAAGTCCCAGGAGAATTAGCCAGGTTACTACAACAAGAAGAGAGGACATTCAGCCCCACGAAGAACTAGTGGACACAATTAACCTAGGTACCGAAGAGGACAGGAAATAAGTCAACGTTGGTGCCAATCTGGAACCCAGTGTCAAGAAGTGTCTGAATTAGTTGCTACATGATTATATCGAGGTCTTTGCCTGGTCGTACGAAGACATGCCATGATTGGATGCTGATATCGTGGTCCATCGTCTACCAACAAAAGAAGATTGCCCTCCGGTAAAGCAGAAAGTCCATCGCATGTGACCAGACATGTCAAAAAAAAATCAAAGCGGAAGCCATGAAACAATTCAACACCGGATTCTTGGCCGTCACCTCCTATCCGCAATGGGTCACCAATGTTGTTCCTGTGCCTAAAAAGGACGATAAAATACGAATGTGCATGGACTATAGAGATTTGAATAGGGCAAGCCCTAAGGATGATTTCCCACTTCCCCACATCGATATTTTGGTTGATAATACAACACAACATAAGGTGTTTTCCTTCATGGACGGTTTCTTAGGCTACAACCAAATAAAAATGGCGCCTGAGGACATGGAGAAAACAACCTTTGTCACATAGTGGGGGCACATTCTGCTACAAGGTTATGCCATTCGGGTTAAAGAATGTTGGGGCAACCTATCAGCGTGCCATGGTAGCCTTATTTCACGACATGATACATCACAAAATAGATGTCTTTGTGGACGATATGATAGCCATATCTCAAACTAAAGAGGAACATCTTTACCATTTGCAGAAGCTTTTTGAGAGATTAAAGAAATACAAGCTGAGGTTGAACTCGAATAAATGCACATTTGGGGTAAGGTCCGGTAAACTCCTAGGATTTGTCGTCAGTGGTAAAGGTATTGAAGTGGATCCTGCCAAAGTGAAAGCAATACAAGAAATTCCTGCTCCTCGTACCAAGAAGGAAGTTAGAGGATTCTTGGGACGTTTAAACTACATTGCCAGATTCATTTCTCACCTAACAGCTACTTGTGAACCAATATTCAAATTATTTAAGAAAGATCAAGTAGTCAAATGGAATGATGAGTGCCAAACTGCCTTCAACAAGATCAAAGAGTACCTGCAAGAACCTTCTGTTTTAATGCCACCAGTCGAGGGAAGACCCTTGATCATGTATCTAACTGTTTTGGAAAATTCACTGGCGTGTGTGCTAGGGCAACATGACGAGTCTGGCCGAAAAGAGCATGCTATTTATTACCTGAGCAAAAAGTTTACCGACTGTGAAACAAGATATTCATTGCTCGAGAAAACTTGCTGCGCTCTGGCATGGGCTGCTCACCGGCTAAGACAGTATATGCTGACCTATACTACCTTATTGATATCCAAAATGGATCCCATAAAATACATCTTCGAGAAGCCTGCCCTTTCTGGGAGAATAGCAAGATGGCAGATGATCCTGACGGAATATGACATTCAGTATACTACCCAAAAAGAAATAAAAGACAGTGTACTAGCTGATCACCTTGCTCATCAAGCTGTAGATGACTACCAGTCCATGAAGTTCGAATTTCCAGATGAAGATATCATGATGGTAAACAACTGCGAAGAATTCAGACCATATGATGGACCTGAACAAGGATCCCGATGGACCCTGGTTTTTGATGGGGCGTCCGACGCACTCGGCAATGGTATAGGTGTTGTACTCATATCTCCGGAAGGATTTCATACTCCCTTTACCCAAGACTCTGCTTCAATTGTAAAAATAACATGGCAGAATACGAAGCGTGCACTTTTGGTCTCAAAGTTGCCATAGATTTAGGGATCAAATCGTTAAATGTATTCAGAGATTCAACTTTGGTCATCATCCAAATCAAAGGGGAATGGGACACCAAACACCCTAACCTTATCCCCTACAAAGAACATGTGTTGACATTGATCCCACATTTTGAGAAGATTACCTTCGAGCATTTCCCGCGAGAAAAAAATCAGCTAGCAGACGCGCTAGCCACAATGTCATACACGTTTAAACTTAAATGGGATAAAGAGGCTCCCCAGATCACCATTGAACAAATGGATGAACCAACTCACTTTCACGAGATTAATACTGAAGAAGTAGTGGACTGGCCTTGGTTTCACGAAGTCAAGAGGTATCTCGAGGCTAAAGAATATCCGAAAGGAGCTTCAGTCAATGATAAGAAGTTCTTAAGGAGATTCTATGCTAAGTTCTTCCTTAGTAATGGAATTCTCTACAAACGCAACCATGACTCTGTTTTGCTCCGTTGCGTAGACAAGGTTAAGGTAGAAAAGATCATGGACGATCTACATGAGGGAACTTTTGGCACCCATTCCAGTGGGCATACGATGGTAAAGAAAATCCCACGGACAGGTTATTACTGGTCTACCATGGAAGCAGATTGCTATCAACACTCTCGAACTTGTCATAAGTGTCAGATCTATGCTGACAAGGTGCACGTACCTCCGGTTCCCTTGAATGTATTGACGGATCCTTGGCCCTTTGCTATGTGGGGAATCAATATGATTGGTGAAATCAAGCCAATAGCCTCTAATGGACACTGCTTCATCTTGGTGGCCATTGACTATTTCACGAAGTGGGTTGAGGCGGCTTCTTTCTCTTCCGTTACCAAGAATGTTGTAGCCCGGTTCATCAAACATAATCTCATCTGTCAGTACGGTATCCTAGAGAGAATCATCATTGAAAATGGTATGAATCTCAACAACATTATGATCACCACACTGTGTGCGCAATTTAAGATCCAGCACCATAATTCTTCCCCTTACCGGCCAAAGACGAATGGTGTTGTCGAATCCGCAAATAAGAACATCAAAAAGATCATACAGAAAATGACAGTCACGTATAAAGACTAGTATGAGATGCTACCATTTGCTCTCCATTGTTATCGTACCACGACACGCACATCAACCGGGGCAACACCCTACTCTCTAGTATACGGCATGGAGGCCGTCTTGCCTATGGAGGTCCAGATCCCCTCTCTGAGAATTATGAAGGATGCAGGGTTGAATGAAGATGATTGGATCCAAACTCGACTAGATCAACTGAACTTTATTGATGAGAAAAAGCTTACTGCTATCTGTCATGGTCAAATGTATCAAAAACGGATGATTAAGGCTTTCAACAAAAAGGTCAGACGGAAAGTATATCAATTAGGGAATTTGGTGATCAAGCGCATCATACCGCCGCAAGGTAATCCCAGGGGAAAATGGACTCCTACATACGAAGGACCGTTTGCGATCAAAAGCTTATTCTCTGGTGGAGCAATGATCTTGACCACTATGGATGGCGACGACCTGCCACACCCTGTGAACACGGACATAGTCAAAAGATACTACGCATAAGAGACCCGCTAGGTTGACACACCTAGGCAAACAAGGGTATCCCGGAGAACCAAAAAGGTTCAGGAAAAAATTAGGGATAAAAAACAAAAAAATCAGTACACCCGGCAAGTCGAAAACCCGAAAGGGCAACTTGGGCAAAAAAGGGTATCCTGGTGGACTAAAAACCCGAAAGGGCAGTCCAGGAAAAAGTTAGGGAATTAAAGCGTATGACTATGTCCCGTTGGATCACCTTTACGGACAACCTTTGGCTTCTACTGACAAACTCAGCGGTTCTGATCAATCCAGCCAACTCCGGACAAGGCAACAAGTGGACAAGACGCTCAGAGACACGAAGGCTATAGCAGAATGGGAACCCCATGGGATTATTGCACTTAGATATCTTTTCTTTGTATCAGGTTTTTTTATATTTTTTATGATGAAATTCTCTTACTAGGATGATCGTCTCATTATACAAAATACTTATTCAAGTTAATACAAAGATACTCCTTTTAAAGTACAAAACTATCTGTTTTTCTTTAATTTCTGTGTTTTGTTTACAAAAACGTCCAATGATTTATTTTTGAACATATGCATTTGAACATAACTACTGTTTACAAATGAGCAAAAATAGAAGACAATCACTAATGGATTAAAGAAATAGGATGATATCTTTAGACTATTCCATAAAATTCCCCATAATGTGCATCTTAATCCCCAGTGGAACAAAACTTCCAGTTATTGTAACACCCAAAATTCTACTTGGTAGTTATAACGAAAAATCAGAGTATTTAAAAATTTCCAACATATTTGGGATATCATAATTCAACATGTTGCAACACATAAACAAATACATAACACTTTAGTTTCGGAGAATCATATAATAACTTGCATCAACTTTTACAACAAAACCATTTCTTTTATTAATAACGCAACGGAATCATAATTATAACTTCAAGTAGCATCATATGTTTCATTCAACTAGAACAACTTGAGAGGCAGCATATTATTTCCTATAATTAAACTTAGGATTCAACAACTAAAACAATTTCAACAGGTAAACAACTATTTGTTCATTTCCCCCCGAGTGCTACGTATCAGAGCGACCAACCGACTTGGAACTAATAAGGCTAAGCAAATCTTCATTCTTTAATACCTGCACGTTACCAACATAGGGCAACATTCAAACAGTAAGGGGTGAGATATCGAACTATATAATGGAACATATGATAAATAATATATCGAAATCAGTTTATGTAAAATCACCACTTTATACCAAATCAACATAAAGCAATACCATTCACCAATACCTCAATTCAACTTATAACATTACCGTGCGTAAACAAAACTTCAAATAAGCAACAAATCAATGACTTCAAATGCGACTCAATTATGCAAATGCATGTGGTACCATTGGAGTAGAACTCCCAACTTAGAAAATGCCAGTTTACCGAGGCATAAGGAATAAGCCCTCAACATAAAATCTTGCCAATAAAGGCCAACATGGTGAGCATTCGCTCCAACTTAAAACATGCCAATCCATGCCAACTTTAATGCTATGCTATGCTATGCGATGATATAAACAACCACAACTTGGAAACGCAACAACGACAACAACATAATAAAGGTCGACATAACAACAATTCACACCATTCAACATTGGCCAAAGGCCTACAACTTAATTAACTTATCAATCACATCATATAAAAAACAACATATTCAATAACAACAATGTATTCGACAATGACTTATTCACAGCAATAACCAACAAAACAATTCCATAAACTGGAACCATTCATGTTAATTCGACTTCACCTGCAAATCAACTAACGGCTAGTCGTCCCATTATTTATACTTTATACTAATATTCCGTATTAGTTTTCTGACAACATAATACAACACTGCTAAATTAATTATTACCGACTCTGACTAAAACCATCGCTGTTATTTCATCATTATGCCTATAATCCGATCCTCTGTTAATTTCATTACACTGCTATATATACTACTCTATAATTAATATATATTTATTGGTCACTAATGTTTCTGCTATTTAATACCAACTCTGCAATATAATCTTGTTCTACTACTAGAAATCATCTATGCTTCCCGCACTTAACATAACTCTACTGATTAGTTTATATCCTAATCACCCTAAATAATTAAATTACAAATCTACTCATCCCAAATAATTAAATTATAATTCTAATCGTTATAATATTAATTATTAAGAACTGGGTGGGAGACTTAATGGAATGAGTATTATATTACTTAATAAAATTATTAATAACAATAAAATACTGTTGTCCTCCTTGCCATAAAGGTGTGCCTAGCGGCACACATTACCTTATCCCATGTTCCCCTCGTCACACGCTCCCCCTTGCTCATTCTGTGCCGTTCGACACACTACCTACACTCACAGGGTGTCGTTTGATACCCCTTTCCTTGCCGGACGCCACGTTCGAGTGCCCCTCGGTAGATTTCTTTCAGTACTTGTTTTCTTCGTAATGTTTCCCAGAAAATATTTAATACCAATATCAATATACAACATTTAATTTACTACAACATCCAATTTGCACAGAGGCGATTCATCATCGAACAACAATCCAAACACATGAAATTAGAAGCAACACTTTCAATAAAGTTAACATAATTTAACAACAATATTTCGTTTTATACAACCCAATTCCGAGTATCATTTACAAACAACCCGTTATAGAGTTAGAACCCCACCCTTACCTTGGATTGACAGTATCTCTATAATTTTTGGTCGAATTCCGATTTGGCTTCCCGGTCGAAGGTTTCTCTCCCGACGAAAGTTTCCTCCAAGCCCTTGTTCTCCTTTCCATTTTTCCTCTTCTCCAAAAGCCTTATTTTCTTTACTGCTTGACAAAACCTTTTTCCCTCTTATTCATATAATTTCTATTATTCTTAACATTTCCATTGGGCCTAATCTCAACACCCCCACTTTTACTACCACCAACTATTAATTAAGCCCATAAAATTAATAATAGTATTATCATAATACTATTTTCCACCACTTAATCAACTCAAAGATTTTAACTAACAACACGACAACTTAAATCAATATTTCAATAATAATTCACAACTTCGACAATTAATTCGAAACCAATTTGAAAATATTTAATTAAATAATTAATTAAATATCGGGCGTTACAATTATCACTCCCCAGTAAAGGTCGCCCAACTTTTCAAGATTCCCCAACAGGATTTCACGGGAAATACACGGCATTTCCCTTACAACAGAGTTTATTTATCTAACAAATGGGAGCTCATCAACTCATCAGCACTTCAAAACATGAAGACTTACACTCCCCTCCCTCAACAGCAGTCAGGGATTTATTTTCCCTAATTAAACAATCTTACAGCAACATAGCTTATATGCCTATACATCGCACCCATACATCATGACATTGACAACACGAACTCATATAACATAATCGCATTCATTTTTATTGAGAATATCATTATACAATGCATTTCATACATCATGACATTGCATACAACTAATCTTTTATATTTTCAGGAAAGATCAGTCAACATATGGCTATCATCAACAATTTACAAAGGTCATAGATTGATACTTGAGACAGGCCAGGACAATTATCTACACGACTAGCTGAACTCTCAGATACAGTTCAGATACACTCCAGACATGGACGCCATTCTGATACTCATTCAGATTCAACTCTCGAATATAGTTCAAATACGCTCCAGGCGCGGATGCCACTCTGATACTCATTCAGATTCTCTCTCAGATACAGTTCAGATACACTCCAGACACAGACGCCATTCTGATACTCATTCAGATCCAACTCTCAGATACAATACAAATATGCTCCAGATACGGAATGCCAATCTGATACTCATTCAGATTCAACTTTCAGATACAGTTCAGATACACTCCAGACACAGACGCCATTCTGATACTCATTCAGATCCAACTCTCAGATACAATACAAATACGCTCCAGATACGGAATGCCAATCTGATACTCATTCAGATTCAACTTCCAGATACAGTTCATATACGCTCCAAACACGGACGCCATTCAAATACTCATTCAAATACTTTTGGATGGCATCTACAAGCCCATCACCAAAAACTTTCCATCACCTCTCCAAATGGCATCTTTAAGCCCATTCCCTATACCATCAACCATCACATCCTCGAGTGTAAATTTCTAGGCACTTTAGTGTCCAATCATCTTCCACCTTCAAGTCACGAATGGCAAATCCGCCAATCTAACTCTTCAGGTTTAAGAATATTGAACAGGGGCAGCTGTTTTACCCCAAAATTTTCCCTCTCATTTATCAAATATTTTCACAAATATCTCTCTTGGTTCAAGACTGCACTAGGGTTGATCAGCTCAAGACACCCCCTTAAGCATTAATGACCAAAATTAGGGTTTGAGATTGCACAAGGATAATTAGACTTTAAATGCTTCATATGACTTTAATGGATCATTATGGACCCCCAAGACCACTCATGTCAGGTTTCAAGCCTTGTATCACATTTTTGCTCAGTCAATTGAGCAGTTGACCTAAAAATAAATTGTATTGGGGAAAAAGTCAACCATGGCCAATTTACAGTCAAACTTCATAATTTTTGATCCACATCAACATTATAAACTAATATGTATCATTCGATCAAGTTTGGACCAAAATTCCTCAAGAAATTTGATCAAATCATCAAAAGGGCAAAATGGTCAAAATTAGGGTTTTGACTGAGAAGGGGCAATTTTTGATTTTTGACCTAGCATATAATCAATTGGTTTGAATCATGATCTCAAGAGTTCAATTGCATCATTTTGACCTAATGGAATGACCTAAAACATTGCTCAAGATCAATTGGATTGATAGTGAATTTTCAGTCAATTGATCAAAAGTCAACTGTACACTAAAAAGTCAAACTTTGACTTTTTGGTTAAAATCCAATGTCAAAGATCACAATTCATCAAAACATGTCAAAATATGAAACTTATTCATCAAGATATCAAAAAGTCAAGATTTCATTTTGAAAAGTCAAAGTTTTCTAACAGAAATTTTTCTAAGTGTTTAAAACTTCATGTTTTTTCACAACTTTGAGCAAAATTTTCACCATGATGCAAGAGGATTCAAAAGAAACTTTCAAAATGAAAGTTGTAGATATCCATGATATATAAAACATTTATTTACACAACTTCTCCTAAAAATGCTTGGATCTCAAGTTATTAATTCATGAAGTCATAGTCTTGAAACTAAACACTTAGTGAAATTTTGCCCTAGTTTATGCAGGATTTTAACCTAACTTCATGGCACTTTTTCGTATAGTTCCAAGAGGAGTTTTCAAAAGTGATTCAAAGAGAGGTTGTAGATCACATTACAAGATTTCCAAAATGTCCAAGAACTCCTTGAGATCATTTGTGAGCAAGGAGAATCAAAGGTCAGAAGTTAGGGTTTCAAGGTGTTTTACAAGGCATAATTTGTGATGCACAATGGACCAAATCACATAGCCATGATGCATAATCTAACTTTTCAGGCTTATAACTTGTAATTAACTCATTAATTAAATGTTTACACAACATATGGAGCCATTGTCTAAGCATTTGAACCATTATTCAAGTTGCATTTCCATTTTTGGAAGAAAGGCACCATTGTTATTCTTGAAAAGTGGCTTTAATCACAAAGTCCACTCTCCTAGAGCATTGAACTTGTTCTTTCTGCACACACAAACCCTATAAACCAAAATCAAGCATGTCCAAAGTACTAACCACTCTATGCAACCCTGTACTTTTCCTGGAACAAGATGTTTCAACTTTGCTTCAAAAACAAGAAAGATGCTACAACATTTGACTTTCAAATTATGACTTGTTATAAGTCATAAAACATATTGCCTATAAATACATACACTATTTTCAAGATAACACACGAATAGACAAGCCCTGGAAACTTCCAAAACTCAAAACTGCATCACAAACCACCATTGTTGCATATTCTGACCAAGAACTTCAAACTTCCATTTCACTCGTGCGTTTCTTGGTATTTTGCTTCCAATAGCTTCCAAACATCATACATAAGCCATCCCTATCCCTGTTACACGACTGTAACACCCTCTTCATCCATTTCCATGTTCAAAAACAGAGCATCACAGTTGGACTTCTCCAGACCATTCCAGCCATCCTTAGCTCAAGCCAGCCATTGCATTAGCTTCCTAGAGGTCCAAGTAAGCTAACCTGATCATTAGCACTGCCTGAAACAAGCTCAAATCCATTCACAAATTCCAATTTTGAGGGCCTGGACTTTCATGTGGGCCTGATCTTTTTTTCCTCACAACAACACCTGCATTACTAATCCACCTCCCTGACTTATTTTTATTTTATTTCATTTTTTTTATCTTTTATTTATTATTATTAATATTATTATTATTATCACTATTATTATTTTCATAAATCATAAAAAATCCAAATTTATTTTTATTTATTATGTACGCTTATATATTTTATTTTCTCTATAAAACAAAAAGACTAAAAAAACATTTTCTTAAACAAATTAATTTCTTTTTCTTAAATAATTAATATCTAGACTTAGGCTTAATTATTATTTTTATTTTTTATTTTTTTATTTAAAATTAATTTATAACTTAGGTTTATTTTAATTTCCATATTATTTTTATTAAGTTAAAACCTTTTCACAAAAAACCCTAAAATACATTTTTAAACCTAATTTCCTTCTTAATTAATTTAGGTTTAAATTTTGTTTATTTTTAATAATCATCTCACTTAATTAGGTTAAAACCCCTTTCATAAAAACAACAAAAATCATTTCTTTTTCCATTTATATTCTGGCATTTTATTTTCAATTTTGTACAATATTCAATATGGTTGTAATAGATAATTAGGTTTAATTTTCTTTAAATCCCCATTTGTTAATTTGTACACCCCTCCCCTAATGATGTAATAGCGTAGTAATTTTACTTTTCACAATTTATCGCTTTATATAAATGCTAGTAATTAGGGTTTGTATGAAAAGATAAAATCAACAAGTAAGAAACCCTAATTCAAGACAAAAACCAAGCATGAAAATAAATACACTTGTACACAACCACCCCTAGGGTAAAACCCACTTGGTTGCCTTACAAAAATGACCATATTACGCATGTGAGGTGTCTTAGCAAAAACAAGCAAAATACAAGATCATAGTCCCTCGATGACGCTATCAAAAGTTGCCTTTCAAAATGATCTTAGTCCCTAAAGAAAAATGCTAAGATACCTTGCAACATTGCTAATCATGATTATACAATGAGCCACGCCCGTCCCGTTTACATCCAAAGATATGGTTACTTACCAAATCAATGGTAAGATAACATTGTCAAAGGAAAAAGGAAATGAACATGAAAGACTTTTGAGTAGGTAAAATATTCCTAGTTACTTGCTCCATTTCAAAATAAAAACATCCTTGCTATTTTTCGAAACAAACACCTACACTTTCAAAACACCTTTCAAAACTTGAAAACATTTTTCAAAAGATCAACACCTTTGTATACATTCTTACGAACAAGAATCATTACAAAGTTTTCCTAAACAAAGGCCTCTTTACAAAATATTTTAAAAAACCACACAAAGCACATTTTCAAACAAAAGCAAGTGATCTAGCAAGTAACTAAGAGCCCATGGAAAACTATGGATGAAAAGGGTGCTAATACCTTCCCTTTTCATAATCTATCCCCCGAACTCAAGAAATAATCTCAAAGGTGTTTCCTGTGCTTTTTCACCTTTCCTTTTGGATAAAAGAAAAGTCGGTGGCGACTCTTGCTAAACGTAACATTTGCGATCAAACACAAAACACCTAAGTCACTTCTCCCACCGTGTTAAACCCATCAATCAGAAGGAAAGTGCTTTGATTTGGGAAATATGAATTTTTTGTGACATTAAAGAAGAAAAAGAAACAAAATTGGATTGGATGGATGAAGAAAGGATTTTGCGGTTGAGAATTAGAAGAACGTAACTCTACTATGCATGAAGAGATAACTCAACAGTCATGAGGAAAGTTGGAAATTCCTTTATTTATCCTTTGGGAAAGAAAACGCAAGCGATCTATTTAAATCACCCGCCTATACTATATTATTCAAAGTAAGTTTGAAGAACTTAAGACGAAAGAATGTTGGCGAGATATTGAAGTTCTGAATCCAACAATAAATGTTTTTATTGATTTGAAAGTTTCCCAAATAATATCAATATGATATTTTCATACGATGTTATGATTTTTGCTCTCTCTTTCATATGTTATTCGTTTGGTCTGTTTGTTGCTCGTCTTGAAGTTCATATGTTTTTACAAAGGAAATCCTCACTAAGGAAGATGGGAGAAAGCAAGTGATTTATTGGACTTTTGAATCCAACAATGAAGGTTCTTAGTTTTATTTTATCTCTTTGTATTTTCGTTTTACTAGATTTAAGTTTGTAATGTTGTTCAATATCTTTTGTTGTTTCAGCTTGTCACACAAAAAGATATCTTTTGTTGTTCAATATCGTTATGAGGTCAAGAACACGTTTGGACTCTAAAAGAAAAGCCCATTAGCCCAACAATTCAAGTTTGCTCAATTTGGGTTTCATGCATTTCCCAAAAATTGCCTAACTTTCACCAATCATAACACACTCAATTGTTGTCATACGAAGATGATATTTGACTTTTTGGAAAGCTCAGGATGTCCCCTACAACTTTCATGTTGGTCATTTCTCCACTTGAAGATTTTATCTTGATGTAAATTGCTTTGACAAAAAGTTTCTTTTTGTTGACTTTTAAAATGACCTGTAATATTTAGCCCATATCTCCCAAATGAAGCATTTTTTGGACTTGAGCTTAGAGATATAAAGTTGTATAGAGTTGAATTTCCTTCAAAATGAGATTTTGTTGAGAAAAATATGATGAAGTATATGAAAGTTATGCTTGGTCAAAGTTCAGTTGACTTCTAAAGAAAATCCTAATTTAGTAACTTTTGACTTTTGATGAATCTTGAGTTTCCTTGATAAGTCATGACAACCCTTGGTAAAATGATGAATGTGACTTCAAAATGTTGATGTTGACCAAAAATCTTGAAGTTTGACTGTATGTTGACCATAATTGACTTTTTGTCTAATATAGTTGATTTCCAATCATATGAGCAATTGACTGAGAAATTTTTTGATGTAAGGCTTGAAACTTGTCATGAGGATTATTTGAAGCATATGAGGAACCTTGAAAATCACTTGAGGAATTAGATGTCCCATTTTCCTTGAGGAAATCAAAACCCTAGTTGTAGATCATTGCTTAGGAGGAGGATTCATTTGATCAATTCTTGAGTAGTCTTGAGTACTTTGAATCAATTTGTCTTTGAAAAATAGGAAGGAAAATTTTGGGGTACAACAACTGCCCCTGTTCAATATTCTAAAACCTGAAGAGTTAGATTGGCATGCTCGCCATTCGGGATCTAAAGGTGGAAGAGGATTGAACACCTAAGTGCCCAGAAATTTGCACTCGCATGTGCACGAAGTAACGCTTATTGGTTGATGGTATTGCTTGGATGGGCTCAAAGATTCCATTTGGAGAAGTTATGGAGTGTCGTCAGAGATGGGCTTATAGATGCCATCCATAGTAACTTTTTAATAGGAGTATCAGAATAAGTCTACGCTTGACTGTATCTGAAGAATGTTTTTCAGGATTCCGTCTTTGAAGGGGAAATGCTTTTCAAGACGAAGTGCTGTAAGAGATGCTTTCGAAAATAAACTTCTGAAGGAAATGATTTTCAGAATGAAGTGTTGAAGGGGAAATGTGTTTCATATCTTCTCTGAAGGAAATTCTCTCCAAAACTTGGTCTCTGGGGGGAATGCTTTTCAGGATTCCGTCTCTGAAGGGGAAATGCTTTCAAAATGAAGCGCTGAAGGAGATGCTTTTCAGAATAAACTTTTGAAGGAAATGCTTTTCAGAATGAAGTGCTGAAGGGGAAATACATTTCAAAACTCATCTAAAGGAAATGCTCTCCAAAACTTGGTCTCTGGGGGGAATTCTTTTCAGGATTCCATATCTGAAGGGGAAATGCCTTTCAGAATGAAGCGCTGAAGGAGATGCTTTTCAGAATAAACTTCTAAAGGAAATGCTTTTCAGAATGAAATGCTGAAGGGGAAATGCGTTTCAGAACTCCTCTGAAGGAAATTCTTGCCAAAGCTCGGTCTCTGAGGGAAATGCTTTTCAGGATTCTGTCTCTGAAGGGGAAATACTTTTCAGAATGAAGCACTGAAGGATATGTTTTTCAGAACAAACTTCTGAAGGAAATGCTTTTCAGAATGAAGTGTTGAAGGGGAAATGCGTTTCAGAACTCCTCTGAAGGAAATGCTCGCCAGAAATCGGTCTCTAGGGGAATGCTTTTCAGAACAAAGGTCCTGAAGGAGATTCTTTTCAGAATTTGGTCTCTGGTGAAAATGCTTTTCAGAATAAACTTCTAAAGGGAGATGCTTTTCAGAATGAAGGTCTTGAAGGAGATGATTTTCAGAATTCAGTCTCTGAAGGGAATCACTTGGTCGTGTAGATAGTCACCCTATCTTGTTTCAGGTATTGATCCATAGTTTGTCTGTAAATTACTGGTAGTATCTGTCTATTCTCAAACTTAACCCGAAAAGGCAGTTAGTTATGTGCAATGTCATGATGTATGTAATGCATTGCGTTTTCTCTAAATAAATGAGACTAATATATGCATTTTGTATGCATATGTCATGATTTTTGTGGATGATATGTGGATGAAATATGTTGTCGGTGCGTATTGATAGCTTTGTATAATAATGTCTGACTGGGGAAAATAAATCTCTGATTGTTGCTGGGGATGAAGACAACAGTTCTTTAATTTGTTTAGAATGCCTCTATTGCGGGTTTCTGCTTTCCGTTTGAGAATAATCTGTTGGGGATCTTCGACATCTACTTAGGGATAGAAGCGTCCAAGGAGAGTTGGTCATTCATCGTTCTTTTTAAGATTGGTATTCGGATCGGGGATGAAGAGATGAAATTATCTGATGTGCTATTTGACCGGGTTTCAGATATGAATATAGACTCTTCTGGGGAGGATAATGTAGAATGTCGTCTGGTCGGAGAAGAAAATGTTGTCGAGGAATTTTTCTCAATGTTGGGGAAATAAACTTTGTTGGGGAAATAAACCCTATAAACTGTGGAGACTTCACTAGGGAAATAATCTTTGATGGGGATTAACTTGTGGAGAATGATCTGAGGAAATTGCTCTGTGGGAATTTATGGTTAACTTCGAACGTTATCCCAACTCCTAGAGTCTCTTGCAAATGTTAATCCTGTTTTCATGCATATATTCATAAACAGTAATCATATTCAAATGCACATGTTCATTTAATATAATCATTGGACGTTTTTTGAAAACATAACATAGAAAATAAAAAAAGATTTTGAATTTGAAACTGATTGCATTGATTTGGAAAGTTTTTCTATAAACAAACATTTTTATACAAAGAGACAGAAATCCTAGTAAGAGGAAATCATCGTAAAAGAAAAGGCGTACAAAGAGTCACAAAAGAAAAACAACTATGTGTAAATGATCCCATCGAGTTTCAACTCTACTATTGCCCCTATGTCATCAAGCATCTCATCCCTAGCAGTTGGAAGAAGTTGACTGAATTGATCTGTACCATTTGAACTTGACATCGATAATCATGCTAACTTTTGCCTGGGCCGCCCTTTCGGGTTTTCAATCCACCGGGATATCCATTTTTGCCCAAGCCGCCTTTTCAGTTTTTAAACTTGTCGGATGTACATTTCTTATATATATCCCTAATTTTTCCAGAACCCTTTTGGTTCTCGGGTATGCCCTTATTTTTTCCTAGGCCAGTCGACCTAACAGATATCTTTTATGCGTAGTATTTTTTAACTATGTACACGTTCACATGGTGTGGAAGATCTTCACCGTCCATGGTGGTAAGTATCATAGCACTGCCAGAAAATATCTTCAAGATCACAAATGACCCTTTGTATGTGGGAGTCCATTTTCCCTTGGGATCACCTTGTGGTAAGATGATGTGCTTTATTACCAAATCACCAGCCTGGTACACCTAATGTTTGACTTTCTTATTGAAGGCCTTGATCATTCGCTTCTGATACATCTGACCATGACACACAGCCGCAAGTCTTGTTTCATGAATCAAATTTATCTGGTCCAGTCTAGTTTGAATCTATTAATCTTCATCTAAACCTGCATCTTTCATAATCCTTAGAGAAGGAATCTGGACCTCGATAGGCAAGACAACCTCCATACCATAGACTAGTGAAAATGGAGTTGCCCCAGTTGATGTATATGCTGAAGTGCGATAACCATGAAAAGCAAATGGCAACATCTTGTGCCAATATTTGTATGTCACTGTCATCTTCTGAAAAATCTTCTTGATATTCTTGTTGGCGGCTTCCAATGTGCCATTCATCTTTGGTCGATACGGAGAAGAATTATGGTGTTTAATCTTGAACTGCATGCTGTAGTGCCCCAATTTCCCCCTAAGATCCCTTCATCATACCATATCAATTCAATCACAACAATATCACATTAGGGTTTGGTTCTTCTCCCTATCTTTGACTTTTGCTCTAAGAGGAATCACCAAGCACCTTGACTTGTATTTTATGACCATCTATGTTTTGTATTGATTATCCTTTGACTAATAAATATAATGAGTGTTTTCCCCAAATGTTGATGTTGCAGGTGAAAGCACAATATATTCCGTCAAGGTTGATCTAGGGATTCATGAGTTCATTTATGTGCCTTTCTAAACCAAGCTTCATTGATATTCAAGCCTCATCAGTAAAGATGTTTTGAAGTAAATATCATGATAAAGTCTTTTATGATTCATCATGCCTCAAGATTGTAAAAATTAATTCAAAAGTACAAGGGTTGCTTGAAGAAGTTTGACTCAAATGGAAAAGTCTTTGTTTCTGTTGTACCCCAAAATTTGCCCTCCCATATTCCTCAATATTTGCCAAGAATAATCTTCAAGTTGCTCAAGTTGGCTCAAGGATTGGACAGTCAAGTCACCTCCTAAGGCAGTCAAGTCAAAATTAGGCTTTTGTGTTGCATCAAGGTCCTCACATCCAAATGACCTCAAGTGTTCCCTAATGTCCTAATATGTTCTTAAGTTCATCCATGTCAAATTTCAATCCTTGCAGAGGAAGTTTAGTCAGTCAATTGCTCAAGAGACCCCAAAGTCGACTGTGCTAGGGCAAAAGTCAACTGTGTCCCAAATACAGTCAAAACCTCAAGATTTTTTGTCAACATTCTCATTTTGAAGGTTAATTCATCATTTGATCAAGTGTTGATCATGATTCATCAAGGATTGCTCAAGATTCATCAAGATTCAAAAGTTGCTAAATTAGGGTTTTGTAGGAAAAGTCAACTCAACTTTGACCAAGCATAACTTTCTCATACTTTATGAGAAATGACCCATCCAAAGATCATTTTGAAGAAGATGAAATTTCCTACAATCCATCTTCACACACAAAGATCAATAAATTCTCTTACAAAAAGTTACAAATTTGGACATTATAGGTCATTTTTGAAAGTCAACAAAAACACATTTTTTGCCAAAGCTTATAACTTGAGCATGGAAGATCAAAATGATATGAGACCAAAAGGGTTGGTTATAGGACATCTCAAGGTTTCTAAAAAGTCAAAGAACACCTCCAAAAGTTCAAAATTGATGAAGTTATGCATTGTTGAAGTTGGGCATTTTTCCAAATTTGCCAAAAGTCAACTATCCTCAAGACTCCAATTTTTGACAAAAGGGCCCACTTTTTTCAACTTGATATAGTCTTGCCATGCCACACACGTGTCCCATACCTGATTCCATGGCCATTCATTTATTTTTCTATTTTATTTAATTTTTATTGGTTTAATTCATTTTAAATCAATTTTAAATCAATTAAAATCTAAAAATTGATGAAATCATATCTTTGTGATTTGTACAACTTTCAATTACCATCATGAACCAAATCAAATTCGTATCAAGCTTGGTTATGTACAGAAATCAGATTTGGCCTATATTTGGAAACATGTTAATGGTGATCAAAATCCAATCTTGATTCTTCAATACACTTGGATTATAGCCCATGTTTTACCCTAAAATCATTCTATTGTATGCACACAAGTGAGCCAGACCTAGGATAGATACAAAGCTCTGCAGAAACGGCAAGAACAAGTTGGTGAAAAACCTTGAAAAAGTGGAGATCGAATTTTGGTTTAGAGGCATTTTCCAACCAAAAGCTCAACACAGCTCTCTTCCCTGACATCTCCTGAAACTGTAGCAATCAAACCAGTCCTTTAGACGCCGCCAATTGCACTGTAAGTCTCCATGAATCTTGCTCTGAACATGATATCGTGAAACCACTTCCTTGCATCCTCTTGCCAATATTTTTGTATAATCATGTTTGCCTTTAAATTTCCATTTGTTCTGCATCATTCAATTGCTTTTTTGTAGCCTATAACTCCCTACCCGAACCTAGGGCTTTGGAGGTTTCCATTTGGGGTTTCGTTTTGCAGGGACAATTAGGATGAATCTTGGCCATGTTTGAACTCAGGAGGAAGAGGCGACCACGTCCATGTGCTTGGATGGGATTGTTATGTCCTAAAACGTATTTTTGAATCGCCCCACGAATCTTCCTGCGGATAAAAATCTGCAGGTAATAAAACCAGAGTTTCGTTGGAGAAGATGACCAGACGTCGCCCTCCCATTGGCCCATTTGAAATTACGCGCTTTTATTTTATTGTTTCAGGCATATTAGTTTGTTTCATATATAATAGTTGCTTCTTATTATTATAATAATTAAGCAATGCAGTTGGGTTGGTGAGCGCGTTGGCATGTGAGCAATGGGACCTGGGTTCGAATCCCAGGTCCCCCAAAACTTTGTTACAATTTTCCCCCAGGTATTCATGTGTAGCATTCCAGGCGTGGATTACCATATGCCCCAGAGATCAACATGCCAAGTGGCTTCAGGCCAAGATCCAGTGGCCAAAATTGAAGGACCACCATACACCCTGGTCAACAAGCATGCGTTGGATCCCAAAGGTCAAAGCAGGATGGATGTTTTGGGCCAAGAATTACTGATCATACTCCCTTTTTAAGCCCAACACCCCCCTGAGTTTGTTCTTCTTTTTATTTTCTTTTATTATTTTTCTATTTTCTATTTTATTATTATCTCAATTAATTTAATTAACCAATTAACATTTTTTTTATAAAAAATCAGAAACAACAAAAAAATGTTTTTATTAATTCCATTAATTTTATTATTTATTTTTGTAAATAACAATTAATTAATTTATTTAGTTTAATTAGGTTTAATAATAACATATTTTGCAATAAATTAAAATTAATCTAGAATTAGGTTTTTTTTAAATATTTTTAACCATTCTTATTTTTCCTCAATTAAAATAAAAACCCAAAAATATTTTTCTTTTTAATTAATTAATTCAATTATTAATTTAGGCTAATTTTTCATTCAAAATAACAAAAAATATGCTTTATTCAATAAAAGGATCAAAACCCTAAAAAACACTCCGATTTAATTTTTCTCGCGCGCGTATTATTTTTGATCCGTATTTCAATATTGTAACTGTTTCGGGAATGTAATAGTTTTAAATTAGGTTTTTTTTTATCGCTTTTATTTACTTTTCGCAATTTAATTTTAAAGGGTTTGTCTTTGGCGATGTAAATATCCGACGCCTTGTAATAGCTTAGATTTATTTTCTGCAATTTACATTCCGCAACTATTAACTGTTAGATGTTTGATAAATAGGCGATGCATGACAAGATCAATTTTAACCTAAAATCAACAGTAGCTCATCATAATATGTACAAAGATAATATAACTGAAAAACAATACACTCGCACATGCGCACTCTTAGGGTACACCCCACTTGGTTGCCTCGAACGTGGTCATTGAGTATAGGGAGTTTTAGAGGGCGCCCTCTTGTCCGAAGATCATAAGTTGCCTCGAAACGGTTGCCTCGGATGAAATGATCTAAGACATTAGGGTTACCGCTAAGGCGTCCTACCATTGCTTTAGTGACCACATGTCCCTTAATCGAATTGACCAGAAAACTCCAACGATGGTGCTACCTACTCCTCAATAGTGGGATAGCATTGTCTAAAGGACACTTGCATAATTTAATTCCTTTTTGAGTAGGTAGATGTTCTTAAGTACTTGCTCCTTTTAAAAACAAAACAACACTTTTCTCACTTACACTCTCTTCAAAAACAAAACTCTTCTCAAAACCCACAAACACAAATAAAAGCAAACTTTTGAAAACATAATGAGCAAGTACCTAAGATCTCGTGGATAACCACAGATAGAAAGGGTGCTAACACCTTCCCTTTCTATAATCTACCTCCCGAACCCGAGAAACATCTCGAAAAAGGAATTTTTCTGTGCTTCTTTCCTTTCCTTGTTGGGTAAAATAAAAGACGGTGGCGACTCTTGCTTACCGCGACATTTTGCGAAAACAAACGCAAACGTGAACCAGCATTCCAAAACAGTCAGTTCTCATTCCCACCGATCACAGAACTGGCGACTCTGCTGGGGATGCTTCTATAAGTGAGGTGTACCTTAGGATTAGATCACTATGTTTTCAATTGTATGCTTTGTATGCTTTGATTTTGTGGGCTTGTATTGGAGTTTTATAGATCCTAACCCGGATCTAGGGATACCCTTTAGGTAAGTAGCAATAAACTGTGAGGGATATGTCCGACATAGACCGACACGGATGAAGCAGTAGCTACATTGGTGTGGTACCTTGGTCTGTACCGATATCCCTTGTGTTGGAACGAGGAGAATATGGGTCTTCTAAGGAGTCATTAAGCACCAACTGACCTTAGAACCTTTAAATTGACCAACTTGGCCATAGAACAGTAGCAGTATGCTACACTCATTGAGACTAAACTCTCGCGATGATTCCGGCTGCAAGAAAAGGTTGCTAAACTGGAATTATGACCGATTGAGCGTAGTCAGTGATATTGAGATCCTCTAGAACCCGATTACTATTTTTAGGACAAGTTTAGACCAACTGAACTGAAAGAGGGTAGTACCTAAGCTCCATGCCAGCCTGAAATCTAAGGGCTCTTTTGTGTGACTTGTGTGCCTTTACCATGTTTGCCTTTTGTAGATACTTGTGGTGTGCCTTTACCATGACATCATGACATCATAACATTGCATACATCTCGCATAAGTACTAACCCATTTCAAAGACAAGAGGGTTTCATCTTTGCTCTGTTTTGTAGGTCATCATGATGCCCATGCGTAGGAATACTATCCGGATCAACTTTGTCCAAGTACCTACCCTGCTTAAAGATTTGGTTGTCAGGATTCCAGACACTACTTCCTTCATCAGAAGTCATGGTTCTCTCCTCAGTTTGGTCACCTCCAAATTGGACGAACAAATGATGAGTGTTCTGGTCCAATTCTATGATTCGCTGTACCATTATTTCACTTTCCAAGACTTCCAGCTGGTTCCTACTCTAGAAGAGTTCTCTGAGTTACTCGGTATCTCCATCTTGGAACATACCCCGTTTACTGGATGGGAGAAGACTCTTAAGCCCGAAGAAATTGCTGCAACCCTTCACTTGACCAAGGAGGAGGTAATGGCTAACTGGGAGACTAGAAGTGGAGCTAAGGGTTTTCTGGCTAAGTTTTTGGTTGACAAAGCTAATTACTTCTGGGACAACTTAGACTTCAAGGCATACGAGGACATTCTGGCTCTCTTGATTTATGGTCTGGTACTGTTTCCGAATCCCGACGCTTTTGTTGATATTAATGCCATCAAGATCTTCATCTCTCAGAATATGGTACCCACTCTCTTGGGTGATATCCTTCATCAGCTCTATGCTCGTACTGCCTGAAAGCGGGGAACTTTGATGTGCTGTGCTCCTTTATTGTCGAGGTGGTTTATTTCGCACCTCCCTAAGTCCGTACTGAAGAACAAAGAAGGAATAGGCTGGGCTTATAGGGTGATGTCCCTTTCTAATAATGACATTATCTGGACTCTCAAAGGTATGGATGAGGCGACTGTCACTGATCGCTGTGGAGAGTATCCTAATGTTCCATTGATCAGAACCCATGGAGGGATTTCTTACAACCCATGCTTAGCTCTCTGTCAGTTTGGAAGAGCCAGAAGAGAAGGTCCTCATGAGATGTTGATGCCTCATATCATCTTTGATTTTTAGGGAGATAGCGATGAGCTGCGTCGTAGGTTCATAAGGGCTTGGGACAGAGTTCACCAATCTGACCCACATGAGTTGGGACCAAAGACTTCTCTGCCAATGGAGCCATACCTCAGATGGGTCCGCATCCGTGCCCAGAAGTTAGGTATGCCATATGAAGCTTTCAGGCCTGTTACTCTTGAAGTTGCTAATGAGGAGGGGGTTCTTCCAACTATTCTCCACCCGTATATGCCCACTGATATTGGGACACTGAAGAGGTCTTGGATGCAGTTTAGGGATGAACGAGATTCTTATCGGGAGAGGTTCAATGAACAGGAGCAGAAGATCCAGAAGCTGACTAGGCAACTGGAGAACAAGCAGATCCTGAATGATTATGTCCGCACTGAGAAGAATAGACCATGGGAGCATTGATAGACCTTTGATGATTTCTTTACAGTTTTTATTTATTCAGTATTTCCATTCTTGTAACGCCTAAGGGCAGTTTGTTGAACAATTTAAATTTTGTAGTTTAAATCTAATAAAGTGTGTTTGCTTTCTTGTTTACAAATTTGAATCTCGATTGTCTTTGAAATCATGAATCATACGCATTTTCATCCCATGCACTTCATAAACAGGTACCCCATTACATGTCTCTTATCTTCTTCGCTGTTTATTTCAGCAATCATCATGTCTGCTGAACCTTCAACTGAGCAAGCTATCAAGGCCCTCCATGCCCAGAATGCCTAATTTCAAGAGCTGTTCATGAATCTAGCTAAGGGTCAGCAAGACATGAAGACCTTGATTCTGAAAGGGAAGAAGAAGAAGAAGAAGAGGACCATCTTGTTCAACACTGGACGCAGGTTTGGAAACGGGCTGCAGAATGAAGTCGATCTGACCACCTCATCTGGAGGGAAGGATAGTCCACAAGAAAGGAGGGCTCCTAGCCCCATGGTCTCCGACAACGAGACAGACTATGATGAAGAACAATATCCTCCTGCTGAGGATAAGTACAAACAGCTGGAAGACCGTTTAAGCGCTATGGAGATACAGAAAGTGCCTGGACTGGACTTCGGAGATCTGGGTCTATCATCTGGGGTGGTGATTCCCCATAAGTTCAAGGCACCTGCCTTTGCCAAGTATGATGGAGTTTCCTGTCCGAAACTGCACCTCCGGTCATATGTGAGGAAAATCCAACCTTACACTGCTGATAAGAACTTATGGATCCATTTCTTTCAAGACAGTCTCTCAAGGACTCAGCTTGAGTGGTTCTATCAGTTGGACGGAGCCAGTATCCACAGCTGGGAAGATTTGGCTACTGCATTCTATAGGCAGTATCAGTACAACTCCGACCTCGCTCCTACGCGTACCCAACTCTAGGGTATGTCAATAGGAACGGGTGAAGGATTTAAAGAGTATGCGCAGAAGTGGAGAGACCTTGTCGGAAGGGTGCAACCACCTTTGGCTGATCGTGAACTTGTTGACATGTTTTTGGGGACCCTGTCTGGTCCATTCTTTAATCATCTGATTGGAAGCTCTTCAGCTGGGTTTACAGATCTTATTTTGACCGGTGAAAGGATTGAAGATGGTATTAAAGCTGGGAAGATACATAAGGGTGCCTCATCGAGCACCGAGAAAAAGTCGTTTAAGAAAGAGTCAAGTGTTGTCTACAATTCGAGAAGACAAAATAGACTTGAACACCGCCAAGCTGTCAATGCGGTTGTTATTTCAAAACCTGCTGGTGCTCCTCAGCATCACAATCAACAAAAGGACGAGAGACCTCGAAGGCAATTCACTCGTCTCAGCATGACTTTGTCTCAGATTCTGCCACAGTTGCTGAAGACCAATTTGGTGACTCTAAAAGAAGCTCCGAAGAATCCAAGTACCACATCACCAAAGTACAACCCTAATGCCCGCTGGGCTTTTCACTCTGATAGCCCGGGGCATAATACAGATGATTGTTGGGTTTTGAGGAACAGGGTGCAAGACTTAATTGATGCAAAGGAGATTGAGTTTGAGGCGCCCGAGAGGCCCAATGTTGTAACTGCTCCCATGCCCAAGCATGGGGTGAATGCTCTAGAAGAGAACTTGTTTGTAGTTTCTGTGGATGACGTTGTTACCCCTCTGATGACTGTCAAGAAGAACCTGTTGCTAGCCGGTTTATTTCCGGGTTGCGGCGAAGGTTGCCATATGTGTTCTGTTTTACCTACTGGTTGCCCATTTCTGAAGTCAGGTATCCAAAACCTGATGGATAATAAAGAGATCCTGTTTGAGAAGATTGCAGTTTCTTCCATTCCTACTGAAGAAGTCGCCATTATTACCATTTTCGACAATTATTCCAAGGCTCCCTCGAGGAAGCCTGTTAGAATTACATCTATTTCGAAGATCGCACCTGTAATCATCACTGTTCCAGGGCCCCTCCCCTATACCTCTGACAAAGCTGTCCCTTGGCACTATGGGGCAGGTGTTTATGTTCTTGGAGTTAAGCAAGAGTTGGATGCTGATACCGGCGTCAGCAACATTACTGGGCCTGCTAAAGTCACCCGCAACGATAGACTTTTCTCACCTGATATTGCTCCACCGACTGCCCGAAGACCTGTTGTCATTACACCTGCAAGTGTGCCTAATGCCATTCCTGATCAAGTTCTTAGTCCTACCCCTGTCGCCGAGTCATATAACGCTCGGGGCAAAGGGATCACCACTAATGTGCCTGCCCAGACGGAGGCACCGAAGACTATTACTGTTGAAGCTTCCAAACAGGAGATGGAATAGATTCTGAAGATTATTAAGAAGAGTGATTATAACGTAGTTGAGCAGCTGGGGCAAACCCCATCCAAGATTTCTATGTTGTCACTGTTGTTGTGTTCAGAGGCCCATGCCAAGGCTCTGATTACCTTCCTGAAGACTGCCCACGTGCCACAAGAGACATCAGCTGATCAGTTTACAGATTGTGTGGCGAATTTAATTGCTGATAATGGTTTGGGTTTCTCCGACGCTGATTTGACTACTAAAGGGAAGAACCATAATGATGCCCTGCATGTCTCCATTGAATGCAGGGGCACTACTCTTGCACATGTATTGGTTGACACTGGTTTCTCATTGA
The DNA here is from genome assembly GCA_948472305.1 of Vicia faba. Classification (NCBI taxonomy): domain Eukaryota; kingdom Viridiplantae; phylum Streptophyta; class Magnoliopsida; order Fabales; family Fabaceae; genus Vicia; species Vicia faba. The sequence goes on from OX451741.1 coordinate 93,540,466, forward strand.
ACGTCTTGCCCAAGAAAGCTCTGGACCGGTTGGATTGCGAAGGGTTGGAGCTAAAGCCTAGTAACATCATTGTCAGGGCCTTTGACGGGTCTAAAAGGATGGTGCATGGTGAGGGTGATATTCCAATTAAAGTTGGTTCTTAGGTCTTCAATTCTACATTTTACGTGATGGACATTCGGCCATCCTATTCTTGTTTGCTGGGTCATCCATGGATCCATAAAGCTGGGGCCGTAACCTCAACACTCCATCAGAAGCTGAAGTACCCGGTCAGAGGGAAGATTATGATAGTTCAAGGGGAGGAAGAGTACATGGTCAGCCACCTCAACTCGTTCCGATACGTAGAGATGGAGAGGGAGTTCATTGAGACCCCATTTCATCATTTTGAAGAGGTTCCTCAGACACTGGCATCAGCTGAGACTGTGGTTGAAGATTCTCCTATGAAGATGGCTTCCTTAAAGGACGCCCGGGCTGTTATTGAGAAGGGTGAGTGTGCAAATTGGGGCCGACTTCCTTATTTCACTCAGAAGACTAACAAGTTTGGTTTGGGTTTCACTGCAGAAGCTCAAAGGGCCGTTCGAAGTGCAAGGATTGGAAGACCTCCCGTGTTCATCAGCAACTCGGGAGAGAATGCCATTGAGGATGATATGGAGGAGTCTGAATTCGACAGCTGGATCTATCCTACGACCAACGGTGGACCAAGCAACTGGACATCAAAGGACTTCATCCCTATTACTTTTGTTACCCAATAATGAACTCTTTGTTTTGAGCTTGTAACAGACAATGTTTTGAAACTTTATGGCCCGATGTCTTACCCGGGGCACCATGGCTTCATTTGTGAGGGCTTTTGTGTGCCATTTTCATATATCATTAATAAAAGCATTGGACGTTTCTTGCATTTCAAATTTTGCGCTCCTTGTTTTTCTTTATTATATATTGCAAAACATATATTTTACACACACTCACATTTACAGGTCTCCATCCACTCTGGATCTCATTGGTAACGACTCTGCTACTGCCAGTTATGACTTTGAAAATCCGATCAACTTAGCTGAAGACGAAGGTGAAGATGATTGCGAAGCACCTGGTGAACTTGCAAGACTGCTACTCCAGGAAGAAAGGGCCATTCATCCACATGAAGAGCCGGTGGAAATAGTGAATCTGGGTACTGAGACAGACAAGAAGGAAGTCAAGGTCGGCGCAAACTTGGAGCTTAGTGTGAAACATCGGTTGATTCAGATGCTGCATGACTATGTTGAGGTCTTTGCCTGGTCTTACGAAGATATGCCTGGGTTGGATACTGACATTGTGGTTCATCGCCTGCCTACCAAGGAAGACCGCCCTCCAGTAATACAAAAGGTTCGCCGAATGCGCCTAGAGATGTCCGAGAAAATCAAGGCTGAGGTTATGAAACAGTTTGACGCCGGTTTTCTAGAAGTGACTTCTTACCCTCAGTGGGTTGCCAATGTGGTTCCTGTGCCGAAGAAGGACGAGAAGGTTCGAATGTGTGTTGACTACAAGGATTTGAACAGGGCAAGCCCTAAGGATGACTTCCCTCTGCCTCATATTGATGTTCTGGTTGAAAACACCGCTCAGCACAAGGTATTCTCCTTTATGGAAGGCTTCTCCAGTTATAATCAGATAAAAATGGCTCCCAAAGACATGGAGAAGACCACCTTTGTTACTCAGTGGGGTACCTTTTTCTACAAAGTCATGCCTTTTGGATTGAAGAATGCTGGGGTAACATATCAGCGTGCCATGGTTGCTTTGTTTCATGATATGATCCATCATGAGATTGAAGTATACGTTGACGATATGATTGCGAGGTCCCCGACTGAGGAAGAACACCTTGACCACCTACAGAAGCTGTTTGACAGATTGAAGTTGTACAAGCTGAGATTGAACCCGAACAAGTGCACCTTCGGGGTAAGGTCTGGTAAGCTGCTGGGTTTCGTTGTAAGCGGCAAAGGTATTCAAGTGGACCCTGCCAAAGTGAAAGCCATACAAGAGATTCCAGTTCCCAAGACAGAGAAGGAAGTTGGAGGCTTTCTGGGACGTCTGAACTACATTGCTCGGTTCATCTCTCACCTGACTGCTACTTGTGAGCCAATCTTCAAGCTACTGAAGAGAGATCAAGTGGTACGTTGGAACGATGAATGTCAGGCCGCTTTCAAAAGGATCAAAGAGTATCTCCAAGAGCCACCCATCCTAATGCCACCAGTTGAAGGGAGACCTCTGATCTTATACTTAACAGTACTTGACAACTCAATGGGGTGTGTGCTGGGGCAGTATGACGAGTCTGGACGAAAAGAGCATGCTATTTATTACCTTAGCAAAAAGTTTACCGACTGTGAGACCTGATACTCACTGCTTGAGAAAACTTGATGCGCTTTGGCATGGCCTGCTCGCCGGTTGAGACAGTATATGCTGACTCACACTACTCTGTTGATTTCAAAGATGGATCCAATCAAGTATATCTTCGAAAAGCCTGCCTTGTCCGGAAGAATAGCAAGATGGCAGATGATTTTGACTGAGTACGACATCCAGTACACGACTCAAAAAGCAATCAAGGGAAGTGTATTGGCAGACCATTTGGCACATCAGGCAGTGGATGATTACCAGTCTATGAACTTTGAATTTCCGGATGAGAATATCATGTTGGTAACTGACTGTGAGACACCTGGACCAGATGAAGGACCTGAGGAAGGATCTCGATGGTCTATGTACTTTGATGGAGCTTCAAACGCTTTGGGTAATGGCATTGGCGCTGTGGTCATATCTCCTAAAGGCTCTCATACTCCGTTCACCGCCCGACTATGTTTCAACTGCACCAACAACATGGCGGAGTATGAAGCATGCATCATGGGTCTTCGAGATGAAATTGACCTAAGGATTAAGTTTTTAAGTGTCTTCGGAGATTCCTCTCTCGTGATCAGTCAGATCAAAGGCCAGTGGGATACGAAACACCCAAATCTTATTCCTTACAAGGAGTATGTGTTGACATTGCTTCCCCATTTCGAGGAGATAACCTTTGAACACTTCCCTAGAGAGGAGAATCAGTTGGCGGACGCGCTAGCTACGATGTCTTCTATGTTCAAAGTCAAATGGGACAATGAGGCTCCCCGAATCATTATTGAAAGATTGGACGAACCTGCACATTGCTGTGATCTTGAGACTGAAGAGGTAACAGAAAAGCCCTGGTATCATGAGGTGAAGAGGTACCTTGAAGCTCAAGAATACCCCGAGGGTGCATCTGTTAATGACAAGAAGTTTTTGAGGAGGTTTGCGGCAAAGTTCTTCATCAGCAATGGCATTCTTTACAAGCGTAACCATGATTCGACCTTACTACGTTGTGTGGATAAGATTGAAGCAGAAAGGATCATGGCGGAGCTGCATGAAGGTACTTTCGGAACTCATTCCAGTGGACATACCATGGCAAAGAAAATCCTTCAGGCAGGATATTACTGGTCCACAATGGAAGCTGACTGTTATCAGCATTCTCGGACATGTCACAAGTTCCAGGTCTATGCTGATAAGGTGCACATACCTCCAGTTCCTATGAACTTCTTGATGGCACCTTCGCCTTTTGCAATGTGGGGCATTGATATGATTGGCGAGATCAGACCTACGGCATCCAACGGGCATCATTTCATCCTGGTAGCGATTGATTACTTTACGAAGTGGGTTGAAGCAGCTTCCTTTGCTACGGTAACCAAGAACTTCGTGGCACAGTTCATTCGGCACAATCTGATCTGTCGATACGGTGTACCAGAGAGGATCATTACGGACAATGGTACCAATCTTAATAAAAAGATGATCACTGAGCTCTGCAAACAATTCAAGATACAACATCATAACTCTTCTCCCTACCGGCCGAAGATGAATGGGGCTGTCGAAGCAGCAAATAAGAACATTAAGAATATTGTGCAGAAGATGACAGTGACATACAAAGACTGGCGCGAGATGTTACCATTTGCTCTTCACGGGTACCATACCTCAGCACGGACGTCAACATGGGTGTTGCACCCCAAAATTTGCCCTCCCATATTCATCAAGAAATTGCTAAGCCAGGTCACAAAATTCCCCAAGGGTTATGCAGTGCAACTGTCTCCTATACAGTCAAAACTAGGGTTTGTGTTCTGATTAAGGAATTGAAGTTTTCAAAGGCCCAATCAAGTCTCATATGCTTACAAAGATGGTCAAGTATCCTCATATCAAGTTTCAAGGCACTCAGCTCAAAATTGCACAGTCAAAACCCTAGATTGCACTACAGTCAACTGTAGGGGCAAAATGGTCATTTGGCAGTCAAAAGTTCAAATTTTTGGTCAACATATCATTTTGAAGCCACAAACATCATTTGATCAATGCTTGATCATGATTCTCAAAATTTGGCTCAGAAATCATCAAAGATGCAAAAGTTGCTATATTTGGACAGCTGAAAAAGTCAACTGAAATTGACCAGGGCATAACTTTCACATGGATTATCAGAAAAATCCCATCCAAAGCTCATTTTGAAGAGAAAGACATTTCCTACAACTCATCTTCATACTTCAAGTCCAAGAAATGCTCTCACAAAAAGTTATCAATTTCAACATTATAGGTCATTTTCAAAAGTCAACAAAAAGGGACTTTAAGTCAAAGGCCATAACTTGAGATTGGTAAATCAAAATGACATGGGACCAAAGGCATTGGTTAAAGGACTCAAAGACATTTCCAAAATGTTCAAGAACATGTGAAAAGCTTAAAAATTGAGCAAGTTATGCCTTGTGGAAGTTGGGAAATTTTTGGGAATTCTGAAAAGTCAACATTGATGCAAATGATCCAAAAATGCTAATGGGCCCATTTTTCTTCCAAGTTTCTTCATGCCAAGCCTATGCACGACCATTAAGCCCAAGGGGAAGTATTTTCTCATTTTTTAATTATTTATTTGAATTTATATTAATATTAATTCATTTAAATTATTTAAATATATAGAAAATATCTAACTTGACCTAATGAATCTTTTTGTACACATTTTAGGCTCAATGATTCGTGCCTAAGCCAATTTGGAAAGATTTGGAGCATTGGGATATGATTTGTGCAAAAATAACATGAGAAAAGATATGGAAGATCCTTAAGGAAATCAAATATTCAAAACAATGAAAGCAATGGATTTTATTCAATTTTCTTGACCTAATCACCTCACTACATAACCCTGACCATAAACCTAATGAAAGAAGACTCTAAGCTGCGCCTCAAGAGCCATTGGAACATTGAAATTTTTTCCATAAAAACTCAAATCTGAAATCAACCTTGGAGGACGATTGAAGCCCTAAGTCTTATTCCAATAGCTTCCTTGACTATCTCTGAACGTGTGCCAATCCCTAACAACCACAAAAGCTTCAGGAATTGGTAGTTTGAACTCTAACTGTACCAAGAAATTTTTGAAATCGTATGGCATAATTCATGCATCCTTTTGCGTTTTTATTTATGTATTCTTATTCAGGGTGATGTTTCTAAGCTAACCAATACATTCAATTACATTTTTGTGCCACATATGCGAATCTACCATGTTTGGATATTAGGGTTTGCAGGTTTTAAAATTGGGGTTTCCCAAACCAAGCAAAATCATGACCCAAGACTAAGACCACGAAGTTCAACGCGTCTGGACGATTAGAATGGTGTACTCGCGATGAATTTATGACCAATAGGATCCTATTCGCTATTTTTTGATATGGCCTCTATGGCAACGGGTTAAAACCGTTGCTGTTTGTTTTTATGTTTCAGAAAATAAAAAAGAGAACGAAGAAGAAGACTCGGTGGCAAGACGTGACTGGCTGTTTCAAATTTACGCGCGTTCCAAGCACTAACTCCCACTTTCTCTTTTATTAATTGTCGTTTGTTATATATTAAATATGATTCACATGGCTCAGTGGCAGGAACTCATGCATGCAACCTCCAAGACCTGGGTTCGAGTCCCAGGTCTGTGCAATTTCAATACTATTTTTCCTTAACTAATCCCATGCAGCACAAGCGTCCCAGTATACCATACGCTCACCATCTCAAGCCACACACGCGTCCATCCCATTCAGATCAAAGGCATAGGATCAAGGAACACAATAAGCACCAGTCAACGCATCATACATGATCCTGGAAAGGTCAACGAATCTCAGGCTTAATGGGCCAGAATGCTAGGCCTATACCTCCTAAATTGGGGCCTGAACCCCCCCTGGTTTGCTTATTCTTTTCATATTTTATTTTTTAATTGTTATGTTATTTATTTTTATTATTTTAATTAATTAATTATTTTTCTACAAAATATAAAAACATCACAAAAAATCAGAAAAAAAGATAAAAAACATGATAAAATATTTATTGTCCATATTTTCTTGTAAATAATTAACATGTAAATAAATTTAGTAAAATAGGTTTTAACTTTAATTCTTTTTTAATAAAAATCCAAAAATATGTAGAATTAGGTTTAATGAATTCTTTTTATTTCCTTTTTTTAATTTTTCTCCTTTGTATCATAATATTTATTTTATTTATTTTCTATAATTAAATTTTGCATGTAAATTAACTTAGATTTAAATTAGGTTAAAATTTTAATATTTTCATAATAAATCTAAAAAAACACTAGAATTAGGTTTAGCATTTCATTTTAATTTTAATTAATTTTTCTTTTTCTCCTTAAATCTTAAAAAACATAAAATACCAAAAACATTTAATGTTCATTTTTATTTTAATTCCTTATTAATTTAATTTTTTGCGAAAGGGTCCAACGCCCATTGTTTTAATTATTTTATTTCGCGTATTTACTTTGTTGCTTATTATAATTATGTACATGCCCCAAAGCCTTGTAACATTTTATACTTGTCGCATTTTTATTTCTTTTGCTTTATTTACTTTTCGCTAAATCGGGTCCGGTTTAATTTTGGCGATGTGGACCCGCGCCATTTGTAATAGTCGTAGATTTATTTTTCCCGCAAACTTTATAATTGTTAAAAAGCATGCAAGAATGAATGGCTCTAATTAAAATCAAGCGTAGATCACCTTAACATGACAAGACAATATCAATGAAAACGACACACGATTCGCACACACCACCCCTAGGGTACGCCTCACTGTTGCCTTTCGAAAGGTGATCGTCGAGTAGAGGATGTCTTAGTAAGTCCTCATGATCCGGGAACCTGGCATGAGGGTAGCTTCTAAGGTGTCTTCCTATTACTCTGGTGATCACCATGTCCCTAAACTCGAATTGACCCGAACACCTCCAACGGTGGTGCTACCTACCTCTCAATGGTGGGATGGCACTACTTTAAAGGACATTTACACAGACGAATTCCTTAGGGTAGGTAGGTTCTCGTAGATACTTGCTCTAAATCTCAAAACAACTCAAAAAAAGACTTTTCACACCGACACTTTTCAAAAGCTTTCAAAGTAAATTTTTTCAAACACTCTAACGTACGAGTCGAACTGAAATTTTTCAAAAGAAACTTTTTAAACCCACATTGAAAAGCAAGCAAACATTTTTGAAAACACATTGAGCAAGTATCTAAGAGCCCATGGATAACCATGGATAGAAAGGGTGCTAACACCTTCCCTTTCTATAATCTACCTCCCGAACCGAGAGCAATCTCTTTAAGGAATTTTTCTTTGCTTTTGTCCTTTCCATTTGGAGAAAATAAAAGACGGTGGCGACTCTTGCTTCCGCGAAATTTCGCGAACCAGCGTTAAACAGTCAGTTCCAGATCCACCGATCACAGAACTGGCGACTCTGCTGGGGACCTTATAAAGTGAGGTGTACCTTAGGGCTAGCTCATAACTATGTTTTCAATTGTATTGCTTTGTGTGCTTTAAATTGTGGGTTGCTTGGGAGTTCTATAGATCCTAAACCCGGATCTGGGGGATACCTTCTTAGAAAGTAGCAACAAGGCTGTGAGGGAACTGTGCGGGGTATACCGACATGGTTGAAGCAGTCTGCTACGTTGATGTGGCACTTTGGTGTGTACCGGTAACCCTTGAGTTCAGTCAAGGAGAGTACGGGGCCTCCGCGTGGTGTCATGAAGCATCAACAGACCTTAGGAACCTTAATTGAACTATCTTGGCCTCTTTAGGGTAGTGAGATAACTGACTTTGGTGCAGTCCGAGGTTGGTTGATACTCGATACTACGCTCAATTGAGGGTTGCTTTCCTGGAATATTTCGGTCGCCAGTTCAGTGGCTAAATCGAAACGATGAACAATGAAAGCAATCCCGTGATATTGGGAACCTTAGAACCCGGTTACTTTGATTAGGACAGGTTGAACCCACCAACTTCAAGAGGGTACTACCCAGACCCCATGCTGGCCTTAAACCTTAAGGGCTTGTCTTGTGTGCCTTGTGTGCCTTACATGTTTGTCTTTGTAAATATCTGTGGTGTGTTTAATCATAGCATCATGACATCATCCAGCATCATATGCATTGACTAACCATTTCAGGGGTTCGGATTTTCATCTTTGTTCTTGTTTTGTAGGACATGGAAACTGTTCGTAGAAAGACAATTCAGGTCAATCTTGTAAGAGTCCCTCCTTAGCTTAAGGAGCTTATATCCAGGATTCCCGAGAACTCTTCATTCAGTGAAAGACATGGAAGCCTCATTAGCTTGGTCAACACCAACATTGAGGAAGATATGATAAAGGTCTTGTTCCAATTCTTTGACCCTCTGCATCACTGCTTTACCTTCTTGGACTATCAGTTGGTACCTACCTTGGAGGAGTTCTCCCGGCTCCTGAAGATCCCTATCCTTGATCAGCTGCCCTTCAACGGTACAGAAAAGGAACCTAAGCTTGAAGAGATTGCTAAAGCCTTGCACCTACAGTCATCTGACCTCAAGGGACATTGGGAAGTCAGAAGTGGTATCAAAGGGTTCTTAGCCAGGTTTCTGTTCGAGAAGGCTCATGAATGTTGGAATTCCCTTGACTTGCAAGCTTTTGAAGAGGTTGTGGCCCTCCTTGTCTATGGTTTGGTGTTGTTTCCTAACCCAAATCAGCTCATTGATATCAGTGCTGTCCAGATCTTCATGTCCAGGAATCCCATACCTACATTGCTGGGGGACATCCTTCACTCATGTTACACTCGAACCATGAGAAAAAGAGGTGTCCTTATGTGTTGCACTCCTCTCCTGGGAAGGTGGTTTATTTCGCACCTTCCCCAATCAGTCCTGAAGAATGAGCGGGGTTTGAGATGGTCACAACGGTTGATGACTCTTACACATGCAGATATACATTGGTGTCCTAGATCCAGAGGAGATGTCACTATCATTGATCGTTGCGGGGAGTACCCTAATGTTCCTTTACTTGGAATCAAAGGAGGTATTACTTATAGCCCATGCCTGGCTTGGAGACAGTTCGGTTACGCTCGGAGAGATGGTCCTCATGACATGTTAATTCCCGACGTAGTTTTTGACTTCGACAATGATACTCAAGGACTTCGTCAGAGATTTATCAGAGCCTGGAGGATGCCTAGTAGGATAGACAGCAAGACACTGGGGCATAGGAATTCCGTCCCTTTGAAACCCTATCTCAAGTGGGTACGAGCTCGCTCCCAGAAGCTAGTGATGCCTTATCCCCATATGCTCCCGGTAATCAAAGAACCAGTCCTGGAAGGGGAAGTGTCTCATGTTATTCAGCACCCTGATATGCCCACATCCTGGGAAGAGATGCAGAAGAGCTGGATCCAGCTTAAGGAGGAAAGGAATTCTCTTGAGACTAGCCTGCATGCCAGTGAAAAGAAGGTCCTGGAGCTCACTCGCCTGTTGCATGAGGAAAGGAATCTCAACACCTACATAGCTCCGAAGAGGATGCGCAGTGTATTTTGGGATTGATTTGATTTTTTGTACTTTTTGCCCATGAAGCTCTGATGTATTAAACAATGATTTCTTTAATGATAACGTGTGTTCCTTTTTGTCTACAACAAATTTGAACTTTCGAACCCTTGAATGCATTGCATACGCATTTCATACATCATGTGCATAGCAGGTTTTTCCCCTTTTCAGGTTGCTTACAGTTCTTCGCTGTTTATTTCAGCATCATGAATCCCGGATCTGAATCAACAGAGACATCAATCAAGGCTCTCCAGGCGCAGAATGCGCAGTTTCAAGAACTAATCAAGGGTCTAGCTAAAGGCCAAGAAGAACTAAAGGCTATGCTCCTGAAGAAGGAGAAGAAGAAGAGAAGAACTGTTCTATTCAACTCGGGCCGAAGGTTTGGCAATACTCTGCAGCATGAAGAGGCTGGTTCTTCTGTTGGCAAGAGTCCTTCTCAGGCAGAAGTAAAGGTTCCTAGTCCGGTCGTCTCCGACAACGAGACAGATTTTGATGAAGAGCAGTACCCTCCTTCAGATGACAGGTACAAACAACTGGAGGACAGGTTGAAGGCTATGGAGGTGCAACAGGCACCTGGGCTGGATTTCGGAGATCTGGGTTTGTCGACTGGTGTGATTATCCCGCATAAATTCAAAGCACCATCCTTCTCGAAGTATGATGGGGCGTCTTGTCCCAAGCTGCATTTAAGGTCCTACGTTCGGAAAATTCAGCCGTACTCTGCGGACAAGAATCTATGGATCCACTTCTTCCAGGAGAGTCTTTCAGGGACTCATCTCGAATGGTTCTATCAGCTGGATGGGACCAAAGTTCGTAACTGGGAGGAGCTGGCTACTGCTTTCTACAAGCAGTATCAGTATAATGCCGACCTTGCCCCCACACGTACCCAACTCCAGGGTATGGCGTTAGGCGCAAGCGAAGGTTTTAAGGAGTACGCTCAGAAGTGGAGAGACCTGGCTGGCAGGGTGCAGCCACCATTGACTGATCGGGAATTGGTAGACATGTTCTTGGGGACCCTATCTGGGCCGTTTTTCAACCATCTCATTGGGAATTCTTCTGCTGGTTTCACTGATTTAATCTTGACTGGAGAGAGGATTGAAGCTGGGTTAAAATCTGGAAAAATTCCGAAGGGTGCATCATCCAGTGCTGAGAAGAAACCCTTCAAGAAGGAGTCTAGCGCCGTATATGGTTCCAGAAGATCAGAAAGAAATGAACACCGCCAATCTGTCAGTGCGATAATGATTGCTAAGCCTGCTGCCGCTCCCCGGCCAAACAATACTCAGAAGGTGGAAAGACCCCGGAGAGAATTCACCCGCTTAGGCATGACTTTGTCGCAGATCCTGCCACAGTTGCTCTCAACCAATTTAGTGACTGTCAGGGAGGCGCCAAAGTTCCCCAATACTGCATCTCCCAAGTACAACCCGAATGCTCGTTGTGCCTACCATTCAGATAGCCCGGGGCATTCTACTGATGACTGTTGGGCGTTAAAGAACAAGCTGCAGGACCTTATTGACGCTAAGGAGGTACAGTTTGAGGCATCTGACAAGCCTAATGTGGTGACAGCTCCCCTGCCTGCTCATGGAGTGAATGCCATTGGGGACGAAGAGGAAGTTGATGAAGCTGAGTTTGATAGCTGGATTTACCCGGCAACCGACGGAGGACTCAATAATTGGAGTGCAAAGGACAACTTGTCTGTTTCTCTTGTTACTGAGTAATGAATTCCTATGTTTTGTTATTTTGTAATAAACAATAATAAACTCTATGGCCCGATGTCTTACCCGAGGCATCGTGGTTCTATTTGTGAGGGCATACAAACTGTCATTTCATATATCATGAATGGAAATCTTGGACGTTTTTCGCATTGCAAATATTGTGTTCCTTTTCTGTCTTTCATTTCCTTTACATAATTTTCAAAACAGCTGTATTTACACACACACTCACTCATACAGGTTCCAATCCACTCTGGATCTCACTGATAACAGCTCTGCTACTGCCAACTATGACTTCGAAAATCCGATCAACTTAGCCAAAGACGAAGGTGAAGATGATTGCGAAGTGCCTGGCGAGCTTGCAAGACTGTTACTTCAGGAAGAGAGGGCAATTCAACCCCATGAAGAGCCAGTGGAAACCATAAACTTGGGTACTGAGGCAGACAGGAAAGAGGTAAAGATTGGTGCCAACCTAGAGCTCAGCGTGAAGCAACGGTTAACCAAGATGTTACATGACTACATGGAGATCTTTGCCTGGTCCTACGAAGACATGCCTGGGTTGGATACCGATATTGTGGTCCATCATTTGCCGACTAAGGAAGACTGCCCTCCAGTTAAGCAAAAGGTCCGTCGGATGCGTCCAGAGATGTCCGAGAAGATTAAAGCCGAGGTCATGAAACAGTTTGATGCCGGGTTCCTTGCAGTGACTTCTTATCCTCAGTGGGTTGCTAATGTGGTGCCAGTACCTAAAAAGGATGGAAAGGTCAGAATGTGTGTCGACTACAGGGATCTAAACAGGGCCAGCCCCAAAGATGACTTCCCTTTACCTCACATTGATGTCCTTGTTGATAATACAGCTCAGCACAAGGTATTCTCTTTCATGGATGGCTTTTCAGGTTACAATCAGATAAAGATGGCACCTGAAGACATGGAAAAGACTACGTTCATTACTCAGTGGGGCACCTTCTGTTACAAGGTCATGCCGTTCGGATTGAAGAATGCTGGGGCAACCTACCAACGTGCCATGGTTGCCTTGTTTCATGATATGATCCATCACGAGATAGAAGTGTATGTGGACGACATGATCGCTAGGTCCCAAACTGAGGAAGAGCATCTAGATCATCTGCAGAAGTTGTTTGACCGGTTGAAACTGTACAAGCTGAGATTGAACCCGAACAAGTGCACCTTCGGGGTAAGATCTGGGAAGCTACTAGGCTTCGTGGTCAGTGATAAAGGCATTCAAGTGGACCCTGCTAAGGTCAAAGCTATTCAAGAGATGCCAGTTCCTAAGACAGAGAAGGAAGTCAGAGGCTTTTTAGGATGCCTGAATTATATTGCTCGCTTCATCTCACATCTGACTGCTACCTGTGAGCCAATCTTCAAGCTGCTGAAGAAAGATCAGGTAGTACGTTGGAACGATGAATGTCAGGCTGCTTTCGACAGAATCAAAGAGTATCTCCAAGAACCACCTATCCTTATGCCACCGGTTGAAGGGAGGCCTTTGATACTATACCTGACAGTGCTCGACAACTCAATGGGGTGTGTGCTGGGGCAGCATGACGAGTCTGGCCGAAAAGAGCATGCCATTTATTACCTTAGCAAAAAGTTTACCGACTGTGAGACCCGATACTCACTGCTTGAGAAAACTTGCTGCGCTTTGGTATGGGCTGCTCGCCGGCTGAGACAGTATATGCTGACTCACACTACCTTGTTGATCTCAAAAATGGATCCTATAAAGTACATATTCGAAAAGCCTGCTCTGTCTGGGAGAATTGCAAGATGGCAAATGATCTTGACGGAATACGACATTCAGTACACAACCCAGAAAGCCATCAAGGGGAGTGTATTGGCAGACCACTTAGCTCATCAAGCTGTAGATGACTATCAATCAATGAACTTCGAGTTTCCGGATGAAAGCATTATGATTGTGACTGATTGTGAAGTACCTGGACCGGATGAAGGATCTGAGCCAGGATCCCGATGGTCTATGCACTTTGACGGAGCCTCCAATGCTTTGGGAAATGGTATCGGCGCCATCATCATATCTCCACAAGGTACTCATACTCCACTCACTGCCCGGCTGTGTTTCAACTGTACCAACAACATGGCGGAGTATGAGGCGTGCATCATGGGTCTTCAAGCTGCGATCGACCTAAGGATCAAATTTCTAAGTGTCTTCGGAGATTCCGCTCTTGTGGTCAATCAGATCAAAGGAGAGTGGGATACGAAACATCCAAACCTGATTCCTTACAGAGAATGTGTGTTGACCCTGATTCCCCACTTCACAGAGATAACCTTTGAGCACTTTCCAAGAGAAGAGAATCAGTTAGAGGACGCGCTGGCTACAATGTCTTCAATGTTCAAGGTCAAATGGGATAATGAAGCTCCCCGGATCATCATCTGGAAACTGGACGAACCGGCATACTGTTGTGATCTCGAAACTGAGTTAGTGACTGAGAAGCCTTGGTACCACGAAGTGAAGAGATATCTGGAAGCTCAGGAATACCCTGAAGGGGCATCTGTCAATGATAAGAAATTCCTGAGGAGATTTGCAGCCAAGTTCTTCCTTAGCAACGGCATTTTGTACAAGCGAAACCATGATTCAACCCTACTGCGTTGTGTGGATAAGACTGAAGCAGAAAGAGTCATGGAAGAGCTACATGAAGGGACCTTTGGTACACATTCTAGTGGACATACTATGGCTAAGAAAATCCTACGGGCAGGATATTACTGGTCCACCATGGAAGCTGACTGCTACCAACATTCTAGGACATGCCACAAGTGCCAGATCTATGCAGACAAGGTGCATGTTCCTCCAGTTCCCCTGAATGTTCTGACTGCGCCTTGGCCGTTTGCAATGTGGGGAATAGACATGATCGGCGAGATAAAACCTACGGCATCTAATGGGCATCGCTTCATCCTGGTAGCGATTGATTATTTTACAAAGTGGGTCGAGGCAGCATCCTATGCTACAGTAACCAAGACTGTTGTGGCACGGTTTATTCGGCACAATCTGATCTGTCGGTACGGCGTCCCTGAGCGAATTATTACAGACAACAGTACCAATCTGAACAACAAGATGATCGCTGAGCTCTGCGAACAGTTCAAGATACAGCACCACAATTCTTCTCCTTACAGACCGAAGATGAATGGGGCTGTAGAAGCAGCTAACAAGAACATCAAGAAGATCGTGCAGAAAATGACGGTGACTTACAAAGATTGGCACGAGATGTTACCGTTCGCTCTACATGGGTACCGTACTTCAGCCAGGACGTCAACTGGGGCAACTCCTTTCTCTCTGGTTTATGGCATGGAGGCAGTCTTGCCGATCGAAGTGCAAATTCCCTCTCTCCGGATAATGAAGGATGCAAATCTGAACGAAGATGATTGGATCCAGACACGACTTGATCAACTCAACCTCATTGACGAAAAGAGACTTGCTGCTATCTGTCATGGTCAGACGTATCAGAAACGGATGATCAGGGCATTTAACAAAAAGGTCAGACCTCAGGAATATCAAGTTGGGGATCTGGTAATCAAGAGAATCATCCTTCCTCAGAGTGATCCAAGGGGCAAATGGACCCCTACATACGAAGGGCCATTTATGGTTAAGCATGTGTTCTCAGGAGGAGCAATGATATTAACCAACATGGATGGTGACGACCTTCCTCACCCCGCCAATGCAGACATGGTTAAAAAATACTACGCATGAAAAAGACCCGCTAGGCTGACATGCCTAGGCAAAAATTAGGGCTTCCCGTCGAACCAAAAGGGTTCGGGCAAAATGAAGGGATGAAAATAAAAAAAATCTGTACACCCGGCAAGTCGAAAACCTGAAAAGGCGGCTTGGGCAAAAATGGGTATCCCGGTGGACTGAAAACCCGAAAGGGCGGTCCAGGCAAAAGTTAGGGATAAAAGCGTAATACTATGTCTCATTGGACCACTTTGCATCCAGAATCCGGTATCTATAGCAAGTTCAGACGGCATCGATCAGTCAGCTTCACCTTCAACCAAGGTCATCAAGTGATGAGACGCTCAGAGTCATAAAGGCAATAGCAGGGTTGAAACCCAGTGGATCATTCATATTTCACACAGCTGTTTTATTTTCTTTTGTACAAAACTTGTATAAACTCTTTTGATCGGCGGCGTACCTCTTACTAGGACGTCAGCCTCTTGTACACAAAACGCCTATTCAGGCCATTCAAAAATCAATACAAATATATTTTTCAGTTAAACGTGCCAAGTGTTTTTTTCTTTTTTCTGTTTTGTTTTGCGAAGAACGTCCAAGGTTCAATTTGTGATATATGCATTGACAATAATTTGCTAACTCATAAATATTTGCATACGAAACAAAGGAATTAATTGCAGGTGACACTAGAAACAGGGGCAATAAAGAGTTGTCTGAGCAGTCTAATTGTTCTATCCTCCAAGGTACCAAGATAGGTTCAGCTAAAGAACGTAACCGAGTATCTTAATTCCCCAGAGAGTGGTTCAGCAAAACAATACACTCTTCTCCAAGCAAATCTCAAGGAAATTGAGTATCCTCACGTGGATCTCAATACTTCCCCAGCAGTATACATATATTCTTAACAAGCATCCCCGGCAGTCTTGGTCTAAAGATTGTTCCCCGGCGGCATACCAACGTTTAAAGGAATCACTTCCCCGATGCAATACAAAACTTCCCCAGGAGAGTCCAATCCAGTTCCCCAGGAAGGTTGGAATTCATATCCCCAAGCAGTAAGCTTATCCCCAGTAAATTCTGGAAGCTTCCCCTTGCAGAGCACGAACGCGTCGCCCGGCTTTATTTAAAGAGTTATTTCCTTAACAGGATATAACTGGGTTATCCTCAGCCAAAAGCCACGGAAAGAGCGTCGTCGACAGAATCTTCTTATCCCCAGCGAAGTCCATTCATACTTCCAATACAGCAAGGTATCCTCAGCGAGTCATCCTCAACAATTCAGCAAAAGCATCTCCCCACAGAGTATTGCTTCCCAGCAAGATCGTTAGAGTACTTTTCTCCCCGCAGAATCCTCCATTCGCCAAGTTTATTCCCCAACGGAGTTATCTTCGTCTATTGGAATTCTTGCAACTATTCTTCAACATCAGCCCAGGATACGACTTCCCGGCACCCGTCAAGGATTTACTTTCCTAGACGAAAACATACATAAAACATCACATACATCATTATAGCATGCATAACGCATTGCATCATACAAGTCTCATTTATATCGAGAACATCATTGCTTGACCCATATCATGCATTGCATATGACTGACCTTTACCTTTCAGGAAAGATGCAGTTGAAATTCTCAATCACGTTCCAAGACCTCGACCGGTTCAGTTAAATCGACCCTAAGATTTTCCTGATGCTTATCCAGTCAAAGGCCTTCTCTTGGTTCAGTCAGATCGACCCTAAGATCTCCCTGATGCTTATCCAGTTGAAGATATTCCAAGACCTCGACCGGTTCAGTTAAATCGACCCTAAGATTTTCCTGATGCTTATCCAGTCAAAGGCCTTCTCTTGGTTCAGTCAGATCGACCCTAAGATCTCCCTGATGCTTATCCAGTTGAAGATATTTCAAGACCTTGTCCGGTTCAGTTAAATCGACCCTAAGATTTTCCTGATTCTTACCCAGTCAAAGGCCTCTCTGGTTCAGTCAGATCGACCCTAAGATCTCCCTGATTCTTATTCCAGTAGAAGACACCCAAGATTTTTCTCAACAAGCGTTGTTGAAGTTAAAGACACCCAAGATTTTTCTCAACGAGCGTTGTTGGAGTTAAAGTCGCCCAAGGTTCTCTTACCATCCATGCTAAGGCAGTAACCATCCCTGGTTCATTCATCAGCGTTTGAAGCTCCAGACCCAGCTCCTGTAACCAGTCAGGACATATCTATACCAAGCATCTAAAATCAGCTCCTGCAACGTGTCAGGTACTCATTTTTCTTTTGCAGGTATGCAGGTTCTCGCTAAGGATTCTCCTACGCGATCAACATCCAGATGGCATCTATAAGCCCATCATCCTATCCAGCAATCTCCAAATGGCATCTATAAGCCCATTCCACCACACTGCTATCATGCGAGCGCAAATTTCTGGGCACTTTAGTGTTCAATCATCTTCTACCCTCGGATTACGAAAGGCACGCCAGCCAATCTGCATCCTCAGGTCTAAGAAGATTGAACAGGGGCAACTGTTGCACCCCAAAATTTGCCCTCCCATATTCATCAAGAAATTGCTAAGCCAGGTCACAAAATTCCCCAAGGGTTATGCAGTGCAACTGTCTCCTATACAGTCAAAACTAGGGTTTGTGTTCTGATTAAGGAATTGAAGTTTTCAAAGGCCCAATCAAGTCTCATATGCTTACAAAGATGGTCAAGTATCCTCATATCAAGTTTCAAGGCACTCAGCTCAAAATTGCACAGTCAAAACCCTAGATTGCACTACAGTCAACTGTAGGGGCAAAATGGTCATTTGGCAGTCAAAAGTTCAAATTTTTGGTCAACATATCATTTTGAAGCCACAAACATCATTTGATCAATGCTTGATCATGATTCTCAAAATTTGGCTCAGAAATCATCAAAGATGCAAAAGTTGCTATATTTGGACAGCTGAAAAAGTCAACTGAAATTGACCAGTGCATAACTTTCACATGGATTATCAGAAAAATCCCATCCAAAGCTCATTTTGAAGAGAAAGACATTTCCTACAACTCATCTTCATACTTCAAGTCCAAGAAATGCTCTCACAAAAAGTTATCAATTTCAACATTATAGGTCATTTTCAAAAGTCAACAAAAAGGGACTTTAAGTCAAAGGCCATAACTTGAGATTGGTAAATCAAAATGACATGGGACCAAAGGCATTGGTTAAAGGACTCAAAGACATTTCCAAAATGTTCAAGAACATGTGAAAAGCTTAAAAATTGAGCAAGTTATGCCTTGTGGAAGTTGGGAAATTTTTGGGAATTCTGAAAAGTCAACATTGATGCAAATGATCCAAAAATGCTAATGGGCCCATTTTTCTTCCAAGTTTCTTCATGCCAAGCCTATGCACGACCATTAAGCCCAAGGGGAAGTATTTTCTCATTTTTTAATTATTTATTTGAATTTATATTAATATTAATTCATTTAAATTATTTAAATATATAGAAAATATCTAACTTGACCTAATGAATCTTTTTGTACACATTTTAGGCTCAATGATTCGTGCCTAAGCCAATTTGGAAAGATTTGGAGCATTGGGATATGATTTGTGCAAAAATAACATGAGAAAAGATATGGAAGATCCTTAAGGAAATCAAATATTTAAAACAATGAAAGCAATGGATTTTATTCAATTTTCTTGACCTAATCACCTCACTACATAACCCTGACCATAAACCTAATGAAAGAAGACTCTAAGCTGCGCCTCAAGAGCCATTGGAACATTGAAATTTTTTCCATAAAAACTCAAATCTGAAATCAACCTTGGAGGACGATTGAAGCCCTAAGTCTTATTCCAATAGCTTCCTTGACTATCTCTGAACGTGTGCCAATCCCTAACAACCACAAAAGCTTCAGGAATTGGTAGTTTGAACTCTAACTGTACCAAGAAATTTTTGAAATCGTATGGCATAATTCATGCATCCTTTTGCGTTTTTATTCATGTATTCTTATTCAGGGTGATGTTTCTAAGCTAACCAATACATTCAATTACATTTTTGTGCCACATATGCGAATCTACCATGTTTGGATATTAGGGTTTGCAGGTTTTAAAATTGGGGTTTCCCAAACCAAGCAAAATCATGACCCAAGACTAAGACCACGAAGTTCAACGCGTCTGGACGATTAGAATGGTGTACTCGCGATGAATTTATGACCAATAGGATCCTATTCGCTATTTTTTGATATGGCCTCTATGGCAACGGGTTAAAACCGTTGCTGTTTGTTTTTATGTTTCAGAAAATAAAAAAGAGAACGAAGAAGAAGACTCGGTGGCAAGACGTGACTGGCTGTTTCAAATTTACGCGCGTTCCAAGCACTAACTCCCACTTTCTCTTTTATTAATTGTCGTTTGTTATATATTAAATATGATTCACATGGCTCAGTGGCAGGAACTCATGCATGCAACCTCCAAGACCTGGGTTCGAGTCCCAGGTCTGTGCAATTTCAATACTATTTTTCCTTAACTAATCCCATGCAGCACAAGCGTCCCAGTATACCATACGCTCACCATCTCAAGCCACACACGCGTCCATCCCATTCAGATCAAAGGCATAGGATCAAGGAACACAATAAGCACCAGTCAACGCATCATACATGATCCTGGAAAGGTCAACGAATCTCAGGCTTAATGGGCCAGAATGCTAGGCCTATACCTCCTAAATTGGGGCCTGAACCCCCCCTGGTTTGCTTATTCTTTTCATATTTTATTTTTTAATTGTTATGTTATTTATTTTTATTATTTTAATTAATTAATTATTTTTCTACAAAATATAAAAACATCACAAAAAATCAGAAAAAAAGATAAAAAACATGATAAAATATTTATTGTCCATATTTTCTTGTAAATAATTAACATGTAAATAAATTTAGTAAAATAGGTTTTAACTTTAATTCTTTTTTAATAAAAATCCAAAAATATGTAGAATTAGGTTTAATGAATTCTTTTTATTTCCTTTTTTTAATTTTTCTCCTTTGTATCATAATATTTATTTTATTTATTTTCTATAATTAAATTTTGCCTGTAAATTAACTTAGATTTAAATTAGGTTAAAATTTTAATATTTTCATAATAAATCTAAAAAAACACTAGAATTAGGTTTAGCATTTCATTTTAATTTTAATTAATTTTTCTTTTTCTCCTTAAATCTTAAAAAACATAAAATACCAAAAACATTTAATGTTCATTTTTATTTTAATTCCTTATTAATTTAATTTTTTGCGAAAGGGTCCAACGCCCATTGCTTTAATTATTTTATTTCGCGTATTTACTTTGTTGCTTATTATAATTATGTACATGCCCCAAAGCCTTGTAACATTTTATACTTGTCGCATTTTTATTTCTTTTGCTTTATTTACTTTTCGCTAAATCGGGTCCGGTTTAATTTTGGCGATGTGGACCCGCGCCATTTGTAATAGTCGTAGATTTATTTTTCCCGCAAACTTTATAATTGTTAAAAAGCATGCAAGAATGAATGGCTCTAATTAAAATCAAGCGTAGATCACCTTAACATGACAAGACAATATAAATGAAAACGACACACGATTCGCACACACCACCCCTAGGGTACGCCTCACTGTTGCCTTTCGAAAGGTGATCGTCGAGTAGAGGATGTCTTAGTAAGTCCTCATGATCCGGGAACCTGGCATGAGGGTAGCTTCTAAGGTGTCTTCCTATTACTCTGGTGATCACCATGTCCCTAAACTCGAATTGACCCGAACACCTCCAACGGTGGTGCTACCTACCTCTCAATGGTGGGATGGCACTACTTTAAAGGACATTTACACAGACGAATTCCTTAGGGTAGGTAGGTTCTCGTAGATACTTGCTCTAAATCTCAAAACAACTCAAAAAAAGACTTTTCACACCGACACTTTTCAAAAGCTTTCAAAGTAAATTTTTTCAAACACTCTAACGTACGAGTCGAACTGAAATTTTTCAAAAGAAACTTTTTAAACCCACATTGAAAAGCAAGCAAACATTTTTGAAAACACATTGAGCAAGTATCTAAGAGCCCATGGATAACCATGGATAGAAAGGGTGCTAACACCTTCCCTTTCTATAATCTACCTCCCGAACCGAGAGCAATCTCTTTAAGGAATTTTTCTGTGCTTTTGTCCTTTCCATTTGGAGAAAATAAAAGACGGTGGCGACTCTTGCTTCCGCGACATTTCGCGAACCAGCGTTAAACAGTCAGTTCCAGATCCACCGATCACAATGGGCAACACCCTATTCCTTGGTTTATGGCATGGATGCAGTCTTGCCTATTGAAGTTCAGATACCCTCTCTTAGAATCATGAAGGATGCAGGTTTGAGTGAAGATAACTGGATCCAGACCCAGCTTGATCAGCTGAACCTAATCGACGAAAAGAGACTTACTGCTATTTGTCATGGTCAGACGTACCAAAAACGGATGATCAAGGCATTTAACAAGAAAGTCAGACGACAAGAGTATCAAGTTGGGGATCTGGTAATCAGGCGCATTATTCTACCTCAAGGTGATCCCAGGGGCAAATGGACCCCTACTTATGAAGGGCCATTTGTGGTTAAGAACATCTTCTCAGGAGGAGCGATGATTCTAACCACCATGGATGGTGACGACCTTCCCCACCCCGTTAATGCAGAAATAGTAAAAAGATACTACGCATAATCAAAGACCCGCTAGGTTGACTGGCCTAGGAAAAAATAAGGGCTTCCCGGCGAACCAAAAGGGTTCGGGCAATAAATAAGGGATGAAAACAAAAAATATGTACACCCGGCAAGTCAAAAACCTAAAAAGGCGGCTTGAGCAAAAATGGGTATCCCGGTGGACTGAAAACCCGAAAGGGAGGTCCAGGCAAAAGTTAGGGATTAAAGCGTAACACTATGTCTCATTGGATCACTTTGCATCCAGACTTCGGTGTCAACTATCAAGCTCAGACGACACTAATCAATCGGATTCCTCAACTAAGCAGCAAAGTGATGAGACGCTTGAAGATATAAAGGCAATAGCAGAGTTGGAACCCAGTGGGATTATTCACATAGCTGTTTTGTTTTCTTTTCACAAAATTGTATAAATTCTATTTGTTCGGCGGCGTTCTCTTACTAGGACGTCAACCTCTTGTACAAAAACGCCTATTTAAAGGCAAACTTCAAAATCAATACAAATTCATTTTCAGACAAATTTCAAATTGTTTTCCCTTTATCTGTTTTGTTTTGCAAAAAAAACGTCCAATGTGCATTTTTGATATATGCATTTGACATTAATTGCTGCTCATAAATATTTACACACGAAACAAAGGACGAATTACAAGTAATAACAGAAGCAGGGGCAATAAGAATTATCCGAACTGTATAGTTGCTCTGTCCACCAGGTACTAAGGTAGTTTCAACTGAAGAGTATGGCTAAGATACCTTCACTCCCCGCAGAGTAAGGCAGTAATGGTAGCTCTCCCCAAGAAGAGTTAGTCTACCATCAGCCCTAAAAAGGCTTGGTATCCCCAGAAGGTCTTAATATTCCCCAGCGGAGTATAAGAATATTCTCCAGCAAGTTACAGAGTATCCCCGACAGTCTTAATATTCCTCAACGGAGTATAAGAATGTTCTCCGACGGAATACAAGATACCCCAGTGGAGTCATTTCCCTAGCGCAGTCTAAAAAAGGCTTCCCCGCCAGAGTTGAATCATCTTCCCCAGTAGATTCTGGAAGCTTATCCCCTGCAGAGCGCAAATAAATCTCCCTAGCCAAATTCAGAAGGTTATCCTCACAAGAGTCTAACTGGGTTATCCTCAGCAAGTTGCAACTGAAAGATCATCCCCAGTGAAGTTCTTTCTATCCCCAACAGAGTTCATCATTAAAATCCCCAACAGAGCTTATCAACAGAATCCCCAACGGAGTTATCGTTAAAATCTTCAGCATAACGTCTCTTCCTCACAGAGTAATTCCACCCGGAGTAATCTCTTCATCAGTTTATTCCCCCAACGGAGTTCTTCTCTCCTACAGGTTTACCATCTTCGTTCATCATCCCCAGCGGAAACAAAGAACTCAACTTTATTCTCCAGCAGCTCCGGGATTTATTTTCCCCAGCTAAAACATCACATTTCCATACATCATGATACATGCATATACGCATCATACCATGCAGTCTCATTTATGTTGAGAACATCATTGCTTGATCCATCTCATGCATTGCATTTGACTGACATTTTACCTTTCAGGAAAGATGCAGTTAAGTCCCCAACTTAGTCAAAGACCTGACCGGTTCTTAAATCTCAATTGAATTATCCTCGGTTGAATTTCAGATAAGGTTCTTAATCTCGGCAGTTTCCCTACGTCATAGTGTGGACGAGTACTATAACCTCAACAGTATACTCCATTGAGCACGAGTCAGTTCCTAGATCTTGACGTTTTCCTCCGTCATAGTGTGGACGAGTTCTATAACCTTAACGGTATACTCCATTGAGCACGAGACAGTTCCTAGATCTTGATGAAGATGTTTCCCTATGTCATATTGTGGACGAGTACTATAACCTCAACGGTATACTCCATTGAGCACGAGTCAGTTCCTAGATCTTGATGTTTTCCTCCGTCATAGTGTGGACGAGTTCTATAACCTCAACGGTATACTCCATTGAGCACGAGATAGTTCCTAGATCTTGATGAAGATGTTTCCCTACGTCATAGTGTGGACGATTACTATAACCTCGACGGTATACTCCGTGGAGCACGATTCAGTTCCTAGATCTTGATGTTTTCCTCCGTCATAGTGTGGACAAGTTCTATAACCTCAACGATATACTCCATTGAGCACGAGACAGTTCCTAGATCTTGATGAAGATGTTTTACTACGTCATAGTGTGGACGAGTACTATAACCTCAACGGTATACTCCATTGAGCACGAGTTAGTTCCTAGATCTTGATGTTTTCCTCCGTCATAGTGTGGACAAGTTCTATAACCTCAATGGTATACTCCATTGAGCACGAGACAGTTCCTAGATCTTGATGAAGATGTTTCCCTACGTCATAGTGTGGACAAGTACTATAACCTCGACGGTATACTCCGTGGAGCACGAGTCAGTTCCTAGATCTTGATGTTTTCCACCGTCATAGTATGGACAAGTTCTATAACTTCAGCAGTATACTACGTTGAGCACGAGACAATTCCTAGATCTTGATGAAGATGTTTCCCCCCAGTTGAATTATGGACAGGTTCTTAAGACTCAGCCGAGGCATTCTCTCAGTTGAAGTACAAGCAAGTTCCTAAGTCTCAACAAAAGTTAGACTTCCCCAGCGGAATCTTCTACAACAACAGGTATGCAAGTTCTCGCTAAGGAATCTCTTATGCGATCGACACTCCTGTAGATGGCATCTGTAAGCCCATCCTCCTACCAGCAGTCTCCAAATGGCATCTGTAAGCCCATTCCCAACATCACAATGTTGATACTACACCATGTGAGTGTAAATTTTTGGGCACTCTAGTGTTCAATTATCTTCCACCTTCGGATCACGAAAGGCTCAAAAGCCAATCTATATCCTCAGGTTTAAGAAAATTGAACAGGGGCAACTATTGTACCCCAAAATTTTCCCTCCCATATTCCTCAAGATTTTCCAAGAATAATCTTCAAGTTGCTCAAGTTGGCTCAAGGATTGGACAGTCAACTCACCTCCTAAGGCAGTCAAGTCAAAATTAGGGTTTTGTGTTGCATCAAGGTCCTCACATCCAAATGACCTCAAGTTTTCCCCAATGTCCTAATATGTTCTTAAGTTCATCCATGTCAAATTTCAAGCCTTGCAGAGGAAGTTTGGTCAGTCAATTGCTCAAGAGACCCAAAAGTCGACTGTGCTAGGGCAAAAGTCAATTGTGTCCCAAATACAGTCAAAACCTCAAGATTTTTTGTAAACATTCTCATTTTGAAGGTTAATTCATCATTTGATCAAGGGTTGATCATGATTCATCAAGGATTGCTCAAGATTCATCAAGATTCAAAAGTTGCTAAATTAGGGTTTTGTAGGAAAAGTCAACTCAACTTTGACCAAGCATAAATTTCTCATACTTTATGAGTAATGACCCATCCAAAGCTCATTTTGAAGAATATGCAATTTCCTACAATCCATATTCACACTCCAAGATCAAGAAATGCTCTCACAAAAAGTTACAAATTTGGACATTATAGGTCATTTTTGAAAGTCAACAAAAACACCTTTTTTTCCAAAGCTTATAACTTGAGCATGGAAGATAAAAATGAGATGATACAAAAAGGGTTGGTTAGAGGACATCTCAAGGTTTCTAAAAAGTCAAAGAACACCTCCAAAAGTTCAAAATTGAGGAAGTTATGCATTGTTGAAGTTGTGCATTTTTCCAAATTTGCCAAAAGTCAACTATCCTCAAGACTCCAATTTTTGACAAAAGGGCCCACTTTTTTCCACTTGATATAGTCTTGCCATGCCACACACGTGTCCCATACCTGATTCCATGGACATTCATTTATTTTTCTATTTTATTTAATTTTTATTGGTTTAATTCATTTTAAATCAATTTTAAATCAAATAAAATCTAAAAATTGATGAAATCATATCTTTGTGATTTGTACAACTTTAAATTACCATCATGAACCAAATCAAATTCGTATCAAGCTTGGTTATGTACAAAAAATCAGATTTGGCCTATATTTGGAAACATGTTAATGGTGATCAAAATCCAATCTTGATTCTTCAATACACTTGGATTATAGCCCATGTTTTACCCTAAAATCATTCTATTATATGCACACAAGTGAGCCAGACCTAGGATAGATACAAAGCTCTGCAGAAATGGCAAGAACAAGTTGGTGAAAAACCTTGAAAAAGTGGAGATCGAATTTTGGTTTTGAGGCATTTTCCAACCAAAAGCTCAACACAGCTCTCTTCCCTGACATCTCCTGAAACTGTAGCAATCAAAACCAGTCCTTTAGACGCCACCAATTGCACTGTAAGTCTCCATGAATCTTGCTCTGAACATGATATCGTGAAACCACTTCCTTGCATCCTCTTGCCAATATTTTTGTATAATCATGCTTGCCTTTAAATTTCCATTCGTTCTGCATCATTCAATTGCTTTTTTGTAGCCTATAACTCCCTACCCAAACCTAGCGTTTTGGAGGTTTCCATTTGGGGTTTCGTTTTGCAGGGACAATTAGGATGAATCTTGGCCATGTTTGAACTCAGGAGGAAGAGGCTACCACGTCCATGTGCTTGGATGGGATTGTTATGGCCTAAAACATATTTTTGAATCGCCCCATGGATCTTCCTGCGGATAAAAATCCGCAGGTAATAAAACCAGAGTTTCATTGGAGAAGACGACCAGACGTCGCCCTCCCATTGGCCCATTTGAAATTACGCGCTTTTATTTTATTGTTTTAGGCATATTAGTTTGTTTCATATATAATAGTTGCTTCTTATTATTATAACAATTAAGCAATGCAGTTGGGTTGGTGAGCGCGTTGGCATGTGAGCAATGGTACCTGGGTTCGAATCCCAGGTCCCCCAAAACTTTGTTACAATTTTTCCTCAGGTATTCATGTGTAGCATTCCAGGCGTGGATTACCATATGCCCCAGAGATCAACATGCCAAGTGGCTTCAGGCCAAGATCCAGTGGCCAAAATTGAAGGACCACCATACTCCCTGGTTAACAAGCATGCGTTGGATCTCAAAGGTCAAAGCAGGCTGGATGTTTTGGGCCAAGAATTACTGATCATACTCCCTTTTTAAGCCCAACACCCCTTGAGTTTGTTCTTCTTTTTATTTTCTTTTATTATTTTTCTATTTTCTATTTTATTATTATCTCAATTAATTTAATTAACCAATTAACCTTTTTTTTATAAAAAATCAGAAACAACAAAAAAATGTTTTTATTAATTCCATTAATTTTATTATTTATTTTTGTAAATAACAATTAATTAATTAATTTAGTTTAATTAGGTTTAATAATAACATATTTTGCAATAAATTAAAATTAATCTAGAATTAGGTTTTTTTAAAATATTTTTAACCATTCTTATGTTTCCTCAATTAAAATAAAAACCCAAAAATATTTTTCTTTTTAATTAATTAATTCAATTATTAATTTAGGCTAATTTTTTCATTCAAAATAACAAAAAATATGCTTTATTCAATAAAAGGGTCAAAACCCTAAAAAACACTCCGATTTAATTTTTCTCGCGCGCGTATTATTTTTGATCCGTATTTCAATATTATAACTGTTTCGGGAATGTAATAGTTTTAAATTAGGATTGTATTTATCGCTTTTATTTACTTTTCGCAATTTAATTTTAAAGGGTTTGTCTTTGGCGATGTAAATACCAGACGCCTTGTAATAGCTTAGATTTATTTTCCGCAATTTACATTCCGCAACTATTAACTGTTAGATGTTTGATAAATAGGCGATGCATGACAAGATCAATTTTAACCTAAAATCAACAGTAGCTCATCATAATATGTACAAAGATAATATAACTGAAAAACAATACACTCGCACATGCGCACTCTTAGGGTACACCCCACTTGGTTGCCTCGAACGTGGTCATTGAGTATAAGGAGTTTTAGAGGGAGCCCTCTTGTCCAAAGATCATAAGTTTCCTCGAAACGGTTGCCTCGGATGAAATGATCTAAGACATTAGGGTTACCGCTAAGGCGTCCTACCATTGCTTTAGTGACCACATGTCCCTTAATCGAATTGACCCGAAAACTCCAACGACGGTGCTACCTACTCCTCAATAGTGGGATAGCATTGTCTAAAGGACACTTGCACAATTTAATTCCTTTTTGAGTAGGTAGATGTTCTTAAGTACTTGCTCCTTTTAAAAACAAAACAAAACTTTTCACACTTACACTCTCTTCAAAAACAAAACTCTTCTCAAAACCCAAAAACACAAAGAAAAGCAAACTTTTGAAAACATAATGAGCAAGTACCTAAGAGCCCGTGGATAACCACAGATAGAAAGGGTGCTAACACCTTCCCTTTCTATAATCTACCTTCCGAACCTGAGAAACATCTCGAAAAAGGAATTTTTCTGTGCTTTTTTCCTTTCCTTGTTGGATAAAATAAAAGACGGTGGCGACTCTTGCTTACCGCGACATTTTGTGAAAACAAACGCAAACGCGAACCAGCATTCCAAAGCAGTCAGTTCTCATTCCCACCGATCACAGTTTCCATTGATCACAAATGCATATACCCTTCAATTATCAAGATATGGAAGTGGTGTTGGTTTCTTTGACTTTTCATTATCATCCTTAACAACTTCTATTTACATAACAAAGGTATTGGTGCAAGAAGGTTGATAAAAATTGCAAAGATTTCCTAAAGCATTTTTCTTGCTCTAGGAGTTAGGGTTTTAACTTAAAAGGGGTATATCTTGCTCATATTTTGGTATTTTTGAGTGATTACAAAGACATCCTTCTCTTCAAAGGGTTATTAACAAATCACTTTAAAAGTTCCAATGAAATTTTGTGTGTAAGAAATTTGATGATGAAGAAAGATTGCAAGTCCTCCAGATGAATCCTCAAATTCCTTTATGTGACTTCAAATGATCATAACTTGATCAATTTTAATCATCTTGAGCCCATCCTTTTTCCATAATGATCTTGAAGATGTGAACTTAAACCCTTATTTTATATGCAAAGTATGAAAATGGATGGAAGATTCCCTAAGGATGTAAAAGATTATAGGTCATTTTATGAATTTTTTCCAACTTCAACAAGTCATAACTCTCTCAATTTTTTGTGATTTTGAATGGTTCAAATTTAAAAATGTCATTCAAGAGATCTACCTCATTCCATCTTTTTTGTTCAAGAGCAAATTCCAAGTGGAAGGCCATGTTTGGATGCAAGATATTATAAGTCATTTTTGAAGAAAAAACTTAGAAATTTTCTAAGTATGGAAAGTCAACTTCTTTTTTCCAACTTTGACTCATTACAACTTTCAGCTCAAGCAACCATTTTATCCCATTATTTTCCCATTGCAAAGCTTTGTAACCTCATCTTGTAAAGCTTCAAGAATCATGCCCTAAGACCCATTGAGTTGAGATTGCCATTGATTTAAATTTGGTAACTTGAAACTGAAGTTTCATCACAAGTCTGATTTTGAAACCTTTGTTTTGGCTTCTAATCACAAATTTTCCATGCGTTTTTGTTTTGAATCACGTTTAGAAACTTTCCAAAGACGTTTAGCATCATGAAATGCACGATTTAGCTGAGATTTGATGCTAAACAAGTCACACTTTGTTCATGCTGCAAACCAACACGATTTCCCTCCAAACTTCATCATCTCACACACTTAAGGATCCTATTCACTCCCCTTAGATCCCATACGAACTCTGAATTTGAATTTATGATTTATTACATTCTCACCTTCCAAAACCAAAAGCTCCATTCAGTTAGCTTCATTGAACTTCTCTGAAGCTAACCATACAATTATCCTAAAGAATCGTGACCTATATTGATCTACAAAAGTCCAGTTTCAGAGCAACTTCTCACTACTTCGTTCAGGTAGATTTCTTGGCCAAATTGATTCAAATAAAAAGCTAACCTACACTTTGTATCCTTTTGATCCTCGTGCTCTTTGTAATTTACAATTTCATTGAGGATTGCGTGAGATATCCTAGATTTTAATATTCACTATTTTTTCTAGTTTTCTTCAAACACGGCCTTGCACAGTTTATATAAATTTGGCGAAACAAGACCATTACAATCGTCTTGAAGAGACGAATCCAATGATACTAGTATGGGATTATAACTTTTCCATTTGAATAAACTCGTGAAATCTTCATTGCAGGGTGTCTGGAGGTTGAAGACGATGACATGTCTCGTCTTAACCAATGATAGCACGCCAATTGTTTTATTTTTATTGGTTGCCTTTTTCCTGATCCAATGCATTTTCAAATAAGGTCCATATCAAGCACAATGCTTCTGGTCTACTTGATCAGCTTACTAACCCGTTTTGACTCTGATCTAATGGTCCACATCTTTTTGGTTCTATTTTATTTTCTAATTTTATAATTAAATTGTTTTAAATTTCAAAAATTTATAACTCTTTTATTTTTTATCCAAAAATTATGAAAAAAATATACAAAAATACTGTGAATTATTTCTGACTTTATAAGTATTTTTTCATATTTTTATTTTGATGTTTAGTATTTTTCATAATTTTCACCATATTCGCCTTCTTTTAATTGTTTTAAAAATAACTTATGACATTTCTAAACTCTGAAAATATTCATAAATATCATTTTTCTTATTTCTGACTTTTTGGAAATTTTGTGGAATTTTATCTTGATGTTTACTATTTTCGATCTATTTTCCATTTATTTGAGTAATTTTATTTAGTTTAAAAATAGTTTCTTACTTTTAAATATTATCAAAATTTTCATAAAAATATTTGAGTTCCTTTTTGATTTTTCTATGGCCTTAATTTTTCTTGATTAATTTGAATATAGTTGCTATTTTTCTCTCTTATTTTCTTTTTTCAATCGTTTAAAAAAACTTTTTTTCATTTTTTATTTTAAATACAATTTTATTTTCATATATTTTGGCTGATGTTGGATTGAAATTTTGATCATGAACTATATTAACATCATTGGATCTATGGTGTTGAGTCTAACTCCATAAAAATGGATGAATGATTTTAATAATTGTTTGATTAATTTTTTTGGTTCAAATGTGGTTTATTAATTTCCCCTTCCCTCTTCATCTTACCCCTTTCTTATTGTATTACATGTTATGGGATGATGATCTCTATATCATTTATCTAAACATGAAGTATATAGATTGTTATTGACCGTCCTCAAAATAGGTGCGACTTCTATATAAGTCCACTTATGATTGCTTAACATAGCGCTAAATTTTATCCTGATTCGAGATAATGGTCATTCGTGGCTCAAACCTATGTTTGCAAGCCCAAGTTTGTTAATTTTAACCCTATGATCCAATAACCTTGAGATCCATTGTTAGGAGGCTTTGGTTATACCAATCCTCTAATGGAACTTCATCAATTTTGGTCAAAGTGGATCACTTAAACGTCATTGATCACTAAATGTTATTTTGATATTCTTAAATGGATGGTATACTTTATAAAAAGCAAATGCAACTTATTGTTGAGAGGCTTTGGTTCTACCAACCATCTAATGAGTTCCAAATGTAAGTTTCTAGATGGTCATCCAACTAACCATTAATTTCTAATAATTTACTTTATTTTATGTTTTTATTTTATGTTTTTACTTTATTTACCATTTACTTTAGCATTTATATTTCATACCATTTTCATCTTTGCTCACTTGAGCCTTTATCTTTTATGTCATTTTTATTTTTCTCACTTTAGCTTTTCATTTCTTTTTGAAGATACCTAATAATCAACTTGAACCCTAAAAAAAACTTTAATGTTACTTGGACTACTTGGTTACTATCCTTGGCATTTTGGAGTTATGGACTTCTTG
The DNA here is from genome assembly GCA_948472305.1 of Vicia faba. Classification (NCBI taxonomy): domain Eukaryota; kingdom Viridiplantae; phylum Streptophyta; class Magnoliopsida; order Fabales; family Fabaceae; genus Vicia; species Vicia faba. Next base: position 93,572,154 of record OX451741.1, read on the forward strand.
GACTTAGGAGTAGAGACCTTGACCTATGAGGGAGACCTTGTTGACCTTAATTATTATTTTGTCTTGAGTTCTTGGGGTTTACCCCAAGACATTGGGTTGTTTGTTTGCTTTGTGTGCAAATTATTGTGATTACATGCTTTGTCTGTAATCTGGAATTCATCTGTATACAGCTGTTACTCTGCCCAATTTTTGTGAAGACTAAATGCAAATTGAAGCTTGGTATTCTTAAGAGGTTTATTAATTGTTTTCTTGGTTTCAAATCCAAATAATGAAATTCTATATTGACTCATTATGTCAAGTGTTGGCTTCTTGTTGATTAGATGGATCTTCTCATTAGCTTTTACCTTATGCTTTAGGATAGTCTCTTCATCTCTTCCCATCTACTTTAATTTCAAAAATCTTCTCCCTCCTTTTGAAAAATCTTCTTGTTTTTTAACTTGAACCACTTTCATAATAAACTTGGACTTAGGTCCATGCATTTTCAAAATATTTTATTAATCAAACTTTAATCAATTTAACAATATCTTGACATTTTTTGTGAGAAGATTAAAAGTCAATCAATCTCATTCAAACTATTTTTCCACCTTGGCTTTTTACTTTAAAATTTTCTCAAAAGTTTAGACTCTTGTAAATCCTTATAGTGATGCAAACAACTATACTGCTATAATATATAGTGAAGTGAGATGTTTTCCACTTGGGTATTAAGTGAGGCTTTATTGATTTTAAAATCCAAGCCATATTCTCCACTTTGAGATGATGCAAATTCTCCTTTCTCATGATTGTGGGTAGTAAGTATGTTTTCCACTCGGACAATGATGATGATGTCTCGTCTCTTAAAATTAACCAACACACTTGTGTTTTAAATTTTTTTAAAAGAGGAACTACGTGTACCCTGATCCCCTATTTCACGAAAGGTGGTACGTAGGCACTAAAGGTTCACAACCACGGTGGGTGCAAAAATTATTTTAAAAAAATACTTCTTTTCTCATCACCACAATCTATTTTTTCTCATATACAACATTTTATATCCAAAATATACAGATTTTTCAAAGAGGTTCCTGCGGAGTACCATAGATGTTTAGGGCGCCAATACCTTCCCTTTGCATAACCAACCCCCTTACCTATAATATTTCCCCCCTATTTTGGGTTATTCTCTCTTTTCCCATTCCTTTGGAAAGAATAAAGTGCGGTGGTGATTTTTATTTTGATTTGTACGAGTCGAGTCAATCCAATGGCTTAGTCTCAACATTTCTACCGCTACGGAAAAATGGCGACTTCATTGGGGAAAGATTGACCTCTTGCTGGTCCATCCCTAAGTGGGTTGAGCCTATCTTTGTTTATATCTGTGTATGTGCTACTATGCATTATATCTTATATGTTGTATATGTGTTTGTACGGATTTTCCCGGTTTTCAAGGTGCTTGGTGATTTCTCATAAGTCCTATAGTTGGACTTGGGAAAACTTAAGATAGGACGGGCGATATAGTCATGTTAACATTAAGTGAGTAATCCCAAAAAAGGAGGCATGAGATCCCCCACTCAGTGGAGGCCCCTTTGACTGTAGTGTCGTTTACCGAGTAATCGGGAAGACATACTGCTTTTGACCTAGGAGCCTTCTGAAATTGAGGACCGTAGAATACCTAACCCATCTTGGATTTTTAGGTGTAGTGAGGAAGCTATGATGGAGTAATCCAGAAGTAGTTATCACACGATACTACACTCAGACGGGGTTTTCTTGAGAATATTACTAATTACTGATTTAATCGGGAAGTTAGTAATATCCGAAAGAAGGATATAGACTCTGGGAACCTCTAGAACCTTGTTCGGCATGTGATAATTTTTATACCATACCTTATGGGTAGTACCTTCGACCTCATGCTCGTGACGTTGAACCTATGAAACCTATGTTTGTGATCTTGTGTGATGTTGTTGCATCATGCATTCTTGCACCCATAAGCATCTCTTAAAGACATTTTATTTCAAGGGACTTAAAAGTTGATTATTTTTTAATATCTCAGGTACCTTTTGACTACAGATTCGGTATAAAGAAAGACCAGAAAGTATAGTTTCAAATATCCCAAGATAAATGAGTTGATAAGACTGATTCCTGAGATTGAGTGTTCTGCAGATATTCGAAGGAAGTATGGGTCTATCATTGCTCTCGTGAAGCTTAGGATGAAGGATGGTATTCTCTTATCTTTGGTCCAGTTCTATGATCCAATGTATCGATGCTTTACTTTCCTTGACTATTAGTTGATGCCTACATTAGGAGAGTATTCTTATTTGCTGGGTTTTCCTATTACCGACCGTGTTCCTTTTACTGGTTTGGAGGGTGAGCCAAAATCACATGAGATTGCTGCTTTGATTCATTTGGGAAAGTCTGAGGTTGAAGCCCACATGAATACCAAAGGAGGGATTAGAGGATTACTAGCTCAGTTCTTATTGGAGAAAGCTTACTATTTTTCTAGGATGAAGAGTACGGTTTCTTTTGAGGCCATCTTTGCTCTACTTGCTTACGGGTTGTTTTTATTTCCTAACATAGACAAATTTGTTGATATCAATGCCATCAGGATCTTTATGATTGGAAACCCAGTTCCTACATTGTTGGGTGATGCTTACTACTCTATTCATCTTAGGGATTCTTATCATGGAGGGATGATCATCTGTTGCACGCCTCTATTGTATCAGTGGTTTACTTCACATTTGCCTCGATCTGATGCTTTTTGGGATGTCCAGAAGGAACCTAGTTGGGCTCCAAAGGTCATGGAACTTACTCATTCAGATATTTTTTGGTATCATCATGCTTACCATGATGTAGATATTGTCGATAGTTGTGGTAGTTTCCCTAATGTACCTCTTCTTGGTACAAAAGGAGGAATTAACTATAACCCCTTTCTTGCACGATGACAACTTGGATATCCGATGAGGGATAAGCCAAATAGTATTCATTTGAGTAGTTTCTTCTTGAAAAAGGGAGAAGACTATAAGGAAGCTAGGGAGCAGATTTCGAAGGCTTGGCGTCACATTCACAGGAAGAGTAGGAAGGACTTGGGACCTAGGGGGGCTGTTTCTTTGGAGCCTTATCTTTAGTGGGTACAAGCAAGATCTATTCAGTTGAAGATGTCGTATTCTCGGGAACCACCTATGCCTGATATGTTTGTGAAGACCACTCCCCCCCTATTGTATTATGTGGAAAAGCTACATCTTTCTTTAGTTAGGATGCAGCAGGAAAAAGAAGCTTGGAAGAATAAGTGCCAGACTCTAGAGGTTTCCTACCAAGCAGATTTAAAGGATAAAGACGACTTGATTGAGATTCTTGAGAGGTGGGCTGTAGAGACGATGGAAATGAAAGGGGATTTATTTTCCCCTAAGCCTTAATCAGGCCCTAGTGTCTCACTTCCTGATTCAGATGATTGGAAGGAGGTCGCCACCAGATATGCAAAAGAAAACCAGAGGTTGAAGGCTCAGATTACCAGACTTACAGGGAAGCATCAACGTATAGAGAGATCTCCATCAACTTTGCTTCTTAGGGTTTTAGGCTTTACTTTCATCTTGTACTTGGGATTATTGAAACTTGTAATTCACTTTTGAAGTTATTATAATAAAATTTTTTAGTATTTCAAATGTGTTATTACTTTGATATCTGCAAATTATTTATAAATCTTTAAGTCCCTTGAAATAATAATAAAATAAATCATGTGCATTGCACATCATGCATCATATTGTACATACTTCTTGCATTTTTTGTGCATATCCATGTGTCTTACTGAGCTTCTTTACTTCGTTCAGCAAGCTGTCTCACCAGTACAATACCCGAGCTAATTTCAGAAAGAAGATGGATAACCTAGAACAAGAGAATCGTGAGTTGTGCGAGGAAGTTTCTGATCTGAAGGCCGGTATGGCCAATCTTACTGCTCTGATGGAATCTTTGGTGGCTTCTTAGAATCAGCCACCATTTGTTCATCCTCAAAAGATAATGGTTACTACCGAAGCTTCGACTGTTCCTATTTCTGCTACTCATCTGTTGTTCAGAATCGTATGCCTCCAGGATATCCTTGGGGAATGCCAGGAAACTTTATGCTAGAAGGTTATAATCAAGATTCTCAGATTTCTCCACTAACTTAGATTGGTTCTTCTCCCGTACCTCCTGTGGTGCATGTTACCCCTGCTGCTAGAAATGAAGTCCACGATGCTGCACCTCCCTCGGTGAATTTGGTCCCATTTGCTAATGATGAAGTGTATCTCCCCATTACTCCACAAAGTGAAAGCTTGGGTTTCTATGATCGAATGGACAATTTTCAAGACCAGTTTGACAAAATGCAGAAATAGTTGAAGGCCCTCAGGGGAAAGAGTTGTTTGGGCAGAATGTGAATGATATGTGTTTGGTGCCAAATGTGAAAATACCTGCAAAGTTCAATGTACCGGAGTTCGAAAAGTACAAGGGAAACACTTGTCCTCGTGCTCACTTGGTGATGTATGTAAGGAGAATGTATACTCATATAGATGATCAGCGCCTGTTGATTCATTTCTTTCAAGACAATTTAACTGGGGCAGTGTTGAAATGGTACATGAGCCTGGACAGTGCCGGTATTCATTCTTTTAATGACCTAGGTGAAGCATTTATCAGATAGTACAAATACAATGTGGACATGGCGCCAGACCGTGATAAACTCAGGGCCATGGACTAGAAGGACATGAAATCATTTAAAGAATATGCACAAAAATGGAGTGAGGTAGCCGCCCAAGTGATTCCTCCAATGGAAGAAAAAGAAATGACAAAGATTTTCCTGAAGATACTAGGTGGATTCTATTATGAGATAATGGTGGCGAGCGCACCCAGTGATTTTACTGAAATGGTGGGAGTGAGCGTCCGTTTGGAAGAGGCTGTAAGAGAAGGTCGTCTAACAAAGAGTGAAAGTTCAAACAATGTGAAGAAGTCATCATATGGATTTGTTAAGAAGAAAGAGGGAGAAACAAATGTTGTTATTCAAGAGATAAGGGTTAATACTTCTAGAAGAAATCATCAGCGCCATCAACAGGTTTCCTCGGTAACTCCGGTTATAAATGCGGCCCCGACTACAGTTGCTTATCAAAGACTAGCCCCTCAGGGAAGTCAAGGGAAAAATCAGAGGAGAGAACCTTTTGACTCTATCCCTATGAGTTATGAAGAGCTACTCCTAACATTGATCCAGAAAAATTTGGTCCAGACTAGGCCACCTCCTGCTATACCATCCCCTTTACCTTGGTACTACAAGGCAGATCAGACGTGCGCTTTCCATCAGGGTACACTAGGGAATAATGTAGAAAATTGTTATCCTCTAAAGTATGAGGTACAAAAGATGGTTAGATCTGGCCTTTTGTCCTTCAAAGATGTCAATCCTAATGTAAAAGATAACCCTCTCCCAAAGCATGGAGGAACGAATGTTGTTAACATGGTTGTCGGTTGTCCAGGGGATTTCCGAATTTATGATATTAACTTGGTTAGAGGAGACTTGGTAAAAATGCATGCAGACCTTTATGAGCTTAGTTACTATACTCATGACCATTCTGGTTGTGGTTTTTGTAGTACTAATATACAAAGTTATGATAAGATAAAGGTTGATTTGCAAGAGATGATGGATGAGGGCCTCATCCATATAGTCAGGCCTATGGTAGAATATGAGGAGGAAGTAAACATGGTCTTTGGATGTCCTAGAGAGTTCAATATATTTGTTGTAGAACATATGAATGATGATCTCGTACAATTGCATGCTACTTTCTGCCACATGGCTGGTCAGGTAGAGCACTATTGTGGATCTTGCCGGGTTTGCTGTAGGAACTTCCGAGGATGTCCAATTGTGAAAAAAGGTATTCAGTTGTTGTTGGATAATGTAACTATCAAGGTTTCAGGGCAAATAGATGATTACCATGAGGTTAATGAGATTGAGGTTTGCTTGGCTGAGGAAGAGTCAGATGACGAGTATTCTTCTATAGATGAATTCTTCTCCTTAGATGAGGGTATGTTCTCCGGCGATGATTCTTTGATGTCCAAATTTTTGGAAGAAGGTGCGAACATGATTGTGCCGTGTTTCAGTGATTCTTCCCTTGTTGAAATTGAATACTGTAGCAAGCCAGTTGTTGCCCCTGTGGTGATTTGCTTGCCAGGGCCCGTTCCTTAAAAATCCGACAAGGTTGTACCGTACAAGTATAATGCTAAAATTTTAGAGGATGGCGTAGAAGTTCCCAACCAGCCTTTGTCTAGTGTTGGGAATATTGTTGAGACTAGTAGAGTGACCCGTAGCGGTCGTGTGTTTGCACTAGTTGTTCGAGGAAATGATAATACTGGTAAGAAGGTTGTGGAAAGTGTTGAAGATAAGAAGGTTGCAGGAGAATCCAGTGGTGCTACCCTAGAGAAGGACATAGATGATATTTTGAAGATAATCAAATGAGCGACTACCGAATTACGGATCAATTATTGCAGACTCCTTCAAAAATATTTACCTGGGTGTTGTTGATGAATTTTGCTGCCCATAGAGAATCTTTAATGAGGGTGTTGGGACAATCTTTTGTGGAGTATGACATGCCGTTAGATCAATTCAGTAGTGTGGTAGGTAATATTACATCATGTAATAACCTAAGCTTTTGTGATAATGAACTGCCTGACGAGGGGAGAAATCATAATTTGGCTCTCCATATATCCATGAACTGTAAAAGAGATTCATTATCAAATGTGTTGATTGATAATGGATCCGCCTTGAATGTGATGCCGAGAAGTACACTGATGAAGTTGAAATATCAAGGGGCTCCCATGCGCCCAAGTGGTATTATTGTCAAAGCTTTCGATGGATCAATGAAGTCTGTTATCGGGGAAGTCGATCTGCCTATTCACATAGGCCCGCATCTGTTCCAGATCACTTTCCATGTCATGGATATTGTACCCGCGTATAGTTGTCTACTGGGAAGACCATGGATACGTGAAGTAGGGGCTGTTACCTCCACTCTGCACCAAAAGCTGAAATTCGTGTGTGAAGGTAAAGTGATTATTATAAACGGAGAGCAAGCATTACTAATATCTCATTTATCATATTTTAGTGTCGTGGAGGCAGATGAAGCTGCTTTTGGGACGCATTTTCAGGCTTTATCTGTTGATAATGTGAGAGGGAATGAGAACTCTATGACTTCATTCAAAGATGCTCAGCAGATTGTGCACAATGGTCCAAGTAAAGTATGGAGGCAGGTCATTGATCCTCCAGTAAACAAGAACATGTTGGTTTGGGATTCTCAACCAAGAATGGAAAAAAGCGAAAGTTTGAAGCCAAAGTATACTATGAGCAGCTATCATGATGTTTTCCGCAGTGGAGGCTACCTCCATCCAACTGTTTCTGGAGTTACTGTTATTTAGGATGATGAAGAAGATCAGGAAATACCGAGTTATGTGACGCCTAGACTCAGCATCCAGAACTGGGTCACTTATGATGTTCCCTCTTGAATCCATGTCTCAAAGTAATTTGTTTTTTCTTTGCAAAAATCTTTCATTCTGCCCAAGATGAAAGTTAATATTGTATGGGCTTATCTGTTTGCTTTGATCATTAAAATCATAAATAAAAGTTGTCTTTGATTCTCAAAATTGTGTCTTTTATTTTTCTACTTTTTCATGGAAAATGGTAATAATAAAAAAGCCTTTTAAATAGATTAATAATTGAAAATAAACCTGCATAATCACTTGATACATGAAATCACAAATCACATGTGCAGATTAATTAATAAACTTGTTGAATACAATGACCCTGCACCCTCTCCCAACTTTGAATATCCTGCATTTGGGACGGAAGATGAAGAATATGATGAGATTCCAGAAGAGGTTTCACGGTTTCTCGAGCACGAGGAGAATATCATTCAGTCGTATAAAGAGTCATTGGAAACAATCAATTTGGGTTCAGAAGAAGAGCCAAAGGAAGTCAAGATTGGAGCATTGTTGCATCTTGATGTGAAGAGCAGGTTGATTGAGCTATTAAAATAATATGTGGACATCTTTGCTTGGTCTTACCAAGATATGCCGTGTCTAGATACTAATATAGTGAAGTATCATTTGCCTTTGAATCCAGAGTGCCTGCCCGTCAAGCAGAAGTTGAGAAGAACTCACCCTGATATGGCAGTAAAAATCAAAGAAGAAGTTTTAAAACAGATAAATGTCGGTTTTCTTGTGACATCAGTGTATCCTCAATAGATAGCCAACATTGTCCCTGTACCAAAGAAAGATGGAAAGTCCGCATGTGCGTAGATTGCAGAGATTTAAATAAATCTAGTCCAAAAGATGATTTCCCATTGTCACACATTAATATGTTGGTTGATAGAACAAAAAAGTTCAAAGTATTCTCGTTAATGGACAAATTTTACGAATATAATCAAATAATAATGGCTCCTGAGGACATGGAAAAAACAACGTTTATGACACCCTGGGGAACATTTTGTTAGAGTGATTCCCTTCGGGTTGAAGAATACTGGTGCAACGTACCAGAGGGCTATGACTACCCTATTCCATGATCTGATGCACACGGAAATTGAGGTATATGTTGATGACATGATTGCCAAATCACAGACCGAAGAAGGGCACGTGGAAGGTTTGTTGAAGTTATTCCAGCATCTGAGGAAGTATCATTTATGCTTGAATCCAAATAAATGCACCTTCAGTGTTCGATCAAGGAAGTTGTTGGGTTTCAGTGTCAGCCAGAAGGGGATTGAAGTTGACCCAAATAAGGTCAAAGCAATCCAAGAAATGCCTGCACCAAGGACGGAGAAGCAAGTTAGAGGTTTCCTTGGGCGTCTGAATTATATTTCCAGATTTATCTCCCACATGAATGCAACATGTGAACCGATCTTTAAGTCGCTAAAGAAAGATCAAGGTTGTGTGTGGACAGATGATTGCCAAAGGGTATTTGAAAGTATCAAAGAATATATGCTTGAACCTCCTATCTTGCTCCCTCCCATTGAAGGAATACCGTTGATCATGTATCTAGAAGTGTTGGATAGTTCTATGGGTTGTATTTTGGGACAACAAGATGAAACAGGAAAGAAAGAATATGCCATATACTACCTCAGTAATAAATTTACTGATTATTAGTCACAGTACTCTATGTTGGAGAAAACATGTTGCGCTCTGGCCTGGGCGGAAAAGCGGTTGCGACAATATATGTTGAATAATACTACTTGGTTGATTTCCAAAATGGATCCAATTAATTATATCTTTGAAAATCCTGCTCTCACAGGGAGAATTACCTACTGGAAAATGTTATTCTCTGAATACGACATTGAGTACCACACTCAAAAGACCATAAAAGGCAGTGTGATGGCGGATTATCTTGCTCACCAACCAGTAGATGACTGTGAATCTGTCAAGTTTGACTTCCCCGATGAGGATGTGATGTTATTGAAAGCGAAAGATTATGATGAGCCTTTACCTAGAGAAGGTCCAAATACTGAATCTCGCTGGGGCATGGTATTTGATGGAGCAGTGAATGCTTATGGAAAAGGAATTGGTGCGGTGATCATCACTCCACATGGATCCCACATTCCATTTACTACAAGGTTGACATTTGATTGTACTAATAATATGGCGGAGTATGAGGCTTGCATTATGGGTCTCAAGGAGGCCATTGATCTCAGAATCAAGGTTCTAGATGTGTATGGTGATTCGGCTTTGGTTGTTAATCATATTAAAGGAGAATGAGATACTCATCACCCTGGCTTGATCCCTTACAAAGATTATTCTAGAAGACTGTTACCCTTCTTCAACAAAGTTGAATTCCATCATATTCCAAGAGATAAAAATTAGATGGTGGATGCTTTGGCAACTCTGGCTTCTATGTATCAGGTTAATACTTGGAATGATGTGCCTCGTATTACAGTATGAAGTTTGGATAGACTGACTCATGTATTTGTGGCAGAAGAAACATCAAATGAAAAACCTTGGTATTCTGATATCAAGCATTTTCTCTGAACCAAAGAATACCCAATTGGTGCATCAAATAAGGATAGAAAGACATTGAGAAGGTTGGCGGGAAACTTTTTCCTCAATGAAGATGTACTGTATAAAAGAAATCATGACATGGTCTTGCTCAAATGTGTGGATAGACACAAAGCAGACATGTTTATGCATGAGGTTTATGAAGGTTCATTTGGTACCCATGCCAATGGACATTCAATGGCGAAAAAGATGCTTAGAGTAGGTTACTATTGGTTGAAAATGGAATTTGACTGTTACAAATTTGTCAAGAAGTTCCATAAAGGCCAAATTTATGCTGATAAAATTCATGTACCTCCGATACTTCTCAATGTTATTTCTTCCCCATGACCTTTCTCTATGTGGGGTATTGACATGATCAGGATGATTGAACCAAAGGCATCAAATGGGCATCGTTTTATCTTAGTGGTGATTGATTATTTTACCAAATAGGTGGAGGCAGCTTCATATGCTAATGTTACTAAACATGTAGTAGTGCGCTTCATGAAGAACAACCTCATATGTCAATATGGTGTGCCAAGCAGGATTATCACCGACAATGGCTCAAATCTGAATAACAAAATGATGTCTGAACCTTTTGAGGAATTTAAGATTGTTCACCATAATTCGTCTCTCCACAGGCCAAAGATGAATGGAGATTTTGAAGAGGCCAATAAGAACATCAAGAAGATCATCCAGAAAATGGTGGTTACAATGGATGGTGAGGAGTTCCCACGTCCTATGAATGTTGATGTAGTCAAGAAATACTTCGCCTAGAAAAATAAAAAAACAGCTCGCTAGGACGAAAACCCGAAAGGGAGGCTTAAGCAAAAAAGAGCGTCTCGGTAGGCCGAAAACCCGAAAGGGAGGTCTAGCCAAAATTACAGACATAAACAGAATAAATTTTCCCGGTAGGTCGAAAACCCGCAAGGGCGACCTAGGCAAAAGTTAGGGATTTTTTGGCAAGTAACTGCATCAGACAAGACTTAATCAATGGAGCAACAATCTACTTGGATCTTACTACTCTTCAACCAATGTTTCGGTTCAGGAATTCAAAGTTGTTAGGGAGAATAGTGGTTATTGTATGTCAATGTATCTTTTCCAAATATATATTACCATGTTTCAAACTTTGTAACTATCTATGTAGTTTTGCCATTCGCAGACTACCATTCTATTAATAAAGTTTGAGCCTTTTATCCAATTATTTGCAATTCTTATTTTATTCAGCTTATAAAGATTTCATTTATTACTGATAGTAATGATCAAAGAAAATCGATTAAATAACAAAAATTATTTTTGAAAAGAATTTACAAATTACCCATTGCTCTAGATTTTGTGATACAAGGGGAACACAATTAGTGACTTCAAGGACGGATAAACTCAAAGGTTTGCATGATAGCTTTGTCCAAATTTCCCCAGTGAAGGCTTCACTCAAAAAATAGAAGTCTTTTCTCCCCATGCATGGTGAGTAGGACTCATTTGCGAAACATCTCGTTTCGGTAGTACTTGCGTATTGTTTGTTTGCTCGCCAATCAGGAAAGGGCAATGTCTTATTGAAGAAGTGTTGAAATGGTTATTAGCTTTTTGGGTTTTCTCCCGCCGAGTGCTGGATTGGATTTAAAATCCCCATAAGCCTCTTGTTGTAGTGTTTGATTTCTTGATTTCCCAAGGTGAAGTTGAAATGATGTATTTCTCTAAAATTGTTGTCCCCGTGAGGTTTTCATACTTTCTCCCCAGAGAAGTTGGTGCAATTTTCACTCTCAGTATTAGGGAATGTCTCGATATACCCTTCAATGAGAATGTATTACTCTCCCCAATAAAGCCAGTATGTCATTCACAACTGATGTCTCAATGATATAATATTGTTTTCCCTAGTAAAAGCAGCCACGAGAGAAGTGTGAGCTTCAAACATTTTGTTTCCCCCGCTGAAGTCTGTGGTTTCTCGAGTGGAATTTGGAGGAAGATGTTATATCGCCATGTTTGTGTTAATTTACTTCCATTGATCTTGTTCTTTTCCAGTGGATTTAAGCTATGAAATAGGAGTTTGTTTCCTTAGTTGGTGCTTACTATCTCATGGAATTTCCATCTTGAATGTGATTTAGCTGAGTATTGACGGTACCCACTTAGTTGTCGTATGTTTATCCCTAGTGTCATATGTCTATTTTGTTAGCATATACATGATGACATTCATATTTTCATACTAGCATCACGCATATTCATTGCTCATTTGCATTCTTTAAAATCTTGTTGGTATATTACCCTATTTTGCAGAGTTGTGTTATCCTCTCCACAATAGAGTGTCAATCTTAAGCATAAAGGGTATATTATTTCAATTTCCCCACTGAGTTATTCCTCATGGAAGACTTTTTGTTTCAGCCTTCTTTTTAGCTCGTTGTTTGGACATAATGGGTTTCCCTCTTGAGTTTATTTCTCAGGAGATATATTTTGGTTGACTGCTTCATTCCGGTTTATTTTTGTTTGGAATGGATACCCTCAGCAACATTATTAGTTAGATTTCGGCAAGCTTTGAGCTTTAGTTTGAGAATGTGCATTTATTTTGTACGAGAAGATTCTATCTCCTCAACAGGAATTATATTGGAATTTCCCCCAAGAAGTTATATCTCTTTCCTCGGGAAGCCATACTTCTTTCTTCAAGGAATCACTATTGCAGTACCTCCTCATAGCAGCAAAAAGCAGGTCTCTTTATTTGAGAAACCTGTAATTCCCCAGTGAATCTGATAGCTCCCAGATAAAATTCAGATTTTGTTACTCCAATGGATGGTAGACTTGTCATTATGTAAGGTAGTTTGTTGTTGAGATTTTGTTACTCTAATGGATGGTAGCCTTGTCATTATGGAAGGTAGTTCGTTGTTGAGATTTTGTTACTCCAATGGATGTAGCCTCGTCATTATGGAAGATAGTTTCTTGTTGAGATTTTGTTACTCCAATGGATGGCAGCCTTGTCATTATGGAAGGTAGTTCGTTGTTGAGATTTTGTTACTCCAATGGATGGTAGCCTTGTCATTATGGAAGGTAGTTCATTGTTGAGATCTTTTTCCGGTGAATGGTAGCCTTGTCATTATGGAAGGTAGTTCGTCATTGAGATTCTATTGTTCTGAAGAAGTTCATTTATTTACAGTCGTGAGTACTGAATACATCTTGAAATTTACTGGTATTATCTTACTATTCCTTTCCCTGGTGGGTCGACATTACGTTTTTTCGCTATCCCCTCAGTGAGTTGGTAGTTCACAGTTATCTGTTGGTCACCGTTATCCTTCACTCACTCTCCTAAATTTTTGAGTTGACGATGCTTTAGATCCTCTCTTGGGCATCACCCCAGCAGAGTCTCGTCTTTTCTTCACCAATGATTTATTTTCCTGGTCAAGTTTTCCTTTTGTGTCCTCTTTTGATTTTTATATCCCAAGTGGTGTCTTGCGTCCCTTTAGATTTGTTCATCTGCATTCATAATCATAAGCATTGCAGGGTATCTTAGGGCCAAAAATAGGGCTTGTTTTATATTTATGTATCTTCAATTGCGTCGACGCGAAGATTTTAACCTTCGTATATCCAGATAGAAGACACTTAAAAATGGGCATATGTAGTACCCCAATTTTTCCGCTAAGATCCCTTCATCATACCATATCAATTCAATCACAATAAGATCACATTAGGGTTTGGTTCTTCTCCCTATCTTTGACTTTTTCTTTAAGAGGAATCACCAAGCACCTTGACTTGTATTTTATGACCATCTATGTTTTATATTGATTATCCTTTGACTAATAAATACAATGAGTGTTTGCCACAATTGTTGATGTTGTAGGTGAAAGCACAATATATTCCATCAAGGTTGATCTAGGGATTCATGAGTTCATTTCTGTGCCTTCCTCAACCAAGCTTCATTGAGATTCAAGCCTCATCATTAAAGATGTTTTGAAGTAAATATCATGACAAAGTCTTTTATGATTCATCATGCCACAAGATTGTCAAAATTAGTTCAAAAGTACAAGGGTTGATAGAAGAAGTTTGACTCAAATGGACAAGTCTTTGTTTCCATTGATCACAAATACATATACCCTTCAACTATCAAGACATGGAAGTGGTGTTGGTTGCTTAGACTTTTCATTATCATCCTCAACAACTTCTATTTACATAACAAAGGTATTGGTGCAAAAAGGTTGATCAAAATTGCAAAGATTTCCCAAAGCATTTTTCTCGCTCTAGGAGTTAGGGTTTTGAACTTCAAAGGGGTATATCTTGCTCATATTTTGATATTTTTAAGTGATTAAAAAGACATCCTTATATTCAAAGCGTTATTAACAAATCACTTCAAAAGTTCCAAGGAAATTTTGTGTATAAGAAACTTGATGATGAAGAAAGATTGCAAGTCCTTCAGATGAACCCTCAAATTCCTTTGTGTGACTTCAAATGATCATAACTTGATCAATTTTTATCACCTTGAGCCCATCCTTTTTACATAATGATCTTGAAGATATGAACTTCAACCCTTATTTTATGTGCAAAGTATGAAAATGGATGGAAGATGCCCTAAGGATGCAAAAGATTATAAGTCATTTTATGAATTTTTGCCAACTTCAACAAGTCATAACTCTCTCAATTTTTGGTGATTTTGAATTGTTTGAATTTAAAAATGTCATTCAAGAGATCTAATTCATACCATATTTTTTGGTCAAGAGAAACTTCCAAGTGGAAGGCCATGTTTGGATGCAAGACATTATAAGTCATTTTTGAAGAAAAAAATTAGAAATTTTCTAAGTATGGAAAGTCAACTTCTTTTTTCCAACTTTGACTCATTGCAACTTTCAGCTCAAGCAACCATTTTATCCCATTCTTTTACCATTGCGAATCTTGTAACCTCATCTTTCTAAAGCTTCAAGAATCATGGCCTAAGACCCCTTGAGTTGAGAATTCCATTGATTGGAATTTGGTAACTTGAAACTGAAGTTTCATCATAAGTCAGCTTTTGAAATCTTTGTTTTGGCTTCTAATCACAAATTTTCCATGCATTTTTGCTTCTAATCATGTTTAGAAACTTTCCAAAGGCGTTTAGCATCATGAAACACACGATTTAGCTGAGTTTGGATGCTAAACAAGTCACACTTATTTCATGCTGCAGACCCACACGATTTCCCTCCAAACCTCATCATCTCACACGCTTAAGGATCCCATTCACTCCCCTATAAATAGAGGATCTTCCCTCATTCATTTCTTCAAGCTTTTGATAGCCAATTGACCCCTGTTTAGATCCCATACAAACTCTGAATTTGAATTTCTGATTTCTTACATTCTCACCTTCAAACACCAAAAGCTCCATTCAATTAACTTCATTGAACTTCTCTGAAGCTAACCATACAATTATCCTCAAGAATCATGACATATATTGATCTACAAAAGTCCAGTTTCAGAGCAACTTCTCACTACTTTGTTCAGGTAGATTTCTTAGCCAAATTGATTCAAATAAAAGGCTAATCTACTCTCTGTATCCTTCTGATCCTCGCGCTCTTTATAATTTTCAATTTCATTGAGGTTTGAGTGAGATATCCCAGATTTTCGTATTCACTATTTTTCTGGTTTTCTTTAAACACAACCTTGCACAATTTATATAAATTTGGCGCGATGGTACCATTAGAATCATCTTGAAGAGACGAATCCAATGATACTAGTCTGGGATTCTAATTTTTCCATTTAATGTAACTCGTGAAATCTCCATTGCAGGGTGTCTGGAGGTTGAAGATGATGGCATGTCTCATCTCAACCAATGATAGCGCGCCAATTGTTTTATTTTTATTGGTTGCCTTTTTCCTGATCCAATGTATTTTCAAATAAGGTCCATATCAAGCACACAGCGTTTGGTTCACTTGATCAACTTACTAACACGTTTTGACTATGATCTAATGGTTCACATCTTTTTGGTTTTATTCTATTATCTGATTTTATATTTTAATTGTTTTAAATTTCAAAAATTCATAACTCTTTTATTTTTTATTCAAAAATTATGAAATAAAATATACAAAAATACTTTGAATTATTTCTGACTTTATGAGTATTTTTTCATTTTTTATTTATTTTGATGTTTAGTATTTTTCATATTTTTCACCATATTTTCCTTATTTTAATTGTTTTAAAAATACTTTCTGACATTTTTAAACTTTGAAAATATTCATAAATATCATTTTTTATATTTCTGACTTTTTGGAAAATTTATGGAATTTTATCTTGATGTTTACTATTTTTGATCTATTTTCCATTTATTTGAGTAATTTTATTTAGTTTAAAAATAGTTTCTGACTTCTAAAAATTATCAAAATTTTCATAAAAATATTTGAGTTCCTTTCTGATTTTTCTATGGCCTTACTTAATTTTTCTTGATTAATTTGAATATAGTTGCTATTTTTCTCTCTTATTTTCTTTTTTCAATCATTTAAAAAAACTTTTTTTCATTTTTTATTTTAAATACAATTTTATTTTCATATATTCTGGCTGATCTTGGATTGAAATTTTGATCATGAACTTTATTAACATCATTGGATCCATGGTGTTGAGTCTAACTCCATAAAATGGATGAATGATTTTAATAATAGTTTGATTAATTTTTTGTGTTCAAATGTGGTTTATTCATTTCCCCTTCCCTCTTCATCTTACCCCTTCTTATTGTATTACATGTTATGGGATGATGATCTCTATATCATTTATCCAAACATGAAGTATATAGATTGTTATTGATCGTCCCTAAAATAGGTGTAACTTCTATATAAGTCCATTTACGATTGCTTAACATAGCGCTAAATTTTGTCCCGATTCGAGATAATTATCATTCGTGGCCCAAAACTATGTTTGTAAGCCCAAGTATGTTAATTTGAACCCTATGATCTAATAACCTTGATATCCATTGTTAGGAGGCTTTGGTTCTACCAATCCTCTAATGGAACTTCATCAATTTTGGTCAAAGTGGATCACTTAAACATCATTGATCCTTAAATATTACTTTGAGATTCTTAAATGGATGATATACTTGAAAAAAAGCAAATACAACTTATTGTTGAGAGGCTTTGGTTCTACAATCCTCTAATGAGTTCCAAATGCAAGTTTCAAGATGGTCATCCAACTAACCATTAATTTCTAACAATTGACTTTATTTTATGTTTTTATTTTATGCTTTTACTTTATGTACCATTTACTTTAGGATTTACATTTCATGCCATTTTCATCTTTGTCCACTTGAGCCTTTATCTTTTATGTCATTTTTATTTTTCTTACTTGAGCTTTTCAATTCTTTTTGAAGATACCTAACAATCAACTTGAACCCTAAAAAAAACTTTAATGTTACTTGGACTACTTGGTTAGTATCCTTGGTATTTTGGAGTTATGGACTTCTTGGACTTAGGAGTAGAGACCTTGACCTATGTGGGAGACCTTGTTGACCTTAATTGTTATTTTGTCTGGAGTTCTTGAGGTTTACCCTAAGACATTGGGTTTTTTGTTTGATTTGTGTGTAGATTATTTTGATTTCATGCTTTATCTGTAATCTGGAATTCATCTCTATACAGCTGTTACTCTGCCCAATTTTTGTGAAGACTTAATGCAAATTGAAGCTTGGTATTCTTAAGAGGGTTATTAATTGTTTGCTTAGTTTCAAATCCAAAGGATTGAATTCTATATTGACTCATTATGTCAAGTGTTGGCTTCTTGTTGGTTAGATGGATCTTCTCCTTAGCTTTTACCTTATGCTTTAGGATATACTCTTCATCTCTTCCCATCTTCTTTAATTTCAAAAATCTTCTCCCTCCTTTTGAAAAATATTCTTGTTTCTAAACTTGAACCACTTTCATAATAAACTTTGACTTAGTTCCATGCATTTTCAAAATATTTTCTTACTCAAACCTTAATCAATTTAACAATATCTTGACATTTTTTGTGAGAAGATTAAAATTCAATCACTCTCATTCAAACCATTTTTCCACCTTGGCTTTTTACTTTAAAATTTTCTCAAAATATTAGACTCTTGTGAATCCTTATAGTGATGCAAACAACTATACTTCTACAATATATAGTGAAGTGAGATATTTTCCACTTGGGTGTTGAGTGAGGCTTTGTTGATTTTAAAATCCAAGCCATATCCTCCACTTTGAGATGATGCAAATTCTCCTTTCTCATGATTGTGGGTAGTAAGTATGTTTTCCACTCGGACAATGATGATGATGTCTCGTCTCTTAAAATTAACCAACACACTTGTGTTTTAAATTTTTTTAAAAGAGGAACTACGTGTACCCTGATACCCTATTGCACAGAAGGTGGTACGTAGGCACTAAAGGTTCGCAACCACGGCGGGTGCAAAAATTATTAAAATAAAATACTTCTTTTCTCATCACCACAATCTATTTTTTTTCATATACAACATTTTATAGCCAAAATATACAAATTTTTCAAAGAGGTTCCTGCAGAGTACCATAGATGTTTAGGGCGCTAATACCTTCCCTTTACATAACCAACCCCCTTACCTAGAATCTTTCCCCCTCTTTTGGGTTATTCGCTCTTTTCCCATTCCTTTGGAAACAATAAAGCGCGGTGGCGATTTTTATTTTTATCTGTGCGAGTCGAGTCACTCCAATGGCTTAGTCTCAACATTTCTACCCCTACACGTGTAGAGTTCCATAATCATAGTATTGTTGAGATTGGTACCATTATCTGTGATGATCCTTTCAGGTATGCCATACCGACATATGAGGTTATGCTTGATGAACTGTGCTATAACATTCTTGGTAACAGAGGCAAGTGAGACTGTTCAACCCATTTTGTGGAATAATCAATAACAATTAGGATAAAACAATGTCCATTAGACGCAATAGGCTTAATCTCTCCAATCATATCAATGCCCCACATTGAAAACGGCCAAGGAGCAGTCAATACATTCAGAGGAACTGGAGGCACATGTACTTTGTCAGCATAAATCTAGCATTTATGACAAGTTCTGGAATGACGATGGCAATCAGTTTCCATGGTAGACCAATAATAACCCGCTCTCAAAATTTTCTTAGCCATTGTATGCCCACTGGAGTGAGTACCAAAGAATCCTTTGTGTATGTCTTCCATAATATTATCATCTTCCTTCTTGTATATACAACGAAGCAGAGTCAAATCGTGATTACGCTTGTACAAAATTCCATTACTCAGAAAGAGTTTGATAGAGAACCTCCTTAGAAATTTCTTATCATTGATAGATGCCCCTTCAGGATATTCTTGGGTCTCGAGGTATCTTTTCACTTTGTGGTACCAAGGCTTTTTCTCTACTCATTCAGTATCATTTTCGTAGCAATGTGTCGGTTCCTCTAGTCTCTCAATAGTAATTCGAGGAGCTTCATTGTCCCATCTAACTTTGAACATAGATGACATGGTAGCTAGTGCGTCTACCAATTGATTCTCTTCTCGCGGAATATGTTCAAAAGTGATTTCTTCGAACTATGGAGTTAACGTCAACACATGTTCCCGATAAGGAATGACATTTAGATGCCTCGTATCCCATTCTCCCTTAATCTGGCTGATTACCAGGGTTGAGTCCCCGTATACATCTAAGAATTTGATTCTCATATCGATGGCAACTTTAATACCCATGATGCACGCTTCATATTCTTCCATGTTGTTGGTACAACCAAAACATAATCTTGCGGTGAAGGCCATATGGCAACCCTTGGGAGAAACAATCACAACACCAATCCCATTACTAAGCACGTTGGAAGCTCCATCAAAAACCAAATTCGATCAGGATCCAGGCCCAGGTTCTTCATACGGCCCAGGTTCTTCATAATCAGTAATTAGCATAATATTCTCATCCCGGGAATTCAAAATTCATAGACTGATATTCATCTACCGCTTGATGAGACAAATGATCTGCCAACACACTTCCTTTGATTTGCTTTTGAGTAGTATACTGAATGTCGTATTTTGTGAAGACCATTTGCCATCTTGCTTTTCTTTCAAAGAGAGCGGTCTTCTCGAAAATGTATTTTATTGGACCCATCTTAGAGATCAACAAAGTGGTATGAGTCAACATATATTATCTTAGTTGGAAAATAGCCCATGCCAAAGCGCAACAAGTTTTCTCGAGCAGTGAATATCTTTTTTCACAGTTGGTAAACTTTTTGCTAAGGTAGTATACTGCATGCTCTTTTCAACCAGAATCATCATGTTGCCCCTGTACACACCCCATTGAGTTCTCTAACATTGTTAGGTACATGATCAGAGGTCTTCCTTCAACTGGTGGCATCAGAATCGGAGGTTCCTAAAGATATTATTTGATTTTGTCGAAGGCTATTTGACAATCTTTGTTCTACTTCACTACTTGATCTTTCTTTAGTAACTTGAAGATTGGCTTACAGGTAGCATTCAGATGGGAAATAAATCTAGAAATTTAGTTCAATCGTGCTAGGAAACCTCTGACTTCCTTCTCAGTACAGGGAGCTAGAATTTCTTGAATGGCTTTAACCTTGGATTCAACCTCAACTTGTATTTCTTCAATCTCTCAAACAACTTGTGCAGATGGTCGAGATGTTATTCTTCAGTCTGGGACATGGCTATCATGTCATCAACATAAACCTCTATCTTGTGATGGATCATATCATGGAACAAAGCTACCATAGCGCGTTGATACGTCGTATCTGCGTTCTTCAAACTGAAAGGCATGACTTTGTAACAGAAAGTGCCCCATTGTGTGACAAAAGTAGTCTTCTCCATGTCTTCAAGTGCCATCTTTATTTGATTATAACCGGAGAAACCATCTATGAAGGAAAATAATTTATGCTGCGCGGTGTTGTCAACCAGAACGTTAATGTGTGGAAGCGGAAAGTCATCTTTGGGGCTTGCCCTATTTAGATCCCTGTAGTCTATACACATAAGCACCTTATCATCCTTCTTAGGTACTGGCACCACATTTGTAACCCACTAAGGATAGGATGTAACCGCTAGGAAACCTACATTGAATTGCTTCATAACCTCAGCCTTGACCTTTTCAGACATCTCAGGACACATACGCCAAACTTTATGCTCTATAGGGTGAAACCCTTCCTTCATCGGTGGATGATGAACCACAATGTCAGTATTCAGCCCTGGCATGTCTTTGTACAACCAAGAAAAGATCTCAACATAATCATGCAACATCTGAGTTAACCTCTTTTTGACACTGTCTTCTAGGTTGGCACCTATCTTGATTTCTCTCTTGTTTTCTTCAGTACCCAAGTTTACAACCTTGAATGGCTCTTCATGTGGTCGTATGGCTCTTTCTTCTTGCATTAAGATCCTAGCAAGCTCTCCAGGTATTTCACAACCTTCCTCACCTTTGTCCTCGGCTTGGTAGATCGGATTTTTAAAGTCATAATTGGCAATAGTAGAATTGTTATCAATGGGATCCAGAGTGGATATGGGTATGCAATTTGTTGTGTGAGTGTGTTAAGAATACATAGCTATCTTGAAATAAATTAAAAGAAAGACAAGAGAGCGCAAAATTTGAATGAAAACGTCCAATGATTTATTAAATGAAAATATGCTGATGAACAATGACAACCCTAACAAATGGACCGTTGTGCCCCGGGTAAGGCACACGGCTTAAAGTTATTGTTTAAATTACATAACCAACAAAAACATAAAAGTAAGAAACAAAAATAGCATTTACTCCTGACTAAAGGAGATTGGTATAAAGTCTTCAACCTTCCAATTGTTTAGCCCACTGCCAGTAGTAGGGAAGATCCAACTGTCTATGTCGCAACCACTATCATTCTCTTATACAACAATGATATAATTGTTTTGAACTCTATTACTATTTACACGGAATGGAGGTCTCCCAGAATTTGCACGAGCACGATCGTCAACCCTCTAAGCCTGAGTAGTGAAACCCAAACCAAACTTGTTGGATTTGTAAGGAATATCGGGAAGCTGACCCCAAACAATGCAACCATCTTTTTAAACCACAACCCTATCGTCTTTTAGAGAAGCCATTTTTGATGGAGTCTTAGGAACAGTAGAAG
Organism: Vicia faba; assembly: GCA_948472305.1. Taxonomy (NCBI): domain Eukaryota; kingdom Viridiplantae; phylum Streptophyta; class Magnoliopsida; order Fabales; family Fabaceae; genus Vicia; species Vicia faba. Next base: position 93,594,164 of record OX451741.1, read on the forward strand.
CAACTTTGTCAACTGAGGTTGTCTGAGAAACGACTTCAAAGGTCTGGAAAGGAGTCTCGAGGAACACCTCTACATACTTGAAATAATTCAAATGGCTCACCATATATTCTTCTCCACCATAAATTGTAACGATCTTTCCCTTCATGGGATACTTCAACTTCTGGTGTAGAGTAGAAGTAACAACACCAGCCCCATGAATCCAAGGGCGTCCCAAAAAACAAGAATAGGCTGGACGAATATCCATCACATAGAAAGTAGATTCGAAGACTTGGGAACCTACTTTGATTGAAAGATCAACCTCTCCATGCACCATTCTCTTTGAACCATCAAAAGCTATTACCACAATATCACTGGGTTTTAGGACAATCCCTTCAAAGTCAAGCTTGTCTATAGCAGCTTTTGGCAATATATTCAACGAGGAACTTATGTCTACCAACATATGAGATAAGGTAGTGCCCCTGTACTCAATGGAGACATGCAAAGCCTTATTATGATTCCTTCCTGCGGGAGTTAAGTCTGCATCAGAAAAGCCTAGCCCATTATCAGTCGTCAGGCTAGCAATATGATTTTCGAACTGATAAATAGATATTTCTTGTGGTACATGAGAAGATTTTAGGAATTTCACCAAAGCCTGAGCATGGGCTTCAAAGCACAACAACAGGGATAGCATAAATATTTTTGCAGGGAGTCTTCCCTAACTATTCAACAATTTTATAGTCGCTATTTCGGATAATCTTTAATATTTCCTCCATCTCTTGCCTGCTGGGTCTTCAATAGTAACTTATTTTGGTGCCTCAGTTTGGGAAGCCTAAGTCATACGTTCTTTGCCTCGGGTTTCAGTAGTAGCAGTGATAAGAACCGGTGCAATAACAGTCTTCAGAGATATCTCTGGAGAGAAAACCCTTCCACTTTTGGTAACCTTACTAGTCCCAGCAATATTGTCAACATCGAGATTAATAACTTCAACATTTTCCTCTTCAACAATTAATGGCTCTTGCTTGACGCCTTGGTAGAAGGCATCAGCTCCATAATTCCAAGGGATAGCCTTATTAGAGGAATATGGAATTGGCCCAGGTGCAGTAATAATCAGAGGAACAACTTTAGATTCAATAGTGATCTTCATAGGACCCTTAGAAGTGATCCTTATGGGGGTACCGGAAATTATAGACAAGTCTTCAAGATTCAGGTCTTGGGATGTACTCTTCACAAAAGGAGTCATCTCAAAAGGAATCTTCTCAAAAAGGTTCTCACGGTCATCCATCAAACACTGGATACCTTTCTTCAGCAGTGCACAACCATTGGATTGGGATGCACAGTAGTAGCAGTCTTCAGCATAACCCGAAAATAAACTAGCTTGCAGTAGCTTTTCTTTAACAATCATAAAAGGAGTAGTCAAATCGTTCACAGTAGAAACATAAGAAATATCTTCAATAGCATTAAAACCCTTGTCATGATTAAGAATGGGCGCACTAATCACATTTGGAATCTCAAGAGGATAAAATTCAGTTTCTTTAGCATCAATCATGCCTTGGATCTTATTCTTCAGGGCCCAACAGTTGCTAGTGTCATGTCCGGAGCTGTTAGAGTGATAGGCACACCTTGCATTGGGATTGTAGCGGGGAGAAGAAGTGTTGGGATTCTGTGGAGGCTCTCTCAATGTAACCAACCCTGCCTTTAACATGTGTTGTAATGCTTTCACCAATGGCATGTTTATCTTTGTAAATTGTCTCCTGAGCATCTCCTGCCTACGCTGATTATTTTGTTGTTGTTGCACCAACCCAAGATTGGAGATCAGTACTGCCCCCACAGATTGGTTGCGATCATTCTTATTACAACCCTTCTGGCCGTACACAACATTGGATTCCCTCTTACCATTATAAGGCTTTTCACAGCATTTGAAGATGTAACCACTTGGATTTTTTCGCTTCTGATTCTATTTTCCACATGTTCCCCTGTCAAAATTAGTTTCATGAAACCAGCTGAAGAACTTTCTATAAGATGATTATAGAAAGGACCTGTCAGTGTGCTCATGAACATATCAACCAACTCTCTATAAGCCAAAAGGGGTTAGACTCTGCCCGTAAGATCTCTCCACTTCTTGGCATACTCTTTATAGCCTTCATTAGAGCCCATGGACATACTTTACAATTGCATGTGGGTTGGTGCCATATCAAAATTATATTGATATTGTTTGTAGAAGACAACAGCCAAATCTTGCCAAGTGTGAATATTGGCACCTTTAAGTTGATAGTACCATTCCAGTTGTGTCCCAGACAGACTCTCTTGAAAGAAATGCAACCACGGTTTCTTGTCAATAGTATGTGCTTGAATTTTCTGAACATAAGACCTTAAATGCAGCTTTGGACAAGAAATTCCATCATACTTGGAAAAGGTAAGAGTGTTGAACTTAGGAGGAATAACAACTCCTGAAACCAGACCCAAATCATCAAAGTTCAATCCATGCACCTTTTGGATCTCCATAGCTCTCAGGTTCTCTTCCAGTAGCTTATACTTTTCATCAGCAGGGGGATACTGCTCATCTAAATAATCATCTTCCTTTTCATCAGGATATATGTTAGAACCAGGATTACTTCTTTCAGTCTTCATAATCTTACTGTCTTCATACTGCTTATCATCTTCATCAGATGGGATGTTAAGATCTCAAGCTTGCTTGACAGGACCTCTGAACCTTATTCCCATGTTAAGAACGCCAATTTGTTTCTTTGCTTTCTTCTTTTTTTCGCTGGTGACAAGTACCTTCAATTCTTCCCGCCACTTGGCTAAGTTCAAGAACATTTGTTGGAATTGGGCATTCTGAGCTTAGAGGTCTTTGATTGTTTGTTCAAGATCCATTTTTTCTGTAGAAATAAATAGCGAGAAGATGAGAAAACCTGTCTTGAAAGTACCTGTTATGTAATGAGATGCATGAAATGCAGATGCAAATGTAATTTTTTCAAGGATCTCGCGGGATAATAAAATTTGAAAAAGAATCTGGTTGCAGTTTTCTCTTGAAGAACTTTGCGTCTTTATTTTTGGACGTCCTTCAAGCTAACCATATCAAGTGGGTCCTAGCCTCTTACTCAAAAGAACGTACTTTGATCTTTGATGGCATCTGGTTAGAGGAAAATAAATTCTCTTACCCATTGCTTGTAATCTGGCTTATTATAATCCTGCACCAAAGATCCCTAAGATCCTTGAAATGGTTAGTAAGAATTCCATGTCATATGTTATCATGTCATGATGTTATGTTTACGCTTAAACAAGTAGCAAACACAAACAAATCACAGAAGAGACTTAGGTTTAAAGGCTTGCATGAGGTCTATAGGCTTGTATCAGTCCTCAAGAACACGTACAAATTGTTTTTTTTGAAAATATTTTGAAAGTGTGACGTCTAAAAAATGTTTATTTTTGAAAAGATTGTGAGCAAGCGATTAAAAGTTCCTTGCCCACTCAAGGTCGTTCTTATTATTTTCCTTCACCTTTAGAGATAGTGTTATCCATACCATTATTTGGTAGTTAGCCATATCCATTGGATGTGAAGGGACAAGCGTAGGGTCATCGAATGGTCATTGAAGACAACATGTAGAGATACTTTAGCAATTGTATCAGAGGGACTATATCATTTTTTGTAGGCAACATCGAAGGGTCATCGAGGGACTATGATCTTTATTCAAAGGGACTTTGCTAAATTATCCCTATTTTTGAGGGACATGACCAAGTTTCCGAAGGCAACAAAGAGAGGTTACCCTAGAGGTGCAAGTGTGAATAGTGTGTTCAGTTCAGTTATTTATCTTGAATTAGGGTTTTTTCTAGATTGATTTTACTCTTGCCATACAAACCCTAGTTACTAGCAGTTAAATATATATACTAGGAAAAGTAAAGTGCGGAAAGTAAATCCTTATTATAGCGCTTTGGGGCAGTTACATAAAAAAGATACGGAAAATAAATGCGGAAATTAAACCCTAGACTATTACATCCTGTGAGCATTTAAATAATAGAAAATAATGCTGAAAGATAAATCTAAATTATTACAAGGAAAAGTCATGCGACCTATACAACTTCTCTAAGAATTTAAACACAAAATAAAAAAATGTTTTAAAAATGTTTTAATGTGATTTTTCATGAAATTAATTTGATGTTAATTAAAAAAAACCTAAGTCTAATTAATTTGAATTAATAAAAAAACCTAAAGTCTAGTTAATTTTACTATTTAAGAAAATACTAATTAACCTAAATAATAAATAAATAAATAAAAAGTCAAAATTAATTTATTAAAAAAACTAAACCTAATTTGTTAGGTTTTTTTAAAAAGAATTAATTAGGTTAATGGTTGATTAAGGAAATAATTAGGGTTATTAAAAAATTATAGTTTTGTAATTAAAAGGGAAAAGAAAATATGTTAGTGAAAACAAGAAGAAAAAAGATTGTATGGGGTGTGTGTTGAACCCACGCCCTCCAGCATTCATAGTTGCATAGCTTGCCACCAGGACAAGCTCTCATTGATGATGGGAAACAGGCGCATCATATTATATTGGAAAATTGCGTAAATTGGGAAAATAACAAAAAAAGTTGCAAAAGGCAGGGATCGAACCCACGCCCTTTTATACCAAAGCCTTAACACGTGCGTTCTTGCCATTGGGGTGGCTGTTTCATCAGTTTATAATACAAAACCAAATAAATATAAAACAAACAAAACAGATGGACCAGAGAAGCGTCGAAGCCCTAGATCCGGTCGTCTTCTTCGGTGAGTATGTTTTTTAAACTTGCAAAACAAAGCGTGTTAGTGATCAAATAGAACCCTACCCCCTAATTTGAGGGCTGTGAACTCATTGGTCGTCTTAGTTTTGGCTAAAATGTCCTGCACAGTGAGATGTAATCAAAATAATCCAAAACGGCATAAACATGGTGATGCATGATTCTGGCATCATGGGACTCATGTGATGGTTCATACCCGTTCTATTACATCTCAGGAAAACATTATCATGGTTAGTTTTAATCAAAACAACATAAAAAATAAAATATGAACTTGGAAAAATCGTGAAACCGGCAATGCATGTGGTGTATGTTTCAGGCCCTTTTGATCATCAAGAATGATCCAAACTTACTCTGTAATGTCTCAGGAATTAATTTGGGTGGTTGTTTTGCTTTGAAAGTGGTTGTATGAGAGGTTTCAAGTTTGCACTAGTTTGACAAAATTTGAGGTTTTTTGTGGGTGTTCTTGTAAGAGTTTTTTTTCGTTTTTCTTTGTCTGAAGATAATGAGCATATATATATATATATATATATATATATATATATATATATATATATATATATATATATATATATATATATATATATATATATATATATATATATATATATATATATATATATATATATATATATATATATATATATATAGGAAAAGATTAGGTTAAGAAGAGTGGGCTTGGACCTCTTGTAATTATATCTTTTATTTTGTTTGAAAATAACTTGGAATAAGACAAAACATGAAGATTTGTTTTGAGAAAGAGTTCACACAGTTTCTAATGCAATCTTGGGCCTCCAAAAGATTTAAAACAAAAGCCTTTTATGCCTTGCACCTCCATTTAATATTTATTTGATTTAATTTTAAATTTAAATAAATAAAATCAAAATAAATGAAATTAAAATTAAAATGGTGTATGAATAGATTTAGAGGTTCATTATGAGGTCATGAACACGTTTGGACTCTAAAAGATAAGCCCATTAACCCAACAATTCAAGTTTGCTCAATTTGGGTTTCATGCATTTCTCAAAAATTTCCCAACTCTCACCAATCATAACTCACGCAATTTTTTTCATATGAAGGCGATCATTGACTTTTGGGAAATCTTAAAATGTCCCTTAAAACTTTCATGTTGGTCATTTTTCCATTTGAAGATTTTATCTTGATGTACATTGCTTTGACAAAAAGTGTCTTTTGTTAACTTTTAAAATTCCCTGTAATGTTTTGGCCCATATCTCCCCAATGAAGTATTTTTTGGATTTCATATTAGAGAGTTAAAGTTGAATAGAATTGAATTTACTTCAAAATGATCTTTGGTTGAGAAAAATCTTATGAACTATGTGAAAGTTATGCTTGGTCAAAGTTCAGTTGACTTCTCCTAAAGAAAACCCTAATTTAGTAACTTTTTACTTTTGATGAATCTTGATTTTCCTTGATAAGTCATGATTAAACCTTAGTCAAATGATCAATGTGACATCAAATTGTCAATGTTAACCAAAAATCTTGAAGTTTGACTTTATGTTGACCACAATTGACTTTTTGTCCAATATAGTTGATTTCCAATCATCTGAGCAATTGACTGAGCAAATTTTTTATGTAAGGCTTGAAACTTATGGTGAGGATTCTTTGAAGCATATGAGAAACCATGAAACTCACTTGAGGCATTAGAAGTCCAATTTCCCCGAGGAAACCAAAACCCTAATTTTAGATCATTACTTAGGAGGAGGATTCACCTGATCAATTCTTGAGTAGTTTTGAGTACTTTGAATCAATTTGTCTTTGAAAAATAGAAGGGAAAATTTTGGGGCACAACATTGGGCCAAGAGATCCTAAAGTTGTCTCAGATGAGTTAGACTTTTGCAGCTATGATCATCATCTCCTATCTTTTGGATACAAATTAGGGTGTTGATCAAGTGTATGTTGCAACTGACTTGTTGAACCTAAAGTGATTCCATGGTCTTCTATGTGTCTCAAAGTATCTATGAATAGGTTATTGACCTTTACCTTTCATCAGATGACTAAGATTTATTGGATAAGGAAAGATTGGAGTGTGTTTGATCAAAAGTCAACAGAAAGTCAAAGGTTGGCCAAATGGGTATTTTGATCAAAATTAAATTAAAAAGCCAAAATGTGAGAAAATGTGGTCATTTGTTGAGAAAAGTCAAGGAAATTGGTCAAAAGTGAGATTTCTTGCAAAATAAGTAATCTTGTCACTTAGAAAAAAAATTTATAAGTGTGGAGATTTGTGTGTTCATATGGCTATCTTTGTAACTCTCTATCTCTTTCATTTATGGTTGAAAATTTTCAAACTCGTGCTCAAATGAAAGAGGAGACTTCATACTTCATATTTGTCTTTGAGAGGTCATCCCTAAAAAGTGCTTAAATTTTGAGTTACAGAGCTTGGAAGATGAATGCTTTTAATAATGAAATGTTCAATACTTAGTGAAAATCTGAGTTGGTGATCAAATGCAAAGGATACAATTTCATGGCCAGTTTACTTGGTGTTTAAGGATCTATCTTAAGATCTTCCTAACATGTAGTTAGCATAATGCTAGTTCACGCCATGATTAGCAACACGTAGTTAGAATCATGTAAATGTGCATCTGAAGTCCTGGAGTTTTCTAGGCATTGGCGTTAGACGCAAACCATGTGTAGTTCTTGATGTGAAAATGATGGATTCTCTAAAACTTTCTTCATTTTGAATGATAGAGTAAGAAATGTGGAAATTTAGCTTCAGATTCATAATCGGCGCGAAAAACCGAGCAAGAACATACAACTTGCATTCATTTTTGTCACTTTATCATGAACTCTGGCCAGCTAAGTCACCGGAGAGGACGACCGGAGCCCTAACTCTAGCATCCCTATTAGCAAGTGATGAGCCTTTGAATCACGTGTGGCCAGACGCTATTGTTCATGCATTACTTCCCTTATCCAACCAGCTCTCATGTTGGTTCTTTTTTCCATTAAAGTGGTTCATTGACAAAAAGTAATAACAAATCCTAATTGGCCGAGGTTAATGCATCTTCACACCTTATTATGACCAATTGATGCAATTTATTATGTGGTTCAATGAATATAACATTGTAAAAAAAATAAAATCTAAATAATTGTTATTTTTTGTTTTGATAAGATACTTTAGCGTGTGGGCCTAAGGCCAAGTGATAAGCACACCCCCAATCCTCTGGCCCATGTGTAGCGTATAACATAGATTTAGTTCAATCTTCTAATTGTTGTTTCAACCCCTATTTTGCTATCATCAATTTTTGTTATTATTTCAATTTTAAATTGTTAATTCCATTTTTCTTGCACATTAAAAATCCACAAAACACTTTTCAAATACTTGAGTGTGTTAGGATTTTTGTGATGATTTTTTAGTATTTTTTCCATTAATTTTGATAATTGTTTGGATTAAATTTGTGAAGGTATATCTTGATAGATGTTCTTGAATTAGGACCTTTGGTTGATGGATTCTTTAAGCTCAATTTAAAAACAATCTTTTTTCCATGCTTAGATATCTGATTACTTAGGTTTCACTTGATGTATTTATGTCATTTTGATAAGGTTTAATCATTTTGTTAATTGATTTTATGATTCCTCGATGCATGCCTAAATGTGGACATATGCTTGTGTTGAATACTTGATTTAAGCTTGCACTAGTGCAACATCTTAGGAGATTTTTCTTGACATGATAGTAGACAATATAACATATTTTTTGTTTTAATTCCATGATTTTTAGATCTCTTTAGGTCTTTTTTTGATTATTCTTTTTGTTGCAACCCAATGCATAATTTGTTGACATGATAGCCTAGTTAGGAGTTTGTTTCTCTTGTATGGTTCTCCATGCTTTGGTAAGTGTTTGTTGTGACTTCTTTGTTAATATGTTAAAATGTTTAAATAACTTGTACCTTGATGTTTATTTTTAAATTTAGTCATAGGCTAAGTGTAATCATAGTGTTTGGTTCATAGGTTGATAGTTGGATACTTAGTTTGCCTTGATTCTTACTCTTATTATGAGAATTGTTTAGCATGAATAAATACGAGTATGCTACTGACTTGTAAGTTTTTTTACCTTGTGTAGCTTGAAGTTTACTTGCATGATAAGCTTTGATTACATTGTGATACTTAAAAGCATGCTTCTTCTGCTTCTTCTTGTACTTGTTGAAAAATCTTAGTGTATGTTTGAAAGCCATGACGCATGACCCATATGCTTGATCTTTAGGTTGTGTTTACACCTTGTACATTGATGTATCTTTTTTTACATGTGTAGCTACCATGTCATGAATTGGTTTAAGTGTATGCTTTAGAAGTTGAAACTTGAAGCTGTTTGTGTTCTATCTTTATGTATGTGGACTATGTGTTTGTAAACCCTCTTGTTATTGATGATTAGGTAGATAACTTTGATTCTTAATCCTTATTTGTATAACATGTTTACTTTGAGTTTGTTAAATTTTGGGTTCTTTGTTCATGATGCTTGTTAATGATGTAACAATTTGCTTGCATGTCTTGCCTGTCTTGAGGTAGATTGATGATTAGGAGCATGCTTAGGTTGTAACCTTTATATTTAAACTTTGTTGTATGCCTTCATGATATAAATGATGTGATTTCTGACTTGTAGAGGCTTCCATATTGACTAAGTCCTTTTACCTTTTCTTGTTAAGCATTGATGTTGCTTTGACACCTTAAGCCTTAAGTGCTTGTGTGATTGTTGATTGCTTTTGACATGGTTTGTAATGCATTAGGGTAAAAACATTTGAGCATGACCCTCAGGGTACCTTAGTGTTTGTGTTTAACAAATTAATTCTAATTGATTTATGGCTTGAAGTATGTATTAGAGCTTAGGATTGTTTGATTGCTACTTGATTGTTGATGCTAGAATTTCACACTTAGGTGTTTGGTGGGCTCTTAAGCCATTTTATTTTGTTGTTTACATTCTTGATTTTGTCTTTTTATGCCCCCTTAGGTTCACTTGGTTCATCTTTGAATCAAGGTAGACATTAGGATTTTAAACCATGCATGCTAACATTAGGTAGCTTTCCCTTTGTTATCCTAACTTTAGGGCCACCATTTCATGACAACATTAGGAAGTTAGATTCCCTTAGATTTTTCATTCTCCTTTTGCATCCTTAAGACTAAAACTCTTTTTCTTAATCCAATGTTGAAAATACATAACAAAAATGATGTGAAACATGTGGCACGAGCCTTAAGCATTGGGAGAAGTATGAGGCGGTGCATTCCAAACCTTGTGCTTCCTTCCAATCATAGTCTTTAATGTGGTTCAAATCACATAATCCTTTTTCAAGGTAAAAAAGACTCAACAAATTCAAACTCTTTTGCCTTCCGGCCTTTTCCTTTTGAAAACCTTTTCAGGTAAGAACATGTTAATTCCTTTCTACGAAAACACGTGAGTCTCAAAAGGTCGAGGTGCAGTAGAATGCAAAATTAGCACCACTCACTAAAAAACACAAAACAAACAAAAACTTTTGAGTTGAACTACGACGCCCTGATTCCTTAAAATGGATACATGGGTATTGGGTTGCAGGGCCTAAGCGGGCACAACTTTTTAAAACCTTTGTTTTAAGTGTATTTTTCTTTTGTATTCATGCATTCATTTAGCTTGTAAGTTTATATATACACACCCTTTGATTATAACAACAAGAGTATATCCTGTGGAATACCGCGGTTGTGAGGGGTGCTAATACCCTCCCCTTGCGTAATCGACTCTCGTACCCTTCTCTTGGTCGTGAGACCTTAATTTCTCCTTTCCCAGGTTAACTCGATGTTTCCCTTTCCCTTCTTTGGGATAAATAAAATTAGATGGCGACTTCATTCTTCATTATTTTCCTTGTTGCTTCAGCTATTGACTTCACTGGGGACTAACTTTCCTAAGTGAGTAAGACCTAGATCTTGTTTGTTTATATTCATTGGGTGTTTATCTGTATGCTTTACTTGTTAGATTTATTTGCTTAATGTATATATGTTTTATTTATTTGCATTACACGTTTGCATCTGGATTACTTATTCCTATATTCTGGATATATAATGTTGTTCTGTTTCTTTGGTGGGTGGGAAGATACTATGAGGTAAAAGGCCAAATACCCAGGCCAGAGTGACACATTTAGGAACACATAAGACTAGAGTGGATATTCAAACTTGGTTTCTTTGTGTTCCAAGATGGTGTCGGACCTTGGATCCTGCGATATTCAGATCTTTCAAAGACGGTACATCAATTATCCATTAATGGAACATTGATCCCATGTACCTCGAACACATGACATTGATAATAGCATTTTAACATACATGTTCCTCAATTTCCATAAAATCGTATCTTTGAGCCTTTTGTTGAGATTTTCCATGTCTTACTTGCTTAAATCCTAATCAAGGCACGTAGACTCCTTGAAAGTGATTGAACATGGAATTTGCATCCACTCATGCACCTCATGCATCTTCATGCATTCATAATAGATATTCAGAGTGTGGGATTATTATTCATATTAGGTATTCTTTTGTGAACTGCAAACCTTGACTTCTCACCGCTTTGTGCTCAGAGATAAGTTATGGAACAACTTCGTGGGGAATTGGCCGAGATGAAGGCTCAAATGGGGTTGTTTAGGGTGGACATGCAAGTGATGGCCTGTGGTCAGGAACACCTGAAAGAGGTAAACAGTTAATTGAAGACTCAACTAAGCTTAGTTATAAATGTACTAAGAATAATGCTGAGAAAGGAAGACCGTCTTATACCTGTCAATGTAACAGGAGTTGTCATTCCTTCTCATTCTTTGGAACCTCATTCAAGTCATGGAGTAGTCCATGGATCTCTTCCATAACCTTGTACTTTGGGGTCTTCCTGTCGGCAACCAGTGTTGGTTCCCCAAGTGAATTCAAGCGGCAAGGCTTATCATCAAATACAGAAGCATCTTGAGAAGAAGTTTGACCCCATCCCAATGTTGTATGCTCAATTGCTTCCTTGTTTGCTTATGCTCCAGTTGATTGAGCTTCATACTTTGACTACTCCTGCAAAGCTTCCACCTAATTATGATGTAAACGTTAGGTGTGATTTCAACTCGGGGGGACCTGGTCATAATATTGAGAATTGCAAGGTGTTGAAGTACAAAGTCTAGTATTATATTAATGCATGGACAATTCTGTTTACTCCTGATAGTCTGGGCATACAAATTAGTCCTATCCCAACTACTGCAGGGAAGATGGTTATGCTTTCTCATCTTCAAGGTTCCACCTCATGTCTTGGTTTATATCATCCATAACTTGTGCTCCCAGAGGTTCCTTTCAAGCTGTCATTGCCTATTCCAAGTCTTGGAAACCGGATGATCAATCAGAATAGGTATCATCCTTATGCTCAATCAGTTCAGCATGCGCCGGAGCAACAAAGTTATCAATATAAGTGTCAGCAACAAGGTAGACAGAGGTACCCGAAGCCAAAAAGAGTGTAAGACACAACTCATATGCCTTATGGTCAGTTGTTCTCACAATTGTTCAAGATTTCTTTGGAAGAAACCGAGCAGTTAGATCATGTTATTTCTCATTATCCTGTGGAGTTTGATCCCAACGCAATTTGTGATTACCACTCTGGGGCACCTGGCCATTCAATTGAAGGTTGTAATACATTTAGAGACAAAGTTTAAGACCTGTAAGGAGAAATAAGTCTTCAAGACTTGTGATCCCAATTCCAGATAAGAATGTGAATCCCTTGCCCGAGTGAGCATCAAGACTTTAGAAAGTCTTCAGAAGCAATAAGTCTATACGGAGTCAAGTCTCCTCAACAATGGAAGTCAATTGCTCTTTATTGCATTTTTAATCTGTAATTTTGCTTGTTTGTTTAAACATTGTTTGCATGAATTAACTTGTTTGTTTTTGAATATTAATATTAATGCAATGAGTGTGTTTGTCTTGAAGTGATCCATTCGTTTACACTCATCCATTCATTTTCACTCATGAAAGGTTTTTCTTGCATTATGATACCAACTGTACTAGTCTATTACTTAGGAAATATTGGAGAGAGGGTGATGATGATTGAAAAACGCAAAAATCTCTGGTTGTATGCTTTTGAATAAAACCCTTCTGATGATGTACAAGAATTGTTTTCAATTTATAAACAACGGAGATATAAGGGAGTGAAACCCTCGTTAACCCCTTTGGGCCTTGAAGTATGAGTTTTTTTAATGAAAATACCCTCATTTTTAACCCTGGGGAAGGGTAGTGTTCCGTTAATCTTATCGAGCGTTCAATTTTCAAAAAAGAAGTGTGCATCTAATAATCAACCACAATGGTTATCCCTTGCACATTAAGAGGTTGAGGAAATCAGAACCACAATGGTTATCCCTCAAACATCAGGAGGTAAAAATATGACGATACCACAATGGTTATCTCTCATCAATCGAGAAATGTGGCAGTCATAACTCTTCAACAAGTCAAAGACTCAGGATCACGCGTTTTGTTCGAAAAAGAAATGTGAAATGAAAAAGAAAAGAAAGCCCGCTAAGTAAAAAAAAATAAAATCTTGAAAGAAAAAGATTTAGGAAAAAATTAGGGCATCCGGCTGGACTATAAAATCATAATTCAAAAGAATTTGTCCAGGAAAAAGTTATAGAAAGAAAAAAAAACCAAAAGAATGAAAATCAGAAAGAAAAAGATTACAAAATAAAATCCTCAAACAAAGAACAAAGTCATGTGATCATAAACCTTAGAGTTTAACTGGATCCTATGCTGTGTTCTTAAATACCTGTGTTGCTATCATATGCTTGCATTATCTTTCATGTAAAAAGATTTTCAAACGTTGCACTCTTTCTAGTGATTCGTTCAAAACATAGTTGTGACATCATTTCAATCAATGTTTTTAACTTCAATACTAACACATGCTTTTCATTAGAATTACCATTTTTATAACAAACATTTTTCTGTTTGAAAATAGTCTCTTGGCATAAAGTAAGTTTCCATGATGGGAATCAGCTAAAAGTATGATCACGCCAAAGTAAAAGGACTTGAGAACTCCATGGAGTAAAAGCCAATCATTTCGAAGAATGATCATATCAAGGGGAATATTTCCTAGAGACTCAGTTGAGCATAAGAAAGTTGCTTTCGCAGTTTGATCACCCTCGAAAGGGTAGAGTTTAAAGTCTCTGTTGAGCTAAGAATATGTCGAAGGAAGCCAATTTGGGGCAGTTACTGTCGAGATTTAAAGATCTGAAAAAGCTAGGGAAGATTATCCTAAAGACCCATCGAGCAGGGCCACGCCAATTTTAGATGATCATAAGGGGTAAAAATCCTTGAGACTCCATTGAGGACATGTAAAATACTCCAGAGTTAAATTTCCAGAAGACTCTGTTGAGTAAAGGCAAGATGCCTTAAAGGGAAAATAATCACCCTGAGGGGAAATATTATGAAGTCTCTATTGAGTAAAAGATATGCCGAGTGCAGCCAGACTGGGGAAATCAATTTGAGACGTGATCTCTCAAAGTTCATCCAATCAGGGGAAATCAAGTCGAGATGCGATCTCTCAAAGTTCAGTCGATTTGGGGAAGTTACATAAAGATTCGAAAAATATCTCCATGAACTTGTTGATCAGGGAGAAATATTTCAGAACTTGAAGATATTGGGGTAGGTTACCTTAAAACATTATGATAAAAAGGACCCTCTCAAGGTAGATTCCTTCATAGACCATACATGGGGCATTAAAGGAACCATCGTTCACTCGCATCATGCTAGAAAAAGAACATGAATTGTCGAGGTTGTCACTAGCGTAAAAGCTCTTGGTTTGTGTTCCTCAAACAGAGAATGGAAAGAATGTTTCCTCAAAACAAAATCCTTTTCCCCAGTGTAGTTTGCACTGTTGCTCAGCAGGAGTTTGTCTGTTAGGATTTCTTTCAGGAATTTCCTCCCCAATAAAACAGATTTTGGTTTATTTTGTACAACAATTTATTCGCCATTATGGTCTGCATCTTTTAAGAGTTCTTGTAAGAATTATTTTATTTATCAGCAGGATATTTTTAGTTTGTTTCTTGAAGCAGTATGCTTTTTCCCAATGGAGCGTGCGTAAGTATGCTTTTCCCCAATGGAGTATATACATTTGTGTTTTCCTTTTAATGTTTCTTTCAGAAGGTATTAATTCCCAGTAGGGTTACATTTTGGTGAATACCTTACAAGGTTTTCTTCCCCAGTTTAGTTTGCACTTGTTGGATTTCTTTTAAGAATTCTCTCATCCTCAGTGGCAAAAGAAGTTGTAGCATCCCCAATGGAAGTTAAACTCTAAGGATTTCTTTACAAGGTTTCTCACGTCCCCGAGAAGAATAGGTTTCCCAAAATGGTGATTCTTTCCCCATTAGATTTTGTGGTTGAGATTTCTTGTTTAAGAATTCTATTATCCCCAACAGAAGTTGTTTATTAAGAGTTATGGGCAAGATTTCTATTTTGTCTGGCAGTGTGAAGTTTTCCTTATCCCCGACAAGGAGGTAAGGAATATTTTCCCCAGGAAGTTGAAAGATGATGGAATTCAGAGTCATCTCTCTTCAGGGTCTGCAATTTATTTTTGCAAAATCCTTTCATCAGAAGTCCAATCTTCATTGGCGTCTCTCTTCAGAGTTTGTAATTTATTTTTGCAAATTTGCACCAGGGTTTAATAATCAATGATTATCTGTAATCCAGTTTGTTATTCCTCACAGAGGATCAGAGTTTTCAAGGCGTCCCCTTCATAAGTTCCTTGTTTCTTCTAAAGATCTCTGGTGGAACATCTAATCATGCATCATTACATTGCATTCACCAAAATGCGTAGCATTTCTATTGTATAGAGCATTACGCCATATAAAAATTCAAACATGCATTGAAGCATAAGCCAATCCTTGTATTTACCTAAAGTAACCCAGTTGTTACGTATACAGAGGAGGTGTAACCCCCACAGATTACCCTTATGACATCCCCAATATGTTTCTTCCAAGATTTCTGCTTCATACCTTTTGTTTACCAAGCGTCTTGTCTTGTGGGAATCCCTCCCCCTATTTCCCCCTGTAGATTCTATTGTGACTTATATCTCCAATAGAGTCTTATTGATTTTTATCTTTCCCCCAATGAGTCATTGATTCTTCTTGCCTTTTGCAAGAGATCTCAGTGTTTTTACCCATGCTTTCTCTTTGCAGTTAGGGTGTGAGTAAGAGTTGGTGTATAACCTTTCTTGCTTCTCAATCATTTGGATGGCCCTACTTTTCTACACATCATACTTTCTACAAGTTTTTAATAAAAGATGTGTTGTTTGAGTGGATATCACGGTCTGAGGCTACCCTATCTTAATTTAAATTGGTATTATTCAAACGTTTTCTACTTACCCACCTCATAAGGATAATACGTTGTTTGTATACATTTATTTTTCCTCAGAAGAAGTTAGAATTATAGATCAATGGACTTGCAGGTATGAAGACTGGAATAACCTGTTGATTTGGTTTTAATGATGACAAAGCTCTTACAGTAAGTCTTCAGAAGTCTTGTTGTTAAATACTTGTTGATTAAGATAATATCATCTGATGTATTGATCAAGTGATGTGCCCGACAAGCTGATGATGAAGTAATGGTGCATGATATATGGATCATAATGGTGTTTAATGTGTTGATCAAGTGATGGTGCCATATATGTGGATCAAGTGATGGTGCTTGATGTATTGACCAAATGATGATGCTTAAAGATCAAGATGCATTGATGAAGATGAAGCCTAAAGATCAAGATGCTTGAATATCAAAGTTTTATTGATCAAGTTATGCTGGTCAAGATTTTTATGCTTTGAGGTCAAGTTCTTTGTGCCTATATAGGAAGACAAGAACTTATGTAATGGTATGTTTGGTGAAATTATTTAAGATCTCAGATCAATCAGTTTTTTTTGATGATGAGGTTATCATTAAGCCTCATTAAAAGAATATTCAAGGTTCCACATAAATTCTAAAGTCAAAGATAATGTGGCAAGTAACCAAAAGCTTAAGATTTGTAAAAGAGAGGAAGTGTGAAAATCCACTTGTCCATTGTCATACCCCAAATTTGCCTTACTAGTATTAACAGTCAATGTTTTTATTTAATCATTTTTATAGTAAATTTTGCTGTTACTACATATTTGTTTACAATTATAATGCTAACTTATATTTACATTGCATTTGTTATTTTAAAATCATTAGATTTTTTCTAAATTTTATGAAAAGGGGTGTGTTTAATAAAGAGGCTCTTTATCCTAATTTAAAAAAACTAATGGCCCATTAAAATAGGTTTTGATGGTTTTAATTTCACAATTTTCATTACTGTTGATTGAAATAAGCATTTGTTTTAAATTATTATTATTATTCAATTTTATTATTAATACTTGTTTTAGGTTGACCTAAGGTCAACATATCTTTATACGTACATGTTACACTTTATTTTTATATTTATTATTATTTATTTATTATTATCTAAAATGTTGGCATTTTGACCAGAGGTCAAAATTAGGGTTTCTTTGAACCCTTTGTTCTAAGCTGCGCCCATTTTTTGACTCTTCATTCCTAAGTCAAGCAAAAGCCTAGAAATCAAATTGCAATCAAATTAAATATTTTTATTGAAATATTGTTTTTATTTGATTATAACAACTTTACATACAAAATCGTCCCAATACATTACAATTCCAGAAACTCTAGTTTCTAATAACAATCAAATCCAATCAAATATGCGATTACAAATCAATCTAATTTGTAACAACAATTACAATAAACGATTTCCTAATCTAACTAGTTTCTAATGCTATATAAGACTAATCTTAAGAAAGAATTGAAAAAAAAACTTGGAGAAGAAACCCTTGCATTGTTGCGAATCCCTACCCTCAGTAAAGCTCTTCATTCAGAAAAAAGATTAGGGTTCATCATTAGAACCATATCCCTTTCGAACTAAAACTTTTGTCGTTGTACCTGCAAGTAGAAGAAGAAAGAGATTAGAAGAGGGAGATCGGAGAAACACAAAGCAGAAATCAAGTTACAAGAAGTTTCAAGGCAAGGAGAGGTAAGCCGATAACTTATCTTAGGGTTGATTGATTATTGTTGTTATGTTTGTTTTGCATTTATTTGGGGTTTAATTTGTGATTTCTAGGAAATTTGGGGTTATGGTTCTAACTTAGGGTTAGGGTTCATCCAAAATAGGGTTAGGGTTCATCCACCTTGTTATTCTGGGCTAGGATTCATGGGGTTAGGGTAAAGGTTATTAGGGTTCTTCAAATTTGGCTTAGGGTTTGTAGGTTTAGGTTTGATCTTCAAAGGGTTCATGTTTAATTTCCAGAAACAGATGGAGTCCTTGACGAATTCACATTTGAGACGATGGCCTCCACGACTTCCCACAGTGGTATCATCCTATGGTTCTAAGGGTTTATGAAGATCTGGGTTGGGACGATGGTTTGGATGAAGATTTGAAGCTTCCGGTTGAATGTCAACTGGAAAATTGGGAAGAAGGGTGGTGTTTGGGTGGTTCATGGTGGTCTAAGGTGGCACCGCCGACATTGGCAATTTCCGGCCAAAGAAATTCTAGAGAGGTCATAGCATCTCTCTCTCTCTCTCTAAGGTTTGTTTAAGTGAGAGAAGGGGATGGTTAGAGAGAGATACGAAGAAGGAAAATGTAATACGGTGGGAGAACCGACTTGTTTTGCATTTTATCGCAAATGTTACGGATAGCAAGAGTCGCCACTGACTTTTCTTTTATCCAATAAGGAAAGGGTGAAAAGAACATGAAATACCTTAATAGATTTTGAATTTTGGGGGTAGCTTATGAAAAGGGAAGGTTTTAGCACCCTTTTCATCCGTAGTTATCTATGGGCTCTTCATTGCTTAACTCACTTTGAAAATTTTCTTTTTCGTGTGTTTGAAAATATTTTGAAAATTTGCCAATGTAAGGCGAAACTTTGTAATGATTCTTGTATCGATCCTCAAGAATGCATACAAAGTGTTTTGAAAATATCTTTGAAAGTGTTCGTGTGAAATGTTTTTGTTTTGAAAGGTTTGTGAGCAAGCGATTAACAGTTCTTCCCACTCAAGGTAATTCTTGTACTTTTCCTTCTCCTTTAGATAGTGCTATCCGTACCATTAGTTAGTAGGAATCCCTATCGTTGGATTTGAAGGGACATGTGTAGGGTCATCGTACGATCATCGAAGGCAACTTGTAAGGATGCTTTAGCAATTTCGTAAGGGACTAGATCATTTATTGAAAGGCAACGTCGAAAGGGTCATCGAGGTACTATGATATTTTAATAGAGGGACTTTATGAAAGCGTCCCTACTTTCGAGGGACATGACTGTTTGGAAACAAAAGAGGTTACCCTAGAGGTGCGAGTGTGCAAGTGTGTTGTATTCAGTTATTTATCTTTGAATTTAGGGTTTTATATCGTTCGTTTTTATCTTTCCATACAAACCCTAGTTACTAAGCAGTAATAGCAAGTATAAAAAATAGTAAAGTGCGGAAAGTAAAATTCCTACACTATTAAATGGCTTTTGAGCAAATACATAATAGAGGTGAAAAAACTAAACCTAACTATTACATCATGGGAACAATTACAATAATGAAAAAGAAAGGGGAAATCTAGGCTATTACAATTGTGAAACCTATACAATTTATCTAAGAAAATAAAATAAGACGAAAAGGAAAGAAATGTTTTTTTAGTGATTTTTTTACGAAAAGAATGATAATTAAGTAACCCTATAAACCTAATTAATTTTAATTAATAATATAAAAAAGTTAATTAAAAAAATTGAAAACCTAAAATCCTAATTTATTAGGGTTTACAAAAAAAAGGTTTTGTTTTTTAGGTTAAGTGAAAAAAATTAGGTTAAATTTGACAAATAATATGGTTTAAGGGAAAATGACAAACAAGGTGATAAAATAGAGAAAATATAAAAATTCCAGGGGTGGGTGTTGAACCCACACCCTTATCCCTTTCACCAACACGCTTTGACACCGCACCAGGCGCACGCCTGTGTTAGAAGAATGGAATCAAAGCAATGTGTAATGAACCTGCAAGAATTGGAAAATATGAAAAATAAAATATCAAAAGGCAAGATCGAACCCACACCCTTGTATACAAATGCCTTAAAGCGCGCTTCCTTGTCACAGGGGTGGATAAGTCATCCGGTAACATTGTGAAAACAATTAAACAAATAATAAACAAAAACCATTAGGCCGGAGAAGAACCGGAGCCCTAACTCCGATCGTCTTCTCCAGCGAGCTTATTCTTTAGTCCTGTAAAATAAGGAGTGTTAGTGATTCCTAGGGACCCTACCCCCTAATTTGGGCTTTACGATTTCAATGGGAGTATTAGTTTTGGCCAAATCGTGCTAGATTGTGAGATACGAAGAAGATAACTTAAAACAGTGTCAACATGGCCAAAGCAATTCAGCCATTATCGGGGCCATGCGATGGTCTTATCCTACACATTGATATCTCAAAAACATATTAGTAAGGTTAGTATGCATCAAAACATAAAGAAAACAAAAACATGAATGTCATGCAATATTGGAAACCAGTGAAGCATATACGAGAGTTTCAGGCCATTTCGATCTTCAAATGTGATCCATTCTAACCCTACAGTGCTTCAGGGATCATTTGAGATATATATATTTAGCTTCGTGAAAGGCTGTAAGTAGGGTTTGAAGTTTTCCCTAGTTTTGATATTTTTTGGAATTTTGGAAAGGTGATCTTGTGCAAAGTTTTTCTCTCTTTGTTTTCTAAAATAGTAAGAATGTATAGTGATGAACTAGGTCAAAAAGGATTGGGCTTGGACCTTTGTAAGAAAGCCTCTTTATCTAATTTATTTTGAATTTTAAATAAACAAAATAAAAGATAAATAGAATAAAAAACCAAGGGGTGTATGAATAAGTTCAGAGGTTCATATTGAGGCCTATAACACGCATGGACCTTGAAATACAAGCCCACTAGCCCAAAAATTCAAGTTTTATCACTTTAGGTTTCATGCATTTTCTCAAAATTTCCCAACTTGAACCAATCATAACTCACTTACTTTTTATCATTTGAAAGTGATCTAGGAATTTTTAGAAAGCTCAATATGTCCCCTACAATCTCTATGTTGGTCATTTTTGCATTTAAAGACTTTATCTTGAAATGAACTATAAAAGTGTCTTTTTGTTGACTTTTGAAATGAACTATAATATTTTGGCCCATGAGCTTAGAGATACCTAGTTATAGGTAATTTAATTTCTTTCAAAATGAGCTTTGGTTGAGAAAATTTGATGAAGCATGTGAAAGTTATGCCTGGTCAAAGTTCAGTTGACTTCTCCTTAAGAAAACCCTAATTTAGTAACTTTTGACTTTTGATGAATTTTGAGTTTTCTTGATGAATCATGATCAACCGTTGATAAAATGATGAATGTGACTTCAAAACCTTGATGTTAACCAAAAATCTTGAAGTTTGACTGTATGTTGACCACAATTGAATTTTTGTCCAATGTAGTTGATTTTCAGTCATCTGAGCAATTGACTGAGCAAACTTGTGATGCAAGGCTTGAAACTTGGCATGATCATTATTAGATACATATGAAAAAATATGAAATCCCCTTGAGGCATTCTAATCTCAATCTTCCTTTAGAAAAGTGAAGCCCTAATTGTAGGTCTGTTGCTTAGGAGGAGAATTTTTCTGATCAATTCTTGAGAAACCTTGAGCAATTGAAAACCCTAGAAGCCTGAGAAGGTATCTTGAAGAAAATGGGAGGGAAAATTGTGGGGTACAACAGCCTCCCCTGTTCAATCTTCTTAAACCTGAAGAGTTATATTGGCATGTCCACTATTCGTGATCTGAAGGTGGAAGAAGATTGAACACTTAAGTTCCCAGAAATTTGCACTCACATGTGCACAGAGTAATACTTAGTTGATAATATTGATTGAATGGGCTTAAAGATTCCATTTAGGGAGATGATATAGTGTTGTCTGAGGTGGGCTTATAGATTCTACGCTTAACTGTATCTGAAGAATGCTTTTTAGAATAAATCTCTGAGGAAAATGCTTATCAGATTTAGTCTCTGAGGAAAATGCTTATCATATTTAGTCTCTGAGGAAAATGCTTATCAGATTTAGTCTCTGAGGAAAATTGTTATCAGATTTAGTCTCTGAGGGAAATTCTTATCAGATTTAGTCTCTGAGAAAAATGCTTATCAGATTTAGTCTCTGAGGGGAATGCTTAGGCATGAAGATAGTCGCCTCGTCCTTCTTCGAGAATTGATCTACAATCTACTTTTGTTGGTAAACCCGTCCTGTTTCGGGAAATCACACCACCTGATCATATAGATAGTTGCCCCATCCTGTTTTGGGAATTTAATCTTTTCCTGGTCATATAGATAGTTTCCCCATCCTGTTTTGGGAATTAATCTCTAGCCTGCTTTTTGTTGGTAAACCCATCCTATTTTAGGAATTCATACCACCTACTCGTATGGATATTTGCCCTGTTCTGTTTTTAGAATTAATCTTTGATGTGTTTGAAAATTGCTGATGATATTCGTCTGTTTGTGGACTAAATTGAAAGAAAATAAAGTTAGTTTTATGCAATGTCATGATGCATGCATTGCATAACGATGCTCTCATAATGAGAATGTTGTATGCGTTTTATATGCATAAGCTATGATTTTTTGTAAATGATGTATGGATGTAAGATGTCGCTAACGGATATGGTAGCCTTGCATAACATCTTTGGCCAGGTAAAATAAATCGCTGACTGTTGTTGGGGATGAAGAATATGAATCTTCAATCTTTCCTAGAGCATCTTCGCTAGGTATTATTTCTTTCCGTTTGAGTATATTCTGCTGAGGATGTTCGACTTCTGCTTGGGGATAAAAGAATTCTAGGAAAATTAGTTGTTCATCATTCTCTAGAAGGATTTGATTCTTATGTATGCTGACTGGGGATAAAAGAGATGGATACTCCTCTCATGTATGGATGTTAGCTATTCCGGGGAGGACAAAGTTGAATGACATCTGACCTGGGAAGAGAATCCTGTCGGGGAACTGCAAGAATCATAGAAATAACCTCGGTTTGGGAAATAAACCCTGTTGGGGAAAGAAAACCCTGCTGGGGAAATAAACCCTACTAGGGAAATAAACTCTTTTGGAGAATAGAATTCTTCCGGGGAATTTACAGTGTTGGAGAAATAAACTCTGCTGGGGAATTTAATTTCTATAAACTGTGCTAAGGGAATAATTTCTGACGAGAATTGAAATTTCATAGACTGTGCCAAGGAAGTTTCCATTGTATGTTGGGGAAATGATCAGACTTCCTTATACGCTAGGGGACCTAATGGGAGAGATGATCATGTGAACAGCTGGAAGATGCCTCAATTTCTGTTTAAGGGCATATTAGACTTGCTGGGGAATATATCTCTGTCGAGGATGAGCTTGTAAAGGTAGCTCTGCAGGGATATCTCTGTGGGGATTTGTGGACGACTTGAATGTTATCCCAACTCTTAGAGTCTTTATTTAATGCTAGCCCTGTTTTTATTCACGTATTTGTTAACAATAATAATACTCATATGCATATGTTTACTCAATTTAGTCATTGGACGTTTTTGCAAAAAAAAAACAAAGAAAGTAAATTTGAATTTTGAATCATATTTGTATTGATAATTTGACTAAAAACAGGCGGTTTTGTACAAAGAGACAGAGATCCTAGTAAGAGGAAATCGTCGTAAAATACAAACAAGGAAAAACGGCTATGTGGAAATTATCCTGTCGAGTTTCAACTCCGCTATTGCCCATATGTCTTCGAGCATCTCATTCCTTGCTGCCGGAAGAAGTTGGTTGAATTTATCCGTACTATTTGAACTTGACGTTGATAACAAAGCTCACTGTAAGTATATGATCCAACGGGTCATATTCGTGCGCTTTAATCCCTAACTTTTGCTTGGACCGCCCTTTCAGGTTTTCAGTCCATCGGGATACACATTTTTGCCCAAGCTTCCCTTTCATGTTTTCAACTTGCTGAGTGTACAACCTATATATATATATATATATATATATATATATATATATATATATATATATATATATATATATATATATATATATATATATATATATATATATATATATATATATATATATATATATATATATATATATATATATATATATATATATATATATATATATATATATATATATATATATATATATATATATATATATATATATATATATATATATATATATATATATATATATATATATATATATATATATATATATATATATATATATATATATATATATATATATATATATATATATATATATCCCTAATTTTTTCCTGAGCCCTTTTGGTTCATCGGGATGCCCTTATTTTTGCCTAAGCCAGTCAACCTAGCGGGTCTCTTTCATGTGTAGTATTTTTTGATTATGTTTGCATTCATATGGTATGGTAAATCTTCATCGTCCATGGTGGTCAGTATCATAGCACCGCCAGAAAATATCCTCTTAATCACAAATGGCCCTTTGTATGTGGGAGTCCACTTTCCCCTAGGATCACCTTGTGGTAAGATAATGCACATTATTACCAAGTCGCCAGCCTAGTATACCCGATGTTTGACCTTTTTGTTAAAGGATTTGATCATGCACTTTTGGTATATCTGACCATGGCTAACAACCGCAAGCCTTTTCACATCGATCAAGTTTTTCTAGTCCAGCCTAGTCTCAATCCACTTGTCTTCATCTAAACTTGCGTCTTTCGTAATCCTTAGAGAAGGAATCTGGACTTCGACAGGTAATACATCCTCCATACCGTAGACTAGAGAGAATGGGGTTGCCCCAATTCATGTCCATACTGAAGTGAGATATCCACGAAGAGAAAATGGTCATCTCATGCCAATCTTTGTATGTCACCGTCATCTTATGCAAGATTTTGATGTTCTTATTGGCGGCTTCCACTATGCCATTCATCTTCGGTCGATATGGAGAGGAATTGTGATGTTTAATCTTGAACTGCATGCAGAGTTCAGTGATCATAGTGTTGTTGATATTGGTACCGTTATCTGTGATGATCCTTTCGGGGATGCCATACCGACAAATAAGATTATGCTTAATGAACCGAGCCATAACACTCTTGGTAACAGAGGCAAACAATGCTACTTCATCCTACTTCATGAAGTAATCAATAGCGACGAGGATGAAACAATGTCCATTAGAAGCCGTAGGCTTAATCTCTCTAATCATATAAATGCCCCACATTGCAAACGACCAAGGAGCATTCAAGACATTCAGAGGAACCATAGGCACATATACTTTTTCAGCATAAATCTGGCATTTATGACAGGTTCTAAAATGATGATGGCAATCAGATTCCATAGTCTACCAATAATAACCCGCTCTCAGAATTTTCTTAGCCATTGTGTTCCCACTGGAGTGAGTACAAAAAATTCCTTCATGCATATCTTTCATAATCTTCTCCGCTTCCTTCTTATCTACACAACAAAGCAGAGTTGAATCATGGTTGCGCTTGTACAAAATTCCATTGCTCAGAAAGAACTTGGTAGAGAACCTCCGTATAAATTTCTTGTCATTGATAGATGCCCCCTCAGGGTACTCTTGAGCCTTGAGGTATCTTTTTAATTCATGAAACCAAGGCTTTTCCTCTACTCCATCGGTATCAACTTCGTAGCAATGTGCCGGTTTGTCTATTCTCTCAATAGTAATTCGAGGATCCTTATTATCCCATCTGAATTTGAACATAAACGACATGGTAGCCAATGTGTCTGCCAATTGATTCTCTTCTCGTGGAATATGTTCAAAAGTGATTTCGTCAAAGTATGGAATTAATTTCAACACATGCTCCCAATAAGTAATGAGATTTTGGTGCTTCGTATCCCGTTATCCCATAAACTAACTGATCACTAGGGCTGAGTCCCGATACACATCCAAGAACTTGATTCTCATGTCAATAGCAACTTTGATATCCATGATGCACACTTCATATTCAACCATGTTATTGGTACAGTCTAGTGGTAAACACCTTATGGAAACCCTCTATCAAAAACCATAGTCTATCGGGATCCTGGATCAGGTCCTTCATACGGTCCAGGTTCTTCATAATATGTAACTAGCATGATATTCCAACTCGGGAACTCGAAATTCATAGATTGATAGTCATCTAAAGCTTGAAGATCCATATGATCTGCTAGTACACTTCCTTATATTTCCTTTTGAGTGGTGTACTGAATGTCGTATTCTGTTAAGACCATTTTCCATCTGGCTATCCTTTCGGAGAGAGCGAATTTCTCGAATATGTATTTTATGGGATCCATCTTAGAGATCAACAAGGTAGTATGAGTCAACATATACTGTCTTAGTCGGCGAGCAGCCCATGCCAAAGTACAACAAGTTTTCTCGAGCAGTGAATATATTGTTTCATAGTTGGTAAACTTTTTACTAAGGTAGTATATTGAATTCTCTTTTCGACCAGACTCGTCATGTTTCCCCAGTACACACCCCATTGAGTTCTCTAATACTATTAGGTACATGATCAGAGGTCTTCCTTCAACTGGTGGCATCAGAATTGGAGGTTCCTGGTGGTACTCCTTGATTTTTTTGAAAGCTATTTGACAATCGTCGTTCCACTTTACTACTTGATCTTTCTTCAGCAACTTGAAGACCGGCTCACAAGTAGCGGTCAAATGAGAAATAAATCAGGCAATATAGTTTAAAATGTCCAAGGAAACTTCTGATTTCCTTCTCAGTACGGGGAGCTGGCATTTCTTGAATGGTTTTGACCTTTGAGGGATCAACCTTAATACCTTTACCACTGACGATGAAACCTAGGAGTTTACCGGATCTTACCCCAAAGGTACACTTGTTTGGATTCAATCTCAACTTGTACTTCTTCAATCTCTCAAATAGTTTGTGTACGAGGTCAAGATGTTCCTCTTCAGTATGAGGCCTAACTATCATGTCGTCGATGTAAACCTCTATATCATGATGGATCATGTCATGGAACAAAGCTACCACAACGCGTCGATATGTTGCACCGGCATTCTTCAAACCAAAAGGCATAACCTTGTAACAGAAAGTTCCCCACTGTGTAACAAAAGTAGTTTTCACCATGTCTCCAGGTGTCATCTTGATCTGATTATTACACGAGAAACCATCCATGAAGAAAAATACTTTATGCTAAGCAGTGTTGTCAACAAAAATGTTAATATGCAGAAGCGGAAAATCATCTTTGGGGCTCGCCCTATTCAGATCCCTGTAGTCTACACAGACATGCACTTTGCCATCCTTTTTAGGTACTGGCACCACATCTGCAACCCACTGAGGATAGGACATAACAACTAAGAAACCTGTGTTGAATTTCTTCATAACCTTATCCTTGATCTTTTTCGACATCTCGGGACGAACACGACGAACCTTTTGCTTCACTGGAGAACAACTTCTTTCATCGGCAGACGGTGAACCACAATATCAATATCAAGCCCTGGAATATCTTCGTATGACCAAGTAAAGATCTCAACATAGTCACGCAACATCTGGATTAATCTGTTTTTGACACTTCCTTCTAGGTTGGTACCTATCTTGACCTCTTTCTTGTCCTCTTCAGTACCTAAGTTTACAAACTCAACTGGCTCTTCATGCGATTGTATGGTTCTTTCTTCCAGCATTAACAGCCTAACAAGCTCTCCAAGTACTTCACAATATTCTTCACCTTCTTCCTCAGTTTGGTAGATCAAATATTCGAAGTCATAATTGGAAATAGTAGAATTGTTATCATTGGGATCCAAAGTGGATATGGATATGCAATTTGTTGTGTGGGTGTGTGTAAGAACACATAGCTACTTTGAAAGTAATAAAGTAAAAGAAAGAAAAAGAGCACAAAATTTGAATGCAAACGTCTAATGTTTTACTGAATGAAAATATGCGAATGAAATATGAAAACCCTAACAAATGGACCATTGTGCCCCGGGTAAGGCACAAGGCTTAAAATTATTGTTTAAAATTACATAGCCAAAACTTTGAAAGCAAAAAGGAACAGAAAATAACATTTACTCCTGACTAAAGGAGATTGGTATAACGTCTCGAGTCTTCCAATTGCTGAACCCGTAGCCGCTGGTGGGAAAATTCCAAATGTCTAGGTCGTAACAACCCCTTGAAAATTCAACACAACCCCTTTGCAGTCAAACATGTGTAGAGCACCCTATGGTAAAATATTCAACGAGGAACCCGTATAAACCAACACATGAGCTAAGGCAGTGCCCCTGCATTCGATAGAGACATACATGGCCTTGTTATGGTTATTTCCTTCAGGAGTCAAATCAGCATAAGAAAAGCCTAACCCATTATCGGTAGTCAAACTAGAAACATAATAATAGGGATACCATGGAGATCTT
Source organism: Vicia faba (assembly GCA_948472305.1). NCBI lineage: Eukaryota > Viridiplantae > Streptophyta > Magnoliopsida > Fabales > Fabaceae > Vicia > Vicia faba. The sequence continues at coordinate 93,622,281 of OX451741.1, forward strand.
GGAAGGAGTTTGTCCCAGTTGTTCAACAATCTTGTAGTCACTTTTTCAGATTCAATACCTCCTCCGTTTCTTACCGGGAAGTATCTTCAGCAATCACTTCTTTAAATGCCTCTGTCTGGGCAGGCTCAATAATTTCCTCTTTACCCCGAGTAATTAACTCAGTAGCAGTAACACGAACTGGTGTAGCAACAGTCTTCAAAGAGATTTCTGGAGAGAAAATCCTTCCACTTCTAGTAACTTTACTGCTCCCGGAGATATTGTCAATGTTTGAATCAGTAACTTCAATACCTTCACTTTCAACAGTTAATGGTTCATGCTTTGCGCCATGGTAGTAGACGTCGCCCCCATAATTCTAAGGGATAGCCTAGTAAGAAGAGTATGGGATTGGTTCGGGTGTGATGATTATCAGAGGAACAACTCTAGGTTCAGCCGTAATATTCAAAGGGACTTTGGCAGTGATCCTTATAGGAGTACCATAAATTACAGATACCTCTTCGAGCTCCAAGTCTTAAAACAGATTCTCAATAGAAGGAGTCTTCTCAACCAAAATTATATGGTTGTCCATCAGACGCTGAATACCTTCTTTCAGCAGTTTTCAGCCATTGGGTTAGGCTGCACAACAGTAGCACCTTTCAATGCAACCTGGAAATATACCGGCTTACAACAGATTCTTCTTAATAATCAGGAGTGGAGTAGTCAAGTCAATTACAGTTGAAACATGCAAAACATTGTCAATAGCACTAATGCCTTTGTATTTCTTAGGCATAGGTGCAATAATCACATTGGGGGTCTCGGGAGGATCAAATTCAATCTCTTTATTGTAAATTTGTCGCGCGCAATCGCTGTCATCGTCAAAGATGAAGAAATGAACGAAATGCGACAGTAATGATAGGAAAAGAGATGTAGCGGTAAAGATTTGAGGTTAAGCCATCAATTAACTTATCTCAACACAATGAAGTTGCAACCGCACAATGAAATAAAAGATCAGAGATCGAGGTACGATGGTCGGTTATGCAAAGGGAAGGTGTTAGCACCCTAAGCATCTACGGTACTCCGCAGGATCCACTTTGTTTGGTTTCTTTTAAAAGGAGTGTCATGTAAAGTTTTACTTGCTAAAGGGAAAAGAATAAATGAGTATTTGCACACAAAAGAAATGAAATGTTTTTTACTATTTTTGTTGCTCTCCTTGGGTCGTAAGACTTAGTGCCTAATTACTCCCTCGTGCAATGGGAAAGTCAGAGCATCATAGTTCGGCTAGAAAAGACTTTTCTGTTGATTGTTTTTAAACAAGGAGACAAGTCGTCAATGTTAGGAGAGAAATCTCGACTAATGCCCACAAGGTGTGAGAAAGATGGACCCTACATCAGCAAGAGTGAGGGTTTGAGAACGCCACTAGAACTCAAGTGGAAAAGTAGACACTTTTATAACCATTAGGATAGGATAATATTGCTCGACTATCAATGAATCATGTCTCATCTTGAAAAAAGGTTTGAATGGTAAAGGTGCTCGAGCGTACAAAAGAGTTTGAATGAGTTGAATTATTTTTGTGTTAATTTTGAAAGATGTCAAAGTATGATTAAATGAATTAAAGTTTGTTCAAAGAAAACAAGTTTTAAAATAAAAGGGACTCCACGAAGTTGAGGTTTATTATGAAAGTGATTCGAGTTTTAAAAACGAGAAGTATTTTAAAAAGGAGGGAGAATATTTTTGAAATTAAAGAAGATGGGGGGAGATGAAGGGACTATCCTAAAGCATAAGGTAAAAGCTAAGGAAGAAAACCGTCTAACCAAGAAGAAGCCAACACTTGACATTATGAGTCAAGATAGAATTCCCATTCTTTGGATTGAAACCAAGCAAGGATATTAAACCTCTTGAAAAGACCAAACTTCAAATGTATTAAGTCTTCACAAAAATTGGGTAGAGTAACAGCTGTATACAGATGAATTCCAAATTACAGAAAAAGTGTGTAATCACAATAACATGCACACAAAACAAACAAACAAATAACCCAATGTCTTGAGGTAAACCTCAAGAGCTCCATACAAATTATCAATTAAGGTCACAAGGTCTCCAACATAGGTCAAGGTCTCTAATCCTAAGTCCAAGAAGTCTAATACTCCATAATACGAAGGATAGTAACCAAGTAGTCCAAGTATCATTAATGTTTGTTATGGTCCATGTTGATTATTAAGTGTCTTCAAAAGGAAAAGAAAAGCTCAAGTGAGCAAAATAAAAACGGCGTAAAAGTAAATGCTCAAGTGAGAAAAGATGAAAATAGCATGAAATGTAAATGCTAAAGTAAAATGGTGCATAAAGTAAAAGCATAAAATAAGAGCATGAAGTAAAGTCAATTGTTAGAAGTTAATGGTTAGTTGGATGACCATCTTAAAACTTGCATTTGGAACTCATTAGAGGATTGGTATAACCAAAGCCTCTCAACAACAAGTTGCATTTTCGTTTTGTCAAGTATATCATCCATTTAAGAATCCTCAAGGTAATATTTAATGATCAATGATGTTTAAGTAATCCGTGTTGACAAAAATTGATGAAGATCCATTGGAGGATTAGTAGAACCAAAGCCTACTAACAATGAATCTCAAGGTTATTGGATCAAAGGGTTCAAATTAACATACTTGGGCTTGCAAACATAGGTTTGGGCCACGAATGATCATTTTCTCAAATTGGGACAAAATTTAGCGCTATGTTAAGCAATCGTAAGTGGACTTATGTAGAAGTCGCACCTATTTTGAGGTCGGCCAATAGAAATCTATGTACTTCATGTTTGGATAAATGATATAGAGATCATCATCCCATAACATGTAGCACAAATAAAAAGAAAGGGATAAGATGAAGAGGGAGGGGAATGATAAGCTAATTTGGATCACTACCTCAAATTTCTTTCATCTTTAAATTCAATCACTTATCTCAATGGATTAAAATACTAAACATATCATTAATCCAAAGCACAAAAAATGAATTGAATAATTCACTCTTTGGTAGATTTGAATTAATGAACATTTATCCAACTTCATCTAAACCTAAAGTCCATTGAATTTAAAGAGAAATTGGACATTTAAAATTGCAATCCAAATCAACAATCAAAAGGAGTGAGTAGAAAAAGATAGATGGCTTAAAACAACCCCAAAAGAAGGCAGAAAAATCATTTTGGCTCTGTTACAAATGATTACACTCTGACAGCAATCGATTGCATCAGTTCATTTTTTTAAAAAAAATGTAAAATTTTGTTAGGACAGTCGATTGCACTATTACAACAATCGATTGCACCCTTTTAAAATCAGAAAATCAGCATTTCAAAAGGCCAAATTCTTGTTCGAACTTTCCATCAAACACCTTATGATCGTGGTTTCAATTGACACGAAAATTCCATCAAATTACGAGAAAATAGCACCAATGGAATCACAAAACAATGCTCAATGAATCTAACCCAAAGATCAATAAGAGATCATATTATGAAAGATGAAAAATCCAACTTACCAAAGGTAGATCTAGAGAATTATCAAAACAACTTCAAGAATTTGCTTCAATTCAACCCCAAGAATCAATTTCCCAAGCTTGGATATAGAGAATTGATAAAGAAAAAGTGTTTGGGTGAAGGTTTAGCTCAAAGATTAGTAAGCTTCAATGAAAAGGTTACTAACTTTTTTTGAAAATGGAGCTTTGAGTGAATTTTGTAGATGGAGAGAATTGAGAGATTTTTTAGCAAAATGAGTTTGGCTATCAAAAGCTTGAGATTTGAATGAAATGATGGTTATATTTATAGAGTTTAGACTTGGGATTAGTGGTGGTTTGGTAATTAATTCTTGGAGCCAAAATTTGAACTAATGATATATCTTTCAAAAACGGAAAAATTGGAGCCAAAATTTATATTATGATATATCTTTCAAAAATAGAAATTTGGAGCCAAAATTTGAATTAATGAAATATCTATCAAAAAATGAAGAAAAGTTGGAGCCAAAATTGACAAGCTTAAAATTTCTGATTTTTTTTCAAATTTCCACTCTTCTATCGATTGCACTCTTGGAGCAATCGATTACATCCGTGTTTTTTTCAAAAAATACGCAAAATAAACTTTGTGCAATTGATTGCACTCTAAGAGAAATCGATTGTACAGTGAAAAATTAAAATTATTTTTAATTATTTTTCTTTGCAAATAGATATTTTAGGAAAATAATACCAGAAAACCCTATTAGTCAGATGCTTTGACTCGGTACCTACAAAACACAAATATGCAAAGACAAAAACAAATATTTTTTTTTGTATTTTGATTAGAAGTTAGTCAGCAACACAAGAGAAAACTTAAAGAGAGGATGCAAATGTGATGAATGAAGCTATTTATTAATGATTGTGACCAAATGACAAAATATGATATGAAAGTAAGACTGAAAAAATTAGGGGCGGAATTTAGGGTACAACAATTGCCCCTATTTAATTATCTTTTAGCAAGATAGGCGGAAAGTAATTAAATACAAACAGACCTGAATTTCATCCCTGATGCAATGAGATGGTAGAATATGTTATAAATGAATGCATGGACTCTTTTTTGACATATATTTTTTGAATGATGTATGAGATGAGACCGACTCTGTGGGAATATGGAAAGACTCGAAACTGGAAACTTATGGTAGTTCAGATGAAATGATGTGAAAGACACGCTAGGGAAACAACAAGATATTTCTGGATATCTGTCAGAGTGACAAAGAGTAACCATCAATACTTGGAAAAAACAGATAAAATCCGAGAAGGCATACAACGACATCCAAGAATGACATTGAATAAGGCGAGAAACTCTCTAGAAAAGACAATCAGAAGCATCTAGAAGAACATTAGATGTGGGATGAGACTAAATCTGAAGTTACGTCAGAGTCGTCCAGGAGAGACGCTGGACGAAAAAGAAACACGACATCCAATATTGGCTTTGAATGAAGGGAAAGCTTAACGTCTAATAATGGCTTTAGACAAGGGAAAAGATCAAAAGATACAATATTCTCTTTGAATGAATGGAAACAAAAGATCGATACATCCAATATTGGCTTTGGATGGCAACAAAGATAACAACATCCAATATTGGCTTTGGACGAAAACAAAAGACCAGGACATCCAATATTGGCTTTGGACGGCAAGGCAGATCACGAAATCCAATATTGGCTTTGAATGAAGGGAAATTTCAACGTCTAATAATGGCTTTAGACATCAACAAAGATAACAACATCCAATATTGGCTTTGGACGGAAACAAAAGATAGCAACATCCAATATTGGCTTTGGATGGAAGAAAAAGGTAACAACATCCAATATTGGCTTTGGATGGAAACAAAAGATCATGACATCCAATATTGGCTTTGGATGAAATAAAAGATCAAGACATCCAATATTTGCTTTGGACGGAAACAAAGATTACGACATCCAATATTGGCTTTGGACGGCAACAAAATATGGCAACATCCAATATTGGATTTGGATGGAAGAAAAGGTAACAACATCTAATATTGGCTTTGGACGGCAACAAAAGATAGGGGAATCCAATATTGGCTTTGGATGGAAAAAAAAGATGGTGGCATCCAATATTGGCTTTGGATGCCATCAAAAGATCATGGTATCTAATATTGGCTTTGGAAAGCAAAAGATTATGACATCCAATATTGGCTTTGGATGAAAGAAAAGGGAACAAAATCCAATATTGGCTTTGGATGGAAATAAAAAATCATGGCATCTAATATTGGATTTGGATAGCATGGGGAAACATGATACCCAAGATTAGCATTGGTTGAAAGAAAGAAATAAATCATCCAAGATTAACATCAGACGAAAGAGAGAAACAACTCATCCAAGATTAGAATTGGAAGAAAGATAGAAACATCTCATCCAAGATTAGCATTGGAAGAAAGAGAGACAACTGAACTCACATCTGTTTTGGTAGGTGCCAAGTAAGTTGGACTTTGATCTCAAGGTGACATGTCAACTGCAACAAGACCTCGGGAAATGAAAATGAGGATGAAACACTCTTGTTATGAATTATGTATGAATTTTGTTATGAATGATATGTGAATGATATATGCATGTAATGCCGATGTTTACGACAATGGAGTTTGACACTTTTGTGGAGGTAAGATTGGAAGTTTGATTCCTCAACACGGAGAACTCTGCCAAATTTTCTTGGGAAGAAAATGTCCTGAACCCAAATTTGTCACACTTGTAAATTGTATTGAATTGATGATATTCTGAGGAGAGACATGGAGATCTACTTGGGAATTTGTCCCAGATTAGCTGACTGTTGAGGATAAACTGATCATGGCTTCAGTCGAAAGTTGTTGGAAATGAGCTGATCATGGCTTCAACTCTGAAATGATTATTGGAGATAAACTGATCATGGCTTAAGTTCTTTGAAACAATTGAAGGAATAAACTGATCATGGGTTCAGTTCTAAAATGTTTGTTGGAAATAAACTGATCATGGCTTCAGTTCTTGAAATGACTGTTGAAAATAAACTGATCATGGCTTCAGTTATTGAGATATTTGTTGGAATAAATTGATAATGGCTTTAGTTCTTGAAATGATTGTTGGAAAGGAATGCCCCAGTATGAGTCTTGAAAATGATCTTCTGGCTAACCAATTCTGAGAAAACTCGCACTGAGCAACAAATCTTGAATTGATTCATAATTGGACCTGGAAGATACTTGCCCCTGATAGGGATCACTGACCAAGTTTCTCAGATGTTTGAAATTCCTTGAAAAGGAAAGCTTGTTTGCAAGCAAAATTGTTTATTCAAACATGGTAATTTTAATGCAAAAATTTTATGCAAAAGTTTTGAATCCAAAATCATTTTTAAATGATGTTATTGGTGTATAGAAAATGCATCACTGGTTAAAGCACAGTGGTTTATTCTTTTAAAGTGAAAGCAAAGGTATGATACCAAAACAAATGGTTCGTAAAATATCTTAGGAGTTAGTTTACGCAACCTTGCTGTAGTATGCTTTCAAAAGAAATCTGGCTTCAATTAGATCTTTTGAGGGTTGTAACGTGGTCTGGTTCACGGTTTAAGAAATAAAGGATAAAGGCTCAAAGTTTATTTGTACCCAACCCAATCTTCGTGATGTTCTTCAGTCTTACGTTCAGTTAATTCAGACTATGAATTCAGGTTCCAAGAGATTTTAGAATTGCACTGATGGTAGTAATGACGATGGCTCAGAAGCTAAGGGATTCTTGAGAATGACAATCACTTCTTGTTACATCATTTCGCTGTTTTGAGGACTTTTGTCAACTCTGGTGGATAATTTTGAGGATTTAAAGACCTCTTCAGATTGAATTTATTATTCCCAACTTTTGCTTGAACAATTTCATTTGGAATTAAAGTCAGCGGGATGCCCCTGTTTTTTTGCCTGAATTGTTTCATTTGGAATTACGGTCAGCGGGATGCCCCAGTTTTTTTGCCTAAGTCTCCTTCATAGGTTTTGACTTAGCAGAATTTTTATTTTGATTTTTTTTTCATTTCATTTTTCTTTTGGGAAAGATAACGACTGCCTTGCTCAATGATTACGGGGAACCATCTTTGTCATTTTTGGTTTGGGAGCATCTTTGACACTTCTTGCTGTGTGCAAAGGAAAGCTTGATCGCGACCTTTATTTAAAGGTGTCTTGCACGATTTCTCTTGTAATTGAATGCACATCCAAATTAGCTGAGAAACTACCCATCCCCAGGTTAAGAATGCGGGTTTTTTCGTATAGAAAGAAACTCCAACTTCTAGGCTCAAAGGGGTGAACGAGGGATTAACTTTCTTATTACTCTGGTGTTTGGGAGTTGAAACAATGCGTGTATATCATCAACAAAGTTTTATTCGAAAGCATACCAATAACACTTATGGGTATTTCATTTTCATCCTCCTCCCTTAAATCTTTGTATAAAAAAAAGCTCGCTAAAGGGAGTAAACAAGAGAAATATATTTGAAAGCAGTAAATGAAAATGATTTAAATCAAAACATTGAAATGCTCATTTCATTAAACTTAACATGAAAGTAAAAACAAAATGAAAGAAACAATTTAAACATAAACAAGGGAAAAATGCAAACAGAAAGAAAGATGGCCTAGTGACTAATCAGTAATAAGGATGAGTTGTCTTGTCTAAAACACTGGCTTTAGGAAGTGACTTGAGGGTACCCCGACTCAGTCTTTAGCCACTTTGTTTTGGCAAAGGATTTTTGATAACATTAGGACATGCCTCTTTGAAAGTCTAAATATTTTCTTTCACCAATTCCTGCACTCTATTTTTCAATGCATAGCAACTTTCTAAATCATGACTGGAAGCTCCCTGATGAAATTCACAGTGAAGGTCAGATCTGATCCCAACGGGAGGAGGATTTCGAGGAATCAGAGGCCTAGCTGTAATTAAGCCCTTCCGCACTATTACAGGATACAGTTCAGTGTATGTCATAGGGATGGGATCAAATTAACTCCTATTCCCTACATTACGATTCTGATTTTGTGCAATATTATGTTGTTGAGGAACCTGAACTGGTTGAGCATTGACTGCAGGAGTAACAACCGCTACTTGTGGTTTATCAATGTATTGAGGCATACGATGGGGTCCTCTTCTCTCAGTCGAGACAACATTGGTTTCTACCTCTTTCTTCTTCTGAAAGTTCCCAAGGTATTTCTTCGCACCATTAGAAGATTCAACAGCTTTAGACACTTTACCGTTCTTGATTCCTGTTAGAACAAGATTAGTTCTGATCATATCTCAGAGTTTTGATGATAACAATAAATTATATTTTATATATTTGATACTCTGATGAACATATTTAATTGTTTCAGATAATGTTATGACAAAAGCATCTTGATGTGTTGAGCTGAAAATAAATGAAGAAGTTCTTTGATGAAAGAACTATTTGTTTTAGTGCAAGTACTGATGTCGTCTCTGATAATGTTCTGACAGAAGCATCTTGATGTGCTGAGATGAAAATAAATGAAGAAGTCCTTTGATGAAAGAACTATTTGTTTTAGCGCAAGTGCTGATGCTGATGCTGATGCTGATGCTGACTCTGGTAATATAATTATTTAAATGCATCTTCTAGCGCTTAGCAGGATTCCTTGATCAGGAGATATTTGAAAGCAAGTGTTGTTCAGAAGATATTTGAAAGCAAGTGATGTTCAGAAGATTCTTGAAAGCAAGTGCTGTTCAGAAGATATTTGAAAGCAAGTGTTGTTCAGAAGTTATTTGAAAGCAAGCGCTGATCAGAAGTACTTAGCAAGTAAAGCGCTGTTTAGAAGATAAGTAAGCATGTTCTGAATCAAGACGTGAAGCTAAGTTCTAAAATAATGCAAAAGCTAACAAGTCTTGTCAATCTTCAGGAAACATGTTCTTACAAGTGCCGTTTTCTCATTTAATGCAAAGACGACTACATGCACTCAAGTGTCTACGCTAGTGCATTGGAAAATGGAATAGTGCAAGGAAACACACAAACATTTAATGCTCTCCATTTGAAGGTATTAACGGTCATGTTTCTTCATGCTATATATAGAAGAACATTAATTGCAAGCCAACAACTGCTCAAGCGAAAAATAACTGGAAATACAAAGGCTGAACAACTGAAGTTCTGAATAGAACTCATCAATTTCAAAAGAAGCAAGAACTACGTGAAAAATATTCTGGGGTCACAAACAAATTTCATACACTTTGTGCAATATTATTCTTAGTGAAAAATCACAGTTGTGATATAGCTTTCTTAGAAGCAAACTTTGTTTCACTATCTGTAAAGATTTATCTCTTGTAATTGTTCCTTGAGAGACCAAGTTTGGTCAGATTTCTCAAGTAGACTAGGACTAGTTTAAGTCTTAGTGGTGTGAGTCACTTTTAAGATTACTTGTGCATTGTTAGTCACAACAGTTGTTGTGTGATTGTAATCAGTTGATTATAGTGGATTAAGTCCTTGTTGAGAAAGGAGAAATCACCTTGGCGGGTGGACTGGAGTAGTTTGAGTTCAAACGAACCAGGATAAAAATAACCTTGTCTTTTCTTTATTGTTGAGCCTTTAAGAAAAAGAAAAAGAGAAACTTATTCAACCCCCCCCCCCCCCCCCCCTTCTATGTGTTTTCTCCACCTTCAATTGGTATCAGAGCTTGACTCTGAGCTCAACACTTAACCGTGTCAGGAAACGATCCAGAAGAAAACACAATGGCAAATGAACAAAACACCAATAACTACACCAGACCTCCAATGTTTGATGGAGAAGATTTTGAATATTGGAAAGATAGACTAGAAAGTTTCTTTCTTGGTCATGATAGTGATTTATGGGATATAGTCTTGGATGGTTACACACATCCTACAGACTCAAAAGGAAACAAGATTGATAGGAAAAATATGGATAGACAACAAAAAGCTGATTTCAAAAATCATTATAGAGCTAGAAATATTTTTCTAAATGCTATCTCTAAAGTGGAATATTAAAAAATCACAAATAGAGATACAACACATGATATGTTTGAGTCTCTTAAAATAACTCATGAAGGAAACACTCAAGTGAAGGAGTCTAAAGCTTTGGCTCTCGTCCAGAAGTATGAAGCCTTCAAGATGAAAGAAAGTGAATCTATAGAAGATATGTTCTCAAGATTCCAAACTCTGATTGCTGGCTTGAGAGTTCTAAACAAGGGATATTCTAAGGCAGATCACGTTAAGAAGATCATCAGAAGCTTACCCAGAAGATGGGCACCTATGGTCAGTGCTTTCAAAGTTTTAAAAGATCTGAACAACGTGTCTCTTGAAGAACTCATCAGTGCTCTCTGAAGTCATGAGATATAACTTGATGGCACGAGCCTCAAGAGAAAGGTAAGTATATTGCCCTTGAATCAATTATAAGATATGAAACTAAAGCTTTTCAGGGTAAAGAATAAAACTCTGAAGAATATGCTTCAGAAGAAGATGAACTATCCTTGCTCTCTAGAAGGATCAATCAGCTGTGGAAGCACAAGCAGAGGAATTTCAGAAACTCCAGAAGAATAGGAAATGACTCTGAACAATCCTCTGGATACAAAATATCAAGTAACAGAATCATTACCTGCTATGAATGCAATAAACAAGGTCACTACAAAAGTGAGTGTCCAAGGCTTCAGAAGGAGAAATATAAAGGGAAGTTAGTTAAGGAAAAGAAGAAAAGTCTTATGGCAACATGGGATGATTCTGAATCTTCTGAAGACGGAATAGATTCAGAAGATGAACAAGCCAATATAGCTCAAATCGACAACTTATCAGATGTCTCTGAATCTTCTGAATCAGAATCAAGGTAAGAATCAGAATTAGACACTGAAGACGTATTCCCTGACTTCACTGTTAATTTCACTAAAGCTGAACTAGGAGAAAGTCTGAGTGAAATTTTGGAAAGATATCAGCAGCTTCAAGTTAAACTCAGGAATATGAAAAAGGATCTTGCTTCTGACTCTGAAGTAACTAATAGTCTGAGATCAAAAAACTCTGAGTTAAAAGAAAAGATTTCAAAACTAGAAAATGATCTACAAAACTCTCAGAAGGAAATAATTTCAGAAGATCCTAGTAATGCTGATAAGATCATAAAGAAATATGATCAAAGCTTTCAGAAGTTTCTAGCTAAAAACATAGATAGAAGAAAAATAGCTTCAATGATCTATGGAGTTAGAAAGAAAGACAAAATAGGTATAGGATACAAAGGCAAAGTAACTCAACCTAAGAAAGTTAAGGATCTCGTTATCAAACGTACTCCTCTCTATTATCACTTCACCACTGGGCACACATACCATATTAGAGTATTTAACATGTGAGATTCTCTACTCATGGAGGAAAGAAAGCATATGTTCCAAGGCCTGGAATCTAAAAGATTCTAAGGTTTCAGAGGCAATCAGAAACAGAAGATTACTAGCTCTGAAACTATTGGAAATAAGAATGGAAATACAACATCAGAAGCTCTGAACGAAGCTTGTCTAAACGGAATGTTTTCAAAACTTTATTTTAAATCATAAAAAGTTGTTTCTTTCTATAGGCCATTAGAAACATCTCTTATTTCAATATTTTTGGATGTACTTGTTTTTATTCTGAACAAGTTTGATTCTAAAGCACAAAGGTGTTTTCTGCTTGGATATTCTGAACGCTCAAAAGGCTATAGAATATACAACATAGAAACTCTGATTGTTGAAGAATCAATCAAAGTCAGGTTTGATGATAAGCTTGGCCAACAACAACCAAAGCAAATTGATTTTTCTATAGGTACAGAAGATCATCCCTCAAACTCTGAAAAGTCATAAGCAAAGGAAGACTCAGAAGATCATCCTCTTGACAATGCTCTAGATAATCTCAGAATCTCTAAACAACCCACTCAGAAAAGATGAGTTCTTAGATGATTTGAATGAAAAGTCATTCAGAAGATTTTAATCTTTATGATACTCAGAAGTTCATTAGATCAAACAGCTGTCCCATTCAACCTTCAGGAGATGAACACTTGGTGTGTTTTTTAAAAGTCACGCGTGCTAAGCTATTGACGCCGTTCTAGGTAACTGTTCTGATTTGATTAAAATCTCACGCTTTCCCCTTACTTTTCAATTTCATTAAATGCTAAGTCATGATTAGATTCTTTTTTATTTAAATTTTTATTAAATAGTCTTTTTACAGTTTTATTTTTTAAACCTATTTCAGAAAAGTCTTCATATAAATACCTCTGTAAAAACCCTTCTCTCTTTTTACCGTCTCTTTCAAAACTCAAACATTTTTGTGTATTTTCTCTGAAACCCATTTTTCTTCTCTCAAACCTAAGTGCTCCTATGGCTTCCTCCTCTACTCATTCTGAGAACATTCAATCTGAGCAATACATTGTTCCTGAGAGAACCACTCTTATACCAGTGGATAGCTTAGAGGTTATAAGTGAAATAATGGTGGACTTTGAGAATCTTAAAGCTAATGGTTTTGATCTTCTTCTCGTTGTTGAGTTTCAAGGTTGGGGAAACTTCTTTGACCATCTAGTTGGTCCAGTTTTTCCACATCTTGTTAAAGAATTCTGGATACATGCAATTGCTTCTCGAAAGGTCATCCTCTCTTTCGTGATGGGTAAGGAAATCTCCATTACTGAAAACCTAATCAGAAAACTTCTAGGTTTTGAAGGAACTGGAGTAACTGGAATTGCTAATGGAAGAATCGAAATGTCAAAGGTTTATGCATAAATTTTTACAAATGGGCAAGGGTCTTCAAAGGTCAGAGACTTGAAAAATAAGTACAAGATATGGGCAAGAATAATCCATGGTTGCATTCATCATAGGAAGGAAACTATCTCTCCAGACTATATAAATGCTTACCAACAATACTTGTTGTTCTGTCTTGGAACAAATATCAAAATTGATTTACCCTATCTCTTGTTTGATCATCTCTGGACTCATGTGAAAGAAACGAGAGAAGCAGAAAGAATGAAGAACCCAAAATCCAAAAGGAATTGGATTCCAATGGGGAGACTGATTTCATACATTTTGACTGAGAATGGTCTGATTGCTCACCTGGATGAAGCAAATCTACTGGGGGAGTTAGAGCCTACTTGTGGAAAGGCTCTGACTGGAAAGAACTTGGTGAAGAGGAAGATTATTGACAAGCTGCTGATAGAACCAACACCTTTTGTTTCAGCAACTGCTAAGAGAAGAAGGATACCAATAGCTGATTTTCCATTGTTCAACTCAGGTGATCACCCTCGCATCATCCTGCATTACATCCAAATCTTTAAAGAAAGTGGAACACCCATTGATCCTGCTTGGCTTCAAGGGAGACATGAAGCTGCTCCAGACGTTGTTCTTCAGCAACCATTGAAGAGGAAAGCAGTTGAAGGACCTTCTGCCAGACCTCAGAAGAAGAAGAGAAAATCAGGTACACCAGCCAAAACTATTTCTGTTTATGATTCTGAAAATATATCTACATCTGCTGAACCCCAAACCCTAGGAGACATAGATGTTGATATAGACCTGACCATACCCTCTGACCCTCTTGCTGAAAATCCTCAAAGAAATCATGTTTTATCATACTTGAGTGATTTTGACTCTGATGATTACTCCTCTGAAACCCAAACAGAACCCTCTCACTCAGAACCCTCTCAAACACCTGCTGAAAATCTTTCTAGGCCTCCTCCCAGAACCTTATCACCCAGACCTACTAGATGGTATGATGCTGGCTCTTGGAGAATACCAGGAATCAACGAATCTCTGGCCACTCTGAAGCCACCATTCAACCTACCTTTTGAAAATATTTTTGCCTTAAACAGAACACAAACACAAAATCCTACCCCAACTACTGACAACACCATAATCATTTCACCTGACATCACACCACCCACATCTCCACAACTTCCAACTCCTGACTCACCAGTGATTTCACCTCCTCACATTCCAGAACACCAAACTCATGAACCATCTAAACCATCACCAACACATGAACCCTCTGGAACTCTCAATCCATCAGAACAACCTAAACTCTCTGAACAACCTGAACAACCTGACCAATCAGCAACACATGAAAAATCAGAAAATCCTGAACCGACTGACTTTTTGAAAACTGTAGTTGATTTTGAATCTCTACAATTTCTGAAAAATAAAACTTTCAAAAAGGCTATTCCAAAACCTGTTCAGCCAGATGTAAATATATTCTTTCAGAATTTTTTAACAAAAGTTCAAGCTTGGTTGGACCTGCTGAAGGAAGATTGCACCAGAAGTGTGAACCCAGCAACAACAGATCTTCTGTGGGAAACATTCAGAAGAAATTTAGATGCTGAGTCACTGAAGCTGCAAGATTTATGTCACTCTTAGGTGATTGAGAACTTCTCCAAGCATCTGCATGCTTTTCAGTCAGAAGATGCTGATATTTGGGACAAGAAGCCTTCTCTGATGATTGCTGATGCTCCAGCTGATGAAATGGATATTTCAGAAGATGAATCTGAAGAATCCTCTGAATATTCAAATCCTCTGGAAATAGTTCTGTTGAATCAACCTTCTGCAAAAGCTGCACCTGAACCTGTGCCAACTCTTGTGATGGATCTGGGAACTCTTCTTTAAACTTTTGTTCGTTCTTACTCAACGGTTGCTACTCCAAAGGATGTATCTGCTGAAGCTTCTACATCCTCTGATCCTACTTCACTTGTAATGAATACTCTGAATGAGCTTAAGAGGGATAACAAAGCTATTCATGAGCGCTTGGACAAGCAAGATCAGACAAACCAAGAAATCAGAACATGGATGATGAAACAAGAGGAATCTGCATCTGAGATCAAGAATCTTCTTATGGCCCTTGTTTCTAAGAAATCTTAGTGTCATTCTGTTTCTTGTTTTTGTTTGTTGTTTTGTTGAACCTCTGAATCTTTTACTATAAAATCTTTTTCACGCTCTTTAACTATTTTTTATTTACTTTTTTATTATGCCAAAAAGGGGGAGAAAATGAGTATTTTGATCTAATCTCTGATTAACACTTATGGGACTAAGCCAAACATTCTAACAAAATACAAAATTTATTTCTATGCTTTAAAGAACTTTGCAGGTATCATTTAAACTCTGGAAGTTTATTTCAAATGAACATTATCTTCAAAAGAACCTGATGAAGAAATCTCAGAAGAAAAATTCCAAAGCTCTGATGAAAATTCTCAGGAAGTTTTTTCTTATAGAAATATTTATTTCAGGGGGAGATTCCTATCTTTTATTCAAATTTATTTCTATATCTGGATATATTTTTGTCATCATCAAAAAGGGGGAGATTGTTAGAACAAGATTAGTTCTGATCATATCTCAGAGTTTTGATGATAACAATAAATTATATTTTATATATTTGATACTCTGATGAACATATTTAACTATTTCAGATAATGTTATGACAGAAGCATCTTGATGTGCTGAGCTGAAAATAAATGAAGAAGTTCTTTGATGAAAGAACTATTTGTATTAGTGCAAGTACTGATGTTGTCTCTGATAATGTTCTGACAGAAGCATCTTGATGTGCTGAGCTGAAAATAAATGAAGAAGTCCTTTGATGAAAGAACTATTTGTTTTAGCGCAAGTGTTGATGCTGATGCTGACTCTGGTAATATAATTATTTAAATGCATCTTCCAACGCTTAGCATGATTCCTTGATCAGAAGATATTTGAAAGCAAGTGCTGTTCAGAAGATATTTGAAAGCAAGTTCTATTCAAAAGATACTTGAAAGCAAGTGTTGTTCAGAAGATATTTGAAAGCAAGTGTTGTTCAAAAGTTATTTGAAAGCAAGCACTGATCAGAAGTACTTAGCAAGCAAAGTGCTGTTTAGAAGATAAGCAAGCATGTTCTGAATCAAGATGTGAAGCTAAGTTCTGAAAGAATGCAAAATCTAACAAGTCTTATCAAGCTTCAGGAAACATGTTCTTACAAGTTCCGTTTGCTCATTTAATGCAAAGACGGCTACATGCACTAAAGTGTCTACGCTAGTGAATTGGAAAATGGAATAGTGCAAGGAAACACGCAAACATTTAATGCTCTCCATTTGAAGGCAACAATGGTCATGTTTCTTCATGCTATATATAGAAGAACATTAATTGCAAGCCAACAATTTCTCAAGCGAAAAATAACTGGAAACACAAAGGCTGAACAACTGAAGTTCTGAATAGAACTCATCAATTTCAAAAGAAGCAAGAACTATGTGAAAAATATTCTGGGATCACAAACAAATTTCATACACTTTGTGCAATATTATTCTTAGTGAAAAATCACAGTTGTGATATAGCTTTCTTGGAAGAAAACTTTATTTCACTATCTGTAAAGATTTATCTCTTGTAATTGTTCCTTGAGAGACCAAGTTTGGTCATATTTCTCAAGTAGACTAGGACTAGTTTAAGTCTTAGTGGTGTGAGTCACTTGTAAGATTACTTGTGCATTGTTAGTCACAACAGTTGTTGTGTGATTGTAATCAGTTGATTATAGTGGATAAGTCATTGTTGAGAAAGGCAAAATCACCTTGGCGGGTGGACTGGATTAATTTGAGTTCAAACGAACCAGGATAAAAATAACCTTGTCTTTCCATTATTTTTGAGCCTTTAAGAAAAAGAAAAAGAGAAACTTATTCAACCCCCCCCCCCCCCCTTCTAAGTGTTTTCTCCACCTTCAATTCCTTCTTCTAATCTTTGGCCAATAGTCACCAGGTCTCTGAAGTTGGAAGATACACTACCAATCATCTTCTCTCAAAATAAAGGGGACAAAGTATCCATGAACAATCCAGTTAGCTCTTTCTCTTCCAGAGGTGGTTCAACTTGAGATGCCAATTATCTCTATCATTGAGCATATTCCTTGAAAGATTCTTTCTCATTCTGAGACATATTTTGTAGTTGGCGACAATCAGGTGCCATGTCAAGGTTGTATTTGTATTGCTTTATGAAAGCATCAACAAGATCTTGGAAGCATTGGATATGACCTTTCTCAAGTCCCATATACCATTTCAATGAAGCTCGACTCAGACTATCTTGGAAACAATGGATAAGCAGCTTGTACTTCTTTGTGTAAGAAGACATCTTTCTAAAGTACATCACCGAATGACTTCTTGGACAAGTGCGCCCCGGTATTTCTCAAACTCGGGAGTCTTGAACTTTGCAGGCATAACCAGATCAGAAACTAGGCACATGTTGTTAGCATTAACACATAAAAACTCATTTCCCTCCATAACTCTAAGTCTCTTCTCTAAAGTCTGATATTGTTCTTTCAATTCTTCAAACTCACCAAAGTCTCCCCGACTCATACTTCGAGGACTGGAAGCATGGTACTCAAAGAGATGGTTCCCAAAACCAGCTTGTGCAGTAGGTTGACGAGAAGCAGTATGAACGATAGGATGAGGTTCAGTGAAAACTGGAGCTTGAAAGACTGGTTGGGTAGACTGGACAACCATTAAAGTAATTGCAACATACGGAGAGTAATTCTGAGGTAACCCAAACTCTGGCCATGTAGTAGATGTATGCTGGATAAGTTGAGTGTCAACAACAACAGTTGGGATTTTAGATATTAGTCCTTTGAGGTGGCTTTCCTCTGGAAATCAGGACTTGCATCATCTCATTAAGTTTGGTCATACCTGACTTCAACTCGTTGATTTCCATTCTGACTTCCATTATGTGTTGTTCTTGGTTTTCCATTCTCAATCTGACAGCAACTCTTGTCCCATAGTTGTGTTGAGGAATCAGCTTGACGGTAGACGACTAACTTGAAGAAAGAAGCAATTGGGAATAAGATCCTGAACAACCTTGATGTATGCAGAATGATGCAGAGGATGCAAATGATATACAATGTTATGAAACGCACTGCACAGTAACAGGATCACATGGTTCTGAGTCATGATCCTGGAGTCAACAGTATAACCCATAAGGTATGGACTAACGGTTATCACCTACCGAACAAGGTTCTAAGAGGTTTAAAGAGTCTACATCCTTCCTTAGGATATTATAAATTGTAAATACGAAGTGTGCCTAAGAGGGGGGGGGGGGGGTGAATTAGGTACTTTAAAAAAATTTGGTTTTAGTGATGATGGATATTATTTTTCTGGCTTATGGTGAGTTTATGAAAGAGTAAAGTGCAGAAAAATAAAGAGACACAAGAGATTTATCCTGGTTCCCCTCACAGTTTGAGAGTACTCCAGTCCCCTTTCAACATGAAAGAGATTTCCTTATTGTGGCAAACTTAAACAAGAACTACCCAAAACCAAGAACAATCCTCTTGGACCAAGAACAATCCTCTTGGATTTTCACTATGTCAACAATGAGAACAATCCTCTCAAAGTGACTGCACTTGTATCCAACAATCCTGGAAAGACAATATTTATAAAACCACTTAAACTTATTTCCATCAATCATAAAAAATAAGTAAGTATTTATCAATATTTGATTAGAGTGAGTTTGAGTAATAATGATCACTTTGAGTGATTTAATCAATGAATTGATATTCTATTCCAATGATAATAGTATAAAATGACTCAAGATATATAATTCTCAAAGTTTTCTGGTTAATAATATGTGAAAGTGTGCAAAAAACTTGTGTATGAAAATGTATAGCAGCTTGAGTTTGATTTTTAAGAATTCAGAAAATATAATTGGAAGAGGTGTGGAAAATGATTTTGAAAATGAGTATTTATATGTTCATAGCACCTTTTTGAAACAACATAAAGTTCTGTAAATGAATCATGAACAATTTCCAAGATTGAGTGAAAGGTTTCCATGAAATGGTGTTATGAACAGGCATGTGCGAAGCTGCTGTTTTTCAAAATCGTGCAGCATGCAATCAATTGCACCCTTTGTGTAAATCGATTGCACGAGGTTTCAACATATAGAATTTCAAAAGTTTTGAGTGTCCAATCGATTTTCACAAGAGTGTAAATCGATTGCATGTGAAGTCAGTAGCAAAGATTGATTGAGTGTAATCGATTTCACAAACATGCAAATCAATTGCACTGAGAAACAGTAGAAAAAGGTTTGAAAAAATTGAAGCATGCAATCGATTGCACTAATATGCAAATCGATTGCACTCAAGTGAAAAATGATTTTTAGCTTAGAAAAACATGAGTAAAGGTTTAGACAATATAAAATATTTCTTTTCACCATTGATCATCTATGTCTTAAGTTCAAAGTAAGTATTATCATTATACCTTGAAATTTGCTAAGTGCTTGAACTGAAGACTTTATCCATAGATGCTTTTATCTTGTTTAAAAATCTTTGCCTTCTTTGTCCCTCATGGTTTGTCTTCATTAAAATAAAAGTGCATTTGAGAAGCTTGATTTTACACCAACGTCCCGATTAACTCGATAATTAGCAATATTCTTAGGAAAAACTCATCTAAGCGTAGCATCGCGTGACAACCATTTTCAGATTACTCCGTCATAGTTTCTGCACTACACCTAAAAGGAAAAGTTGGGTTAAAGGTTCTATGGTCCTCAGCTTCAGCAGGCTCCCAGGTCGAAAGCAGTACGTCTTCCCGATTACTCGGTAAACGACATTACAGTCAAAGGGACCTCCACTGAGTGGGGGATCACATGTCTCCTTTTTTGGGATTACTCCCTCAAAGTTAACATGACTATACCGCCCGTCCTATCTTAAGTTTGCCTAAAGTCTGGGTATAAGACTTATAAGAAATCACCAAGCCCCTGAAAACCAGGAAAATCCAAATAAACATATATAAAGAATAATGTGAAGTAATAAACAACAAGTAATAAAATATATAAACAGTCATAGAAAATAAACAAACAAAGCTAGGATTGACCCACTTATGAATGGACCAGCAATAGGTCAATCTGTCCCCAGTGAAGTCGCCAACTTTCCTGTCATGCGCAATCGCCGTCGTCTTCGAAGATGAACAAATAAATGAAATGCGACAACAATGATAGGAAAAGAGATGTAGCGGTAAATATTTGAGATTAATCCATCAATTGACTTATCTCAACACAATGAAGTCACCACCTCACTTTATTGTTTCCAAAGGGAAATGGGAAAAAAGTGAACAAAACCCATAATGAAATAAAAGATCAGAGATCGAGGTACGGGGGTGGTTATGCAAAGGGAAGGTGTTAGCATCCTAAGCATCTACGGTACTCCACGTGATCCACTTTGTTTAGTTTCTTTTAAAATGAGTGTTATGTAAAGGTTTACTTGCTAAAGGGAAAAGAATGAATGAGTATTTGCACACAAAAGAAATGAAATGTTTTATTATTATTTTTGTTGCTCGCCTTGGGTCGTAAGACATAGTGCCTACGTACTCCCTCCTGCAGTGGGAAAGTCAGAGCATCGTAGTTCGGTTAGAAAAGACTTTTTTGTTGATTGTTTTTAAACAAGAAGACAAGTCGTCATTGTTTGGAGAGAAATCACGACTAACACCCATAAGGTGTGAGAAAGATGGACCCTGCATCAGCAAGAGTGAGGGTTTGAGAACGCCTCTAGCACTCAAGTGGAAAATTCGATACCTTTATAACCATGAGTATAGGAGAATGTTGCTCGACTATCAATGAATCATGTCTCATCTTGAAAAAACGTTTGAATGGTAATGGTGCTCGAGCGCACAAAAGTGTTTGAATGAGTTGAATTTTTTTTGTGTTAATTTTGAAAGATGTCAAAGTATGATTAAATGAATTTAAGTTTGTTTAAACAAAAGAGGTTTTAAAAGAAAAGGGACTCGACGAAGTCGAGGTTTATCATGAATGTAGTTCGAGTTTTAAAAACGAGAAGTATTTTCAAAAGGAAGGAGAAGATTTTTGAAATTAAAGAAGATGGGAGGAGACGAATGGACTATGCTAAAACATAAGGTAAAAGCTAAGGAACAGAACCGTCTTACCAACAAGAAGCCAACACTTGACATTATGAGTCAAGATAGAATTCCAATTATTTGGATTGAAACCAAGCAATGATATTAAACCTCTTGAAAAGACCAAACTTCAAATGTATTAAGTCTTCACAAAAATTAGGCAGAGTAACGGCTATATACAGATGAATTCCAGATTACAGACAAAGTGTGTAATCATAATAACCTGCATACAAAACAAACAAACAACCAAATGTCTTGAGGTAAACCTCAAGAGCTCTAGACAAAATATCAATTAAGCTCACAAGGTCTCCAACATAGGTCAAGGTGTCTAATCCTAAGTCTAAGAAGTCCAATACTCCATAATGCCAAGGATAGTAACCAAATAGTCCAAGTATCATTAATAGTTTTTATGGTTCACGTTGATTATTAAGTGTGTTCAAAAGGAAAAGAAAAACTCAAGTGAGCAAAATAAAAATGGCATAAAAGTAAATGCTCAAGTGAGAAAAGATGAAAACAACATGAAAATGTAAATGCTAAAGTAAAATGGTGCATAAAGTAAAAGCATAAAATAAAAGCTTGAAGTAAAGTCAATTGTTAGAAGTTAATGGTTAGTTGGATGACCATCTTGAAACTTGCATTTAGAGCTCATTAGAGGATTGGTAGAACCAAAGACTCTCAACAACAAGTTGCATTTGCTTTTCTTCAGGTATATCATCCATTTAAGAATCCTCAAGGTAACATTTAATGATCAATGATGTTTAAGTGATCCGCATTAACCAAAATTGATGAAGATCCATTGGAGGATTGGTAGAACCAAAGCCTCCTAACAATAAATCTCAAGGTTATTGGATTAAAGGGTTCAAATTAACATACTTGGGCTTGCAAACATAGGTTTTGGCCACGAATGATCATTTTCTCAAACTAGAACAAAATTTAGCATTATGTTAAGCAATCGTAAATGGACTTATGTAGAAGTCGCAGCTATTTTGAGGATGGTCAATAGCAATCTATGTACTTCATGTTTGAATAATTGATATAGAGACCATTATTCCATAACATGTATCACAAATAAAAATAAAGGTTTAAGATTAAGAGGGAGGGGAATGATAAGCTAATTTGCATCACTACCTCAAATTTCTTTCATCTTTAAATTCAATCACTCGTCTCAATGGATTAAAGTACTAAACATATCATTAATCCAAAGCACCAAAAATGAATTGAATAATTCACTATTTGGTAGATTTGATGTAATGAAAATTTATCCAAATTCATATACACCCAAAGTCCATTGAATTTAAAGATAAATTGGACATTTAAAATTGCAATTTAAATCAACAATCAAAAGGAGTGAGTAGAAAAGGATAGATGGATCAAAACAACCCCAAAACAAGGCAGAAAAAACATTTTGGCTCTGTTACAGTCGATTGCGCTCTGAAGCAATTGATTGCATCAGTGCATTTTTTTCAAAAAAACGTAAAATTTTATTGTGACAATCGATTGCACTATTAAAACAATCAGTTGCACCCTGTTAAAATCAGAAATTAGCATTTCAAAAGGCCAAATTCTTGTTCAAACTTTCCATCAAACACCTTATGATCATGGATTGAATTAAGCATGAAAATTCCATCAAATTATGAGAAAATATTACCAATAGAATCACAAAACAATGCTCAATGAATCTAACTTAAAGATCAACAAGAGATCACATTGTGAAAGATGAAAAATGCAACTTACCAAAGGTAGATCTAGAGAATTATCAAAACAAATTCAAGAATTTGCTTCAATTCAACCCCAAGAATCAATTTACCAAGCTTGGATGTAGAGAATTGATAAATAAAAGTGTTTGAATGAAGGTTTAGCTCAAATATTAGTAAGCTTCAATGAAAAGCTTACTAACCTTTTTTGAAAATGGAGCTTTGAGTGAATTTCGTAGATGGAGAGAATTGAGAGATTTTTTAGCAAAATAAGTTTGGCTATCAAAAGCTTGAGATTTGAATGAAATAAGGGCTCTATTTATAGAGTTTATGCTTAGGATTAGTGGTGGTTTGGTAATTAATTCTTGGAGCCAAAATTTGAATTAATGATATATCTTTCAAAAAATGAAAAATTGGAGCCAAAATGTGAATTAATGATATATCTTTCAAAAAAAGAAAAATTGGAGCCAAAATTTTAATTAATGAAATATCTATCAAAAATGAAGAAAAATTGGAGCCAAAATTGACAAGCTTGAAATTGCTGATTTTTTTTCAAATTTTCACTCTGTGCAATCGATTGCACTCTGGGAGTAATCGATTGCATCAATGTTTCTTTTAAAAAATATGCAAAATACACTTTGTGCAATCGATTTCACTCTAAGAGCAATCGATTGTAGAGTGAAAAAAATGAAATTATTTTTAATTATTTTTCTTTGCAAATAGAGATTTTAGGAAAATAATACCGGAAATCCCTATTTGTCAAATGCTTTGACTCGGTACCTACAAAGCACAACTATACAAAGATAAAGACAAATATATATTTTTTTGTATTTTGATTAGAAGTTAGTCAACAACACAAGAGCAAACTTAAAGATAGGATGCAAATGTGATGAATGAAGCTATTTATTAATGATTGTGACCAAATTACAAAATATGATATGAAAGTGCGACTGAAAAAATTAGGGGCAAAATTTAGGGTACAACACAATCATATCTTGAATTTTGTTTTTCAAAGCCCAATAGCTATTTGTGTCATGTCCGGGACTAATGGAATTATAGGCACATCTTACATTAGGATTTTACCGAGGAGAGGAGGTGTTGGGATTCTACGGAGGATCTCTTAACGTTATCAGCTCTTCCTTCAGTAAATGTTACAACGCCTGAGACAACGACCTGTTGATCTTGGTAAACTTCCTCTTGGGTGCATCTGACCTACGTTGATTTCCATGTTGATGTTGCTACATAGGCACTGGATTAGAAATTAGCACCTCCCCCACAGATTGGTTGTGATCACTTCTAGTACGACCCTTATGGCCATACACAGCATTAGCTTCTTTTTTACTATTGAATGTTTTCTTTACAGTACTTGAAGATGCAACCACTTGAATTTTTCAAATTCTATTTCCACCTTCAATGTTCCCCTGTTAATATCAACTCAGTGAAACCAGATAAAGAGCTCCCAATCAGATGATTAAAGAAAGGACCTGTCAGAGTTCCCATGAACATGTCAACCAACTCCCTATCAGATAACAGAGGTTGAACTCTTCCTGCTAGATCTCTCCACTTCTGGGCATACTCTTTAAAACCTTTGTTTGAGCCCATAGTCATACTTTGTAATTTCACACGGGTTGGTGCAAAATCAACATTGAATTGGTATTGTTTATAAAAAGAAGCAGCCAAGTCTTCCCAAGTATGAATATTAGTCCCTTCAATTTGATAGAACAATTCCAAGTGTGTTACGGATAAGCTCTCTTGAAAGAAATGTACCCAAAACTTTCTGTCATCTGTGTGGGGTTGGATTTTCTGGATATAAGACCTGAAATGAAGCTTAGGACAAGAAACATCATTGTACTTTTCAAAAGAAGGGACCTTGAACTTGTGATGAATAACAACTCCCGAAATTAGACCCAACTCTTTACAATATAACCCAGTCACTCTCTGGATCTCCATAGCATTTAAACGATCTTCCAGCTGTTTGTATTTTTCATCGATAAGAGGATACTGTTCATTTGAATAGTCTTCTTCATCTTCATCGGAATATTGGCCAGAACCAAGGTGGCTTCCTTTCTCAGCATTCACACTCTTACTATCTTCACCCTGGTTTTCATCTTTGTTTGATGGAATATCATATCCTTGAGTTCTCTTGGGAGGACCTCTGAACCTTCTTCCCATGTTAAGAATGTCGATCGGTTTCCTAGTCTTTTTCTTCCTCTCTTTGGTGATGAGGGTCTTCAGCTCTTCCTGCCCCTTGGCTAAGTCCAGGAACATTTCTTGAAATTAGGCATTTTGAGCTTGAAGATCTTTCACGGTTTGTTCGAGAGCCATCTTTTACTGAAATAAACAACAAGAAGATGAGAAAACCCGTCCTGGGAAATACCTGCTATGATATGATGTGTATAGTATGTAGATGCATATGCAATATTTTCAAGGATCTCGCAGGATAAACAAAATGAAATGTTAGAAATTGAGTCTAGCCGCAGATTTGTCTAAGTAACTTTGGGTCTTCATCTTTGAATGTCCTTCTATAAGAATCAAGCTCACCATGTCAAGTGGGCCCTAGCCTTTGACTCAAGAGAATGTACTTCAGTCTTTGGCGACTTCTGGTTAGAGGAAAATAAACCCTATTGCCCCTTGTTAGAAGGTCTGTTTCATGATAAACCTGCACCAAAGGTCCCTAAGATCCTTGAAATGGTTAGTGAAAATTCCATGATATGATGTCATGATATTATGATGTCATGTTTGAACAGGTAGCAAACAAAAACAAAGCACACAAGAACCTTAGGTTTAAATACTTGCATGGGATTCATAGGTAAGTACCCTTCTTTAGTGAAATCTAGTTGGCTCAACCTGTCCTAAAATAGTAACCGGGTTCTAGGAATCCCATATCACGGATCTTTCTCGAAGGTTTTATTTTAGTATAAGAACTGACTTGTAACCAAAACATCCCACAAGTCTAATCTCAATGATTGTGGCATCAAGTATCAACCAACTATGAACTGCACCAAAGACGGCTATCTCACTACCTTATAATGGCCAAGATGGGTCAATTAAGGTTCTAAAAGTCAGTTAGTGCTTATGACACCACACGACAGTCCAATGTTATCCTCGACTGACTCAAGGAACATCATTACAAACCAAATTGTCACACTAACATAGCCATCACTTCAACCATATCGGTCTACGCTGTACACTTTCCATGATCTATTTCTACTTACCTAAGGTATCCCTAGATCCCGGTGTAGGACCTTTGCAAGAAATTAAACCCAAGCAACCCTCAATTTTAAAGCAAACAAACTAGATAAGTAAAAGAAAGTAAAAGTTATCTAAGACTCTAAGGTAACCCCTCTTTTTTAAGTAGTCCCCAGTTCTGTAATACGGTGGGGGAACTGACTTGTTTTGCATTTTATTGCAAATGTTGAAGATAGCAAGAGTCACCATCAACTTTTCTTTTATCCAATAAGGAAAGGGTGAAAAGAACAGGAAAGACCTTAATAGATTTTGAGTTCGGGGGGTAGGTTATGAAAAGGGAAGGTGTTAGTACCCTTTTCATCTGTAGTTATCTACGGGCTCTTAATCGCTTAGCTCACTTTGAAAATTTTCTTTTTCGTGTGTTTGAAAATATTTTGAAACTTTTCCAATGTAAGGTGAAACTTTATAATGATTCTTGTATCGTTCCTCAAGAATGCGTACAAAGTGTTTTGAAAATATATTTGGAAATGTCTGTGTGAAATGTTTTTACTTTGAAAGGTTTGTGAGCAAGTGATTAACAGTTCTACCCACTCAAGGTCATTCTCGTACTTTTCCCTCTCCTTTATATAGTTATATTTGTACCATTAGTTAGTAGGAAACCCTATTGTTGGATGTGAAAGGACAGACATAGGGTCATTGTACGGTCATCGAAGGCAACTTGTAAGGACACTTTAGAAATTTCATAAGGGACTAGATCATTTATCGAAAGGCAACATCAAAGGTTCAATGAGGGACTATGATCTTTTATTTGAGGGACGTTTCTAAAGCGTCCCTACTTTTGAGGGACATGACCATTTTGTTCTGAAGGCAACAAGAGAGGTTACCCTAGAGGTGCGAGTGTGCAAGTTTGTTGTATTCAATTATTTACCTTTGAATTTAGGGTTTTCTATCGTTTGTTTTTATCTTTCCATACAAACCCTAGTTACTAAGTAGTAATAGCAAGTATAAAAACATTAAAGTGTGGAAAGTAAAATTCCTACGCTATTACATGGCTTTGGATCAAATACATAATAGAGGTGAGAAAAATAAACCTAACTATTACACCCCGAGAACAGTTACAATAATGAAAAAGAAAGTGGGAAATATAGGCTATTATAATTGCGAAACCTATATAATTTATCTAAGAAAATAAAATAAGAGGAAAAGGAAATAAATGTTTTTTTAGTGATTTTTTTACGAAAAGAATGATAATTAAGTAACCCTAAAAACCTAATTAATTTTAATTAATAATAAAAAAACCTAATTAAAAAAAATTGAAAACCTAAAATCCTAATTAATCAGGGTTTACAAAAAAAGGTTTTGTTTTTTAGGTTAAGTGAAAAAATTAGGTTAAATTTTCCAAATAATAGGGTTTAAGGGAAAATGACAAACAAGGTTAGAAGATAGAGAAAATATAAAAATGCCAGGGGTGGGTGTTGAATCCACGCCCTTGGCCCTTTCACCAACACGCTTTTCCACTGGACCAGGCGTGCGCCCATGTTAGAAGAATGGAATCAGCGTAATATGTAATGAACCTACAAGAATTGGAAAATATGAAAAATAAAATGTCAAAAGGCAGGATCGAACCCACTCCCTTATACATAAATTCCTTAACGCGCACTTCCTTGCCACTGGGGTGGATGAGTCATCTTGTAACATTGTGAAAACAATTAAATAAATAATAAACAAAAACCATTAGTCCGGAGAAGCGCCGGAGCCCTAGCTTCGGTCGTCTTCTCCGACGAGCTTGTTCTCCGATCCTGCAAAATAAGGAGCGTTAGTGATTCCCAGGGACCCTACCCCCCTAATTTGGGCCTTGTGATTTCAGTGGGAGTATTAGTTTTGGCCAAATCGTGCTAGATTGTGAGACACGAAGAAGACAACTTAAAATGGTGTAAACATGGCCAAACTCGATTCAGCCATTATGGGGGTCATGCGATAGTATCATCCTGCATATTGATATCTCAAAAACATATTAGTAAGGTTAATATGCATCAAAATGTAAAGAAAACAAAAATATGAATGTCATGCAATATTTCAAACCGGCGAAGCATATACGAGAGTTTCAGGCCTTTTGGATCTTCAAAGCTGATCCATTCTTACCCTACAGTGCTTCAGGGATTGATTAGGGTATATATTTGGCTTCGTGGAAGGATGCAAGTAGGGTTTGTAGTTTGCCCTAGTTTTGATATTTTTAAAAATTTTGTAAGGTACTCTTGTGCAAAGTTTTTTTGTTTCTTTGCTGTCTGAAATAGTGAAAATATATAATGATAAATTAGGTCAAAAAGGATTGGGCTTGGAACTTTGTAAGAAAGCCACTTACTTTATCTAATTTATTTTGAATTTTAAATAAATAAAATCAAAGTTAAATAGAATAAAAATACAAAGGGTGTATGAATAAGTCCAGAGGTTCATATTGAGGCCTATAACACACATGGACCTTGAAGCACAAGCCCACTAGCCCAAAAATTCAACTTTGGTCACTTTAGGTTTCATGCATTTTCACAAAATTTCCCAACTTGCACCAGTGATAACTCTCTCAATTTTTATCATTTGAAAGTGATCTTCACATTTTTGGAAAGCTTAATATGGCCCTACAATATATATGTTGGTCATTTTTTGCATTTGAACACTTTATCTTGATGTAAGTTGCCTTGACAAAAAATGTCTTTTTGTTGACTTTTGAAATGACCTATAATGTTTTGGCCCTTATCTCTCAAATGAAGCATTTTTTGGACTTGAGCTTAGAGAGACAAAGTTGTACATAATTGGATTTCATTCAAAATGAGCTTTGTTTGACAAAAATATAATTAAGCATGTGGAAGTTATGCGTGGTCAAAGTTTAGTTGACTTCTTCTTAAGAAAACCCTAATTTAGTAACTTTTGACTTTTGATGAATCTTGAGTTTTATTGATGAATCATGATCAAACCCTTATCAAATGATGAATTTGACTTCAAAAACTTGATGTTGACCAAAAATCTTGAAGTTTGACTGTGTGTTGACCACAACTGACTTTTTGTCCAATGTAGTTGATTTTAAGTCATCTAAGCAATTGACTGAGCAAACTTGTGATGCAAGGCTTGAAACTTGGCATGAGAATTCTTAGAGACACATGAGAAACCATGAAATCCTATTGAGGCATTCTAAGCTCAATCTTCCTTGAGAAAAATGAAACCATAGTTGTAGGTCCATTGCTTAAGAGGAGAATTTGTCTGATCAATTCTTGAGCAACCTTGAGCAATTGAAAACCCTAGAATCATGAGAAGGTGTCTTGAAGAAAATGAGAGGGCAAATTTTGGGGTACAACAGAAAAAATGGGAAGTTCTTAAGAGAAATGAATATATAGTACCTTCATTCGCTCTGTGTTACGTACATTATTGTACTCCCTCAGTCAACATTCAATCAGAGTTGTTAGTTTGTTATACTTCAGATCAACGCCCCAGATTTAACCATTGGTGGCCCTTTGATCTGAATCAAATGGTTCTAATCCTTGAAGCACACCATAACTCCTTACAATCGCCTATATCTTGGTTAACGGATCAAAAATAATTACCTGGGCCTAGCCCAATGCTATTCACCCTCTCCAAATTACTCACCCAACTGAAATTCACACCTTTTATGCGCTTTGGGCCTGAAACGGATTTCTGGGCTTTATCCCTTTCTATTGACACACCCCAACAATTACAACGCTAAACAATTTACACCCCTTGTTTTAATTAATTTAAATTTTATTTATTTAATTTATTTTTTTATTTATTTAAATAATTTGTTTAATTTATTTATTCAATATTTTTATCTCAATAATTTATTTATTTGCCATATCATTTTTTTTATTTTCATTACAATATTTTTTTCTCATCATTATTTTAAATGTATAATTTATTTTTATAAATAAAAAATTATACTTGTAATAACTATTAATTACTTTTTCCTTATAAATAGATAATTTATTCTTGATAAATAAATAATATAATATAATTATAATGATCATTAACTATTTTACTAAAATTACTAACCTTTTTTTTAATTTATTAAACTCTTTTTCTTACTAATTTCAACCTTTTTCACTCAAAAATTTTCAAAATTACCTCATGCACTTAATATCCATGATACTCTTAATGAAGCCACCATTTTGGAGAGGGTAGAATATTCATAGGACGAACTTATGAACCTACCTACTAAGGATACCCTTACAATCCCACCACCAAATTGCATTACCATGCATAACATACATTTCACATTTAAAATATTAATTTTTTGCATTGTTTTGTATGTCTTATTCACAAGATTTCCTTGAAAAACATAAGAAGGAAAAGGTTTTTAGCGAGCATCTCAAAATTAATACTAATAAGAAACAGACCATCTGTATCAGTTCCACAATGTTAGATATGAAGAAGATCAAACTGATTAGAGGGAAACTGCATGAGAAAGCTATGAAGATGTTTGTTCGATGTTATAGAGATATCATTGAGCTTACAAAGGTGATTGTACAAATGGAAGCAATTGCTTCCCTTTCTCAGTTAAATGATCATCCTCTAAGGTGTTCCACTTTCCAGAATTTCCAACTAGCACCTACTTTGGCTGAATTTGATAGGAATTTGGGATTCTCCAAAATCAAGGATGAAGCTTATATAAGAATTGGAAATACCATCAAGGTTCGAGACTTGGATAAAGAGATAGGAATACCTTTCATTGATTTGCTACTTAATTACACGAAATATGGTGAAGTTCAAGGTATTAAGATGCAGTACTTAGAATCCAAGGCTCTTTCTTTTGCTGATAAAAAAGAATGGGAGGCGTGTGTGGATTGTCTAACATTTCTTATCTTTGGCTTGTTTATGTTTCCAAATACTATGGACTATATTGATGTTGCGGCCATTAATTTGGTTTGGGCCGTAAAGGTACTAAATATTGATCCTACTCCTACTTTACTTGTTGATGTGTATTACTCTCTTCATACATGATATGAAAAAAGGAGAGATGTGCTACTTTGTTGTCTTCCTTTATTATACTTTTGGCTCATTTCTCACCTCTACAAAGAGAATTACATCGCCAATGATCTGACAAAGAATGAATGGTCCCAAAATTTGAGGGCTCTTAGTGTTGATTTTGTCTTATGGTATGCTAGAAAGATGAATATAGGAGAAATTATCTTTAATTGTGGAGAACTTCCAAATGATCCTTTGATTGGAACAAGAGGATGTATCAACTATAACCCCACTATGGCTATACGTCAACTTGGGTACCCTTTGGAAGATAAACCTTCCGACGAGCAACTTCAATAATTGGTCTTTCATGATATGGGTAGGAGCAACCCTGGGCTACTCAAGAAAGTCATACAAGCTTAGGGTAAGTTCCACAATAAGGGTGATGAATTTGGTAAAAAATGTTGTGGTAAAAGAGCCTTATACTTAATGGGTTTTGGAAAGAGTCTGAATTAACAAACATCCATTTGATATTGATCCTACATACATACCAGACATGCCAGATCCCCTTCCGATGCCAATAAAAGAAATAGAAGATCTAAAGGATGCCCTTGAGAAAGCTTAAAGGGACAAAGAGAATTTATAACATAACCTTTATAACCTTGCTTATGAGAGGAATCAGTTGCAACAAGAACTTATGTTGAAAGGCCAAAAGATTCAAAATGACCGTGAATTGGCTGAAAAATAAAGGTCTAAGAGAAGCGTGCAACTGAGGGGTTGCTAAGTTCTACTTTCAATCTTGATTCCCACAATCAACGGTTGGATGATTCTTCTAGATAAATTTAAAGACTAAGGGGTTGGTATGATAAGGCATTACAAGACAAAAGGTAGTTGGAAGAGATTCTGAGAATCCAAATCCAAGGATTACAAGAAAGTGATCAAGATCAAGCAAACTAGATTCAAATCCTTCTCACAAGTTTCCAAGAAAGCCAAGAAGCGGAGGTGAGAGAACACGTTAGTAAAGTGAAAGTAGAAAGGCTTCTCTTTCAAAAGGTGGAGGAGCATGAACAAGTTTGTCAAGAATTGAAAGGCCTCTGAAAATATTTCCTTATACAAAGGGAGTTCTATAAGGAGATGACATCTGAAAAGAGATATTGGGAAGAATAGTATACAAATATAGCTCAAGCGGGAGAAGACAACAAGGTCATAATTCCTACACTTTACAAGGAGTATCTGAGGTGTAAAGACAAGCATGCTAAGATTGCCTTTTATTTCTGACATTCCTAGAAGCTTAAGGGATGCGGAAGCTACAATGGTTACTCTCGCTAAGGATGTTCAAGACTACCTCAAGCTTTGTAGGGAGATGGTAAATGGTTTTAGGGCAGAAATCACTAGTGTGGCTAAGAGATTTTAGTTTCTTTTTTATTTTTCTTTCAGTATTTGGCATTTACTTTAGTATTTTCATTAAGTATTTCCCTTCACTATTTGTTTCTGTATGAATTGTATTTCCCTTTTTAAAGGATAATGGTTTTTGTTATTCAATAAAAGTACTTTATTTCAGTATTTATTTGTGAATATTTTTTTGGATGCTCACCAATGAAAAAATAAAAAACATGAAAAAATAATGATGAATAATAAAAGGAAACACATTGTGAATAGGACAATCAAATAAATTCTTAGCATATTCATATGCATTCATCCAATCACAAGCATCACATTTCATACCTCATACAAAGACTCGTTGTTTTCATATCATCTCCAGTTAACTCATCGGAAAGACAAACTAACTTCCCGATTTCTATAACAAACCAGAGCTCATCAAAAGAAAGTAATGGATAAAATCAAACATAATAAAGCTAACTGTAAAACCCCAATTCTACCCCTCGTAATTAATAATAAAATCAGAGTTTCAAAGTTTCATCCAAACATAAATTGAGGAATCACATATTCGTGTTTTTCATCACTTTGCATTATAATGCACATCACAAAATCAAAAATCGGATATACCGATTCATAACATAAATCATCATATAAACATATGACCAATCACAGCACATCGGATGTGTTCACAAAATGTATGTATCATCATGTTATCATCATTACATATAGTCATAATATAGTATACATAAACTATCCTATCAAAATAATAACGTCGCCCAAATCCCGAGTGTTACTACTATCAGAGCAGAGCGACTCAAAATAAAGAGACTCGAGCTAATCCTCAACATCCTCGTAAATCACCTGCACGTTACCAATATAAAGGCAACAACGAAACAAGTAAAGGGTGAGATACTCCAAAACATATAATTAAAGGCATGATAAAAATATATAAATAGTTTTGGAATCATAAATGATATAGGTTAGTAAGAATACGTCAACAAATATCAAATCTCACATACTTTAAAATCATCATTTAGTGTATAAGATCAACACTTTAATATCATCACATAATCACCATAATCATGTCAAAACAAGACATAAACTCCATCGCCATACACTCATATCGTCGCTTTACCGTCATGTTATATCCATCGCATAATTTTCATGAAATTATCACATCATAATCACTTTATGTTCAACACAAAAATCATCACAAAACAAGGTATCATATAACATCGCAATTCATTATAAGCCATCAAATAAAACTCAATGCCAAAAGACTCAAAAATAAACATAACCGACTCCATGAGACACGACTATGTTATGCATGTGGTACCCGTCGCTTTGTCCATAATTAGGGACATTCGACATAAAAGCCCATCGTCGCTTTGGCATAAAAGCCCTTGTCGCCAATGCAATGTATGTGACTCGACAACACGACCTCACAAACACGACACAACAAAACATCATCATCGCATATCAAAATTGGTATAAGACCCATGTCGCCATATTTATCCACATTAAGATAAACATATCATCGCATCGCATATCATCAAGTATTCATTATAAATAAACCGTCGCAAACATCATATTTAATCACACCACATCATTATCAAATAATTCACTAAATTTCAAACACGGAAAAATAGTCAAACATCAATAATCATCGCGAAAGTCATTCATAATAATCGGCACCAATCATAATCATTAACGTTGCAATCAGATTGTCCATACGTGACTTAAACGAAACCCGGTTCAACTTAACCGTAAATTGACTTATTTCGGGTCGCTCCGTTAAAAACTCGTAATCTCGAAACACTAACCTCAACATGATGTTCTACACGTCAAAATTAGCTATCACGTTAATTTTTGTTAAATTCGGAGCAACTTGTTCCGTTGCCGAAATTGCCGAAATCGGGAAATCGATACATAACCGAGTTCCAAATTAAATCGGCTAACTTATGTCATATTTATATTTAATTAATATAAATATTTAATATATTAAATTAAGAAAATAAAAACAAAACATAAATTAATTAATTTCTAAATTTACTTTTCCATTTCTTATACTGCTATACGTTTAGTTTCTAAACTACTAGTGCTTCAGTTTTTATTTATACTGCTAAATTTAGTTTAAGAAACGTAAATCTACTTTTAGTCTTCAGGATGTTATACATGCTTTAGCTTATAGATTTAACTTCTATGCATGCTGCATAAGGTAGTTTTTATTTCTTCTAAACTCAACTGCTACATTTAGTTTAGGTAGTTTATAAGCTTGATTAAAAAGAACATGCTGCTAGTTTTATTATAAACTTCAATATAATTAATATAATCTCTATTTTATTTTTAATTCAATTTAACTAACCTAATACTAATTCAACAACAACAACACCTAATTAACTCTTCTAATTTCTATCACAAATCCTCAACAAAACTCAAAAAACCTAACATCAATTTTTTCCCCCAAATCTAAAATATATCAAATCAAACTCTAACTATAAGCATTAGAAAATCAAACCCCTTACCTTAAATGCTTGAATTGATTCTTGATGTTCCAACCCTAGATTTGGCTTTGTTCTTGCTCTTCTCTTCTCTAAGACTCTCTTCTCTCAAACACTCTCTATCTCTATGCTTTTAATGTTATGACATAAAACAAGTAGTGTTTGGTGTGGTTTAGTAGCAAGACATAAGCTAGTAAAATACTCAAAAAGCCCTTGGTCTTACTACTAGTTATAACACTAATAATACTAAATAACATTATTAACCCAAATAATTAAAATAACTCCAAATAATTAAATATCGTTCAGAATAATATTTTACCGAACCGAACGGAATAAAAACCGGACCAAACAAAATAATTACCGATCCTACAAAATAAATATCGGACCGAACAAAATAATTACCGGTCCCTCAAAATAAATACCGGACCGAACAAAATAATTACCGGTCCCTCAAAACAAATACCAGACCGAATAAAATAATTACCGGTTCGAATAAAACGTCGCCGAATATATTAACAGATATAACGGTTAATTTAAATATTCTCGTCACAAAAATAAACGTCAAACGATAATTCGAAAATATTAATATAATATAATATTAAATAAAACGGGGAGTTACAACTCTTCCCCACTTATAAAAGTTTCGTCCTCGAAATTACCTGACTCGAAAAGCTCGGGATAGGAATCCCGCATCTTGCTTTCTAACTCCCACGTCGCACTTTCACCAGCTGCTCCTATCCAAACAACTTTAACCAAGGAGATCTCTTTGCCACGAAGAGACTTCATCTCACGATCTTCGATCCTTAAAGGAATCGTCTCCACCGTAAGATTGTCTCGCACTTGAATATCATCCATCTCAATCACATGTGAAGGATCCGGAACATACTTCCGAAGTTGCGACACATGGAACACATCATGCAAGTTTGAAACATTTGGCGGTAACGCCACTCTATAAGCCACTTTTCCCACTTTACTAGTAATCTGGTAAGGACCAATAAAGCGAGGAGTTAGCTTCTTCGACTTCAATGCTCGCCCAACGCCTGTTGTAGGAGTAACTCGCAAAAACACATGATCACCATCTTGAAATTCCAAGTCTTTTCTCCTTTTATCATGATAACTCTTTTGCCGACTTTGAGAAATTCTCATCTTTTCTCTAATCATCTTCACCGTCTCAGTAGTCTCTCTAACCAATTCTGGTCCAAGCACCACACTTTCACCCGACTCATGCCAACACAAAGGAGTTCTACACCTTCGACCATACAAAGCCTCGAACGGTGCCATTCCAATACTAGCATGAAAACTATTGTTATAAGTAAACTCAATCAAAGGAAGATATGTATCCCATGAACCACCATGTTCAAGAATACAAGCACGCAACAAGTCTTCCAGCGATTGAATCGTCCTTTCCGTCTGACCTTCAGTTTGAGGATGATAAGCCGAACTCAACCTCAACTTTGAGCCCGAAGCCTCTTGCAAGCTTTTCCAAAATTCAGAAGTAAACCTCAGATCTCTATCCGAAACAATACACAAAGGAATACCATGTAATCTCACAATCACATGCGTATAAATTTCTGCCAACTTCGATACGGGATAAGTGATGTTAATAGGAATAAATTAAGTCGACTTCGTAAGCCTATCAACAATCACCCAAATCACATTGTGTCCTCTTGGTGTATTCGGTAACCCCGTTACGAAATCCATAGAAATGCTATGCCATTTCCACTCCGGAATCTCTAACGGTTGCATCAACCCTGCAGGTTTTTGATGCTCCACTTTAGACTTCTGACAAGTCAAACAAGCATAAATAAACTGAGCCACCTCTCTCTTCATGCCCGACCACCAAAATAGTTTCTTTAAATCTTGATAAATTTTGGTCGCTCCAGGATGAATACTCAAATTGCTTCTATGACTTTCTTCCAAGATCATTCTCTTCAAATCCACATCATTGGGAATATAAATCCTATCCCGAAACCTCAATACACCCGAGCATCCAACTTGAAATCTTCATTTTCAGTTTTTCCAATACCAACCAACAAATCAACAAGTTTCACATCAAGCTTCTGAGCTTCTCTAACACTATCAAGGAAATCATTATTGATCTTTAACATTCCCAAGATAACACTCTTCGACGTCACTTCTAATACAAGATTCATATCTATAAATTGCTCAATCAATTCCAACTCTTTCACCATCAACATGGACATATGCAAAGTCTTTCGACTTAAAGCATCAGCCACCACATTAGCTTTACCAGGATGGTAATCCAATCTAAAATCATAATCTTTCAACAATTCAAGCCACCGTCTTTGTCTCATATTAAGCTCTTTCTGATCGAACAAGTACTTCAAACTTTTATGGTCACTAAATACTTCAAATCTAGAACCATAAAGATAATGCCTCCAAATCTTAAGCACAAAAACAACTGCTGGAAGCTCCAAATCATGGGTAGGATAATTCTTATCATGAATCTTCAATTTCCTAGAAGCATAAGCAACCACTTTTCCATTTTGCATAAGTACACCACCTAAACCCATCTTAGAAGCATCACAATAAACAACAAACGGTTCTTCAGAATTAGGTAGAATCAAGGTCGGAGCCATTGTCAACCTTTTCTTCAATTCAACAAAACTTTCTTCACACTTGACATCCCACACAAATGCAACTCCTTTACAAGTCAACTTTGTCAAAGGAAGGGCCAACTTAGAAAAACCTTCAATGAACCTTCTATAGTAACCAGCCAAACCCAAGAAACTTCTAATCTCAGTAACAGACTTAGGAGTTTCCCATCTCAACACAACATCAACTTTAGAAGGATCTACAGTAATGCCATCACCAGAAATGACATGCCCCAAAAAGCTCACTTCACTTAACAAAAACTCGCACTTTGACAACTTAGCATAAAGCTTCTTCTCTTTCAAAACTTCCAACACGATGCGCAAATGTTCTGCGTGCTCTTCTTCTGATTTAGAATAAACCAGAATATCATCAATGAAAACAACCACGAAACGATCCAAGTAAGGATGGAATATACGATTCATGTACTCCATGAATACTCCTGGTGCATTAGTGACACCGAAAGGCATCACCAAATATTCGTAATGTCCATACCTCGTCCTGAAAGAAGTTTTCTGAACATCTTCTTCTTTCACCCTTATCTGATGGTAACCCGATCTCAAATCAATCTTACTAAACATGCGAGCGCCAACCAACCGGTCCATCAAATCATCAATTCTAGGAAGTGGATACTTATTCTTGATAGTCACTTTATTCAACTGATGATAATCAATACAAAGTCTCATGCTACCGTCTTTCTTCTTCACCAATAACACAGGAGCTCCCCACGGCGACACACTAGGTCTAACAAACTTCTTCTCGAGCAAATATTTTAATTGGCTCTTCAATTCTGCTAACTCAGATGCGGACATCCTGTATGGTGCCATAGAGATAGGTTTGGTATCAGGGACAAGATCCACAGAAAATCCAAGTTCTCTTTCTGAAGGCGCACTAGGAATCTCATCAGGGAATACTTCGGGAAAATCGCACACCATCAGAAAGTTTGCTATCACAGCTTGACTCTCCATAGAAAGAGTCGCCATCAACAAGAAAACCAACGCCTCATCCTTCATGAACTCATTCAACTACTTCATCGACAACAACATAGATTGTTCTTCTTCTACTAAGGAAGAAAACCTTACAGTGTTGTCATAGCAATTGATATGGACATAATTAGCTTTCAACCAATCCATACCTAAAACCACGTCCAATCCGACAAGCGGTAAACAAACAAGATCCACCATAAAGTCTCTATCAAAGATTGATAAAGGGAAACTTGCACACACAAAAGAAGTAGTAACCGTTCCCTTAGCCGGAACTTCTACCACCATATCTCTATCCAGAGATGACAAAGTGAGACCCAATCTCTTTACACAATCAACAACAATAAAATAGTGAGTAGCACCAGTATCAATAATAGTAATAAGAGGAAAGCTATTAATGAAACTAGTACCTCGAACAAGACCATCCTCGTTTGCCGTCGGAGCACCCGACAAAGCAAACACCTTTCCTGCTCCTTGAGTCCTCTTAGGCTTCTTACATTGAGCACTAATGTGACCTCCCTCGCCACAATTAAAACAAACCACATCCTTATGCTTGCAATCGCGAGTCATATGGCCCACTTCTCCACATCGAAAACATCTCACCTCATTCTCCTTAGCTCTAACATCGCTTCGACAAACATTAATTTTGTGGCCAGGTTTCCCACACTTGTAATAAACAATACTAGCAGGAGCATCTCCCCCACTAGTTCTTCGCCCTTGAAATGATTTCTGTTTCCCTTTACCAACTGGAGCATCATACGATTTTCCACGGCTTTGCTGACCTTTGTTTCTCTTATCAGACATAATCTTATAATGAGCATTATTGTCCTCCTCAAAGATCCTACAACTATCAATCAAATCCGAAAAGACACGGATTTTTTGATAACAAACAACTTTCTTAATCTCAGGACGCAAACCATTTTCAAACTTGATGCATTTATAGAACTCGCCATTCGGACCATCATAATGCGGATAGAACTTGGCCAACATAGTGAACCTTGCAGCATAATCAGTAATAGACATGCTTCCTTGCTTTAATTCAAGGAACTCTATCTCCTTCTTTCCTCGAACATCTTCCGGGTAATACTTCTTCATGAATTCCCTTCGGAAAACTTCCCATGTCACTTCCTCACCAGCAATCTCAAGCCTCTGACAGGTTTCAACCCACCAGTCATCTGCTTCAGCACTTAGTTTATGAGTACCATAACGGATCCTTTGCACAGGAGTGCAATCCATCACACGGAAGATTATTTCAATCTCCTTCAGCCACGCCAAAGCACCTTCGGGGTCATACTTTCCTTGGAAAGTAGGAGGATTCTCTCTTTGGAAGGTTGCCAAACTACGAGGCCCAACGTTCTCGTCAGCATTCAGCGGGTTTTGGAAAGCCTGAGCCATTGCCTGCATAGCAACAACAAGAGCCTCATCATTCCTACCAGTGTTCCTTCCAGCCATAACAACTTCTGCTCAAAACAAAACAAGGATTAGAATCAACAAATAACAATACTTGATTGTTAGACAACAACAAACTCAACAACTTGGCCGAACAGACCGACCTGCTCTGATACCACTAATGTAACACCCCAATTCTACCCCTCGTAATTAATAATAAAACCTGAGTTTCAAAATTTCATCCAAACATAAATTGAGGTATCACATATTCGTGTTTTTCATCACTTTGCATTATAATGCACATCACAAAATCAAAAGTCAGATATACCGATTCATAACATAAATCATCATATAAACATATGACCAATCACAACACATCGGATGTGTTCACAAAATGTATGTATCATCATGTTATCATCATTACATAAAGTCATAAGATAGTATACATAAACTATCCTATCAAAATAATAACGTCGCCCAAATCCCGAGTGTTACTACTATCAGAGCTGAGCGACTCAAAATAAAGAGACTCGAGCTAATCTTCATCATCCTCCAGGATCACCTGCACGTTACCAATATAAAGGCAACGGAAAAACAAGTAAAGGGTGAGATACTCCAAAACAAATAATTAAAGGCATGATAAAATATATAAATAGTTTTGGAATCATAAATGATATAGGTTAGTAAGAATATGTCAACAAATATCAAATCTCACATACTTTAAAATCATCATTTAGTGTATAAGATCAACATTTTAATATCATCACATAATCAATATAATCATGTCAAAACAAGACATAAACTCCATCGCCATAAACTCATATAGTCGCTTTACCGTCATGTTATATCCATCGCATAATTTTCATGAAATTATCACATCATAATCACTTTATGTTCAACACAAAAATCATCACAAAACAAGGTATCATATAACATCGCAATTCATTATAAGCCATCAAATAAAACTCAACGCCAAAAGACTCAAAAATAAACATAACCGACTCCATGAGACACGACTATGTTATGCATGTGGTACCCGTTGCTTTTTCCATAATTAAGGACATTCGGCATAAAAGCCCATCGTCGCTTTGGCATAAAATCCCTCATCGCTTGGCATAAAAGCCCTCGTCGCCAATGCAATGTATGTGACTCGACAACACGACATCACAAACACGACATAACAAAACATCATCATCTCATATCAAAATTGGTATAAAACCCACGTCGCCATATTTATCCACATCAAGATAAACATATCATCGCATCGCATATCATCAAGTATTCATTATAAATAAACCGTCGCAAACATCATATTTAATCACACCACATCATTATCAAATAATTCACTAAATTTCAAACATGGATAAATAGTCAAACATCAATAATCATCACGAAAGTCATTCATAATAATCAGCAACAATCATAATCATTAACGTCGCAATCAGATTGTCCATACGTGACTTAAACCGACTAAAACGCAACCCGGTTCAACTTAACCGTAAATTGACTTATTTCGGGTCGCTCCGTCAAAAACTCGTAATCTCGAAAAACTAACCTCACCACGATGTTCTACACGTCAAAATTAGCTAGCACGTCAATTTTCGTTAAATTCGGAGCACCTTGTTCCATCGCCGAAATTGCTGAAATCGGGAAATCGGAACATAATCGGGTTCCAAATTAAATCGTCTAACTTATGTCATATTTATATTTAATTAATATAAATATTTAACATATTAAATTAAGAAAATAAAAACAAAATATAAATTAATTAATTTCTAAATTTACTTTTCCATTTCTTATACTGCTATACGTTTAGTTTCCAAACTAATGGTGCTTCAGTTTTTATTTATTTTTTATACTGCTACATTTAGTTTAGGAAACGTAAATCTACTTTTAGTCTTCAGGATGTTATACATGCTTTAGCTTATAGATTTAACTTCTATGCATACTGCATAAGGTAGTTTTTATTTCTTCTAAATTCAACTGCTACATTTAGTTTAGGTAGTTTATAAGCTTTATTAAAAAGAACATGCTGCTAGTTTTATTATAAACTTCAATATAATTAATATAATCTCTATTTTTTTTTTTAATTTCAATTTAACTAACCTAATACTAATTCAACAAAAACAACACATAATTAACTCTTCTAATTTCTATCACAAATCCTCAACAAAACTCAAAAAACCTAACATCAATTTTTTTCCCCAAATCCAAAATATATCAAATCAAACTCTAACTATAAGCATTGGAAAATCAAACCCCTTACCTTAAATGCTTGAATTTATTCTTGATGTTCCAACCCTAGCTTTGGCTTTGTTCTTGCTCTTCTCTTCTCTAAGACTCTCTTCTCTCAAACTCTCTCTATCTCTGTTTTTAATGTTATGGCATAAAACAAGTAGTGTTTGGTGTGGTTTAGTAGCAAGACATAAGCTAGTAAAATACCCAAAAAGCCTTTGGTCTTACTACTAGTTATAACACTAATAATACTAAATAACATTATTAACCCAAATAATTAAAATAACTCCAAATAATTAAATATCGGTCCGAATAATATTTTGCCGAACCGAACGGAATAAAGACCGGACTGAACAAAATAATTACCGGTCCCACAAAATAAATACCGGACTGAACAAAATAATTACCGGTCCCACAAAATAAATACCGGACCGAACAAAATAATTACCGGTCCCTCAAAACAAATACCATGCCGAATAAAATAATTACTGGTTCGAATAAAACATCGCCGAATATATTAACAGATATAACGATTAATTTAAATATTCTTGTCGCAAAAATAAACGTCAAACGGTAATTCGAAAATATTAATATAATATAATATTAAATAAAAAGGGGCGTTACACTACCTTTCAATAATACTTGGAACATGTAAGAAGAAGCATCGACTCAGTAAAGGATAATATGAGTTAAGTTTTGCTTGCCTTGAAGAGCATCATAGAAAGACAAGACCAGATTCCCAAGGTAGCTTTTGAGGAAATAGCTTAAACCATTGGTCATAAACGAAGACACGAACCAGAATCTGGTCCCACGAAGTTAATTGTTACCCAACAAGAGACCATCATGACTGAAGGTTTCATTCCACCTCCTCCGAAGGTGGGGACATCCCATACTTTGCAAATTTCGGTCAACAACGTGGATAACTATATAGACCTGCAATATGGAGACCATGATTTAGAAGGCATTACTCAAGCGCCCTAATCAAAGACTGTTGAAGATCCTATGGCAGTCAACCAGTATAAAGCTCTTGAAGAAAGACTAAAGTTTGTGGAAGGTTATGACGCTTTCAACGTTGATGCTTTAGAAATTGGTCTGGTTGCAAATGTAGTATTTCCCCCCAAATTCAAAGTACTTGATATTGGAAAATATAAGGGACTCACATGCCCAAGGAATCATCTACACATGTTCTGTAGGAAGATGCACGCCTATGTTCATGATCATAAACTAATGATCCACTTCTTTCAAGATAGTCTGAGTGGGGCATTCCTAGATTGCTATATGCAATTGGAACAAGCACATGTTCGATCATGGGCTGACATTGCTAACGCTTTCTTAAATCAATACAATTATAACTTGGACATGGATCCTACTCGCATGCAACTTCAAATTTTTTCCCAAAAGAAGGATGAATCTTTCAAAGAATACGCTCAACGGTGGAGAGAATTGGCAGCATGTGTGCAACCACCGCTACTTGAAAAAGAGTTGGTAGACATGTTCATGAGTACTTTACAAGGTTTGTATTATGAGAAGATGGTAGGCAGTGTCTCCTCCATATTCTCTAATTTGGTAACAATTGGCGAACAAATTAAAGCTGGTGTGAAAAGTGGAAATATACAAGGGTCGTCCAATGCTCCTTACAACCCAAAGAAGCATGCTTTGAACTTTTCAAAAAAGAAGGAAGGAGAAACTAATGCTATCGCAGCACACCATAAAGCACATCAACCATTGGTGATCTCACGGGAGCAACAACAAAATAGATTTGATATACCTCAAAGAAGATTTGATCCTCTTCCTATGCCATACAATCAATTTACTAAACACTTACTCAAGGCATCCTTGGTAGAGCTGAAGCCACTTGCTCCTCCAACTGGGGCATTCCCACCAAAATATGATGCAAATTCAAGGTGTGAGTGTCATGACAATTCTCCAGGGAATACCATAGAGAAATGTTGTGCCTTCAGACATAAGGTTCAAGATTTGTTGGATTCCCAAGATATCACCTTTAAAAAGTCAAATATCAAAACAAACCATATGCCTCCGCATGATGGTTCAATTGTGAATGCAATTGAGATAGTTACTAATAATAGAGAGACTAAACGAGTAAAAGCTCCAATAGATATGTTAAAAGAGCATTTATTGGAACATGGATTTCTCTTCAAACATAATAATGCTTTCGAGAACACTTTCAAGCAACTGGTGGATCAATGATAATCCAATTCGGCGATTATCCCGAAGAAGGATATGTAGCTGCAATCAATGGGAAAACAAGAAGACCGTTGGTGATTCCTTGCCAAGGTTTAAGTTCTGTAAAGAAAGCACTTATAACCCCTTGTGGAGAACCTATCTCAACAAAAACAACAGTAACAATACCAGTAATTTCGAAGAGTACAATAGTGATTAGGGGGCATCTCTCACTCCTTATGAAAGTGATAAAGTCGTACCATGGAGTTACGGAACTACTGTCTATATCAATAGACAGAATCAAGAATGTTAACCCTCAACAAGCCAAGGACCTGCAATTATAAACATAGCAGGAACATGGGGCATGACTCGCAGTGGTCGCGTATTCACTCCAAACAAACACAAGAAGGATGGTACCTTGAC
Source organism: Vicia faba (assembly GCA_948472305.1). NCBI lineage: Eukaryota > Viridiplantae > Streptophyta > Magnoliopsida > Fabales > Fabaceae > Vicia > Vicia faba. The sequence goes on from OX451741.1 coordinate 93,667,122, forward strand.
TAAGGATAAAGGAAATGTTGTGGCTGAAACTAATCATGGGCAAGAACCTCTGAGTAAGATGTTCATTAATCAGGAGGCTAACGAATTCTTGAAAATGATCAAGAAAAGTGACTATAGGATGGTGGATCAACTACACCAAACCCCAGCCAAGATTTCAATACTCTCATTACTGATCAGTTCAGAGGTGCACCGAGAATATTTGATGAAAATTCTAAGCTCTGCGCACGTTACAAGGAGATCACAGTAAACCAGTTTAATAGAGTTGTGGCTAATCTGACATCAGGAACGCGCCTAGGTTTCAATGACAGTTAGTTACCTCTACAAGTTAAAGCTCACAACAAGGCGTTCCATATTTAGATCCAAATAGGAACAATTGGCTTATCCAGAGTGCTTACTAATATTGGTTCTTCCCTTAATGTACTACCAAAGGCCAGCTTGATGAAACTAACAATGGATGGTATCGTTATAAGACCAAGTTCTATGGTAGTTAAAGCTTATGATGGTTCTCAAAGCACTGTGTTTGGAGAGGTGGATCTCATTGTGAAGATCAGCTCGCATATGTACTACATCGCCTTTCAGGTAATGGATATAGAAATGCATATAATTGTTTACTCGAGCGACCTTGGATTCATGTTGCAGGAGTTGTCACCTCAACCCTGCATCAAAAATTGAAGTTTTCCATCGAAGGAAAATTGGTGATAATTGATGTAGAAGAAGACATCTTCATAAGCCATTTGTAGTCTTACAGATATATCAGTGTGGAAGAATATTGTGAGGAGATGCTATTCCAAGTCTTGGAAGTGGCTATAGTGGTTACACTCCTAGTGGAGAAAGTCACAAAACCTGGAACCTCTATGGCATCATGGAGAGACTTGCAAACAGTTGTGGATGAGAGAACATCTAAAGGTTGGGGCAAGCTTGTGGAGATACCTGATAAGAAAGACCGCTTTGGTTTAGGCTATCAACCGTCAAAGGCTGCTACTAAAGGCAAAGGGCAATTTCCACTCATCCAGGAGACCTTCGTCAGCAAAGGAATAGAGCATGGTGGGAAAGTGTCAATGTTATCCAACAAGGGAAACAACAAACGAGAATCTAACTTTACCCGAGAATGTGCTCCAGGCAAAGAACCGAAAATTGGAAAGGCGTGGAGATTCCAGAGATCTTTTTCTTTCCAAAGTAATTTTTCTGTTTTAAAAAAAAGAACATATGTCTCGCTCGAGGAATATGGGTAGCTTGTAAGGGCCCTATTTATTTTCGAACAATATTTTCAATTAATAAAAGTTATTGTTTTGCATTCAATTGAGATACATTTATTTCTCTTTTATTTTACTACCTTTTTCAAAAATGGAAATACTTTAAATTCAAAGGCACATACCAAATTTGCATTCCAAAAAGCACCAAAACATGATAAAATATTAAGATCTACACCTAAAATCACCGATAATGATACTGCTACGATCCAATATGATTTTGATGCATCAATTAACCAAGCTGAAGAGGAAGATGAGGGAAATCTTGAACTCTCCGAAGAATTTGTGATGTTACTAGAGCAAAAAAGTAGATAACATAAAATCGTACCAGGAATCTATTGAGACCATCAATCTTGGGACCGAAATGGACCCAAAAGAAATCAAGCTAGGTGCATCCTTGGAAGAAAGCGTCAAAGAGAGGTTGATCAAACTCTTGCATGAATACATGGATATCTTTTCCCGGTCCTACCGAGATATGTCGGGTTTGGATACAAATATCATGGTGCATAAACTACCTCTCAAAGAAGGGTGCTCTCTCATCAGATAGAAGCTCAGGAGAACTCATCCAGACATGTCTAAAAAAATTCAAGAAGAAGTCCTCAAGAAATTTTGTGCAGGGTTCTTAGTCGAGGTAGATTATCCACCTTGGATAGCTAACATCATGCCTGTACCCAAGAAAGACAGAAAAGTACACATGTGTGGACTATTGGGATCTAAACAAAACAAGTCCTAAAGATGATTTCCCGTTACCTCACATAGATGTTTTGGTGGACAATAAAACTCAATCCTCATTATTTTATTTCATGGGTGGTTTCTCAGGATATAATCAAATCAAGATGGCACTCGAAGACATGGAAAATACTATTTTCTTGACTCCTTAGGGCACCTTCTGTTATAAAGTAATTCCATTCGGTATAAAGAACTCAGGGGAAACTTATTAGCGAGCGATGGTCATGTTATTTCATGACATGATCCATAAAGAAGTCGAGGTATACGTGGATGATATGATTACAAAGTCTCACATAGAGGAGGATCACATCATTCACTTGTAGAAATTATTCGAATGTCTACAAAAATTCATACTGAAGTTGAATCTGAACAAATGTACATTTGGTGTCAGGTCAAGCAAACAATTGGGTTTTATTTTAAGCCAACGAGGTATTGAGGTGGATCTCGACAAGGTGAAGGCCATACAAGAAATTCCAGCTCCAAGAACAGAAAAAGAGGTTGGTAGTTTCTTAGAACGATCGAACTGCATCTCAAGGTTCATATCACATCTAACTGCCACGTGCGAGCCTATATTCAAATTACTCAGAAAGGATCAATTAATGGAGTGGAATGAAGACTGTCAAACAACCTTTAAAATAATAAAATAGTATTTACAAGAGACATTGTTGTACCCCAAAATTTTCCCTCCCATTTTCTGCAAGATACCTTCTCATGCTCCTAGGGTTCTCAATTTCTCAAGGTTGCTCAAGAATTGATCAGACAAATTCTACTTCTAAGCAATGGACCTACAACTAGGGTTTCAATTTTATCAAGGAAGATTGGGTTTCTAAGGCCTCAAGTGAATTTCATGGTTCCCCATATGTCTCCAAGAATGATCGTGACAAGTTTCAAGCCTAGCATCACAATTTTGTTCAGTCAATTGCTCAAATGACTGAAAATCAACTATATTGGACAAAAAGTCAACTGTGGTCACCATACAGTCAAACCTCAAGATTTTTGGTCAACATCAAGGTTTTGAAGTCAAATTCATCATTTTATCAAGGGTTGATCATGATTCATCAAGAAAACTCCCAATTCACCAAAAGTCAAAAGTTACCAAATTAGGGTTTTCTTAAGGAGAAGTCAACTGAACTTTGACCAAGCACAACTTTCACATGCTTCATCAGATTTTTCTCAACCAAAGCTTACTCTGAGGGAATTTCAATTCTCTACAACTTGGTATATTTAAACTCAAGTCCAAAAGATGCTCCATTTGAGAGATATGGGCCAAAACATTATATGTCATTTCAAAGGTCAACAAAAAGACACTTTTTTTCAAGGCAACTTACATCGAGATAAAATCTTCAAATGAAAAAGTGGTCAACATAGATATTGTATAGGACATATTGAGCTTTCCAAAAAGTCCAAGATCACTTTCAATTGATAAAAATTGAGAGAGTTATAATGGATGCAAGTGGGGCAATTTTGAGAAAATGCATGAAACCAAAAGTGATCAAACTTGGAATTTTGGGCTAATGGGCTGATGTTTCAAGGCCCAAACGTGCATCAGGCCTCATTGTGAACCTCTGAACTTATCCATACACCCCTTGGGTTTTTATTCTATTTATTTTTTATATTTATTTATTTATAGTCAAAATAAATTAGATAAAAGTCAAGACTTTCTTACAAAGTTAGAAGCCCAATCTTTTGACCTAATTTCAAGCTCTATATATTCTCATTGTTCAGACATAATAAGACACAAAACCCTTGCACAAGAAACCCTTTCCAAAATTCCAAAATATATCAAAACTAGGGAAAGTTGTAAACCCTATTTGCATCCACTTTCAAAACATACCAACTCTTACAATCGATCTCTGAAGTGGTGTAGTGTAAGAATGGATCAAACTTGATGATCCAAAGCACACAAAACTAGCATTCCATGCATCTCCGGTTGCCCTATATTTCGCAAATTCATATTTTTGTTTTCTTTGTGTTTTGATGCATGATAACTTTACTAATATGTTTCTGAGATATCCATGTGCGGGACGAGACCATTGCATGATCCCCATAATGGATGAATCACGAATTGCCTTGTTGGGTCTGTTTCATGTTAGTTTTGTCATATCTCACAATACAACATGTTTTAGCCCAAACTAAGGGTTCCATTGAATTCACAAGGCCTAAATTTGGGGGGTAGGGTCCTTTGGAACCTCTAATGTTTGTTATTTTTCAGGAACAAAGAAGGTGCTCATCGGAGAAGACGAACGGAGCTAGGGCTCTAGTGCTTCTCCAGTCCAGTTAATTGAGTTGATTATATAATATTTGTTTTCATTTATGTTAATGGGTGTATAGCCACTTTAGCGGCAAGCGCGCACAAGATAAGGTCTTACTATGTCAGGTCGTGGATTTGATCCCTGCCTTTCGGTGATTTGGGAATTCTTTTTCTTCATATTTTCATGTTTTTTGTAGGTTTTAATATGTAGCACACTTATTCTATTCTCTTAACACATGAGCGCTCCTGATGTATTGGCAAGGAAAGCAGTGGTAAAGGCTAAGGTCGTGGGTTCAACACCCACCCCTAGAAGTTTGCTTGATTTTGCTTATAACTTGTTTTTTTCCTTATTTTTCCCCTTAACCCTATTTTCACTTAACCATAAAATAATAAAACCCCTTTTTTACAAACCCTAATAAAATTAGGTTTTAGGTTTTAATTAATTTTATAAATTAAATTTTTATTAAATTAAAATTAATTAGTTTTTAGGTTTATTTTAATCATTATCAAAAACCTTTTTTTCATAAAAAATCACCCAAAACCATTTTTGTTTTCCTCTTCCTTTTTCTTATTTTACATTTCATAGATCGTTTGTATAGGTTTTTGCAAATGTAATAGCCTAGATCTTATTTTCCACTTTTTTCCATTATTATTGTAACTATTCTTGGGATGTAATAGTTAGGTTTATTATACGCACTTTCTATTATATATCTGCCTCGAAGCATTGTAATAGTTTTGGATTTATGTTTCTACCTTTATCTATTGCTACACTATTTTCTATGCTCCCACTTAGTAATTAGGGTTTGTATGAAAAGAGTAAAACCAATTGAAAGATAACCTAAATTCAAAAGATAAATAACTAAATACAACATACTCGCACACTCGCACACTCGCATCTCTAGGATAACCTCCCTTATTGCCTTCGAAACAAAATGGTCATGTCCCTCGAAAATAGGGATACTTTAGCAAAGTCCCTCCGAATAAAAGATCATAGTCCCTTTATGACCCTTCAATGTTGCATACGAACAGATAATCTAGTCCCTTCGATAAATTGCAAAAGTATCCTTATCAGTTGCCTTTGATGACCATATGATGACCCTCAATTGTCCCTTCACATCCAATAGATATGGCTACCTACCAACTAATGGTATGGATAGTACTATCTCTAAAGGAGAAGGAAAATAACAAGAATGACCTTGAATGGGTAAGAACTGTTAATCGCTCGCTCACAATCTTTTCTAAATTTTTTTTTCACACATCATACTTTCGAAATATTTTCAAAAATACTTTGTACGCATTCTTGATGACTGATACAAGAATTATTACAAAGATATCTGTACTTTGGCTTTTCAAAATATTTTCAAACACTTACACAAAAAAGCAATTTTCATAAGTGAGCTAGCGACTAGGAGCTCGTAGATGACTATGGATGAAAAGGGTGCTAACACATTCCCTTTTCATAACTTACCCCCTGAACTCAAAATCTATCAAAGGTCTTTCCTGTTCTTTTCACCTTTCCTAATTGTTGGATAAAAGAAAATTCGGTGGCTGCTCTTGCTATTCGCACATTTGGATAAAAACCAAAAAAGTCAGTTCTCCCACCATATTACAGCCACTAATCCTGATGCTACCTGTTCCCGGAAGATAACTTATTATGTACTTAACGGTGCTTGAAGGATCTATGGGATGTGTATTGGGTCAACATGAAGAAACAAGTAGGAAAGAGCACTCCATCTACCACCTAAGCAAGAAATTTACTGATTGCGAAACTCGGTACTCACTTCTCAAGAAGACATGTTGTGTTCTAGCTTAGGCCACTAAACAACTAATACAATATATGTTAACTTACACCACATGGTTAATAGAAATAATGGATCCTCTGAAGTATGTGTTATAAAAGCTAACTCTTACAGGAAGAATTGCTTGATGGCAGATGTTGTTATCCGAATACGACATCCAATATGTTACTCAGAAGGCCATCAAGGGTAGTATACTAGCTAATCACCTGGCTCATCAACCATTGGCAGAATATCAACCAATGAAGTTTGACTTTTCATATGAAGACATCATGGTTATTGGTGACTGCGAAATACCAGGATCTGACGAAGGACCTGAACCAGGGGCACGGTGGAAACTAATGTTTGATGTTGCTTCAAACACACTAGGATATGGTATTGGGGTTGTATTGACTTCTCCAAAGAACTTTCATAAGCCTTATACTATGAGGCTATGTTTTCATTGCACTAACAGTATTGATGAATACGAAGTGTGTATCTTAGGTCTCGAAGCTTATATTGATCTAAGGATTAAATACCTCTAAGTATATGGAGACTTAGTGTTAGTCATATACCAAGTCAACATTGAATGGGACACTCGACATCCTAAATTAATTCCATATCGGGATTATGTTTTGGAGTTGGATACAGAATTTACAGAGATCACTTTCACTCACATTCCCTAAGAAGAAAATCACATGGCTGATGCCTTGGCAACTTTGTCAACCATGTTCAAAGTAACTTGGCCTAATCATGAACTACGCATAACAATGATACACTTTGAAGAACCTGCACATTGTCTCACAGTTGAAGAAGGGCCGGATAATAAACCTTGGTTCTACAACATCAAGAGGTATCTAGAAAAGCAAGAATATCAAGAACGTGCCTCAATTATAGACAAGCGAACTCTACGAAAGCTAGTTGCGATGTTCTTCTTAAATGGTGATGTATTGTACAAAAGAAACTACGATATGGTGTTACTAAGGTGTATGGAGAAACATGAAGCAGATACACTCATGAGAGAGATCCACGAAGGAACCTTCGAGACTCATACAAATGGACAGCTAGAAAAATCTTAAGAGAAGGTTACTATTGGTTGATGATGGAAGCTGACTGTTACCATTATATACAAAGATATGCCACAAGTGCCAAATCTATACTGACAAGGTGCACGTACCACCAACTCCTCTGAATATCCTAAGTTCACCATGGTCATTCTCAATATGGGGAATTTATATGATAGGAATGATTGAACCAAAGGATTCTAATGGACACCTATTCATACTAGTCACCATTGATTATTTTACCAAGTGGGTAGAAGTTACGTCTTATGAAAATGTCACCAAGCAAGTGGTTACTTGGTTTATCAAGCAAAATACCATATGCCGATATGGAGTTCCTAGCAGAATCATTACAGATAATGGGTCCAACTTGAACAACAAAATGATGAAGGAGTTATGTGATGATTTCAAGATTGAACATCATAATTCATCACCTTACCGACCTAAGATGAACAGGGCCGTTGAAGCTTCCAATAAAAACATCAAGAAGATCATTCAGAAAATGGTGAATATATTTAAGGATTGGCACGAAATGCTTCCCTTCGTTCTACATGGATATTGTACCTCGATACGTACTTCGACAGGTTCAATTTCTTTCTCTCTTATTTATGGAACGGAAGTTGTACTCCTTGTTGAAGTAGAGATTCCATCACTACAAGTTTTAATGGAAACTAAGCTCGAAGAATCTGAATGGGTCCAAAGACGACTCAATCAGCTCAACCTCATCAAAGAAAAATTCTTAACAACTTTATGCTATGGTCAGTTCTATCAAAAGCGGATGAAGAAAACCTTCGATAAAATGGGTTGTCCTCGAGTATTCAAATAAGGGGATCTAGTTCTCAAGAAGATTATAATACCTCATCTAGATTCATATGATAAATGGACATCTAACTAGGAAGGTCCATAAGTGGTTAAAACAACATTCTTTGAAAGATCTCTTATCCTCACAATAATGGACGGGGAAGAACTACCACATTCGTTGAATTCCGACTCAGTAAAAAATACTATGTATAAAAGGCCCGCTAAGTCTAAAGCCTAAACGAGTGACTTAGGAAAAAATGGATGTCCCGGTGGATTGAAAACCCTAAAGGGCGATCCAGGAAATAATTAGGAACATATAAACAAAATCATTATCCCGATGGATTGAAAACCTGAAAGGGAGATCAGGAAAAAGTTAGGGATTCTTATAAAAAAATGACCAAATAAACAACGATTCGAGAATTCATCACTACGGCTAAGAAGGGTAAGGATTAATCTGAACCATTTTTATCAGAAGCAAGGAGATTGGAGTTATCAAAAGACATGATAGAAATAGTAGCATCGATTATCATTTTCGTTTCCATTTTAAATTATGTTTAAACTTTTGTAATTACCTATTTTTAGTAATTGCATCTTGTACTCTCGCCTATGTAAAGGCATTATCATTAATAAAACAATTCATTTGTCAATCTCTTCAAAATTGTGTTTTTTTTCGGACTTGTTTGCAAAACACTATGATTATTTCTTGTAAGCATCGCGTCGAAATTACTCTGGGAAAATTGACAAAAACAAAAAGCATTAACAGAACATTAAAATAATTATTTGTTATAAAAACATCAAAAGAAATTCACGCCTACGTCCATACCTACGCCTGCGCCTACGATGCCATTATCAATATCGCATTGACAGTGTTCACAAAAATGTATCAAAATAAAAATCAACTTGGCGATACCACAAAAAAGCAACAGGCAACATTGGGAAGTCAGTGACTCAAAGAACCAAATGGTCTAATAGGAGAATTATCAAAAGCATTCATAAACACTTTGTGCATATACATATGAAATACATACTAATTTTGCGCACCATAAACTTATCTATAATTTCCATTGGGCATCATGCATATACATGTCAATCATACATTGCATTTCATACTGCATAGGCTGAGACTACTGATAAATTTCTCAAAGCCTATCATCAGCTAAGTTACCTGCGAAAATTAAAAAATTTGAATCTTAGCATATTACAAAACACCTTGGTTGAGAACAGACACGACGCTTAGAGGTACTATGAACCAAGAAATTACACCAGGAAATATATCTGTAAATCATACCCATGACCTAGTTATTTAATTTAAATTTCAATTTCAAACAGAGTAATCCATTACAACTCGGTTGTCATAAATATAAAAGTCTACATTACAACTCGTTATGTTAGTCTCAAAGCTTTAGCTAATTTGTTATCAGGCCTAACTCTATTAAATTAGTCCCTTGGCATAAATAGAGTTGATGCATGCATTTTCTACCCCCTAGGTTGTGGTAGATGTTCATAATATGCGATATAACTTGTTGCATTAGTCTTGAAGCAGCAATAAGTTGTCTATTTTCAAAACCCACGTTGTTTATCCCCTAGGCTGTGATAAATGTCGCAAATCTACAATGTAGCTTACTATGTTAGTCCTGGAGCATTAGTAATTTATTTTTTTAAAAACTTATATTATCTACCCCCTAGGTTATGGTAGATGTATGATAATCTACAATATAGTTTATTGTGTTAGTCTCGAAGTGACAATGAGCTATCAAACTTGTGTCATTTACCCCCTGGGTTGTTGTAAATATGCAATAATTGCAATATAACTTGTTGCGTTAGTCTCAAAGTAGTAATAAGTTATCTATTTTATAGCTTGTGTTATTTACCTCCTAGGTTATGGTAAATACACGAAATCTGCGATTACTTTTTCTAGGTGTTGACGAGTTATATGTGTCATCATATCCAGGTCATTTATGTTCATGCTCTAGGCATTGGTGAGTTAACTACGTCATCCTTGCTTGTTTAATTTTTGGTTTATCGTACCGTTCATCTTTTTGCAAAATCTTTCGGTCAAATATTGGGATCTTTCATTATTTAATAACCCTTCGATCTGAATATGCGAGACCTTCGTATTATTACATTCTCAATCAAAGAGTAATTAAATAGGGGTAGTTGTCATATCCCAAAATTTCCCTACTAGTATTAATAGTCAATGTTTTTATTTAATCATTTTTCTATTAAATTTTGGTGTTACTACATGTTTGTTTAAAATTATAATGCTAATATTTACATTGTATTGGTTGTTTTAAAATCATTAGGCTATTTATATTTTATGAAAAGAGGTGTTTTATAAAAGAGGCTATTTATCCTAATTTAAAAAAACTAATGGCCCATTAAAATAGTTTTTTTTTGTTTTAATTTCACAATTGTTATTACTGTTGACTAAAGTTAATGTTTGTTTTAAATTATTATGATCATTCAATTTTATTATTAATACTTGTTTTTAGGTTTACCTAAGGTCAGCATATGTTTATACAAACATGTTACACTTTATTTTTATTATTATTTATTTATTATTATTTAAACTATTGGAATTTGGACCAGAGGTCAAAATTAGGATTTCTTTGAACTCTTTATTCTAAGTTTCGCCCATTTTTGGACTCTTCATCCTTAAGTCAGGCAAAAGCCCAGAAATAAAATTGAAAACAAATCAAATCTTTGGATTGAAAGATTGTTTTTATTTGATCATAACGAATTTACACACAAAATCGTCCTAATACATTACAATTTCAGAAACTCTAATTTCTAATAACAATCAAATCCAATCAAAATTGTGATTACAAATCAATCTAATTTGTAACAGCAATTACAATAAATGATTTCCTAATCTAACTAATTCTTAATGCTATATAAGACTAATCATAAGATAGAATTGGAGAAAAAAACTTGGAGAAGAAACCCTTGCATTGTTGTGAATCCCAACCCTCAGTAAAGCTCTTCATCCAGAAAAGGATTAGGGTTCATCATTAGAACCCTAATCCCTTCGAGCTAAAACCTCCTCGTTGTACATGTAAGTAGAGGAGAAAAAGATTAGAAGAGGGATATCGGAGAAACACAGAGTGGAAATCAAGCTACAAGAAGTATCACGGCAAAGAGAGGTAAGTTGAGAACTTAGCTTAGGGTTGATTGATTATTACTGTTAATGTTTGTTTGGCATTTATTTGGGGTTTAATTTGTGATTTCAGAGAAATTTAGGGTTAGGGTTCTAACTCAGGGTTAGGGTTCATCCTAAATATAGTGAGGGTTCATCCACCTTGTTATTTTGGGCTAGGGTTCATGGAGTTAGGGTAAAGGTTGCTTGGGTTCTTCAAGTTTGGCTTATGGTTCGTAGGTTTAGGGTTTATATTCAAAGGGTTCATGTTTGATTTCTAGAAACAAATGGAGTCACTGGCGGACTCACATCTGAGACGGTGGCCTTCACGGCCGCCCATGGTGGTAACATTCTAGGGTTCTAAGGGTTTACGAAGATCTGGATTGGGACAGTGGTTTGGATGAAGATTTGAAGCTTTCAGTTGAATGTCAACCAGAAAACTGGGAAGAAGGGTGGTGTTTGGGGTGGTTCATGGTGGTCCAAGGTGGCACCATTTGCATTGGCAATTTCCAGCCAACAGAATTCTAGAGCGAGGTCAGAGCCCCTCTCTCTCTATAAGGTTTGTTTAAGTGATAGAAGGGGGTGGTTAGAGAGAGACGACGAATGAAAAAATGGGAAGTTCTGAAGAGAAATGAATATATAGTACCTTCATTCGCTATGTATACATACATTGCAATACTCCCTCAATCAACATTCAATCAGAGTCGTTAGTTTGTTATACTTCAGATCAATGCCCCGAAGTTTACCTTTGGTGGCCCTTTGATCTGGATCAAATGGTTTTAATCCCTGTAGAACACCATAACTCCATGCACTTGCCTATATCTTGGTTAACAGATCATAAACAATTACTAGGGCCAAGCCCAATGCTATTCACCACCTCCAAATTACTCACCCAACTGAAATTCACACCTCCTATGGGCCTCAAATGTATTTCTGGGCTTTAGCCCTTTCTATTGACACACCTCAGCAGTTACTACGTTGAACAATTTACACCCATTGTTTTAATTAATTCAACTTTTATTTATTTAATTTATTTGTTTATTTATTTAAATAATTTGTTTGATTTATTTATTTAATATTTTTATTCAATATATTTATCTCAATAATTTATTTATTTATTTCGCATATCATTTTTTTATTTGCATTACAATTTTTTTTCTCGTTATTATTATAAATGTATAATTTATTTTGATAATTAAACAATTATACTTATAATAACTATTAATTACTTTTTCCATATAAATTTATTTTGATAATATATATTTATAATGATCATTAACTATTTTTCTAAAATTACTTACCATTTTTGTTTAATTTATTAAACTCTTTTGCTTACTAATTTCAACCTTTTTAACTCAAACATTTTCAAAATTACCTCATGCACTTAGTATAGCTAACCAATCAAAACCTGACATTTCTCTACTAAATAATTTCAAATGCAATATTATTTTTTAAAAAAAGGATTGTGGATCTGTTTTCAAAATTAACTGTGAACTTCGTCTACGACTACACAATTTTCAAACTCTGACAAGGTTCAAGGATAACTTGAAAGCATTTACACAATCCATAAAAAAAACTAACCAAACATACACTAACTATGGAATTGGATTTTGGTTCTTCGCAAGGAGATACGTAGGCACACGGTTAAAACCAAGGCGAGTTCATAACTAAAAAATTAAACTCTTTTCTTAAACATATGGCAACAACAACTTTGAAATGGAAATTCCAATTTACCCTACGACCTAAAATAGGATGTCCCTTGAGAACAAGGGAGATGAAGGGTGCCTAACACCTTCCCTTTGTCTAAAAAACTCACGAACTTAGAATCTCTAAAACGATTAGGGTTATCCGTTATTTTCCCGTCCTTAGAACAAAAATTAATGGCGGCGACTCGTATTTTTTTGCCGATTACGACATCCGTGTAAAGTGATCAGTGTCTGTAATGGTATAAGACGAACTCTTTATTTTAATAAGGCAAGTCAGACACACACGCACTTGAAGGTGCGAAGAAACACAAGATTGGGGTTTAAATTGAGTTTCAAGATTAAAAAAAAATTGCTTATCCGAAACACCAATAGTAAAGATTCAACAATGATAAAAAACACAAGTATTTTTATCTTGGTTCCCCTTTAGCTAGGTTAGTCAATTTCACCCTCCAAGGTGATTTTTACTTCTCAATAAGGACTTAATCCACTAATAAATTACTTTGATTACAACAATAAAGATTAACGGTCAATATCTTCTTGAGAATCCTGACTATACCTTAGTCTCTCAAGGAATTATAACTCAAAGACTACCCTTTAATGACTTCTTGAGTAATCTGACTAACACTTAGTCACTCAGGGAAATTAATCAAAAGGTTAAATACAAGGATTGTGTGTTTACAAATTTACTTCTAACAATAAGCTGATTACACAAAATGAAGATCAAAATATTACACTTAAATGATTTGAAATATAATGATTGTTGACAACTGCGGTTAGCAGCTCTCAAGAAAAAAAACTTAAGTAAGTATATTTTATCATCTCAGCATGGATTAGTGAGAGGGAATAACTACCGTTTGAAACAACCGGCTGAAAAACATCAAACAATGAAGTCGCCATCGAACGTCTTTTATCCCACATGTAGGGAAAGGTAAACATCGAGAAAACCTGAGAGGGAGAAGTCACGGTCTTGCGACCGAGAGATCGGGTTAGGGAGTCTGTTACGCGAGGGGAAGGTATTAGCACCCCACACGGCTGTAGTACTCTACGGTATCCACTCTTGTTATCTATATTATGGGTGTGTTTAATCTATGCTTACTGTTTACTATACTACTGGAGGAATGCATGCAAAAGAAAGGGGAATAAAATGTAGGGAAAATAAAATTGTGCTCGCCTGGGCCCTACCCCAATGCCTACGTATCCGTTTTGAGGAATCAGAGCTACCGTAGTTCGGCTCATATTTTTTTGTTTGTTTTGTGTTTTTTATGGACGAAGTTAATTCCGCCTTCTGCCGCAGCTCGACCTTTGGAGACTTATGCATTTGCACAGAAGTAAATTAATCATGTCCTTACCTGAAAAGGGTTTAAAAGAAAAGGTGCTCGAGCACACAAAAGATTTGAGTTGGTTTATGTTTTGTTGTAGATGTTTTTTGTGGACGAAGTTAATTCTGCCTTCTGCCGCAGCTCGACCTTTGGAGACTTATGCGTTGGCACAGAAGTAAATTAATCGTGTCCTTACCTGAAAAGGGTTTTTTTTATGAAAGGTGCTTGAACGCACAAAAATGGTTTGAATTTGTTTTGTATTTTTGTTGTAGATGATGACTGATTGACCTCAAGAGAGAGATATTAGCCATTTTTCTACTTAGCCATGAAAGGAGTCTTTGAGAATTGAACCACACCTAAACTTGAGATGAAGAATAATAAGACGGAGAAGAGACCCGCTTATCATTTCCCATACTAAGAGAAGGCGTGATTCTCATCAGTAGTTTTAAAGTGTTTTGAATTTTGAAAGAAAAAAATAAGTTTTAGTTTTTAAATGCGAATGCAAATGGGAATAAAGTCATAGGGAGACTAGCCTATTTCTAAAACTAATTTTATCATGCGTTAGTAGCCCTATGTCAAGGATGAATGAAGGGGAAGCATCTACCTAATGTTAGCATGCACATGGATTGCGATAAAGCCCTATTTCATTTTAGTTCAATTAGATCGAAGATTAAATTTGAACCAAAGTCACCTAAGGGATCATGAAAGACTATGCAAACAAGTAAAACTAAACAACGAGTATTAAAGCATTGCATACAATCCTTACCAAAAATCGCAAATGAAATACATGATATAAAAAATGAACAAAAACTAACGAATAAAATTGACTAAAAATTGGCGAAAAGAAGAAATATATTTCTAATTAATTTCTAGAGTGCCTTCTAATATTTTTTAACATTTTTGTTATGAATTTTTGTTAAGAGAAAAAACCATGAAAGAAAGTATTAAAAAAAAAACATAAGATAAAGTAAAAGAAATAGGGGGGTGAGAATTGAATTCTGGGGTAGCAGTGCATGGACAGGGCGCTAGGCCCAATTCATGAATGAATCCAATAACAATTTTTTTGTGTCAGGAAGTAAGCTACCAAAAACGTACCAATGGGCCTAAGCAAGGTACAAACCCGGCCCTGATCCAAGTATTACCTATCCAAAGTCTTAACCATTCTCACTTATTTGCAGTATTTTAAATTCTTTTTAATGAGTTAAACTAAAAGAGTAAATAAAAATAATAGTGGAAGGAATATTGAAAAGGGGATGAATTGTTTAGTTAGGGTAAACTGCCTTCCGTTTCACAGCGGCCGACCCCTCTCCTCTGATCGGACATTAGCGCCGCCACTGCCATATTCTTCCTCCGCCCAAACACCTCTTCCATTCCGTCTCCAATCTTACCTCACAAACCTCCATCAATCTCTTATCTCTGAAATCTAAACAATGAGAAAATCCCAAAACCCTAAAGCCGAAATTAAACGGTGATGAAGTAGGGAATCGAGCTACCAAAATGGGGGAACATCTCACAAAGGAAAGAATCGCATCGTGGTGTCAAGAGATGAATGAAAAAGGATGCATGCCCTACCTCGACGGTGATGATGGTGAAGATGGTCTAATGGAGATAAACTCTGAGGTGATCTTCTATCTTTGCTCTCTTTCTTCAATTTTATTCTACTGCTTCTGCTGCTTTGCTTTCTTGTTTATTCTTCTATATTGATGTTGTGATGCATTTGCGTCTTGTTTCTTCGTTGTATTGAACTATTGTTGTACGGTTTTGAATCGAAGCTGTGAATATGATGAGAGTATCTGAGGGTAATTATTACAGGGATAGATGAGAGCACGAGGACCAGGGTCAAAGGTGTGGTTATTGAACGATTATTGGAGGTGAATGAAAGGCGAGGAATGGTGAGGTTAAGATCGTAGAAGCATGAGAGAGATGAAGATGATGTGTTGAAGAATCAAGATTGATTGCACAGAGAGAAAGTTGAAAGGTGAGTGTTGAAATTTTATGTAATTCTTCTTATGAATGAATCGTGCCAAGTTCAATATTGCAGAAGCAATAACTTTATACAGTTGGAGAAAGGTTGAAAAGTTAGTTACAACAGAACTAACTCTGGCCATTAGATCTGGTTTTCTATTATAAGAATAAACAGTGTATATGAGAGGTTAGGGAGTTAGTTTTAGCTAGTGATTCTGTTAGAAATTTTGTTAGTTGTTAGTTTGAAAGTTAGTTAGGATTTGGGAAATGGAAAGTTGGTTATAGTTAGTTATGGGTTGTTAGATGTTATGGTTTGTTAAGTTAGTTATCAATCTCTTAGAAAGTTAAGAAAAGTTGTTAGGTTATAGTTATAGAGGTTAGGATTATTTAGGTTATTTTTGTTATGACAATTTGAGATGGACAGTACTGCACTAAGCTTATATTATGCATATATATTATTTTATTCATTACTGAGCTGTTGTTTGATTAATTGCAGGACATGTTCAAGAGTATCGACCAGTGTATCATAGACCTCTTGGGGGCAGTTGTCAGGGCCAGGTTTGTCATGAAGGTACATGATATCCAAAGTGAAGAGTCTCTGGTTCTCAGGCCACTGATGCTGTGGGCGCCTAGTTGATCTGCAATAGAATAGAATTACTCTTAAAATGCGACCCTGCGTACGGGATTTTCTAGCTTCACGGGCAGCAAGTTGAAACAAAGTAGTAAGGTCTGGTTGAGTGGTAGATGTAGTAGCAGAAAATCCTCGCACTACTGCTATTGTTGACTCAACTTCGCTGCTAAACTCTTTCATCAGCGATGAAACGGAATTGGAGAGAGTAGCGAAAGCGAAACGGTGTTGAGGATTGATGGTGAGTTTGGCATTGACAAAGAGAAGGATGGATTGTTTAATGGCGTCAAAATGAGTGATGGATTGAGGATCAATGTCAATGCATAATAGTATATCTTCGTTGCTAATTGGTAAGGGTTCAAGATTGTAACTGCTGTTTGCTTTTCCTTCGACTCTTTGTTCTTCCATGGCGCTTTCTTTCTTCTTGCTAGCTTGTGTAACTGTTTTGTGAGAGAAAACTAGTGGGTTTATATTGTGGAACTTATAGGCTTCACATTTGTTTTTCTTTCTTTTTTTATTGTGCAGTAGGCAGATTTGGAGAAATTTAAAAGCACGGACAATTCAAAGCTGAGAATTCTGATAAGACAAGGATGCGATACGTTTCGAACTTTGGTCGTGAAGGATGAAGATTTAATCAAGAAGGGTGAGAGCCAGGGGCAAGAAAATTATGGAGTTTATCATAGGAGGAACATGAAGCTTATACACAATGTTTAGATTTTGTAGGATAGTATTTGTAATCTTCTCCTCTTAAAACCTTCTTTTAAATTGTATACTTCTTTTTGAGTAACTCTTGTGTGATATTTGGATTCTAATGGAGAAGTTTCACCTACTTCTTCTTTTTCTTCAAATAGAACTTTGCTTATAGTTTGGTAGCATGATGAAATTAGGGGCATGATATCAATTTTCTCAAGTGCTCAAAGTATTGCCTTTTATTTTCCATAGAATCGTAATGATACGGTTACTCAAATGTAAATTGTAATGGTCATGAATATGAAGTCAAGTATGGTCAAGGCGTGGTTTTTTGAGCTCGTCTTGTAAAACAAAGTTGAATGATAGCTCCCTTTTTTCATGGCTTGTTGCTTGAACTCCAAGGAAACCCGCTAAATACATTTCCCAACTTTGTATGCTTAACGAATAAAATATGTAGCTTTGACGCCGTTTCGACAAACTTGAACAAATTTGAATTTTGTATCAAAAACTTGAATGAACACTTCACATTCCTAACTCAGCCCAATGAAACCTTAATTCACTTTGGTTTTTTATTTGTTCAATTCAACCCAAACTTGTATGCTAAGCACAAATATCCCGAAGAATGATGATACTTTACAAATCACAACATCTCTTTGACAAAACCCCTTCTCAATAGATGATAATGACTATTCCCTGAGGGATTCACTACAGATGAATATGAAAGATGAGACATGCGAATACCTTGATATGGAATGAACCTCAGGCGGAATGCTGACAGGCTCAAGTATGATAATGTATAAACCCTGATTTTTAGCTTCGTCTCATAAAACCTTGCAACTTGATATTGAGAAGAAAATAATAGCCTCGTAGCTTGATGATGATAAGGTCCATGAAATGAAAACCTAGCTTTAAACAAATGATCGATGGAGAAATCAATTGAAACAAGCTTGTGCAAAGATGAAAGCCTTTTAAAGTCATACAACAACCCTAGTTCCACAATATCACTGATCTTATGCAAAATTATGTTGTTGATGAATGTATGCAATGTTAAATGACCTAATGGAAGTTATATATGTGAGAAAAAATGCAAAAATGCGTAAGCCAGATAGGAAGTAAAAGGGTAGGACAAATTTGGGGTATTACAGCTGCCCCTATTTAATCGTCTTAAACTTGAAAGTACGATTGGCACATGCCTTTCGGAAGTTCAAGGTTGAAGATGATTAAATATCAATGCCAAAAAATTTGTCCTGAGAGAGGGAGTAAGTGTTTTCTTTATTTATTTTTGTGTTATCTGCTGGGGAAAAGAAATTTATTTTTTCAATGAAGAGACAGAGATTGGACTTGTAACGTGGCTTAATGCCAATACAAGACAAATGCTTGGTATGAAAAGACAGCAGACGAGGTCTACGGGCGACCTACGATCCCAGGGTGACACATGAGAGTGATTTGACAGAGAACCTAGCCAAAGGGCGATCTCAGGTTCGACGATGATTTTAAGGAAGAACCTAGCCAAGAGGCGATCTCAGGTTCGACGATGATTTGAAGGAAGAACCTAGCCAAGAGGCGATCTCAGGTTTGACGATGATTTGAAGGAAGAACCTAGCCAAGAGGCGATCTCAGGTTCGACAATGATTTGAAGGAAGAACCTAGCCAAGAGGCAATCTCAGGTTCGAAGAAGGGAACATGGGTTATGACATGATGATTGTTTTAGATAAGCGACACGGACGAGCATCGAGAAAGTTTAAACACGGACGAGTGTTTGAATCAATACGGACGAGTATTGAAAGAAGATACGGACGAGTATCAAAAAGTTTATACACGGACGAGTGTTTGAATAACTGAACCGGGTGGGTGTTTAGGAAACTTGACACATACGAGCGTTTTTAGGAATGAACACGGATGAGTGTTCAGGAATGGACACGGGCGAGTGTTTAGGGAACTGACTACCAGACAAGAACTGGGTTTAGAACGGCAAAGTGTATTGGTTTTGTTTGGCATTGAAAAGGTGAAGGTCACTGATTGGGGATTTTGGGCATGATACCCTTCTGTAGGGATGTATTGTTGTCCTTGAATAATTCAGGTTTTTCGTGTAAGGTACCTGGTCTGGCTTATGCTTTATATGCATGTTTGAATTTCTTTTGGCGCAAAGATCCACTCTGATGGATCAGCTACGCACTTTTGAGGATGCAATGTTATGTAATGAAAACTATATGCAATGCGAAGAAATAAACTTCATGGGGATAAGAGAAGGTTTGCTGGGAACCGCTGTTCATCACTAGGGATGTCAATATATATCGCTGTTGGAAGCCTGCAGTACCAAAGATTGTTGGGGATACTGATAAAGATTTGCAATGGAGAGCCCATGACAGCGAAGATTGTTGATGACTCTGTTGGAGATTGAATTGCCGACGAAACGAGTCTTCAGGTACGATGCTGGATTCTGAATCATACCGTTGGGAAGAGATAACCTGGCCGGACTTCCAAACATCCTGAACTGTTGAGGGGGTGATATAAGTGAATATGCCGAAGAATGGATATTGTACACCATGTGGATCCCTCTGAATACATGTCCCAAGTTTACGCACACTGGGGAATTATTTCTTGAATCACTTGAGGAATAAGAGATGGGCGCGGACACTTACGAGTGCCCCGGTTGAACTCTGCGAATGCCCCGGTTTAGCTTCGTGAATGCCCCGGTTTAGCTATGTGAATGCCCCGGTTTAGCTTCGCGAATGCCCCGGTTTAGCTCCATTAGGGATGTTCTTGATTAACTCCACTGAGGATGCACTTACGCGTGCTGAGTCAAAAGACGATTCTAGACTTTCTGAATTCACTTGGTGAATCAGACTCGAAGTTGCCCGTAGTAGATGGAGGCAGTTTCATGTGCTGGCTGGGTTAGGGTGACTGTCACAAATTGCTACCTGCAAGGAAAAACAACATTCGGAGTGCATATGACATCCCCACATGGTTATACATTGACGTGAAGTCAAGTTTTATCTTGGCTTGAGAATTTTTATTCCCCATGTTTCTAATGCCATGTTTAATTATCAAATAAAACATATTCTGCATACAAAACATTTCATGATAATAAGAGGCAACTTTGATGAAAATAGATTTTATTGATTGGCCTGTGAATAGGCATTCGTACAAGGAAGCAACTCCTATATGAGGCAGCTGCAAAATAGAAACGAAAAAAGTACAACAGGAATAAATGGCAATGAGAGATGCTCGAATTTCCATTAAAACCGGTATTGCTACAGTTCCCATATCCTAAGTTGTTTAATGCGTTGCCTCTGAAGAGTAGTAGTTGGATCAGTCAATTCGCTGCCAAGGTGCTATAGATGTGCGCGTGTCATTTGTGAAGAGCATTCAGACTGCAGCCTCTCGCTTAAAATCCCTAATTTTTGCTTGGATCGCCCTTTCAGGTTTTCGACCCAACGGGATACCCATTTTTTGCCTAAGTCTCCCTTTCGGGTCTTCGACCTAGCGGGTTGTTATTTTTTTCATTTTATCCCTAACTTTTGCCTGGACTTTTGTGCCCACCGGGATACCCATTTTTTTTGCTTAAGCCGCCCTTTTGGGTTTTCGACCTAGCGGGTCTTTTTATGCGTAGAATTTTTTGACTGAGTCTGAATTGACTGGGAGCGGAACGTCTTCCCCATCCATATCTGTCAGGATTAAGGCACCTCCCAAAAAAGCTCTCTTCACGATGTATGGTCCCTCGTAATTGGGAGTCCATTTTCCCCTTGGATCGGAATGGCTTTGTATGATGACCCTTCTTAGGACCAGATCACCAGGATAAAACTTTCGAGGGCGAATCTTTTTGTCAAATGCTCTTTTCATTCTCTGTTGGTACAAATGGCCATGACAGATGGCCGCCAACCGCTTTTCATCAATCAGATTGAGTTGGTCGTACCTCGTCTAAACTCATTCTACCTCATCAAGCTTGGTCTCCATCAGAACCCTCAACGAAGGAATTTCTACTTCGACAGGGAGCACGTCGTCAGTGTCGTAGACAAGCGAAAATGGGGTTGCCCCTGTCGAAGTGCGCACAGATGTCCTGTAGCCATGTAGAGCAAAAGGCAACATTTCATGCCAATCTTTATACGTTCTGACCATCTTCTGGACGATCTTCTTTATATTCTTATTAGCAGCTTCAACTGCACCATTCATTTTTGGTCGATAAGGTTATGAATTGTGATGTTCAATCTTGAATTCTCCACACAATTCTTTCATCATGTTGTTGTTAAGATTAGAACCGTTATCAGTGATGATTCTATGAGGGACTCCGTAACGGCATCTTCCTGATGAAATTGGTGACGACCTGTTTGGTTACATTCTTGTAAGAAGCTGCTTCTACCCATTTGGTGAAATAGTCGATAGCCACTAGGATGAATCTATGACCGTTCGAAGCACTTGGTTCAATTCTTCCAATCATATCAATTCCCCATATTGCAAACGGACACGGGGAAGTCATAACATTCATCGGGGTTGGAGGAACATGAATTCTGTCTGCATATACTTGGCATTTATGGCACGATTTCGCGTATACACAACAGTCGCTCTCCATCGTCGTCCAGAAGTATCCTGCTCGTAAGATTTTCTTTGCCATAGAATGCCCGCTTGAATGAGTCCCGAAAGAACCCTCATGGATTTCCTTTATGATCGACTCTGCTTCGTGTCTATCCACGCATCTGAGCAGAACCGAGTCATAATTTCTCTAATACAGGACGTCTCCTGATAAGAAGAACTTGGATGCTAACCTTCTAAGCGTACGCTTATCACAAATCGTAGCATTTTCGGGATACTCTTGCTTCTCGAGGTACCTTTTAACATCGTAATACCACGGTTTCTCATCAGTCATATCCTCGGTTGAGAGACAATGGGCAGGAAAGACATGTGCCGGCTCTTTGTACCTGAGGATGCGTATATTAGGTGCCTGATTTGGAAAGCTCACTGAAAACATGGATGCTAGTGTGGCTAAAGCATCAGCCAGCTGGTTTTCATCTCTGGGAATATGCTCAAAGGTGATTTCCTCAAAAGCGGGTATTAGCTGCAAGATGTAATCTTTGTATGGAATCAAACTAGGGTGCTTCGTTTCCCAATCACCTCGTACCTGATGTATGACCAGAGCAGAGTCTCCAAAGACCTCCAGGATCTTGATTTTAAGGTCGATAGCTGCCTCAAGACCCATTACACATGCCTCATACTCTGCCACATTATTTGTACAATCGAAACATAACTGGGCCGTAAATGGTGTATGAATATTACGTGGAGAAGTCAGTACTGCCCCAATGCCATGCCCTGCAGCGTTCGAAGCACCATCAAACGTAAGAGTCCATTATTCTTCTGGATCGACCCCATCATAATCATCAAGCTTCATAACATCTTCATCAGGGAAGTCAAATTTCATTGATTGGTACTCCTCCAACGGCTGATGAGCGAGATGATCCGCAAGAATGCTACCTTTAATAGCCTTTTGTGTAACATATTGAATGTCATATTCAGATAGAAGCATCTGCCATCGAGCAAGTCTGCCTGTGAGTGCTGGTTTCTCAAAGATATACTTTATCGGGTCCATTTTCGATATTAGAAGGGTCGTGTATGTCAGCATATACTGCCTCAAACGTCGAGCAGCCCAAGCAAGCGCACAACAAGTTTTTTCAAGTAAAGAATATCTAGATTCGCAATCAGTAAACTTTTTACTTAGATAATAGATGGCGTGCTCTTTACGTCCTGTTTCATCCTGCTGCCCGAGCACACAACCTATGGATCCTTCCAGCATCGTCAAGTACATAATGAGTGGCCTCCCAGGCACTGGGGGGATAAGGATTGGTGGCTCTTGGAGGTACTGTCTAATCTTTTCAAAGGCTTCTTGGCAATTAGCATCCCATCAGACATCTTGATTCTTGCACATCAATTTAAAGATGGGTTCACAAATAGCTGTGAGATGAGAAATGAACCTGGCTATATAGTTCAATCTCCCGAGGAACCCCCTTACTTCTTTTTCATTTTTTGGTGCTGGCATATTCTGTATAGCTTTTACTTTGTCGGGATCTACCTTGATGCCTCGTTGACTTACGATAAAACCGAGTAGTTTGCCGGATTGCACTCCAAAGGTGCATTTATTCGGGTTAAGCCTTAGTCTAAACTTTTGCAGACGCGCAAATAACTTTTGTAGATGGACTAAGTGTTCTTCCTCGTTTTGTGATTTTGCAATCATATCGTCAACATACACTTCGACCTCTTTATGAATCATATCATGGAAAAGCGTTACCATGGCACGTTGATATGTTGCACCAACATTTTTGAGGCTGAAAGGCATGACCTTATAACAGTAAGTACCCCATGGAGTAGTGAATGTCGTCTTTGTCATGTCTTTTGGGGCCATCTTTATCTGATTGTATCCTGAAAAACCATCCATAAAGGAGAAAATCGAGGACTGAGCCGTGTTATCAACCAACACGTCAATGTGTGGCAACGGGAAGTCGTCTTTTGGGCTTGCTTTGTTCAGATCTCGATAATCTACACACATGCGCACCTTCCCATCTTTCTTAGGGATGGGTACGATGTTGGCAATCCAATCTGAGTATTCACATACCAACAAAAAGCCTGCATTCAACTGCTTTTCAA
Source organism: Vicia faba (assembly GCA_948472305.1). NCBI lineage: Eukaryota > Viridiplantae > Streptophyta > Magnoliopsida > Fabales > Fabaceae > Vicia > Vicia faba. The sequence continues at coordinate 93,691,066 of OX451741.1, forward strand.
CTTCTTCTTTGATTTTGAGAGACATATCTGGACGAGTTCTCCTTGGCTTCTGCTTTATTGGAGGACATTCTGGCTTGAGTGGCAAGTGGTGCATGACTATATCCGTATCTAGACCAGGCATATCTTCATACGACCAAGCAAAGATGTCAGAGTATTCTCTAAGAAGCTCAATCAACCCTTTCTTTACGTTATCCTGCAAAGCGGCCCCTATCTTGACCTCCTTTTTTATTGTGTCAGTGCTGAGATTGATGACTTCAATGGCTTCTTGATGAGGCAATATCACTTTTTCTTCTTGTTTCAACAGTCTTGCCAATTCCTCCGGAATTTCACAATCTTCCCCACTACCCTCATCGGCTTGGTCATTCGGATTTCCAAGGATATTGGTGCAAGGAACTGTAACATCACCGTTTTTTATGGAATTTGAGGCAGACCTGCATGATTTGATGAATCATGCCTTATTTTAGAATATGGATGCAAATTGGGAAATGGTTAAAGAGTTAGAAAAACATTGCCATTTTATTTTACGAAAATAAGAAAAGACAGAGAGAAAAATTGTATGCAAAAATGACATTTTATTCAATTTTTAAACAAACATAGAAACATGAGGGGCCCTTTTCACAAGCCGTCAACATGCTTCGGGAAAAAGCATATGACTTATTTAAAACAAGAACATTACATGTCAAAGAAAACCACTTCAGGAATATCAGTGGCGGTCCAATTGCCGAGCTCTTGATCAGGCGCAATCTGGTAGATATACTGAGCCATATCTGCATCGTCTTCACCATCAATTGCATGGACTTGTCCTTGAGCCTCCGGACCGGCCTTAACAAATACCCTTGAAAGTGGAGGAACTTGTTTTCCCTTGAGCATAATTGGACTCGTACCAACATGGTCTGAATACGGCAACCTGAACCCAAGTCCAGACTTGTCCTGCTTTTCGCGCACCTCTATCACTTTGCCCCATTCTCCATTAGAGACTCTATATTCTACGATAGCCTTGGCATCTCTCAAGGAAACCAACGGAACTCCAGACTTCTGTGTATTTTCCATCATGGTGGGGACTCTATCAACAGAAACGATTTCCAAGGCCTGAAAAGGGGTTTCATGAACTTCTCCATCTACTTCGCCATAACGGAAGGAAGTAACATTGTTAATCACGACATCTCCTTCTCCTCCAATAATGACGACCTTGTCTTGGATAATGAACTTCAAACGTTGGTGCAGGGTTGAAGTAACGGCCCCTGCCACATGGATCCACGGGCGTCCCAGCAAGCAAGTGTAAGATGGACGAATGTCCATGACATAGAATGACAGGTAAAACACGTGGGGGCCGATTTTGATGGGTAGGTCAACTTCTCCTTCTACAGATCTCCTCGACCCATCAAAGGCTTTGACTGTTAGCATACTGGGTTTCATCATCACCCCGTCCATGTTTAGCTTGAGCAGAGTATGCTTAGGCATCACGTTCAAAGAAGATCCAGGGTCTACTAAGACCCGAGACATTACAGTATCTAAGCACCTGATGGAAATATGCAGCGCCTTATTATGAGCCCGACCCTCAGGAGGGAGCTCGTCATCACTGAAGCCTAGACAATTTCCTGCGGAGATATTTGTAACAACCCCTTCAAATTGGGCCACAGAGATCTCAGGATTTACATGGGAACCATGTAAAATTTTCATCAAGGCGGTTCGATGAGCTTCGGAATACAGGAGGAGGGATAAGATTGAGATCTTTGCAGGTGTCTGATTCAGCTGGTCAACCACCTTGAAATCGCTCTTCTTGATTACCCTGATTAACTGCTCCACTTGTTGTTCAAAAGATGTCCCAGGAGAATCATTAACTGCCTGTTTCCCTTTATCTCTTACAGGAATCTCTTTGATAACTTCCTCAGGAGGTGGTGGAGTAGGAGCGAAGACTCTCCCGCTTCGAGTTATTCTACTAGTCCCGGCAATGTTGGTTACATCCTTATTTTCAATCGGCGGATAAACAACTTTCTTTCCCCAAATGTAAACAGCATTGTATTCCCATGGCACGGCCCTGTTGTTAGTTAACGAATCAGGAACAGAACTTGGAAGTGTTGATGCTTGGGTTGGCAGGGGAGCAACCGGATTCAAGTTTGGTGCAGGGAGCGTTGGAACCTGTATAACCAATGGAACTCTTGAAGCATTTCTCTGAACATCGGCCGGATAATACGTGTGATCGGTGGATCTGGAACTGACTGTTTTAAAGCTGGTTCATGAAATGCCGCAGAAGCAAGAGTCGCCATCGTCTTTTATTTTCTCCAAATGGAAAGGACAAAAGCACAGAAAAATTCCTTAAAGAGATTGCTCTCGGTTCGGGAGGTAGGTTATAGAAAGGGAAGGTGTTAGCACCCTTTCTATCCATGGTTATCCATGGGCTCTTAGATACTTGCTCATTGTGTTTTCAAAAATGGTTTGTTTGCTTTTCAACTGTGGTTTTTTAAAAAAGTTTCTTTGAAAATTTCAGTTCGACTCTTGTATCGGTCCTCAAGAGTGTTTGAAAAGTTGCTTTCGAAAGCTTTTTGAAAAGGTGTCGGTGTGAAAAGTATTTTTGATTTGTTTTGAAATTAGAGCAAGTATCTAGAGTCGTCTACCTACCCTAAGGAATTCGTCTGTGTAAATGTCCTTAAAGTAGTGCCATCCCACCATTGAGAGGTAGGTAGCACCACCGTTGGAGTTGTTCGGGTCAATTCGAGGGTTCGGGACATGGTGATCACCAGAGCAATGGGAAGACACCTTAGAAGCTACCCTCATGCCAGGTTCCCGGATCATGAGGACTTACTAAGACATCCTCTACTCGACGATCACCTTTCGAGGCAAGGCAACAGTGAGGCGTACCCTAGGGGTGGTGTGTGATTTGTGTGTCGTTTTCATTTATTTTTGTCTTGTCATGTTGTGGTGATCTATACGTTTGTTTTTATGTTATCATTCATTCTTGCATGCCATTATTAACGGTTAAAAAAGATGCGGAAAGGTAAAATTCCTAAACTATTACAAAGGCGCGGGTCCACATCGCCAAAATTAAAGTCCAGGACCCGATTTGACAGAAAGTAAATAAATAAAGTAAAGTGCGAGAAATTTAATTTACACGGCTTCGGGAGAGTTACATAAATATTTAAAAGAAGGAAATAAATAAAATGCGCAAAGAAAATAAAAAAATCGCAAGCGAGGGCGTTGGACCCTTGTTAATGAAATTAAGTTATGATTATTAAATTAATGAAATAAAAAAAGGAAGAGAAATTGTTTTTGAGATTTTGGTATTTATGGTTTTTTATGTGAATTAAATGAAATTGAGAAATTAACCCTAATTCTAATTCTTTTATTTATTAAGAAAAACATGTTAAAATTAAACCTAAAATTAATCTAATTATTTACATGGTAATTTAATTACAAAAATAATATTTAATAATTAATTATTGTGAAAGAAAAGAAAAAAGGATAAAAATACTTAAAAACCCTAATTCTACAAATTTTAAGTTAATTAAGAAAAATGTATTAAAATTACCCTAAATTTAAATCTAATTAATTAGTGAGATTTATTTACAAAAATACTAATTAAATAAATATATTTTGATTTTTATGACTTTTCTGATTTTTTATATTATTTTTATATTTTATGAAAGTAAATTAAATTAAAGGAATTAATTAAAAAAACAATAATTGAAATAAAATAAAATAAAGAAAAGAGAAGAAATACAACACCTTGGGGGGTTCTGTCCCCAATTGAGAGGTAAGGCCCTAGCAATTCTGGCCCATTAAGCCTTGGTACTATTGACTTTCTGGCTAGCGTATAGGTGTGTTGACTGCAGCATATCATAGGCCTCAGATCTTGGCCCTTGGATGGAGATCGTGGGACGTGTGGCACGTTTGAGTGGGGAGCATATGGTGGTCTTCAGGGTTGAATCTGCATGGGATTAGATTGAGAGAAAAATTATTGAAAGAGAGTGGGGACCTGGGGTTCGAACCCAGGTCCCAGGGATTACCATACACATGCCTTGCCAATTGCTCCACTTGCGCTCTTTGTTTATAATATAACTAACAATTAATATAAGAGAAAATAAGAGTTAGTGGACTTTTTAGCGCGAATTTTCAAATCAACCAATCATGCCTTGACATTTCATCATCTTCCTCCTCGTTTTATTTTTCCTGAAAATAAAAGAAGGTTAGCGGGGGTTTTAAACCCCCCCAAAATATGCATATTTCCATAATAGCGAACAGGTCATGGTGCTATATAAATTAGGCGCGAAGTATCTATTCAGATCGTCCAAGCATGCTGGTTTCAACCATGGTATTATGGTGTTCCAATTTTACAGCATTTAGAAACGCCCAATTTGAAAGCTTGGTAACCCTAACCTGTATCAATGGTGAATCTTCTATTTTGGCACGAAAACTTAATTAAAGTATGCAGTTAGTTTCAGAAGCAACCCATTAGTAAGAATCCATAAGAAAAATGCAATGAGGATGCTTGCATATTGAAACACGAATATGAAAAAAATGTGAGAAAGTTTGAATTCCCTATACCAATTCTGGATGTTTCAGGCTATGATATTGATCCAGGCACTTTCCTTGATGTCTCAGCAAGCCAATGGTATAGTTATTTTTGCTTGAATCGCCCTAGAACCTAGTTTTCAGTATTGGACTTTTTAGAGAAAATTACAAGTTTGGCTATGGCTTTTCTGCGCAGCTGGGAGGTTCTTTGCATTAGGTTTTCATTATGTATATATGTGTGAAGGTTTTAGGTCAAAGAAACCAAACCAAAACCTTTGCATTCATGATTTTCAAGATTTGATTCTTAAGAATCTTTTCCAATATTTCTTCATGCATATTTGCTTCAAATCATGTCCAATCACAATAATTCTTTCCAAATCTGATCATGCGCGAAATCTTAAGCCTATTCCATGCACAAAAAGATTTAAAAAGTTAGGTTTAGTATTTTTCACATATTTATTTTAATTAAATGAATTATTAGTCATTAAAAATCCAAATAAATAAATAAAAATGATGAAAAACTTCCCTTTGGGCCAAATGGTCGTGCACATGCCTTGGATGATCAATCTTGGAAGAAAATGTGGCCCATTAGTGATTTTAAGACATTTGAAGCAAAGCTGACTTTTCAAAATATCCAAAACTTTCCCAACTTCCACAAGGCATATCTTGCTCAATTTGTAAGCTTTGATCATGATCTTGGACATTTTGGAAAGGTCTTTGAGTCCTCTAACCAATGCCTTTGGTCCCATGTCATTTTGATTTACCAATCTCAAGTTATGGCCTTTGACTTAAAGTCCCTTTTTGTTGACTTTTGAAAATGACCTATAATGTTGAAATTGATAACTTTTTGTGAGAGCATTTCTTGGACTTGAAGTGTGAAGAGGAGTTGTAGGAAATGTCTTTCTCTTCAAAATGAGCTTTGGATGGGATTTTTCTGATAAACCATGTGGAAGTTATGCCTTGGTCAAGTTACAGTTGACTTTTTCAACTGTCCAAATATGGAAACTTTTGCATCTTGAGACTTTTTGAGCCAAGCTTTGAGAATCATGATCAAGCATTGATCAAATGATGTTTGTGGCTTCAAAATGAGATGTTAACCAAAAATTTGAACTTTTGACTGTCAAATGACCATTTTGCCCCTACAGTTGACTGTTGTGCAATTAGGGTTTTTGACTGTGCAATTTTGTGCTGAAAGTCTTGAAACTTGGTATGAGGATACTTGACAATGTTTGTAGGCATGTGGGACTTGATTGGACCCTTGGAAACTTCATTTACTTGGCCAGAACCAAAACCCTAATTTTGACTGTTAGGAGGCCCTTGAAGTGTGCAATCCCTTGGGGAGATTTTGAAGCTTTGACTTGGCCAATTTTGGAGAATATGGGAGGGAAAATTTTGGGGTACAACAGTTCCCCCTGTTCAATCTTCTTAGACCTGAGGATGCAGATTGGTTGACGTGCCTTTCGTAATCCGAAGGTGGAAGATGATTGAACACTAGAGTGCCTAGAAATTTGCGCTCACATAGTAGTGTGATGATGGAATGGGCTTATAGATGCCATTTGGAGATTGATGGATAGGATGATGGGCTTATAGATGCCATCTGGATGTTGATCGCGTAAGAGATTCCTTAACGAGGACTTGCGTACCTGCAAAAGAAAAATGATTACCTGACCTATTACAGGAGCTGGTCTTCAGATTCTTTGTATAGATGTGTCCTGACTGGTTACAGGAGCTGGATCTGGATCTTCAAAAGGTGATGAATGAACCAGGGGTGGTTACTACCTCAACAGGAACGGTGAGAGAACCTTGGATGATTACAACCTCAACAGGAACGCTGAGAGAATCTTGGACGACTTCAACTTCAACAGTAACGCTGAGCGAATCTGGGGATGATTACTACCTCCGCAGTATCAGGGAGAGAACCATAGGCGACTACAACCTCAACAGTATCATTGAGAGAATCTTGGACGAATTCAACCTCAACAGTAACGCTGAGCGAATCTGGGGATGATTACTACCTCCGCAGTATCGGGGAGAGAACCATAGGCGACTACAACCTCAACAGTATCATTGAGAGAATCTTGGACGAATTCAACCTCAACAGTAACGCTGAGAAGATCTTGGGCGACTTCAACCTCAACAGTAATCATTGAGAGAATCTTGGGCGACTTCAACCTCAACAGTAATCATTGAGAGAATCTTGGATATCTTCTACTTCAACAGTAACGCTGAGAGAATCTTAGGGCGATTACTACCTCCGCAGTAACGGGGAGAGAACCACAGGCGACTACAACCTCAACAGTAATCATTGATAGAATCTTGGATAACTTCTTCTTCAACAGTAACGCTGAGAGAAACTTGGGGCGATTACTACCTCCGCAGTATCGGGGAGAGAACCATAGGCGACTACAACCTCAACAGCAATCATTGAGAGAATCTTGGACGACTTCGACTTCAACAGTAACGCTGAGCGAATCTGGGGACGATTACTACCTCCACAGTAACGGGGAGAGAACCATAGGCGACTTCAACCTCAACAGTAATCATTGAGAGAATCTTGGGCGACTTCGACTTCAACAGTAACGTTGAGCGAATCTGGGGATGATTACTACCTCCACAGTAACGGGGAGAGAACCATAGGCGACTTCAACCTCTACAGTAATCATTGAGAGAATCTTGGGCGACTTCAACCTCAACAGTAATCATTGAGAGAATCTTGGGCGACTTCAACCTCAACAGTAATCATTGAGAGAATCTTGGGCGACTTCAACCTCAACAGTAATCATTGAGAGAATCTTGGGCGACTTCAACCTCAACAGTAATCATTGAGAGAATCTTGGATATCTTCTACTGAGTCTTTATCAGAAAAATCTATTAGGGATCGATTTAGCTGGACTAGAGAAGGCCTTTGACTGGATAAGAAACAGAAAAATCTTAGGGTCGATTTAACTGAACCGGTCTAGGTCTTGATGTCTTCAACTGGATAAGAAACAGGGAGATCTTAGGGTCGATCTGACTGAACCAGAGAAGGCCTTGGACTGGATAAGAAACAGAAAAATCTTAGGGTCGATTTAACTGAACCGGTCAAGGTCTTGAACATAGCTGAGAACTTAACTGGATTTTTCCTGAAAGGTAAAGGTCAGTCATATGCGATGCATGATATGGATCAAGCAATGATGTTCTCAACATAAATGAGATTTGTAAGATATGATGCGTATATGCATGCTATGATGTATGGAAGTGCGATGTTTTATGAATGTATGTTTTCGTCTTAGGGCAATAAATCCTTGACGGGTGCCGGGAAGTCACTCCTGGGCTGATGTTGAAGAAAAGATTTTACTTCCGCTGGGGATGATAGTTGCAAGAATACCGGTAGGAGAAGATAACTCCGTTGGGGAATAAACTTGGCGAATGGATTACTCTGCGGGGAGAAAAGTACTCTAACGATCATGCTGGGAAGCAATACTCTGTCGGGAGAGAGGTACTTTGTTGAGTTGTTGATAATAACTTGCTGGGGATACCCTTGTTGTGTTGGAAGTGTTAATAGACTTCACTGGGGATAAGAAGACTTCGTCGAGGACGCTCTTTCCGTGGCTTTTGGCTGAGGATAACCCAGTTATATCCTGGTAAGGAAATAACTCTTTGAATAAATCTGGGAGACGCGTTCGTGCTCTACGGGGATAAGCTTCCAGAATCTACTGGGGATAAGCTTACTGCTTGGGGAGATGAATTCCAACTTTCCTGGGGAACTAGATTGGATTCTCCTGGGGAAGTTTTGAGCTGTATCGGGGAAGTGACTCTCTTGAATGTTTGATATACCTCCGGGGAACAATCTTTAGGCCAGGATTGCCGGGGATGCTTGTTAAGAAATATCCGCATATGCTGGGGAATGTTGAGATCTGCTGGAGGATACCCAACTTCCTTAAGGTTTGATAATATAGCTTTGCTTGGGGAGAGTGCTCTGACTTGCTGGATCACTCTCTGGGGAATTGGGATGTACTGGTTATGTTCTTCAGCTGAACTCACCTTGGTACCTTGGAGGATAGAATAATTAGATTGCTTAGACAACTCTTTATTGCCCCTGTTTCTATGGGAGAAGGCACCTATGGGGGTAATTGACAAATCTTCTGGTAGACAGGTGACGAGATGCCAGGACATAGTCATACGCTTTGATCCCTAATTTTTGCCTGGACCGCCCTTTCGGGTTTTCAGTCCATCGGGATACCCTTTTTGCCCAAGCCGCCTTTTCAGGTTTTCGACTTGCCGGGTGTACAGATTTTTTTTCATTTCATCCCTTATTTTTGCCCGAACCCTTTTGGTTCGCCGGGAAGCCCTTATTTTTGCCTAGGTGTGTCAACCTAGCGGGTCTTTAATTTTGCGTAGTATCTTTTCGACTATGTCCATGTTCCCAGAATGTGGGGAGTTGCCCCTGTTAGAAGTGTTTTGTTGCCCTACTACCAGGAGATGTCTGATTAGGCAAGATTCGTTGCTGGAATGCCCCAAGTGACTCAGGCGGAGATTTGCCCCAGGCTATTTGGCCTTTGAGAGATTCTCCGAATCTTGATTGGATTGCCCCAGATGATGGACCATGCTCATGCCATGCCCCTTGATTGGAAGTGCTTTTGTTCATTAGGCATTCGTCGTGCGAATTTCCATGCTGTTCAAACAAAAGTCATATGCAAACAGAGTTATATTAAAAATGCAAAGCTTATGTCTGTCTTGAAGATTTTGAAAATGCATTATTTCTCATAAAACAAGTGATTGTTTGTAAAACGTGATGTCAACTCGTTATTTTATTGCGAGCCTTAAGGAGTCAGGATACCTTTCGTAACATTATGCTTTCAAACTAACCCATGCTTCAGCTAGGACTTTTAAGGGTTATAACGTGGCCTGGTTCACGGTTTAAGAAACAAAGGATAAAGGCTCAAATTTGATTTGTACCCACCCGCACTTCATGATGTTCTCCAAACCTAAACTCAGTTGATCATACGTTAGACCTTGTTTGAGTCTTTGCTCTGATTTTCCGGTGATGGTTCGGATGTTGATAACTTATTTCGAATAGGCAGTCATTTCCTTTTTTTTGTTGAGGGTTTGTAGGACCTCTTTCTTTTTGATTTCGTTATCCCTATTTTTTTTTGCCTGACCTGTTTCTTTTTGTATTTACAGTCAGCGGGATGCCCCAGTTTGGTAAGTCTCCTTCATGGGTTTTGACTTAATGGGTTTTTTATTTTTTGAGATAATGACTGCCTTTCTTTATTGATTATTCGGAACCATCACTGTCTTTCTTCGTTTTGTAAGGACTTCTTTGGTGCCATTCGTTATGCACTTGGATCAACTGAGAGACCACCCTGCCCCAGGTTATGATTAAGGGTTTTAAATTTCGAAAAGAAAAACTCCTACTTCTTTGGCTCAGAGGGGTTGACGAGGGATTATCCTCCTTATAACTCCAGTGTTTAGGGATTGAAACAATGCCTGTACCTCATCAGCGGGGTTTGTTCAAAAGCATACTATAAAGATCGTGGTATCGTTTTCGTCATCCTCCCTCAAGAGGCTTAGAATTATTAATTGAGAGTTGATCATCAGAAAAAATATGAAAATAATTTGCATTTAGTGAATACGAATATATTGCTTCAAAACAGACACATGCGATGCATTAATGAAATAACAACGTTCTAACATGAGTAAATGTTTGAACAAAAGAAAATTACAACTTGAACATTCGAATGGACAAAAGTCTTTTCATCTCAGGGCTTGTCACTTCAAATGGTGAGCCTTGGAGGGATGGTAGAAAAATTCTGCCTCACCATCTTGTGTGAACTCTAATGCCCGTTCATCAATCAGGTCCTGGATCTTGTTCTTCAGAGCCCAACACTCATTTGTATCATGTCCTGGACAGGCAGAGTGGTAGGCACACCTTTTATTGGGATCATAAGTAGGATGTGCTATGTTGGGATTCTTTGGAGGGTCCATGAGAGTTACCAACTTGGTTTCCAACAACTGTGGCAATATTTGTGACAAGGTCATGCCGAGGGGAGTGAATTGCCTTTTGGGTCTCTCTTCCCTTTGCTGATTATGACGCTAAGGAGCGTCGGACGGTTTTGCAATAACCACCACGTTGACATCTTGGCGGTGCTCGGACCTATTCTGCCCTCTTGAGCCATAGACAACACTAGATTCTCTGTTGGGTGGTTTCTTCTCAGTGTTCGAGGAGTCACCATTCTGTATTTTCCCCGACTTGATGCCAGCTTCTATTCTTTCCCCAGTCAAGATCAGATTTGTAAACCCAGCAGCAGAATTCCCAATCAGGTGGTTGAAGAATGGACCAAACAGGGTCCCCAAGAACATGTCGACGAGCTCGCAGTCAGTCAGAGGTGGTTGTACCCTTCCAGCAAGGTCCCTCCATTTTTGAGCATATTCTTTGAAACCTTCACCCGCACCTATAGATATTCCCTGAAGCTGAGTGCGCGTGGGAGCAAGGTCGGCATTGTACTAGTACTGCTTGTAGAATGCAGTGGCCAAATCCTCCCAGCTGCGGATGTTAGCTCCATTCAGTTGATAGAACCAGTCGAGTTGGGTTCCAGACAGACTATCCTGAAAGAAGTGAATCCATAAATTCTTGTCAGCCGTGTAGGGCTGGATCCTCCTTGTGTAAGACTTGAGATGCAGCTTAGGACAGGATGCCCCGTCGTACTTTGCAAAGGTAGGTGCCTTGAACTTGTGCGGGATTACTACTCCAGAAGACAGACCTAGATCCTCGAAGTCCAGGCCGGGCACCTTTTGTATCTCCATGGCACTTAGCCGGTCTTCCAACTGTTTATACCTGTCCTCAGCCGGAGGGTACTGCTCATCATTGTAATCGGTCTCATTGTCGGAGACCACTGGACTAGGAACCTCCCTTTCTTGGGGACTGTCTTTCCCAACAGATGGGGTAGTCTGCTCAACTTCATTTCGTGATCCATTCCCAGATTTGCGTCTAGGGTTGAACAACACCGTCCTCTTCTTCTTCTTTTTCAAAAGCAGGGTCTTCAGATCTTGTTGCCCCTGGGCCAAACTCATGATCAACTCTTGGAATTGGGCGTTCTGAGCCTGGAGAGCCTTGATGGATTGCTCAGTAGATGATTCAGGATTCATGATGGCAAGCTGAAATAAACAGCGAAGAAGGTAAGCAACCTGTAAAAGGGATACCTGTAATGCAATGATATGTATGTATGCATGCAATGTTTTCAAGGATCTCGCGGGGTAAACAAGAAACTGTTAGAGTTTGAATTTTGTAGCTTGATTGAAGGAACTTCATGTTGTTGAGAGTCCTTCTTCAAGTGTCAAGGCTCACCATATCGAGTGGGTCATAGCCCCTGATAACCTTGGCTAGAGGAAAATAAATCCCCTTTGCCCCTTGCTGGACAGTTGGTTCATCATGACCTGCATCACAAGCCCTTGAGATCCTTGAAATGGGTTAGTCCTTATGTAGGATGCATGCAATGGTATGATGTTATGCTATGCATGGAGTAATGTAGGTAAACCCTGTTATGAGTCCAGATTAAGGACTGTAAACAAAACCTGCAAGAAACTCAAGTGTCAGATAACAAGTATGCAAGTAGTCAAGTTTGAAAGCACACAAGTCACACAAAGAGCCCTTAGAGTTTAGGCCATCATGGGGTCTAGGTATTACCCTCTTGAAGTTGGTGGGCTCAACCTGTCCTATCAGAAGTAACCGGGTTCTAGAGGATCCCAATATCACTGACTACCCTCAATCGTTCATAACTCCAGCATCACAATCTTTTCTTGCGGCCAGAATCATCACGAGAGTTTAGCCTCAATGGGCGTAGCATACTGCTATTGTTCTATTGGCCAAGTTGGGTCATTTAAGGTTCTAAGGTCGGTTGGTGCTTAATGACTCCTCAGAAGACCCATATTCTCCTCGTTGCGACACAAGGGATATCAGTACAGACCAAGGTGCCACACCAACGTAGCCACTGCTTCACCCATGTCGGTCTACGCCGGACAGGTCCCTCACAGCTTATGCTACCTAACAGGGTATCCCCAGATCCGGGTTAGGATCTATGTAACTCCGATGCAGCCCACAATAATAAAGCAAACAAGCACAACAATTGAAAACACAAGCGATCTTAGTCCGAAGGTACACCTCACTTTATAAGAATCCCCAGCAGAGTCGCCAGTTCTGGGATCGGTGGATCTGGAACTGACTGTTTTAAAGCTGGTTCGTGAAATGTCGCGGAAGCAAGAGTCTCCACCGTCTTTTATTTTCTCCAAATGGAAAGGACAAAAGCACAGAAAAATTCCTTAAAGAGATTGCTCTCGGTTCGGGAGGTAGGTTATAGAAAGGGAAGGTGTTAGCACCCTTTCTATCCATGGTTATCCATGGGCTCTTAGATACTTGCTCATTGTGTTTTCAAAAATGGTTTGTTTGCTTTTCAACTGTGGTTTTTTAAAAAAGTTTCTTTGAAAATTTCAGTTCGACTCTTGTATCGGTCCTCAAGAGTGTTTGAAAAGTTGCTTTCGAAAGCTTTTTGAAAAGGTGTCGGTGTGAAAAGTATTTTTGATTTGTTTTGAAATTAGAGCAAGTATCTAGAGTCGTCTACCTACCCTAAGGAATTCGTCTGTGTAAATGTCCTTAAAGTAGTGCCATCCCACCATTGAGAGGTAGGTAGCACCACCGTTGGAGTTGTTCGGGTCAATTCGAGGGTTCGGGACATGGTGATCACCAGAGCAATGGGAAGACACCTTAGAAGCTACCCTCATGCCAGGTTCCCGGATCATGAGGACTTACTAAGACATCCTCTACTCGACGATCACCTTTCGAGGCAAGGCAACAGTGAGGCGTACCCTAGGGGTGGTGTGTGATTTGTGTGTCGTTTTCATTTATTTTTGTCTTGTCATGTTGTGGTGATCTATACGTTTGTTTTTATGTTATCATTCATTCTTGCATGCCATTATTAACGGTTAAAAAAGATGCGGAAAGGTAAAATTCCTAAACTATTACAAAGGCGCGGGTCCACATCGCCAAAATTAAAGTCCAGGACCCGATTTGACAGAAAGTAAATAAATAAAGTAAAGTGCGAGAAATTTAATTTACACGGCTTCGGGAGAGTTACATAAATATTTAAAAGAAGGAAATAAATAAAATGCGCAAAGAAAATAAAAAAATCGCAAGCGAGGGTGTTGGACCCTTGTTAATGAAATTAAGTTATGATTATTAAATTAATGAAATAAAAAAAGGAAGAGAAATTGTTTTTGAGATTTTGGTATTTATGGTTTTTTATGTGTTTTAAATGAAATTGAGAAATTAACCCTAATTCTAATTCTTTTATTTATTAAGAAAAACATGTTAAAATTAAACCTAAAATTAATCTAATTATTTACATGGTAATTTAATTACAAAAATAATATTTAATAATTAATTATTGTGAAAGAAAAGAAAAAAGGATAAAAATACTTAAAAACCCTAATTCTACAAATTTTAAGTTAATTAAGAAAAATGTATTAAAATTACCCTAAATTTAAATCTAATTAATTAGTGAGATTTATTTACAAAAATACTAATTAAATAAATATATTTTGATTTTTATGACTTTTCTGATTTTTTATACTATTTTTATATTTTATGAAAGTAAATTAAATAAAAGGAATTAATTAAAAAAACAATAATTGAAATAAAATAAAATAAAGAAAAGAGAAGAAATACAACACCTTGGGGGGGTTCTGTCCCCAATTGAGAGGTAAGGCCCTAGCAATTCTGGCCCATTAAGCCTTGGTACTATTGACTTTCTGGCTAGCGTATAGGTGCGTTGACTGCAGCATATCATAGGCCTCAGATCTTGGCCCTTGGATGGAGATGGTGGGACGTGTGGCACGTTTGAGTGGAGAGCATATGGTGGTCTTCAGGGTTGAATCTGCATGGGATTAGATTGAGAGAAAAATTATTGAAAGAGAGTGGGGACCTGGGGTTCGAACCCAGGTCCCAGGGTTTACCATACACATGCCTTGCCAACTGCTCCACTTGCGCTCTTTGTTTATAATATAACTAACAATTAATATAAGAGAAAATAAGAGTTAGTGGACTTTTTAGCGCGAATTTTCAAATCAACCAATCATGCCTTGACATTTCATCATCTTCCTCCTCGTTTTATTTTTCCTGAAAATAAAAGAAGGTTAGCGGGGGTTTTAAACCCCCCCAAAATATGCATATTTCCATAATAGCGAACATGCCATGGTGCTATATAAATTAGGCGCGAAGTATCTATTCAGATCGTCCAAGCATGCTGGTTTCAACCATGGTATTATGGTGTTCCAATTTTACAGCATTTAGAAACGCCCAATTTGAAAGCTTGGTAACCCTAACCTGTATCAATGGTGAATCTTCTATTTTGGCACGAAAACTTAATTAAAGTATGCAGTTAGTTTCAGAAGCAACCCATTAGTAAGAATCCATAAGAAAAATGCAATGAGGATGCTTGCATATTGAAACACGAATATGAAAAAAATGTGAGAAAGTTTGAATTCCCTATACCAATTCTGGATGTTTCAGGCTATGATATTGATCCAGGCACTTTCCTTGATGTCTTAGCAAGCCAATGGTATAGTTATTTTGGCTTGAATCGCCCTAGAACCTAGTTTTCAGTATTGGACTTTTTAGAGAAAATTGCAAGTTTGGCTATGGCTTTTCTGCGCAGCTGGGAGGTTCTTTGCATTAGGTTTTCATTATGTATATATGTGTGAAGGTTTTAGGTCAAAGAAACCAAACCAAAACCTTTGCATTCATGATTTTCAAGATTTGATTCTTAAGAATCTTTTCCAATATTTCTTCATGCATATTTTCTTCAAATCATGTCCAATCACCATAATTCTTTCCAAATCTGATCATGCACGAAATCTTAAGCCTATTCCATGCACAAAAAGATTTAAAAAGTTAGGTTTAGTATTTTTCACATATTTATTTTAATTAAATTAATTATTAGTCATTAAAAATCCAAATAAATAAATAAAAATGATGAAAAACTTCCCTTTGGGCCAAATGGTCGTGCACATGCCTTGGATGATCAATCTTGGAAGAAAATGTGGCCCATTAGTGATTTTAAGACATTTGAAGCAAAGTTGACTTTTCAAAATATCCAAAACTTTCCCAACTTCCACAAGGCATATCTTGCTCAATTTGTAAGCTTTGATCATGATATTGGACATTTTGGAAAGGTCTTTGAGTCCTCTAACCAATGCCTTTGGTCCCATGTCATTTTGATTTACCAATCTCAAGTTATGGCCTTTGACTTAAAGTCCCTTTTTGTTGACTTTTGAAAATGACCTATAATGTTGAAATTGATAACTTTTTATGAGAGCATTTCTTGGACTTGAAGTGTGAAGAGGAGTTGTAGGAAATGTCTTTCTCTTCAAAATGAGCTTTGGATGGGATTTTTCTGATAAACCATGTGGAAGTTATGCCTTGGTCAAGTTACAGTTGACTTTTTCAACTGTCCAAATATGGAAACTTTTGCATCTTGAGACTTTTTGAGCCAAGCTTTGAGAATCATGATCAAGCATTGATAAAATGATGTTTGTGGCTTCAAAATGAGATGTTGACCAAAAATTTGAACTTTTGACTGTCAAATGACCATTTTGCCCCTACAGTTGACTGTAGTGCAATTAGGTTTTTTGACTGTGCAATTTTGTGCTGAAAGTCTTGAAACTTGGTATGAGGATACTTGACAATGTTTGTAGGCATGTGGGACTTGATTGGACCCTTGGAAACTTCATTTACTTGGCCAGAACCAAAACCCTAATTTTGACTGTTAGGAGGCCCTTGAAGTGTGCAATCCCTTGGGGAGATTTTGAAGCTTTGACTTGGCCAATTTTGGAGAATATGGGAGGGAAAATTTTGGGGTACAACAATACGGAATTTCTAAAATAGTGACATCACCTTCAGGAACGACTTTCTCAACTCTGACAATCCATTCGTCCATCAGTTTTTGAATGGAATTTTTCAAATTGTCACACTCGTCTGGATTGGATGAGCATTTCAAACAAAAACTATGAAGCTCTTGTAGAACTTTCTGCTGTAAAAGATGCTCTCTTAGGACTGCCATTGACATCTGAACCTCTTCAACTTGAGTCACTAAGTCATGGTCATTGTCAAACCCAATAGCGCTGGCAGCAGCCCCATGGTGGGGAGGCATAGGATTATTCTGAACATTAGGGCCTATAGGAGCAAAGCTTAACTCCTTGGCATCTAAAAGAGATTTCACCTTGTATTTTAAAGCTTTGCAATTTTCGATCGAGTGGCCTGGAGCACCTGAATGGAATTCACAACGTGCGTTAACATCATAACTGTAGCGATAAAAAATGTAGCGGGGTAAATCGGAGATCGAATTATTGATTAATCCGTCTCACAAAAGCAAGAGTCGCCACCGCGCTTTATTATTTCCAAGGGAAAAGGGAAAAGAGCGAAATAAAACCCTAAATATGCAATGTAAATAATACTTTTTAAAAGTAATAAAAATACAAGGCGTTTTTTGAAAAGAGATCTATGGTTCGGGGGTTGGTTATACAGTGGGAAGGTATTAGCACCCAATGTATCTATAGTACTCTATAGGAACCTTTTGAAATATCTGTTTATTAAAATTGATCGTTTGATTAAAAATAAATTGTTTTGGCCGAAAAGGGGTACGGACGGATTTTTGAAGATACGACGACCTAATGTCGAAGTTTTTGCTCAAAAGGTATAACTTTTGAAAAGATTGGATATTTGAGAAAAAATTGTCTTAAGTTTTATTGAAATGAAACTATTCGCATGATTGGACTCGAGGACATGAAGTCGACCAGTTTAATCATTTTTTCCCTTGGATTTAAACGCAAACAGAATAATCAAGTAAACAGAAAATTATGATAAATAAATGATATACAACAATTTAAATAAAAGACTAAGTGGTATAAATATGCATTTTTTGGCTTTTTGTTTAATATTAATGAAAAGAAAATGTTTTAATAGTTTTCATTTTTTACGCATTTTTAAAATGGATAAAAGTAATGAGAATTAATAAAAATGTTTTTTTTAAGTTTTTTAAGTTTCTATTTTTTATATATTTTTTAGAGTTCTATATAAGGCATTGTTTTTTTTAAAGAATTATTAAATAATCAAACTAAATGAATACTTAAAAGTTACTAACTTAAACCTAATTAAAAAAGGAATATTTAAAATTACCAAATAACCCTAAAATTAAACTTAATAAACAAAAGGTAAAATGATTAAAATGTTTTAATTAAATTTATTAATTGATTAAGCTACTAATTAATCCAACTAAATTAGTAATAGTTCTTAAAAACTAACAAAAGGAAAAAATAGAAAGAAAAAAAATGTGTATTAAAAAAGCTAGATGAACAAACATATATGGGCCAAAGGGGTCTGAGGGGCCCAAGACAAAGAGGCAGGAAAGGGGGGTGCAAGCAGTTTCGTTTGGGCTTAGGGCATTTGAGGTTAGTCCAATTGTTTCATAATTTGTTTTAGGGTAAACGTAATTTGGTTTAGGGCAAAAGGGATTAGGTTTTGCAACAACGGCGCCGCTCGCTTGTACCGTCTTCTTCTTCGTTCCATCTTCCTCTTCGTGCTTCTGAGTCCCTGAGTTTCGCTTCTGAGATCTTTGCCACGGCCACCAGCTTCTCCACTTCCTTCTTCCCTCCAATGGATGCTAGGGGGCGAGGATTTACGGTATAGTCGCTTTCTATTTCGATTAGGGTTTTGTTACAATGCATGTTTGGGATTTGATTCTGTTTTGATTCTTACTTCATTTTTTCACATGATTATTGAGGTATTGTGAAAGAAAACAAAGAGGGTGAAAATGCTACCTGGAGAAGGAGGAGGGAGGTAGGGGCGAGCTAGGAGGCCGTGAGCTTGCTTCGGACCACCGGTATTTCGTTCCTTTTGTCCCTTTTGTGATGAAATTTTCTGTTGCTTTCAGTTGCCTTGGACGTTTGAATGCTACTGTTGAAAAAAAAATATTTTTGACTAGTTTCTCTTCTTCTCTTTCTGGCCTTGCTACTGTATGCTTCAATTTTTTCTTGGTTGACCAATGATGATACAATCTGAGGTCTTGACAGTATTGGAAGGTTTTGATAATGGTTATGTTGATGGTGTTTGGAAATGGCTGTGGTTTTAATGCAGGTTGTGTATGGTTTTTACTGGTTTATGCAGTAGGCTATATATTTTTGTTTATGTTGTAGTGTTTGAGTTTTTTGAATGCTTTAGGTGGGTTGAACTCTCTTGTCTTTTTGAAAGGGGTTTACTTGCTATGTTATACAGTTTTGCTTGGCATCTGTTTCTTTATGCCACAGGTTTTGAATTATTTTACTATATCCTTGGTAATTCTGCACTCTTACTGTTACAACAGTTTTGTTTGATATCTTATTTCATGCTTCTTTTCTCTTACTGTGTTATTGCTGTAGTTTTGTTTTGTATCCACTTCTGCCTAAACCAAAACCTATAAAAACCATACTTCTATCTCTCTTCTCTCTCTTAGTACAATGAAACACTAAAATGTTGTGTACTTCAACTGTTCTGAAAAAGTAAACATGCTGGAAAATGATGAAAAAATGGGAAATATGCTTTGCTTGCAAATTGGTTTTAAAATGCATATCCTCTTTGTCTCCCAATGTAACAGTATGAGCCTATTGTATTTTGGCTTCTTCTTATATGGTTGCATGGTTTACATTGCAATTTGTCTTAAAATGCATATGCTGTTTTGTTTTATGCATTTTATGTTGATTTATGCAATGGCTTTTGAAAATGCATATGCTTTTGAAATGAAATGATTTGAGATTATGCAGTTTACAATTAAAATGCAATTTTGACAAAAGAAATGAATTTGTGCATATTTAAATTTGTGCATTCATTTTTGAAAATAAAAATCCATCCCTTTTTGTGAACCGGGAGAAATCCCGCGATTTGCAAAAAGGGTAAAAACTGATTCCAGCCGTTTGCTTTTAATGATGAACACTAATAAATAATTTTCTGCTTTTAATTATTTGTTTATTTCTAACTTTTTCTTTTAATTGTCTCGCAGGTAAAATTAAATGAACCAACGGAGAAGCATTGGATAGAAGATTTAGAATTTAGGAAAATTTAGAATAGTTTTTATTTCATTTTAACTTTGTAAAAAAACTATTATTGTAAATACGTTGTAAATAAATACAGTATTTACACAATAATTGTACAATTAGAATAAAATGAATAAAATTCCAATATTTTGCCAATTAATTCCTTCCTTCTCTCTAATTATTTATTTTATCGTTTATAATTCTTTAAATTGTATAATAATTGAAAATAAATTTCAATTACTTAAATTCAGAATAATAAACAGTTAAATAAACATCCTTTGATCAATAAGCTTTTCTTCAATCTATTCCATTATTTATAGTTCTCTAAATTATAATAACCGAAAAGATAAATTTCAACTATTAAACTTAGGATAATAAATAATTAAAACGTTGTTGATCAATTAATGAACTTCCTTTCCAATATTTATTATATTATTTATAAATCTTTCAATTATATAATAACTGAAAATAAATTCCAATTATTAAATTTAAGATAATAAATAATTAATAAACATCGTTTTAACATTGATCAATTAATAGACCTAGCGTTCAAAAATAAACAGCTCTCGACTTGAAAAAGCTATGAATTTTAATCTGCTTTGAAAAATGATAAAAATAGGTCAAAACCCTTGCAATGCAATGATGCAGTTGGGAGATGGTATCTTAGGTCAAAATTTGGGGTACAACAGCTGCCCCTATTTAAGTTTCTTCTATCCGGAGATATGAAGATTAAAATCTTTGTTTCGACGAGATTGAAGGTACTTAAATACATAATACGCAAATTTTTACCCTAAGATACCGCCATTATGTTTGATATGAATGCAGTGATTGAATTCACAGAGAAAGATATTGTATGAAACAAGACAATGCTGGAGGAATCAAACGCCAACAAAACACAGAGACATGGATTATACACTACTGGGGAAACGAGTCATCGACTTCAAACGGCAGACTCTTGACAGCGAATAAAATTGAGGGAATATGACCTCTGACCCTAACAAAGAAGGCATCTTGCATAGGCCATAAAACAGATTATTGACCCAAAACAGTGAGTTCACAACTCAAGGTCGAAGATAGACGAAAAGTATCAATCTTGCTGATGATGGATTATCGACTTCTGAAGGTAATGATTCATGACAAACTTCTCTGCAAGATTTTCCGGAGATATACTCATTAATGTTGAAAGAATAAGATTGTAGATACGCAAGTTGTTCAAATAAAGAAACTGCCACTTGCTGTCTTGCCAAAAAATATTATGACATACAAGCTACTCAAAT
This sequence comes from Vicia faba, assembly GCA_948472305.1. Lineage (NCBI taxonomy): Eukaryota > Viridiplantae > Streptophyta > Magnoliopsida > Fabales > Fabaceae > Vicia > Vicia faba. Next base: position 93,711,948 of record OX451741.1, read on the forward strand.
AAAGAGGCTGCCACTTGCTATCGTCCAGGGGTGTCAATAACATACAAGCTGCCCAAATAAAGAAGCCGCCACTTGTTGTTTTCCAAAGAAAATACCAATAACATACAAGCTGCTCAAATAAAGAGGCTGCCACTTGCTGTCTTCCAGAATAATAATAACGTACAAGTTGCTCCAATAAAGAAACTGCCGCTTGCCATTTTCCAAAATGATAACGCACAAGTTGCTCGTGAAGAGCTGCCGCTTGTCGTTTTCCAAAAATAATAATAACGCACAAGTTGCTCGTGAAGAGATGCCGCTTATCGTTTTCCACAAGATAATAATGACGTACAAGTTGCTCGTGAAGAGCTGCCGCTTGTCGTTTTCCAAAAATAATAATAACGCACAAGTTGCTCGTGAAGAGCTGCCGCTTGTCGTTTTCCGATGTCTATAACGTACAAGTTGCTCGTGAAGAGCTTCCGCTTGTCGTTTTCCAAAAATAATTCACAAGGGAATTGCAAAGACGCTGGCAGAGAATAGAATCTTCGTCAAAGAAAATCATGAATCAATCCTTCCCGAGGAGATCACATATTTACATGTGCAAAATAAATGCCCCATACGTCTAGGTCGCGACTTCACTGGGGAAAATCCTGAGATAGCCTACGCAAGAGACAACAACTTCATCCAGGAATAACTAGAGAGAAAACAGTCAAACAAGACTCCATCCAATGAGAAAGCAACTCGATTGGGGAATTCATCCTATCCAGAAATGCACAAGGTGAGCTAAATCAAAAATCATCCATGAGGATTAGCTCAGTTGGCGAATTTAGAAAGGAAGCACATTTCTGCCTAAGCTAACCTTCTACTTGGAAAGAAACATGTACATTATTTGAATAAACAAAGTACAACCCAAAATCGATGGCAAATGTGAATATGTATGGCAATATAAGTGTAAATGAATAAATGAATGTTATGCTGACAAGACGAACAGATGGAATATCATGAAGACGATAAGATGTCACGACAAGATAGATACTCGACCAATCTTAAAAAGACGGAAGATAATTGGAACTGGAAACACAAAGCAACGTTGGAGCGTAACACGCCACAAGGCTCAAGTCTTCTGAGGAGAAAAGCATTCAAATCCAATCTTGCAATACCAATAGACCACTGGCAAGAAACAAAGCATACCACACTTCCGAAATCTCCCAAATAAAGATAACTGAAATAAATCTTAACTGGAACACTTGGGGAGTCAACAAACTTAGTACCACCAGAAACACGAGCTTACACAACTAACACCTCATGCCGATCTTGAAATAAGACATGCTCATCATGCAAGGATAAACTACTGTACTGTTTTGCATTTCATGGCTTGACCATCCTTGGAACAAACTGTTAATATTCCTTTCGTTATTCACGACACATTTTTAAAATAAGAATATTTTAAGTAAATTTGTTTCAAGTATTTCCATAAAAATTAAAATTTTGCCCACAAAAGGTAAATGCTCAAATTTCATTAATAATATGGTAGTTCGCTAACAATGCGACTCCAACGGTTTACAAAAGTTTGGGAAATAGTACATGAAAGAAAAAGGTTACACAAAAACAATGATCGCTATTCTCCCTAACAACTTCGAATTCTGAAATGTGTTTAAATGCCAAGACTGGTCTGACCAAAAGCTTGCCTAAGTCGCCCCTTCAGGTTTTCAACTCATCAAACCGTCAACTCAAACCTAAGCGAAATACTTCTTGACTGCATCGGCGTTCATGGGACGCGGGAGTTCTTCACCGTCCATATTGGTGAGAATCAAAGCACCTCCAGAGAAAACTTTCTTTACGACATATGGTCCCTCATAGTTCGGAGCCCACTTGCCCCTAGAATCAGGTTGGAAAGATAATATCTTCTTGAGCACAAGGTCACCTTCTCTGAACTCGCGTGGTCGAACCTTCTTATCAAAAGCCTTCTTCATTCTCTGCTGATATAATTGACCGTGACACAACGCTGTCAATATCTTCTCTTCGATTAAATTCAACTGATCATATCTACTTTGACACCATTCGGCCTCAGAAAGTTTAGCTTCCATCAACACTCTCAGAGACGGAATCTCAACCTCCATGGGGAGTACAGCTTCCATACCGTAAACTAGGGAAAATGGGGTTGCGCCCGTTGAAGTTCGAACTGAAGTACGGTATCCATGCAGAGCAAACGGAAGCATTTCATGCTAATCTTTATAAGTTACCACCATCTTCTGGACAATCTTCTTGATATTCTTGTTAGCAGCCTCAACAGCCCCATTCATCGTCGGTCTGTAAGGAGAAGAATTATGATGTTCGATCTTGAACTCTTCACAAAGCTCTCTCATCATCTTGTTATTCAAATTCGAACCATTATCGGTGATGATCTTGCTCGGGATGCCGTATCGACAAATGATCTGATTCTTGATAAATCTGACTACCACCTGTCTGGTTACATTAGCATAAGATGCTGCTTCCACCCACTTAGTAAAATAATCGATCGCTACCAAGATGAAACGATGACCATTTGAAGCTTTGGGTTCAATCATTCCAATCATATCAATGCCCCACATAGAGAAAGGCCAGGGTGAAGAGATAACGTTTAGGAGAGTCGGTGGCACATGTATCTTGTCCGCATAAATCTGACATTTATGACACTTCTTCACATATTTGCAGCAATCAGATTCCATGGTCATCCAATAGTAACCAGCTCTCAACATCTTTCTAGCCATCGCATGTCCATTGGCATGAGTGCCAAAGGACCCTTCATGTACTTCTTGCATCAGCATGTCTGCTTCACGTCTGTCTACACATCTGAGCAAGACCATGTCGTAATTCCTCTTATACAAAACCTCTTCATTGAGGAAGAAACTGCTTGCTAATCTTCTCAACGTCTTCCTATCTTTATTGGATTCCCCAGGCGGGTACTCTTGAGTTTGGAGAACACGTTTGATGTCATAGAACCACGGTTTGTCGTCGGTGACCTCTTCTACTGAGAACACATGAGCAGGTCTATCAAGGCGCATAACCCGAATTGTAGGCACATCGTTCCAATCATTCACTTGAAACATTGAAGACAAAGTAGCCAAAGCATCAGCCATTTGGTTCTCATCTCTAGGGATATGATGTAACTCCACTTTGTTGAAGAAAGTCAACAATCTTCTAGCATAGTCTCTGTAAGGGATCAAACCAGGATGACGAGTCTCCCATTCTCCTTTGATCTGATTAATCACCAATGCCGAATCTCCATAAATATCAAGAATCTTAATCCTTAGATCCACTGCTTCTTCGAGACCCATAATACATGCCTCATATTCCGCCATGTTGTTCGTGCAGTCAAACTTCAATCTCGCCGTGAACGGGATATGAGTACCTCGGGGAGTGACGATGATTGCCCCAATTCCATTTCCATAGGAATTCACAGCTCCGTCAAATATCAAACCCCAATGGGATTCGGGATCAGGTCCTTCTTCAGGTAATGGCTCTTCACAATCTTTAGCTTTCAAGTACATAACGTCTTCATCTGGGAAATCGAACCTGATGGATTGATAATTGTCAATTGGTTGGTGAGCCAAATGATCGGCTAAAATACTCCCTTTGATTGCTTTCTGAGCGTGATACTCAATGTCATATTCAGATAATAACATCTGCCAACGGGCTATTCTTCCAGATAAGGCGGGTTTCTCAAAGATATACTTGATCGGGTCCATTTTGGAGATCAACCAAGTGGTGTGGTTAATCATATACTGGCGCAGACGGCGAGCAGCCCAAGCTAAAGCACAACAGGTTTTCTCAAGCAATGAGTATCGAGACTCGCAGTCTGTGAATTTCTTACTCAGATAATATATGGCATGTTCCTTTCTTCCAGTCTCATCTTGTTGACCAAGCACACATCCCATGGAATCTTCCAATATAGTCAGGTACATAATCAAAGGTCTTCCTTCCACCGGAGGAATCAAAATGGGAGGTTCAAGCAAATATTCTTTGATGCTATCAAAAGCTCTCTGACAATCTTCTGTCCACACACATCCTTGGTTCTTTCGGAGAAGCTTGAAAATCGGCCCACAGGTAGCAGTCATATGAGATATAAACCTAGAAATGTAGTTCAGTCTCCCAAGGAATCCCCTTACTTGTTTTTCCGTCTTGGGTGTGGGCATTTCCCGAATAGCTTTGACTTTATCAGGATCTACCTCAATACCTTTCTGACTGACAATGAAACCCAAAAGTCTTCCAGAACGAACACCAAAAGTGCACTTGTTGGGATTCAAACGGAGTTTATACTTTCTCAAACGCTGGAATAACTTCAATAAATGTTCCAAATGATCCTCCTCAGTCTGTGATTTGGAAATCATGTCATCCACATACACTTCGATCTCCTTATGCATCATGTCATGGAACAAAGCAGTCATGGCCCTTTGGTATGTTGCACCAGCATTCCTCAAACCAAACGACATAACCCGATAGCAAAAAGTCCCCCAAGGTGTAATGAAAGCTGTCTTCTCCATATCTTCTGGCGCCATCTTGATTTGATTGTAACCAGAGAAACCGTCCATGAAAGAAAAGACTTTGAACTTGGCAGTACTGTCGACCAATACGTCAATGTGAGGTAATGGGAAGTCATCCTTCGGACTAGCTCTATTCAGATCTCTATAGTCTACACACATCCGAACCTTGCCATCTTTCTTAGCAACAGGCACTATGTTGGCTAACCACTGAGGATAGACCGATGTAACAAGGAAACCTGCATTAATCTGCTTCTGAACTTCCTCTTTGATCTTGTCAGCCATATCGGGACGAGTCCTTCTCAGCTTCTGCTTGATCGGCGGACATTCAGGTCTCAACGGTAAACGATGCTCCACAATATCGTTGTCCAAACCCGGCATATCTTGGTAGGACCAAGCAAACACATCAACATACTCTTTGAGAAGCTCCAACATTTTCTCTTTAACTTCCGGAATAAGCAATGCTCCGACTTTGACTTCCTTTCTATCTTCTTCATCACCCAAGTTAACCAACTCTACAGGTTCCTCAAATGGCTGGATAATCTTTTCATCATGCTCAAGCAAACGGGAAATTTCAACAGGAACCTCTTCACTATCCTCTTCTTCGGCTCTGAACACAGGGAATTCAAAGTTGGGAGAGGGCATAGGATCATTGTTTTCGATGGTTAAGTCATGGATTAATCTGCACATATGATTATGCTTTATTTTAGAAATCGATTTGTGCAAATAAAACAAAAGGTTATTATATTTCCTATTACTACCAATTAATTTTCATTGCTATTTCCCATAAAAAGTGAAAAAATAAAACAGTAGTGGACAAAATAACATTTTCATTCATTGAAGGGAAATACTTGAAACAAAGGGCCCAAACATTTCTCTTTTGCCTTGGGCAGAGCAAAAGGATTTATTTTTCATAGCCCGACACAAAATACTTTTCGCCTTGGGCAGAGCGAATTTTTCAAAGAAAAACAAAACAAAACATTACTCGGAAATGTGCATAACAATAGGAACATCAACAGCTATCCAGTTTTGGCAAGCCAATCCAGGCGTCACAAAATCGGGAAAATCTTCCTCGGAATCATCTTCTATGATAGCATCAACCTCAGGATGTATAAACCCTGCACTTCGGAAAACCTCTTGAATCGGACGAACAACCACCTCTTGCTTGACTCTCGCAGACACGGGACGAAAACCAAGACCTTCCCCAGACTTGTTCTCGGGCAAAGTCAACACCTGGCCCCATCCTTCGGCCGAACCACTTTCCACCACTCGTCGCGCATCCTCAAAAGAAGAAATGGATGCCCCTTGCTTCTTCACTGCATTCTTGGCAACAGATAGACCTTGGAACTGGGTTCCAACATCCTCATCAGCATCAATAAAAGAGAATGATGATAAATGGCTTACCACCATAGCCTGCTCTCCACCGATCATTACTAGCTTCCCATGCCTCACAAACTTCAGTCTCTGATGGAGCGTAGAGGTGACTGCCCCTGCATCATGGATCCATGGACGACCCAATAAGCAACTGTAGGCAGCACGAATATCCATCACTTGGAAAGTGATTTGAAATGTATGAGGACCAATTACTATAGGAAGATCCACTTCACCAATTAATGTCTTCCTAGAACCATCAAACGCTTTAACAATTACTCCACTAGGTCTCATGGGAGCACCTGGATATGAGAGCCGAGATAATGTAGTCTTGGGCATCATATTCAACGACGAACCCGTATCTACCAACACACTTGATAAGGTATCATTTCCGCAACTTACTGAGATATGCAAAGCCATATTATGGTTTCTCCCCTCCTCCGGGAGTTCTTCATCACTGAAACCAAGATTGTTACACGAAGTAATATTCCCCACAATTCCATCGAATTGGTCAACCGTCACATCATGATCCATGAACGCCTGGTCCAAGACCTTCATCAAAGCCTCTCTATGGGCACCAGAATCTCTCAGTAAAGCAAGCAAAGAAATCTTGGAAGGAGTTTGCAAAAGTTGGTCCACAATCTTATATTCACTTCTCTTGATAAGCTTCAGAATCTCATCATCCTCAGGGTGAGGGATAGGTTCACTGGATCGGCCGATCTCAACCCTTGGTTCAACATTTCTCACTGGAATTCCTGCAGGTATGGGTCTCCTGACTTGAACTTCTGGTCTCTTCAAAGGTACTGCTGCAAAGACACGTCCACTTCTCGTAACTCTACTCACATCAGCAATGTTAACAAAAGATGGCCTTGTCGGTATAGGGACTTCTACCCCATTCTCAATCATTGTGGCATTATACTTATACGGTACAGCTTGGTCTGAGTTGTAAGGCACAGGACCAGGTGGGTAAATAATCAAAGCATCAACGGGTGCAGTCTGACTATCGTAAACGATCTCTACTGATTCAGGCAAATTGAATTGCGGTATTATAACATTCACTTCATCCTCCGGATCTCTGTCATACGTAATAGTGATAACTCTTTGGTCTAACAACTTCTGAATATCCTCCTTCACAATAGGACAATCAACCTCTCTTGAACAAAATTCACAAACATCATAATCATGCTGATGCTTAACAAAGGCAAGTCTTCTCAAACTCTGATGTAACCTGATCAACGACTCTCTTATGTGTTCAACTTAAAAAACTCGAAACTTCCCCGGACAACCTTCCACCATATTCACTGAAGCTGCCCCATGTCGAGGCAAAGGATTATCTCTAACATTCGGATTAAAATCCTTGAAAGACAAGATACCATTCTTAATCAACCTCTGCACGTCCGCCTTCAGAGCAAAGCAATTTTCAAGGTTGTGCCCCGGCGACCCTTGATGATATTCACAAAACTGGTCCGCCTTGTACCACGGAGAAGTACTGTTCGGTGCGACAGGAGGAGGCTTTGTCGTTATGAGGTTCTTTCTGATAAGAGAAGGGAACAATTCAGTATAAGTCATAGGAATGGCATCGAACTGCGGTTTTCTTGGTGAATGATTTTGATTGTTGAATGGATAAGCCTGTTGTCGAGGCTGCTGCTGAAATGGCCGTTGTTGAGTTGGTGGGGTTTGATGAGCTGGGGTCATCAAAGCTGGGCGGACAGCCGGAGTGACTGCCGCAACGTGAGAGTAACCTCTCCTTGGTCTCCCTGGGAACAATGCGCTGACATCCTGCTCTTTTCTTTTCGGGAAAACACTTCCAAACTTCTTAGTATTGCTAGACGGACTTCCTTCTTGAACCAAACGCCCTTCACGAATCCCTTCCTCTAACCGCATGCCCATGCTTACCATTTCGGTGAAGTCACTGGGTGCACTGGCTATCATTCTTTCATAGTAAAAGGAACCTAAAGTCTTCAAGAATATCTTAGTCATCTCTTTCTCCTCAAGAGGTGGATAGATTTGAGCAGCAATTTCACGCCACCTCTGGGCGTATTGCTTAAAAGATTCTCGGTCTCTTTGCGACATCGCCCAGAGTTGATCCCTGTCCGGCGCCATCTCAACGTTATACTTATACTGGTGGACAAAAGCTTCGCTAAGATCGTTGAAGTTGCGGATCCGAATGCTGTCTAAACCCATATACCACTTTAGAGCAGCACCCATCAAACTATCCTGAAAATAATGAATCAACAAGTCATGATCATCGGAATACGTAGACATCTTTCTCACGTACATTGTCAAATGACTTCTAGGACACGAATCACCCTTATATCTCTCAAAGTCTGGCACTTTGAATTTTGCTGGAATCTTGACATTCGGAACTAAACAAAGGTCATGCGTGTTCTTCCCAAACAAATCCTCCCCCTTTAACGCTCTAAGCTCCTTCTGCATTTCTTGGAACTGATCCTGAAATTCTTCCATTCTATCAAAAAGACCCAAACTTTCAGCAGGCTCGGCAGGATAAGTAGGTTCATTCAAGTATGGCACGGAGTGAACCACAGGAGCGACAGTTGTCATAATCGGTTGCGGAAAAGGTGTCACAGACGGGATTACTGGCGGCACGACAGTTGTCTCTGGTTGAGGAGGAGACAAAGCAGGTTGAAACAAAGGCTGTACGGAAGGCTGATACCCCTCTGGCACAAAGTTGTAAGGCATTCCCCACGGAAAACCTTTCGGCATCTGATGTTGAAGCGGAGAGTTGATTTGAGTCACGGATGTCGGAACAGTGACAATCTCGGAAACCACCGGAGTTGAAGTCTGTATCTCAACAGCCATAGTCGATGGCTGATTCTGAACAACCACCAAACTTTCCACTAACGCAATTAACTTTTCCATCTCGATACGAAGGGTAGCAACTTCCCCACGAAGCTCATGATTTTCCTGTTCCAGATCTTCCATTTTCCTCTGACGATTGGCTCGAGTGTCGTATCGGCGAGACAGCTTGACAACCTTTGGAGTGGAAAAAGAAACAAGGGTAAGACTCTAGAAAACACGTGAAGTGGAATGTTGAATGATGCATGATGTGTGATGCAAATGATGATTCATTTTAATAGTTTTTCAAGGAACTTCAATAATTTTGCACACATCAATGGTAAAGGACTTTGGAACAACAAAAACTCAATCCATTAATCAAAACAGTAAATTACAAATTACAACTTTGAAACAACAAAATAATAAATTACACTTTGGGATAACAACCCAATAATAAAAGCAGTAAATTACAACTTTGAAACATGAAATCCATAATAAAGCAATAAATTACAACTTTGAAACATGAAGTCCATAATAAAGCAATAAATTACAACTTTGGAGCATGAAGCCCTTAATAAAGCAATAAATTACAACTTCAGAGCATGAAGCCCTTAATAAAGCAATAAATTACAACTTCGGAGCATGAAGCCCTTTTACATAGTTTTACAAAATGACATTAATAAAATAAAACTAAAAGCTAAAGATCACTCAGAATCCTCAGATGAAGGACCAAACACCAACTGTAATCGGAGCTTCTTGATCTTCTCTTCATAAAAGTCTTCCATCTCTTTCTTCTCAGCTACCAGTCGATCAATGATTTCCTTCTGCGGATTAGGAACAAGAGTAATGCTTATCGAACCTTCCTTCTTTCTCTTCCTTTCACTAGCATACTTCTTCAGTAAAGCATCCTTTCGACGAAGCTTCTCATCATGATCAATAAACCAGCCGTCTTGAATAAACAGCAACTCCTCCTTTTCCTTTAGTTGTCGAGCCAGGACCCGATTCTCATATTCAGACATATTAAACTTTTCTTTCCAAGCATCTCTCTCGGACTTCGTCCTAGCCAGATTTCCTTGGTATTCTCCTATATTCGCGATAGGGATAACAACAGATGATGATGCAACGGTAGGGAATAAAGGTTTCTCAAGTTTATAGGGCATCTTGAGAACACAAGCCCTAGCACGGACCCACTGTAGGTAAGGCTCCAAAGAAACGGCACCTCTATATCCTAACATATCTCTCCCTTTCCTATGGATGTGGCGCCAAGCTCCTTCGATCTCCCTCTTAGCTGCCTGATGATCTTATCCTTCCTGTAGAAAGAAACCACTCACATGGATGTTATTTGGCTTATCTCTCATCGGGTACCCAAACTGACGGCGCGCGAGAACAGGGTTATAGTTAATTCCACCTCTCGTATCGAGAAGAGGCACGTTAGGAAAAGCGCCACAACTATCGATGATCTTCACGTCGTAGTAAACTCGATTATACCAATCAATGTCGAAATGAGTGAGAGCCATAATCTTTGGCGCCCAACGCGGTTCCTTCTCGAGATCCTAGAAAACATCAGACCCAGGTAGATGCGAGACATACCACTGATACAGCAACAGTGCACAACAAATAATCATCCCTCCTTGATAAGAATTTCGAAGATGGATGGAGTAGTAGGTATCTCCGAGCAGCGTAGGGATCGGATTTCCAATCAAGAAAATTCTGATGGCGTTGATATCCACAACCTTATCAACGTTAGGGAACAAGAATAGACCATAAGCGAGTAAAGCAAAGACGTCTTCAAAGGCAATAATATCTTTTATCTCAACGAAATGACGAGCTTTCCTCAACAAAAACTGCGCAGACAAACCTCGGATTCCCCCTTTTGTAGTCATGTTCTCCTCTATCTCTGACTTCTTCAAGTGGGTGATGGTCGCTATCTCGTGAGATTTGGGTTCCTCTTCTAAGCCAGAAAAAGGAACACGGTCGGTGATCGGCAACCCAAGTATGTAGGAGTACTCTTCTAAGGTGGGCATCAACTGGTAATCCGGAAAGGTGAAACATCGGTACAAAGGATCGTAGAATTGAACCAACGTATTAAGAATGCCTTCCTTCATCTTGCGCTTCATGAGAGGTATAATGGACCCATACTTTTCTGAAAATCCGTCGGGTTCTCGATCTTCGGAATCAAACTCTTCAGTTCTTCAATCTCGGGCTCCTTAAAACTAAAACTTCGAGTGTTTCTCCTTCCAAATTCAATAATACTTGAGGTGTCTGCAAAAATCATTCTTGGGTTCCTTGAAAAACAAATTTTTTACAAAAATGTTGATGAATGCATGAATGAATGATAATGCAACAGTTACACACAAGTTTGCAAACATGGGGTTCAAAGGTTCAACGTTCAGCATGGAGTCAAAGGTAAAGTCCACCCCAAGGTATGTACTACGGTTTAATCACACTTGTAAGACAAGGTTCTAAGAGTTCCCAAAGTCTACATTCCTCCTTCGGATATTACCAACGTCTTGATTACTCAATAATTAGCAATATTCTCAAGAGAAACTCGTCCGAGCGTAGCATCGCGTAACAACTACCTCCGAATTACTCCGTTATAGTCTCCGCGCTACACCTAAAAAGGCCAAGATGGGTTAGGGTTCTACGGTCCTCAACTTCTCGGGCTCCTAGGTCGAAAATAATAATGTCTTCCCGATTACTCGGTAAATAAATATTAAGTTCAAGAGGGCCTTCCATTGAGTGGGGGATCTCATGCCTCCTTCTTCGTGATTACTCCCTCAAAGTTAACATGACTGTACCGCCCGTCCTATTCCTTAAGTGTTACTTAATCCGGGTATAGGATTCGTCCTTTGCAAAAAAACCCAAACACCCCAATTTAAACACATAATCAAGCAAATCAAATAATAATAAAACAGATAAAACAAATTAGGCTTAACCCACTTAGGGATGGACCAGCAAGAGGTCAATCTTTCCCCAACAGAGTCGCCAATTCGGTAGCGATAAAAAATGTAGCGGGGTAAATCAGAGATCGAATTATTGATTAATTCGTCTCACAAAAGCAAGAGTCGCCACCGCGCTTTATTATTTCCAAGGGAAAAGGGAAAAGAGCGAAATAAAACCCTAAATATGCAATGTAAATAATACTTTTTAAAAGTAATAAAAATACAAGGCGTTTTTTGAAAAGAGATCTATGGTTCAGGGGTTGGTTATACAGTGGGAAGGTATTAGCACCCAATGTATCTATAGTACTCTATAGGAACCTTTTGAAATATTTGTTTATTAAAATTGATCGTTTGATTAAAAATAAATTGTTTTGGCCGAAAAGGGGTACGGACGGATTTTTGAAGATACGACGACCTAATGTCGAAGTTTTTGCTCAAAAGGTATAAGTTTTGAAAAGATTGGATATTTGAGAAAAAAATTGTCTTAAGTTTTATTGAAATGAAACTATTCGCATGATTGGACTCGAGGACATGAAGTCGACCAATTTAATCATTTTTTCCCTTGGATTTAAACGCAAACAAAATAATCAAGTAAACAGAAAATTATGATAAATAAATGATATACAACAATTTAAATAAAAGACTAAGTGGTATAAATATGCATTTTTTGGCTTTTTGTTTAATATTAATGAAAAGAAAATGTTTTAAGAGTTTTCATTTTTTACGCATTTTTAAAATGGATAAAAGTAATGAGAATTAATAAAAATGTTTTTTTTAAGTTTTTTAAGTTTCTATTTTTTATATATTTTTTAGAGTTCTATATAAGGCATTATTTTTTTTAAAGAATTATTAAATAATCAAACTAAATGAATACTTAAAAGTTACTAACTTAAACCTAATTAAAAACGGAATATTTAAAATTACCAAATAACCCTAAAATTAAACTTAATAAACAAAAGGTAAAATGATTAAAATGTTTTAATTAAATTTATTAATTGATTAAGCTACTAATTAATCCAACTAAATTAGTAATAGTTCTAAAAAACTAACAAAAGGAAAAAATAGAAGAAAAAAAAAGGTGTATTAAAAAAGCTAGATGAACAAACATATATGGGCCAAAGGGGTCTGAGGGGCCCAAGACAAAGAGGCAGGAAAGGGGGGTGCAAGCAGTTTCGTTTGGGCTTAGGGCATTTGAGGTTAGTCCAATTGTTTCATAATTTGTTTTAGGGTAAACGTAATTTGGTTTAGGGCAAAAGGGATTAGGTTTTGCAACAACGGCGCCGCTCGTTTGTACCGTCTTCTTCTTCGTTCCATCTTCCTCTTCGTGCTTCTGAGTCCCTGAGTTTCGCTTCCGAGCTCTTTGCCACAGCCACCAGCTTCTCCACTTCCTTCTTCCCTCCAATGGATGCTAGGGGGCGAGGATTTACGGTATAGTCGCTTTCTATTTCGATTAGGGTTTTGTTACAATGCATGTTTGGGATTTGATTCTGTTTTGATTCTTACTTCATTTTTTCACATGATTATTGAGGTATTATGAAAGAAAACAAAGAGGGTGAAAATGCTACCTGGAGAAGGAGGAGGGAGGTAGGGGCGAGCTAGGAGGCCGTGAGCTTGCTTCGGACCACCAATATTTCGTTCCTTTTGTCCCTTTTGTGATGAAATTTTTTGTTGCTTTCAGTTGCCTTGGACGTTTGAATGCTACTGTTGAAAAAAAAATATTTTTGACTAGTTTCTCTTCTTCTCTTTCTGGCCTTGCTACTGTATGCTTCAATGTTTTCTTGGTTGACCAATGATGATACAATCTGAGGTCTTGACAGTATTGGAAGGTTTTGATAATGGTTATGTTGATGGTGTTTGGAAATGGTTGTGGTTTTAATGCAGGTTGTGTATGGTTTTTACTGGTTTATGCAGTAGGCTATATATTTTTGTTTATGTTGTAGTGTTTGAGTTTTTTGAATGCTTTAGGCGGGTTGAACTCTCTTGTCTTTTTCAAAGGGGTTTACTTGCTATGTTATACAGTTTTGCTTGGCATCTGTTTCTTTATGCCACAGGTTTTGAATTATTTTACTATATCCTTGGTAATTCTGCACTCTTACTGTTACAACAGTTTTGTTTGATATCTTATTTCATGCTTCTTTCCTCTTACTGTGTTATTGCTGTAGTTTTGTTTTGTATCCACTTCTGCCTAAACCAAAACCTGTAAAAACCATACTTCTATCTCTCTTCTCTCTCTTAGTACAATGAAACACTAAAATGTTGTGTACTTCAACTGTTCTGAAAAAGTAAACATGCTGGAAAATGATGAAAAAATGGGAAATATGCTTTGCTTGCAAATTGGTTTTAAAATGCATATCCTCTTTGTCTCCCAATGTAACAGTATGAGCCTATTGTATTTTGGCTTCTTCTTATATGGTTGCATGGTTTACGTTGCAATTTGTCTTAAAATGCATATGCTGTTTTGTTTTATGCATTTTATGTTGATTTATGCAATGGCTTTTGAAAATGCATATGCTTTTGAAATGAAATGATTTGAGATTATGCAGTTTACAATTAAAATGCAATTTTGACAAAAGAAATGAATTTGTGCATATTTAAATTTGTGCATTCATTTTTGAAAATAAAAATCCATCCCTTTTTGTGAACCGGGAGAAATCCCACGATTTGCAAAAAGGGTAAAAACTGATTCCAGCCGTTTGCTTTTAATGATGAACACTAATAAATAATTTTCTGCTTTTAATTATTTGTTTATTTCTAACTTTTTCTTTTAATTGTCTCGCAGGTAAAATTAAATGAACCAACGGAGAAGCATTGGATAGAAGATTTAGAATTTAGGAAAAATTAGAATAGTTTTTATTTCATTTTAACTTTGTAAAAAAATTATTATTGTAAATACATTGTAAATAAATACAGTATTTACACAATAATTGTACAATTAGAATAAAATGAATAAAATTCCAATATTTTGCCAATTAATTCCTTCCTTCTCTCTAATTATTTATTTTATCGTTTATAATTCTTTAAATTGTATAATAATTGAAAATAAATTTCAATTACTTAAATTCAGAATAATAAACAGTTAAATAAACATCCTTTGATCAATAAGCTTTTCTTCAATCTATTCCATTATTTATAATTCTCTAAATTATAATAACCGAAAAGATAAATTTCAACTATTAAACTTAGGATAATAAATAATTAAAACGTTGTTGATCAATTAATGAACTTCCTTTCCAATATTTATTATATTATTTATAAATCTTTCAATTATATAATAACTGAAAATAAATTCCAATTATTAAATTTAAGATAATAAATAATTAATAAACATCGTTTTAACATTGATCAATTAATAGACCTAGCGTTCAAAAATAAACAGCTCTCGACTTGAAAAAGCTATGAATTTTAATCTGCTTTGAAAAATGATAAAAATAGGTCAAAACCCTTGCAATGCAATGATGCAGATGGGAGATGGTATCTTAGGTCAAAATTTGGGGTACAACAATAACCCCTTGGGAGTTCTGCTGGCGGAGGAGCTTACTCTCGAAGTTGTACTAACTGACCGGCTAGCAATTGTGGAAGCAATTGAGCATACGGCATCGGGATTGGATCGATCCTCCTTTCGGGGTACCTTTGCTGCCTTTGTTGACCCCTCTGCCCCTGGGGCCTTTGGTTCTGTTGATAGTTTCGCGGTGGTGCATACTGTTGCTGAGGAGTAACAACAGGGGTTTGGTAATACGGAACCTGTACAATAGCTTTCCCTTTATCATCAAAGGTATTGCTTACCTCTCCTTATTTTTTCTTGACGAAACTGCTAGAGTATGGTTTCTTCCCACCACATGAGTTGTTGTTACCGTTTGTGCTAGATGCGCCTGGGATAGTCCCTACCTTAACACACATTTCAACCCGTTCCCCGATGATGACCATATCTGAAAACGAGTCAGAAGTACTACTGAGCATATGTTGTAAATACGGGCCTCGAAGGGTACTCATGAACAAATCCACTAGTTCCCGATCTAGGAGAGGAGGTTGAACTCTTGCGGCCAAACTGCGCCATCTCTGGGCGTACTCTTTGAAAGACGCACCAGTCTTTTGAGACATACTCTGCAGCTGCGCACGGCTAGGTGCCATGGCGGTGTTGTAGTGATAATGTTTTAAGAAAGCATCAACAAGCTCACTCCAATTACTAACATGAGTTTGTTCCAACTACATGTACCACTCTAATGGAGCTTCAACAAGACTGTCCTGAAAGAAATGCATAAGCAATGGCTCATTGCTAGCATAAGCAACCATCTTTCTGCAGTAAGATCAGAGACGAGTCTCTGGGCATGTAACCCCCTTATACTTGTCGAAATCAGGTACCTTAAACTTCGGCGGAATCACAACCCCCGGAACTAAACACATAGCAACGGCACTGAATCCTGGTTTCTTAGAAGTCTCCATAGCCTTTAAGCATTCTTCCAGAGCCTTGTACATCTTAGCAGTTTCAGACAGATCAGTCGTAGAATCCTTTGGAGGGTCATCGAGCTCAATGACATCATGGTGGTCATCTATAATCATCTGTGGGTTCTCATTAGGAATACCCCCATGATCATTCTTGGGTCCGCCGTTCTCGGATGTGGAGGCAACGTCTACCAGTTTTGTGACGCTTATTCTGAGCTCTTCCTGCCCTTGGATGACGGCATGAAGAGTTTCCATGAGTTGATTCATTCGGTCACCCATGGTGTCCATGTCTTGGCGGAGAGCGGCCTGGTTCTGCTCAATCTGTTCCATGATCCACAATTTGTTGGCTCGAGTGCGATAAGGATGTATGGAAGCCGTCTTGTAGATTCTATAATAAAAGGCAAAATCATCAGATAAGAACTCCTGCCAGAAAACCTGTAATTCACGAAATGCATGATATGTATGATGTATGAAATGATTGTCCACTTCGGTTCTCCATGGCTCAATTACCGTCAATAGTAGTCGAGCAACATGATGACAAGAACGACCATATGAAGAAGACATCCAAAAACAAGAGAAACTCCCACAGAATTGGATATAAGGTTATGGGAGTATAAGATGAGCAATTCTTGTTTATTGGTAATAATAATGATTAGTTCGGGGGTAGGTTACTATTTTTTTTTCATCCATATCGCTCAGGCTCAAATAAAGTGCCTTAGCGATAATTTCAAAATTGTGCCTATCCGGACTTGGCGACATGTAGGTGTTCAGCAAAGAGGATCGTCTTTCCGGAATTGGAACAATTTGGTAGTCCTGGAATGTGTAACTCGTAGTTGTAAGACTGAAATAGGGTCGAAATGACGAAAATGGTCCTCTAGATTCTTCAAAGAAGGCCAAGAACTTGAGCGAAAAACTTGAATAGTACAAATAAGTATGATTGTCTCCTTTGGTTTTCTTGAGAACATCACCGTTGCCAAATGTTATTGGCGAAAATTACGCCAGAGAGGTATCCAAAGTGGACATGCATATGAAAGGTTGATAATTTCATCTTTCTGACATTTTTTTTTAGAAATAAACATGTTAGATGTAAATGCAAAATGATCATAGTGTTACTACTGCCATGATACCAATATCTGCTGTACTGTCTCTGTGTAGCTTGTAAGTACCAGGATCATAGGTCCGGAACATAAACCATACAATCTTATGAACATACTCGGGACTCAGAAAATAAATATGAGAACCTCCTAATCATTGACAGAGTTCCAGAGCATATCCAATAGAACCGATAGTCACTGTTTGAGCATAATCATCATTTGAATATGAGTAACCATCTGAATATGAGTCACCATCTGTACCTGTGATAGAAATTCCCTCCCCACTCACAGGTGAAACTAGGTCAGGGTAAGATAATGGTAACTCAAAAATCACGGGTCCGCCTGAAAGTGCTATGGGCTTACCCACAGACGTGGGTGCCGATAGTAATTCATTTGAACCTCATCCGAGCGTGGTATGTGACATGACTGCACTAATCGGACCACGTCCTATAGCCGTCATGCCCCCACTCTATTCCTAGGTGTCCTAGTGCACTCTGGCCTGGGTACTGGGCCTTTTACCTCAGAAGTAACATCCCAACCCAATAAGAAGTAGATCCTATACAGCAGTAGTATATGGAAGACAACAAAATACAATGCATATGTATGCTCAAGTATATACAAAATGAATGAATAAACCGAAAGCGTAAAGATAAACACCCAAAGAAAAGAAAATAAGAGCTAGGAGCGACTCCGGGATGGACCAGCACTTGGTCGACCTATTCCCCAGTGAAGTCGCCAGCTGAAACAACCGGCTGAAAATCATCAAACAATGAAGTCGCCATCGAACGTCTTTTATCCCACATGTAGGGAAAGGTAAACATCGAGAAAACCTGAGAAGGGAGAAGTCACGGTCTTGCGACCGAGAGATCGGGTAAGGGAGTCTGTTATGCGAGGGGAAGGTATTAGCACCCCACACGGCCGTAGTACTCTATGGTATCCACTCTTGTTATCTATCTTATGGGTGTGTTTAATCTATGCTTACTGTTTACTATACTGCTGGAGGAATGCATGCAAAAGAAAGGGGAAAAGAATGTAGGGAAAATAAAATTGTGCTCGCTTGGGCCCTACCCCAATGCCTACGTATCCGTTTTGAGGAATCAGAGCTACTGTAGTTCGGCTCATATTTTTTTGTTTGTTTTGTGTTTTTTATGGACGAAGTTAATTTCGCCTTCTGACGCAGCTCGACCTTTGGAGACTTATGCGTTGGCACAGAAGTAAATTAATCATGTCCTTACCTGAAAAGGGTTTAAAAGAAAAGGTGCTCGAGCGCACAAAAGATTTGAGTTGGTTTATATTTTGTTGTAGATGTTTTTTGTGGACGAAGCTAATTCCGCCTTCTGCCGCAACTCGACCTTTGGAGACTTATGCGTTGTCACAGAAGTAAATTAATCGTGTCCTTACCTGAAAAGGGTTTTTTTTATGAAAGGTGCTTGAACGCACAAAAATGGTTTGAATTTGTTTTGTATTTTTGTTGTAGATGATGACTGATTGACCTCAAGAGAGAGATATTAGCCATTTTTCTACTTAGCCATGAAAGGAGTCTTTGAGAATTGAACCACACCTAAACTTGAGATGAAGAACAATAAGACCGAGAAGAGACCCGCTTATCATTTCCCATACTAAGCGAAGGCGTGATTCTCATCAGTAGTTTTAAAGTGTTTTGAATTTTGAAAGAAAAAAAGAAGTTTTAGTTTTTAAATGCGAATGCAAATGGGAAAAAAGTCATAGGGAGACTAGCCTATTTCTAAAACTAATTTTATCATGCGTTAGTAGCCCTATGTCAAGGATGAATGAAGGGGAAACATCTACCTAATGTTAGCATGCACATGGATTGCGATAAAGCCCTATTTCATTTTAGTTCAATTAGATCGAAGATTAAATTTGAACCAAAGTCACCTAAGGGATCATGAAAGACTATGCAAACAAGTAAAACTAAACAACGAGTATTAAAGCATTGCATACAATCCTTACCAAAAATCGCAAATGAAATACATGATATAAAAAATGAACAAAAACTAACGAATAAAATTGACTAAAAATTGGCGAAAAGAAGAAATATATTTCTAATTAATTTCTAGAGTGCCTTCTAATATTTTTTAACATTTTTGTTATGCATTTTTGTTAAGAGAAAAAACCATGAAAGAAAGTATTAAAAAGAAAACATAAGAGAAAGTAAAAGAAATAGGGGGGGTGAGAATTGAATTCTGGGGTAGCAGTGCATGGACAGGGCGCTAGGCCCAATTCATGAATGAATCCAATAGCATTTTTTTGTGTCAGGAAGTAAGCTACCAAAAACGTACCAATGGGCCTAAGCAAGGTACAAACCCGGCCCTGATCCAAGTATTACCTATCCAAAGTCTTAACCATTCTCACTTATTTGCAGTATTTTAAATTCTTTTTAATGAGTTAAACTAAAAGAGTAAATAGAAATAATAGTGGAAGGAATATTGAAAAGGGGATGAATTGTTTAGTTAGGGTAAACTGCCTTCTGTTTCACAGCGGCCGACCCCTCTCCTCTGATCGGACATTAGCGCCGCCACTGCCATATTCTTCCTCCTCCCAAACACCTCTTCCATTCCGTCTCCAATCTTACCTCACAAACCTCCCTCAATCTCTTATCTCTGAAAGCTAAACAATGAGAAAATCCCAAAACCCTAAAGCCGGAATTAAACGGTGATGAAGTAGGGAATCGAGCTACCAAAATGGGGGAACGTCTCACAAAGGAAAGAATCGCATCATGGTGTCAAGAGATGAATGAAAAAGGATGTGTGCCCTACCTCGACGACGATGATGGTGAAGATGGTCTAACGGAGATAAACTCTGAGGTGATCTTCTATCTTTTCTCTCTTTCTTAAATTTTATTCTACTGCTTCTGCTGCTTTGCTTTCTTGTTTATTCTTCTATATTGATGTTGTGATGCATTTGCGTCTTGTTTCTTCGTTGTATTGAACTGTTGTTGTACGGTGTTGAATCGAAGCTGTGAATCTGATGAGAGAATCTGAGGGATATTGTTACAGGGATAGATGAGAGCACGGGGACCAGGGTCAAAGGTGTGGTTATTGAAAGATTATTGGAGGTGAATGAAAGGCGAGGAATAGTGAGGTCAATATCGTAGAAGCATGAGAGAGATGAAGATGATGTGTTGAAGAATCAAGATTGATTGCACAGAGAGAAAGTTGAAAGGTGAGTGTTGAAATTTTATGTAATTCTTCTTATGAATGAATTGTGCCAAGTTCAATATTGCAGAAGCAATAACTTTATACAGTTGGAGGAAGGTTGAAAAGTTAGTTACAACAGAACTAACTCTGGCCATTAGATCTGGTTTTCTATTATAAGAATAAACAGTGTATATGAGAGGTTAGGGAGTTAGGTTTAGCTAGTGATTCTGTTAGAAATTTTGTTAGTTGTTAGTTTGAAAGTTAGTTAGGATTTGGGAAATGGAAAGTTGGTTATAGTTAGTTATGGGTTGTTAGATGTTATGGTTTGTTAAGTAAGTTATCAATCTCTTAGAAAGTTAAGATAAGTTGTTAGGTTATAGTTATAGAGGTTAGGATTATTTAGGTTATTTTTGTTATGACAATTTGAGATGGACAGTACTGCACTAAGCTTATATTATGCATATATATTATTTTATTCATTATTGAGCTGTTGTTTGATTAATTGCAGGACATGTTCAAGAGTATCGACCAGTGTACCATAGACCTCTTGGGGGCAGTAGTCAGGGCCAGGTTTGTCATGAAGGTACATGATATCCAAAGTGAAGAGTCTCTGGTTCTCAGGCCACTGATGCTGTGGGCGCCCAATTGATCTGCAGTAGAATAGAATCACTTAAAATGCGACCCTGCGTACGGGATTTTCTAGCTTCACGGGCAGCAAGTTGAAACAAAGTAGTAAGGCCTGGTTGAGTGGTAGATGTAGTAGCAGAAAATCCTCGCACTGCTGCTATTGTTGACTCAACTTCGCTGCTAAAATCTTTCATCAACGATGAAACGGAATTGGAGAGAGTAGCGAAAGCGAAACGGTGTTGAGGATTGATGGTGAGTTTGGCATTGACAAAGAGAAGGATGGATTGTTTAATGGAGTCAAAACGAGTGATGGATTGAGGATCAATGTCAATGCAGAATAGTATATCTTCGTTGCTAATTGGTAAGTGTTCAAGATTGTAACTGCTGTTTGCTTTTCCTTCGACTCTTTGTTCTTCCATGGCGCTTTCTTTCTTCTTTCTAGCTTGTGTAACTGTTTTGTGAGAGAAAACTAGTGGGTTTATATTGTGGAACTTATAGGATTCACATTTGTTTTTCTTTCTTTTTTTTTTGTGCAGTAGGCAGATTTGGAGAAATTTAAAAGCACGGACAATTCAAAGCTGAGAATTCTGATAAGACAAGGATGCGATACATTTCGAACTTTGGTCGTGAAGGATGGATATTTAATCAAGAAGGGTGAGAGCCAGGGGAAAGAAAATTATGGAGTTTATCATAGGAGGAACATGAAGCTTATACACAATGTTTAGATTTTGTAGGATAGTATTTGTAATCTTCTCCTCTTAAAACCTTATTTTAAATTGTATACTTCTTTTTGAGTAACTCTTGTGTGATATTTGGATTCTAATGGAGAAGTTTCACCTACTTCTTCTTTTTATTCAAATAGAACTCTGCTTATAGTTTGGTAGCATGATGAAATTAGGGGCATGATATCAATTTTCTCAAGTGCTCAAAGTATTGCCTTTTATTTTCCATAGAATCGTAATGATACAGTTACTCAAATGTAAATTGTAATGGTCATGAATATGAAGTCAAGTATGGTCAAGGCGTGGTTTTTTGAGCTCGTCTTGTAAAACAAAGTTGAATGATAGCTCCCTTTTTTCATGGCTTGTTGCTTGAACTCCAAGGAAACCCGCTAAATACATTTCCCAACTTTGTATGCTTAACGAATAAAATATGTAGCTTTGACGCCGTTTCGACAAACTTGAACAAATTTGAATTTTGTATCAAAAACTTGAATGAACACTTCACATTCCTAACTCAGACCAATGAAACCTTAATTCACTTTGGTTTTTTATTTGTTCAATTCAACCCAAACTTGTATGCTAAGCACAAATATCCCGAAGAATGATGATACTTTACAAATCACAACATCTCTTTGACAAAACCCCTTCTCAATAGATGATGATGACTATGCCCTGAGGGATTCAGTGCAGATGAATATGAAAGATGAGACATGCGAATACCTTGATATGGAATGAACCTCAGGAGGAATGCTGACAGGCTCATGTATGATAATGTATAAACCCTGATTTTTAGCTTCGTCTCATAAAACCTTGCAACTTGATATTGAGAAGAAAATAATAGCCTCGTAGCTTGATGATGATAAGGTCCATGAAATGAAAACCTAGCTTTAAACAAATGATCGGTGGAGAAATCAATTGAAACAAGCTTGTGCAAAGATGAAAGCCTTTTAAAGTCATACAACAACCCTAGTTCCACAATATCACTGATCTTATGCAAAATCATGTTGTTGATGAATGTATGCAATGTTAAATGACCTAATGGAAGTTATATATGTGAGAAAAAATGCAAAAATGCGTAAGCCAGATAGGAAGTAAAAGGGTAGGACAAATTTGGGGTATTACACTGTTCAATAGTTTCAATCCTTCTAAGTTTGGTTTGGGTTTTTGGAAGGTAAAATGCGGGAAAAGTAAATAAAGTGAATAAACAATCATTCATAGTCAAGAGAATTTAATCTGGAATTACATTTCACTCTACTCGTCAAATACTTAAACTCGCCGATCAATTTCACTCAACCTAAATCACTCGTCAATACCATCATGTATTGCTCACACTAAGGCTATTCCTAACACAAAGTGAGACATCACCTGTATTGCTCTCGATGGCGATTACACGCGCAACTCAAACAACCTGGATGCATTTCATAATTGATACTCACATGAATATTAAGCCTAAATATATTTCTAGAACTATAACCTAATAGATATTCATTCAAGAAAGAGATTCAGAAAGCATATGTCTATGATAAACCAAAACTCTGCGGTAAAGCAAAAATAAAGAACAAATACCAGTACTAATTTGTAAAAGAGATTTCATACAATCCCATGACCAACAAATGTACATACAAAAAGATATTAATAGGAAACATAGGGAAGAAGGATATGAATAGGAAACTTCTTGCGGTGCCAACATGATTTGAGATAACCCATAACCAATCGAAAAGATGTAGCACCCAATGATGTTGCCTAAACATCTAAACTATAAATTATTGGATCAGAGCTGCTCCATGAGGGAAATAGATGATAAAAACCCTAAAAAATATGTTCTAAGTTATTTATACAAAACTGAAAAACACAGAGTGCACTAAGCGCGACCTGAAGCCTCTTTATTTCTTGACTTTGACCCAAAAATGCATATCCGGAGCCGTGCCTTAGACACCTTATTCCTCGATGCTCCAAATATGCAACAATACCCACAAAAGACATTAAAACTATCAAATGGTATATAAATGAATCAGAAACATAAAAAATGCAAAGTATACATATTTACACACAAAGCGGGGAATTATTCAAAGAATATTAACAAAAGAACCGATAAGTGCCACAAAATATATACACAAAATAACGATATTTTTGCACTTATCAATGATCCAAGTGTTTCTCTCCCAGCTATCCTTAAAGTTATCTCAACACTTTGTTCTTTTCTTCTTATTGTGATATTCTTTTTGCTTTGCTATTTACAAAGTGTCAAATTGTTATGATTTCTCTTGCAATTCTTCTTATTTTCAAAGTTTTCAAATCCTCTATATAGCCAATGAAACTGATTAGTTGGAGGGTGATATTGGAATTTCCATAAAAAATATAGTTTTTGGAGATGCTTTATAGTACATAGTGGAGTAGCATGTATCATGTAGTGTATAAGAGGATGAAATGAGTGGCGATAACAATAGTACAATAGTACTACCCTTTCTCATATTTTTGAGAGAAGTGGAAGACATATTTGATCTTGTACGGGATGTACTCTTGCCACATATTCTTCTTGTTGTTATTATATTCTAGTTAGAGGCTTTGAGTACAAGTTGTTGAAGCTTGAGTAGAGTTCAAAGCTTGTCTTCAAAACTAGGTGAAAATGAAACTTTAGAGTCTTTAAGGTTCGGAGTCCTGAGGCTTCAGAGTTTTGAAATATCAAAGTCTTTCTCAGAGTCTTATATAACAGATTCTTCCAAAGATACAAACTTGATAATCAGATGCTTGACTTCTATATAAACATGCCTTATTTGACTCTTCCTTTAGTTCAGAGTGTGTCTTCAGTCCAGAGTCTGCATGCTTCAGATTCTTCCAATCTTCATATTTTGCATAGAACAGACTTTGGATGCGCTTTGTCCAATGTCTAGTTCGTCCATACTTGACTTCTCCATAGTCAGAATTTGAATTCTTTTGACCTACATACTTAAAAACATGATTAGAGTACAAAATTATTCTCTATACATAGCAATCTTTGTTATCATTAAAACTCCATGATAGTTTTAGAACGAAACTTGTTCCAACAATCTCCCCCTTTTTATTGATGACAAATCCATGCATTTTGATGAATAATTTTTACTTTGATACATAAAATATAAAACATCAAAGTGAGGTTTGTAAGCCTCCCCCCCCCCCCCCCCCCCCCCCCCGCTCCTAAGTTTTACACTCAAAACATAAAACATCAAAGTGAGGTTCGTAAGCTCCCCCAAAGTTTTACACTCTCAAAGTTATTCTCAGTTTCTTCAGAGTAAGGTTTGTAAACTCCCCATGAGAATGAGACAAGAATAATTTTAAAACTCCAGAAACATAAGCAGCATGATAATTAACTTCCATTGGTTATCATAATGTTTCAGAGCTTAGTTATTATCAAAATAAATTTTGATTGTTTTGTTAATAAGTCTCCCACATAATAGTAGTATAGCATGCTTGGGTTATATAATGGGATAAAGATATATAAAAATCATATTCATTTTCTCCCCTTTTGTCATCAATCAAAAAGAATAAGATAAGAAAGGTAAATTTCATTTGATAGATAAAGAAAAAGACAATGCTTTGATAAAAGAAACAAAACATGATAAATGCCTCAAAAAAAATAACTAAGCATTTTGGGTTGGGGGTGGTAATCTAACGAGAATGGTTGCAAACATGTTGTGAATGTTGGAGTTAGTTTCTTTTTAACGAGCCAGCTAAGTCTTGATCTCCTCATCTAATTTCTTCATTTTAGATAGAGTCTTCAAAATAGCAGCAGTCTTAGAAGAAGTTATACCAGTAGAAGATCCAATCTCATTCTAATATGCCTAGAATCTATATGCAAAGAGAAGCAAAATTAGATCTGGTGTAGGGAATGCCAGAATATTTCATCTCTCTTCTGCTTCAACAAGGGATTTTTATAGTTGCAAAAGAGGGGTCATTTCTCTACATAACCTTTATGAGAATTTTTCCAGAATCACTCCATAAGAGAATACCTTACAGAATTTGGTGTAGTAAGATGACCATTTTCTGTAACAATCCCATACTGCATTTCTCTCAATAGGACTAAAAAATCTAGTGATTTCCTTCCTCATAAATAGTAGATGCTTAAGAACTTTAGATTATATATTAGATAGAACTTCATCAATGGATAGCCTAGGAAAATCATTCTCATAAATGTTAGTTCTGAGAAAATCTTTGTCATTTGAGGGTTTTACAGGTTTGGTGAAAGGAATATAAGGTTCAGAGTTAAAATTGTATTCAGATTCTGATGAAGAGATGATTTTTACATTAGGGATGTTCCGATTAACATGAGAGTCGATAGATTATGCATTGTCATCACACAACAAATCTCTAATATATGTATCAGTGGTAGCATTATCACTCTGGTGAGGATGGATCAGAGGGGCATGATGTTTCAGGTATGGGGGATTAGATACTAGTTGCATATGCTTTAGAGTTTTCCCATTGAGGGGCTTACCAACATCAATGTGTAGTTCAACATACATATTCATATCCATAAGTTCTTTTACCAACTAACTTTCCACCTAAATGTTAGAAATGATTCTACCAAGAGGAATCCATTTTCTAGGTTTGGGTCCTCCATTTGTAGTCTCCTTTATCATTTCCCTCAAGTATTTAAATAAAATGGAAGGGATATTCATCTTTATCCCTTTTCTAGATAGTACAACATGTACTTCTGATCCCAAATGATGTAGTCTAGAGAGTTTCCAGCTTTCATGTGATGAAGGGAGCTCAAAATAATCTTTCCCCGGATTTTTAGCTTAGGATGCAGATACTTTATTGCTAATGGATTATTGATATTTCCTCTAAATATGGTTGTAGACACTTCCTTGTTATTTATACTTTTGGTAGTCATACCAAAGCATCTTTTTCCAAATCCATTGAAAGTTAGGAGTTTGGAAATCGATTTTTTGAAGATTTGAATATTCTTACCCATAATTATAGAATTAATCTGATAGTCTGAAGCCATTGCATGTATCTAGAAGTCCTTCACAAGAGCAGGATATATTGGACCTTTCAAACGATTGAAGAAAAATTCCTATTCTTGAGACGCGATATCACAATAAAGATCAAACCCATTTAGTTTCAAATTGTCGAAGTCCATAACAGATTCATAGAGAAATTCCAACTTAGCCACCTTAGTGGATAAAGTAATCTCATGAAGGATTTTTTCAGTGACTAGTTGATGTAGTTTCTATGGTTGTTAAAGTTGTTCTTGTTGTTGATCATCCATGGTTAGGGTTTTGGTTACAAATAGTGTTTTTAAAGATGGAAGTTTTAAAGTGTGTATTGTGAAGATAGTAGCATGGTGTGTGAGAAGTGAGTGAAAGTGGGTTTAAATAGTTTTTCAAAGAAAAAATAATGATTATAAAATAAATTTTGATAAACACGTAATCTGACAAGGGAGGCAAAAGAAATGATTTCATCTTTTCCCAAGAAATAATGCTTCCCAATGGGTCACTTAAAACATCAAGATGGATTAATTTAGGACACTTTTCCTAATTAAGATCCACACATAACACACTTACTTTTCACCAATAATTTTGAACACATAGTCCAGAAGACAAACTCCCAAAGGAATTCTAACTTTAAGGTACTCTGATATACCTTTGCTCACCTCATACTTCTCCAGAATCACGTTGGTGCTTATGATTTTCAATCCCAAAGACGTTTCTTCATTCTGAATGATGATCTGGTCTATATTGGTTTTATCTTTTCACTCAGAGTTAGATCTTTAGGAAACAGTTGTATCATTTGTTTGATCAGAGGTGTTGGTGTGTCAATTGCTTCTGATTCAAGATTAAAACTTTTTGCTTACCCAGGGATAACAATAGTAAAGATACAACAATGAAAAAAGAACACAATTATTTTTATCTTGGTTCCCCTTTAACTAGGTTAGTTCAGTTTACCCGCAAAGATGATTTTGTATTCTCAATAAGGACTTAATCCATTAATCAATTATTTGGTTACAATCACAAAAACAAATTGTCAATGTCTTCTAGAGAATTATGACTATACCCTAGTCTCTCAAGGAACTACAACTCAAAGACTACTCGTCAATGAATTCCTGAGTAATTTGACTAACACTTAGTCACTCAAGGAAATTAACCGAAAGTTTAAATACAAGGGTTGTGTGTTTACATATTTGCTTCTACAGTAAGTTGATTATACAAAATAAAGATCAAAATATTACACAAATGATTTGAAATATAATTCTCTAAGTCTTTCTCTCTTTGTTGTTCTTGAATTTCTCTCAACACTTTTCTCTTTTCTTCTTGCTGTTATATTCTTTTTGCTTTTCTATTTACAAAGTGTCCACTTGATGTAATTTCTATTGTAATTCCTCTTATTCTCCAAGCTTCCAAATCCTCTATATATAGGGAATGAAATAGATATGTTTGAGAGGGAAGTTGGAATAACCATAAAAAGTATAGTTGTTGGAGATGCTTGATAGTACATAGTGGAGTAGCATGCATCATGTAATGGATGAGAGGATGAAATGAGTGGCAAGAATAAAATAGTATTGTCCTTTTCTAGATTTTCCAGAGTAGTGGAAGGAATATTTGATCTTGTACAGGATGCAATCTTGCCATGTATTCTTCTTCTTGTCATTATCTTCTAGTCAGAGGCTTTGAAAATAAGTTGGTGAAGCTTGAGTAGAGTTTAAAGCTTGTCTTCAAAACATGGTGAAAATGAGACTTCAGAGTCTTTAAGGTTCAGAGTCCTAAGGCTTCAGAGTTTTGAAATACCATAGTCTTTCTCAGTTATATAAAATAGATTCTTGCAGAGATACAAAATTGATAATTAGATGCTTAACTTCTATATAAACACGCCTTCTTTGACTCTTCCTTTAGTTCAAAGTGTGTCTTCAATTTAGAGCCTGCTTGCTTTTGATTTTGCCAATCTTCAAATTTTTCTAATCTTTAGATTCTTCCAATCTTCATATTTTTCACACAACATACTTCAGATGCGCTTATTCAATGTCTGGTTCGTACATCTTTGACTGCTCCGGAGTCATAATTTGATTTCTTTTGATCTGCACAGTTAACAACATAATTAGAGTAAAAAATTATTCTCTATGTATATCAAACTTTGTTATCATCAAAACTCCAAGATAGTTGTAGAACCAAATTTTTTCCAATAACATACACACATAACACACATGTATGCACACACACACACACACACACACACACACACACACACACACACACACACACACACACACACACACACACACACACACACACACACACACACACACACACACACGTGCGTGCACACACATGATCACGACTTTAAGAGTCTGTCGGAATTATTGATTGCAAGTGTATAGTCTAATTATGTAGTTTTAAAAGATATCGTACCCACAGGGACTACTAATCAAACTAATGTTTCTATTTAATCTAAGGCTGAAAATTAATCTTAGGTTTTTGAGAGAAATAGGGAGTAAATTCAAGTTTAATAAAATATTTGAAATAAAGGATACCCGTATGTAATTTGTCCGACTTCAGGGATCCAGCTAACCATTGGTTTTGTTTTTCTTTAAAAAAAATTTCAGTAAAAAATATTAGTTTAAAAATCCTTATCTCACACTCTCGTGTTTATTGACTTAGACTGTATTCTTAAATCTAAATGTTTGTTCTTGCTGTCTCATTCGAATTTGAAAACACTTTTTGGAAACCAATAAAATCTTACTAATCCTAAAACGCTCTCGTTGTATTTAGAATCAATGTTCAGTTACTACTTTCCGATTAAAATTCTCAAACTCCCGTTGTATTGATTTTAACTCTTGTTGTCTTTTACTCTTGTAACAAAAAGAGTTTTAATAATTTAATTAGAAACCAAAACCATGAAAGTAGTTTGTAAATATTTATACCAATAGATTTTTGAATCCCTTCGGTTAGATTATTTTACATACCGGGATCTAAGGAAATTACCCGGACATAGTTTTTAATAGAAACATGCTATAAAAATAGTTAATCATAAAATAGAACATGATTTCTATAACGTAAATATAAATAAGGCTTAAATTAAAACCTAGAAATAATTTCTAGTACAAAAAGAACTTGACTGCAACTTGAATGAAAATTTACTTCATGATCCTCCATAAATGTCGGCAGGATTAACTTCCGAAAGTACCGAATTGAGAAACTAAAATGTAAATCTAAAACTAATGTTGAAATAGCTCCCTGGTGTGGAAAGTTATCACTTTTTAAATGGTGATTTTTCTGCTTAGAGTCTAGAAGAAAAAGTGCTATGAACAATGGAAGTTCTCCGTCCCTATAACTGTCAATCCTCTCCCTTTTTATAGATTTCTTGATTCACGTAACTCCCTGGAGAAAAATCCGAAATAAATTCGTTCATGGAGAGGTTTCGTCATGCCTGGTATTGCGGAAAGAAAACAGGATAAGTGATGGTCTCGTGGCTTTGACGTGGAAAGGAATGTGGGTTCTGTTATAAAAAAGCTTGTGGTGGTGGCCACTTGAAGCCTGGCGAGGTCCATAGTCTTGACATGTGTGGAGAGGGCCACAGAAGGTGTGGCGAGGGCCACAACCTTCTGTGTGCAAATTTTCTTTATTTCTTCTGTTACTTCATGTTTTCTTGCTTTTTCTTTGCCAATTCCTCTTCTTTTCTCATGCAAGCTTCTTGGAGGAAAAACACCTGAAAGTTAGTAACACTACCACTATAAAATGACATAAATGACTGAAAACTATAAAATAATTCATGCGAGTATAGTCAAAAATACAATGAAAATTCGCGTTATCAAACTACCCTACACTTGAACCTTTGCTTTTCCTCAAGCAAATAATCATCATGAAGATCAATTTAAAAACGGGTTCGACACAAATACAGGACATAACTCTAATCGTATGTGGTTGTGAGGCATATTTGTTAGAATGATAGGTACTCAAATTCAACACTAAGGATACCGTGGTGACACAAAACCACAAACATGATCAAAAAATCCCTCCTTAGTTCAAACTATTTTGAATCATTCCATTATAGCTCAACCTATTTCTTTCATTTTATTTTACCCACTTTTATTCGAGCGCAATCACATTAAGAAATTTATCCTTGCACGCATGTAGTAGAGTATTTGGTTAGTGACGCTGATCCTTTAACACGGGGTTCTGGCACCTGAGTTTGGTAACCCCTTTATTTACCCAATTGCAAGTTGTGGGGGATCAAACCGTAGTCTGCCTTATCAAGTTCAACACCAGACACCTCTGAAACAACTAACAATGGATTTTTATGAAATTTTTTGTAGATTCCACAGTCGTTGGGTTAAGTGACCGGGTGAGGGTCTCCTAACTTAATAGGTGCATTCCCTATTTTTATTAAGTTATCGCATATACATACATATATATATATATATATATATATATATATATATATATATATATATATATATATATATATATATATATATATATATATATATATATATATATATATATATATATATATATATATATATATATATATATATATATATATATATATATATATATATATATATATATATATATATATATATATATATATATATATATATATATATATATATAGAGAGAGAGAGAGAGAGAGAGAGAGAGAAATTTTGGGATCATCCACTTATACTCATCAACTCCCTATGTAGTTTGTTCTTAAGATGGTGTTGACTGCTAGTATAAACTACTCAGGGCTACTTAAAAACTCAAACTTAAGGTCTCGGTATAATAGGTATTCAAATTGATCATTCATAACTAGGGAGTTTAGGGTGTCAAAATGGTATATATTTTGGTGAGCCTTTCTCAAATCAATCAAACATAGCGTAAGTGTAAAACAACATGTATACTTTTTAAGGTGTCGTGTTATGGGTCAAACCAAAAAAAAATTGTTATGGCTTAAGAGAATTTGGGAATCAACAAATAGCGGGAAAAAACGCATAAAGACTTGACAACTTAAGAATTTGACTCAACTAACACTAACACTAACTGAGCAAAGGGAAAAATAAAACTACCTAGAAAACAATAAACAAAAGCAGTAAAGCTTTCTCCCCCACAATTAAATCGAACATTGTTCCCAATGTTTCAAAATAAGGTGAAAAAGAAAGGTAGAACCTGGGATATCTGCTACTGGTGGCCTCTGCCACATTCTCGTCCATGACCATTATTACCAGGCTGGTGATGTGGCATGCATACATGATAAACATACTCCTGCAATCTGTCCACACACATTGTCAAAGCTATCATCTGGTCGATCATGCCTGACATTCTTTGGTCATTCTTGTCATTGTAGTCACGTTGATCCTAATGAATTTGTTGAATGAGGCGCATCATCTCAGTTTGTTGAGTTTGAATATCCTGAAGTATTTGGTCGTGCTGAGCATCCAAATCATTATGCCGCATCATTTCAACAAGAATGTCAAGAGATGTGCCAGAAGTGTCTTCATGCCTTCTTCAGCGTCTTGATGATTTTCTAGCGACGCTTTCAGAAGCAAACTATGTGGGTTACGATTGAACTTCATGGGAACCCTGCTCCATCTCATCTAATTCATTGTCGGTATGGCCACCTTGTGCACCTTGTGTAGGTGCATTGGGCTCAGGGGCAGATAGATCATAGAGCCAATTAGCCATATTTTATGCATTAGTGTGATTTCGACAAGGCAAAACGACACTCTTAACCACTTTATTTTGGACCATCATGAAGAAGTGAAAAACACAAGAAGGGGGGTTGAATTGTAAAACTGAAAATCAATGCAATGAACACGATATTTTTATCCTGGTTCGTTTGATCTCAAACTACTCCAGTCCACCCGTCAAGGTGATTTCGCCTCTCTTCAACGAGGTCTTAATCCACTATATTCAACTGAATATTACAATCTGCTTTAACAACTGCTAAAGCCTTCTTGATGCAAACCACAAACCGGTTTGCCAAGGAAACACTTTCTTACAAAGAAGAGAAATCTAGGTGTGTGAATGTTTTCTACAAAACTGTTTATCACAACTGTGATATTACACAACTTAAGCTTATTGAAACTAGATTGCTAAAATATAGAGTAAGGAATTCTTGGAGCTTTTAGCAAACTGAGAATGAGAAGATGATGAATAGCTTTTAGGCGTGGAAATAGTTGTAGAGCATTGGCCAATTCAATCTTCATTGAATTGTTTATATAGCACTGAATTTGTTGAACGTTGGAGCAATAATCTTGATTCAATGCCAATAACAAACTTTCCTTATTAAGCAGATCTTGTCTGGAATGATGCCATTGGGAATAATTCGCTTTGAATGCACAGTACTGTTGCTACTTAAAGCGTGTTCTGGATTTGGCTCATTCTGACTCTACTTAAGTGCTGATGAACTGTTGTTGTCTTTATCAGAGTGTTGAGCGCAGTTCTGTTCATCAAGCTTCAGCATTCGCGTGAGTTGTTCTTCTGATTCTGGTATTCTGATATAGTATCTTCTGATGCTGATGTTGATAACCAATATTCTGATGCTGATTAAGTGTACTCTTGCTGATACCTATCAGAGTTTCTGCAAAACAGAAGGTAATATTTTAGGTAGCAAATAGTTCTTACATGAATCACATAATTAATATATCATTTCATTTTGTTATCATCAAAACTTAAACTTAGGGTAGTAGATTCAAACTTTGTTCTAACAATCTCCCCCTTTTTGATGATGACAAAAACTAGATATTTTTAATTGAAAATAACGTGAAAAGGTATCAGAGATAACTATATGATAAGATGTATCAGAGTAAGAAGTTATCAAAGATAAGGGATAAATAAATATGAGAGTTGGGATCGGAGATACTCCCCCTGAATTTATAACTTCCCTTTTTAATTCTAAGGGTTCTTCAGGATCAGATCTTTATTGACTTTCTTTGAACATCAGAATATCAGAGTCTTTGACTATCAGAAGCTTTAGATCAGAATATTAGAACAGAGCTTCAGATCAGAGTATCAGAGCTTTATCAGAGCTTTGCTTTGGATCAGAGTATCAGAGCTTTAGTCTTTAGTGAGTCAGAGAGCATTCTTGTACCTGTAGACTTAAGCAAAAACAGAAGAAAACATTCAAGTATATCAGAGTTAGAATGTTTGAGACTTTTTGTCTCAGTAATCCGTTATTGAAAAATATCATTCTTGTTCTCCCCCTTTTTGTCAGCAATCAAAAAGTGTAAGTGATGTGCTAAAACAATGTAGAGCAGAAAAACTTGTCATATTAAAATAGTCAGAGCCAGACAAAACAGTACATGAGATATGCAAAGAAAACATGAAAATAGCATGAATGAAAATCTAAGGTTAGGGAGGAAGGCGTGTGAACAGAGTCTCCAGCATTGCCTTAATCTGATCAGCAGTCTCAGTCTGCTTGTGCACCATGCTGACTACTATATCTATATTGCTATCCTGCACATCCATCCTTTCCTTCATCTTCTGATCATTTTCATCCATCCTTTGCTACAGACGAATATCATTCAGCTTCAGCTCTTCCAGAGTCTGCCTGTCCAAGGCAGCTTGAGAAACATCAGAAGCAGGGAGCTTTTGAGAGCTTTCTGCAACATCTTCAGCTTGACTGGCTTCAGCTTGAATAGTCTGATCTTCTTCGGGCTGCACCTTTGAAGCTGGACGCTTCTCAGACCATGGCTCACTATCCAGTAGGAGCACGTCTTATTTCAGCAGCTGACTTCCTACTTCGTTCAGAAGCTTGCTGAAACTCTGTTGTGCTTGCTCATAATTGATGTCTTGCAATTTTAGAGCTTCAGCACATACCCAAATTCTGAATCGTGACCAGAGCTGGTCTGAGGCAGCTGGATCAATCATTCCAGGACAGACTTGCTTCAGAGAAGCAATCCATTGCTGCAAACCTGTTTCAAAATTCACAATGCCAGAGCCAATGATCTTTCCCCTCTGATTGCCTCCAAAACCAACGTGGCCTCCAGGCTTAAGTTCCAGGCTTTGGAACATATGCCTTCTTCCCGTCATGTGTCGCGAGCAGCCAGAGTCCAGGTACCATGACTGGTGTTTCTGATTTGCTGCTAAAGATATCTGCAACATGTATTATTTTATCCTTAGGTACCCAGATTTTCTTGGGTCCTAATTTGTTAGATTTACCAAAACTCTGGTTGAATTTTGGTTTCACAGAGTACTTACTGCTAGTGTATTTAATATCATGTGTGTGACCATACACAAAATGTGAATTTAGAGGAGTGTGTTTAATGGTTAAATCCATGACATTGTTTGGTGTAGGAACCTTACCTTGGTATCCTATTCCCTTCCTGCCGTTTCTGCTAACTCCATAGATCATTGAAGCCATTTTGCTTCTATCTATGCTTTTAGCAAGGAACTTCTGGAAACTGTGATCATACTCCTTGATGATCTCATCAGCGTTGTTGGGAGTTTCAGAAATTGGTTCCTTCTGAGAGTTTTGTAAAGTATTTTCTAATTTTGAAATTTTATTTCTCAGCTCAGAATTCTCCAATTTGAGACTCTCAGTCTTATTAGAGTCAGATTCAAGATTCCTTTTGAGGTTTCTGAATTTAACTCTAATCTGCTGATACCTTTCCAGAATTTCATTAAGGCTTTCAGCAAGTTCAGCCTTGGTAAAATTAACTGCAAAGTCAGGAAATACCTCTTCAGTATCTGATTCTGAGTCTGATTCAGAAGCTTCACTATCTTATGAAATGTTGGCCATGAGAGCTATGTTTGCTCTCTCATCATCTGATTCTGAGTCAGCTTCAGACGAGTCAGAGTCATCCCTTGTAGCCATGAGACTTTTCTTCTTTTCTCTTCCAAACTTCTTTTTGGGCTTTTCCCTCTGAAGCTTTGGGCAGTCACTCTTGTACTGTCCTTGCTCATTGCACTCATAGCAGATGATGTCCTTGGTGTTTGGCTTTTTGCTTCCTGAGGAGCCTTCAGATCTTCTGTATCCATAGGAAGAATCTGTCCTTCTGTATCTGGAAGAAGACTCGTTCTGATCAGATCTTCTGGGATTCCTGAACTTCCTTTGCCTCTGCTTCCACAGTTGATTCACTCTTCTGGAGAGGAGGGGGAGTTCGTCTTCTTCTGATGAGGATCCATCAAATGTTTCTTCAACTGCCTGCAAAACTTTAGACTCAGATTTTTTGTTAGATTTTAATGCTAAAGGCTTACCTTGCTTCTGGGGTTCATCAGCTTCTAGCTCTATCTCATGACTTCTGAGGGAGCTGATAAGTTCCTCCAGAGAAATTTTGTTGAGATCTTTTGCTAGCTTCAGAGCTGTAACCATTGGCCTCCACTGCTTGGGTAAGCTTCTGATAATTTTCTTGACGTGATCAGCAGTAGAGTAACCTTTGTCCAGAACCTTGAGACCAGCTACCAGAATCTGGAATCTTGAGAACATTGTTTCAATGGATTCACTTTCTTCCATTTTGAACGCCTCATACTTCTGAATGAGCGCCAAAGCTTTAGTTTCTTTGACCTGAACGTTGCCCTCATGCGTCATTCTGAGTGAGTCAAACATGTTCTTTGATGTGTCCCTGTTGGAGATCTTTTCATATTCAGCATACGAGATGGCGCTGAGAAGGATGGTTCTGGCCTTGTGGTGATTCTTGAAGTCACTCTTTTGTTGGTCAGACATTGTTTTCCTATCAATCTTCTGACCGCTTGCATTCACAGGGTGCGTATATCCATCTGTCACCATTTCCCACAGATCAGCATCATGTGCCAGAAAGAAGCTTTCAATTCTGTCTTTCCAGTAATCAAAATTTTCTCCATCAAAGACTGGAGGTTTGCCGCTGAATCTGTCTCTGTCCTCATGGTTGTCATTGCTGGTGTGAGAATAATTTCCTGCCATTGTGTTTTTCTGACGCTGGATCTTGTACTGACACGGTTAAGTGTTTTAGCTCAGAACCAGGTGCTTGATGCCAATTGAAGAAGTGAAAAACACAAGAAGAGGGGTTGAATTGTAAAACTGAAAATCAATGCAATGAACACGATATTTTTATCCTGGTTCGTTTAATCTCAAACTACTCCAGTCCACCCGTCAAGGTGATTTCGCCTCTCTCCAACGAGGTCTTAATCCACTATATTCAACTGAATATTACAATCTGCTTTAACAACTGCTAAAGCCTTCTTGATGCAAACCACAAACCGGTTTGTCAAGGAAACACTTTCTTACAAAGAAGAGAAATCTAGGTGTGTGAATGTTTTCTACAAAACTGTTTATCACAACTGTGATATTACACAACTTAAGCTTATTGAAGTCCTTCCCATTTTAGAGTCGTTTCACCTGTTAACCTTTCCCAAAGACCAAATTCTACAGTCTGCCAATCCGCCTAGAAAGGAACTCTACAAGCTACATCTTCTCCATGAGAAAATGTAACATATCACCTATTGTATCTTGGCTTAATAAGCATTCTTTGTTGAAAAGCCTAAACCTGGCGGTTCTGGTGAGATATGGTTCTTCCATAGGGGTGTCATAAATAAATGAACTCAAGAACTCTAGAGTTAAAGGTTTGTAGGTTGGGTGGTTCAACGAACAGATGTGAGATAGACTTGAATTAGTTAGCATCCATTGAACACTATCTAGGAGCCCCAAACCATGCAAACAGGACTCATCAACGTATCTTATGGGGATGACATAACGTTGGTAGAACTTAAGGTACTTCTCCCTTTGTAAGCTGGAATCCTCAATGCGGAATATGATTATTGATAAATTTAGTGATGGTCTTTCCCTTCTGTTTGGCTATTGAGTGCGATGAGACATGATGGATACAGTAAGGGTTTAGTTCTCATAGGTAACTGTGAGTGGAGAGGTATGACATGTGGAGCAATTCAAGGAATTTAAAGGGTGAAAGGAAATTGGAAAGTGAAACGTGAGTGGGTGATCATGCGTGTTTAGTGGAAGTTGGAAAGGGTTGAAAAAGGAAGAGATTGGGTCGAATGAAGGAAGAAGATAGAAACGTAGTATAATACGGTGGGAGAACTAACTTGAGGTTTTGCGTTTGTGTTCGCAAATGTTGCGGTTTAGCAAGAGTCGCCACTGACTTTTCTTTTATTTAATAAGGAAAGGTGAAAAAGCACAAGAAAGACCTTTTAGATATGTTTTTGAGTTCGGGGGGTAGATTATGAAAAGGGAAGGTATTAGCACCCTTTTCATCCATGGTTTTCCATGGGCTCTTAGTTACTTGCTAGATCACTTGCTTTTGTTTGAAAATATGCTTAGTGTGGTTTTTGAAAGTATTTTGAAAAGGTGCCATCATTTAGGCAAACTTTGCAATGATTCCCGTTCGTAAGAATGTATGCAAAGTGTTGAGCTTTTGAAAATATTTCAAGGTTTGGAAAATATTTTGAAGTTGTTTTGTATGTGATTGTTTTTGAAAATAGCAAGGATGTTTATTTTGAAGTTGAGCAAGTAACTAAAAGTATTTTACCTACTCAAAAGGTCTTAGATGTGCTTTTCCTCCTCCTTTAGATGTTGCTACCTTACCATTGATTTGGCAAGAAGCCCCATCATTGGATGTGAAGGGACGAGCGTTGGGTCATCGTATGACCATGATATCAATGTTGTGAGATGACTTAGCACTTTTTCTTTAGGGACTAAGATCATTTTGAAAGGCAACTTTGATAGCATCATCGAGGGACTATGATCTTGTATTTTCAATTTTTTTTGTGCTAAGACATCTCACATGCATAACATGGCCATTTTTGTAAGGCAACAAGTAGAATTACCCTAAGGGTGTAAGTGTGCGAGTGTATTTGATTGCATGCATAATTTGTCTTGATTAGGGTGATCTATTTGTTAATTTTCATATCTTGTCATACATACTCTAATTACTATATATTGAAAGCAATAACAGTACTGAAATGTAAAGTCCTATGCTATTACAATATTTAAGGGGATGGGTGTACATTTTTGTGAATAGGGGTTGCAAGTTTAAAATTCTAGGTTATTATTACTACTATATTGAATAGGGAAGAATGTACAGGAAATGTAAAATGTTTATTTATTTAAGAAAGGAAGTTTTGTTTAAGAAAATATTTTTCTCTCTCTTTTTTTGTAAAAAGAAAATATAACATGCAAATATAAAATATTTTTGCTGTTTTTTGATTGATAATAAAAAATAATATGATGGAAAAATAATAAAAGAGAAAGAAAACCAAAATCAGCGCAAATGCATGAGAGTAGAAGAGGTCAGAAGTTCTGACTCTGCCTTGCTGCACAAATAGAAACATGTTAGCAAAAATATGGAAGTTCAGAAGTTCTGGATCTTCTGAGAACTCAGAAGTTTTCAGAAGTTCTGACGCAACTGTCAGAACTTTGCCTCCCTCTATGCCAGTCAGAACATCTGCAGCTTAGTCATTTACAAAATAGAAGTTGCATGTATAACAGTTATGACAAATTTCATGAAATATCAGAAGCACAAATCAGAAGCAACATGTATTTGCTAATTCTAATTCTTCGTACTAATTTCTTTATGAAACTGTGAACTGGGATTTCTTTTACTTAGGCAAGCAAATGCAGGAATTTTCAGAATATGTACATCATCAGGATCAGAATATCTACATTGTGCTAAATATGCAAAATCTGACAATGCTTAATCAGTTAGGATGAGGGTCAGCAGAAAACTTACCTTGCATCTGGAAAGGATTCTGTGAACTGGAGATTGGTTTTGAATTCTGGTGATGTTCTGAGCAACTTCTTCACGTACTCAGCAGGATGGAACTTTGCAACTTCTGGAACAGCCAAGAGGTGATATTGTGACTCCTTTGAGGTGGAGATGAATGGAGAATGTATGGAAATAGGAATACAGAAGTTAAGGTAGCTTCTGATTTATGAATCAACAGCTACGTGAATGGATTTAGTCAAGAACACTTAAGGAAAAATGGAGTTTGAATATAAGGAATCAATGCTAAGATTTTGGTATTTTGTGTTTATAGTTTCCTGGGTTCTTGGAATTTTTGCAGTGGTTCAAAGCCTTTTTTTTCTCAATTTTCTCGTCTCTTTCAAAAAAAATTTTGGCCCCCTTCACAGTGGCCAATGGTGTTCTATTTATAGGCAAAGGTTTTGCAGTTGGGGCGGTCAAGTGGTACCAGCATCATATGCTAGATGATGACTTACTCTTGAAGTAAACTTAAATAAGTGGGGGTTCAATGTATCAAGTTGGATGGTTAACAGTGCTTCAGCTGGATTTGGCAGCTGAATTAAGGAAAAGTAGAAATAACGCGTGGGTCTAGCATACTTTTGCACATAAGTTTATCTTCCAAAGACAGTAGGGGTACACGTGGTGAAAGTCCCTTGGATAAAGACTCAGAGGCGGTTGTTAGCATTAAATGAGTTCCCATGTGAAACTCTTCATCCATGCTTGACTCTGGATTAGAAGTTCTGCTTCAGCGCAGCATCTCATCTTCTGATCCTCTTACCTTATGGCTTCAGCATGTTCTGAAGGATCCTTCATAACTTCCAGTATACTTACATTACGCTTTGTTACCTTCTTTGATTTACCCTTGCAAACTCTGACCGAACCTTTGTGAAAAATGGTCCAGAAGTTCTGACCAAACTTTGTCTTGAGACTATCCAGAATTTTCTGAGTGTGAACACTGACCCAGAAGTTCTGAAATTATCATATTTTTTAAAACACTTAGAAAATTTCTAAGTATTTAGAATTTGACTTTTCCAAAGTAAAATTTGACTTTTGAAATTCTTGATGAAATAAACTTCATATTCCAACATGTATTGATGAAATATGATTTTTGAGATTTGATTTTGATCCAAAAGTCAAAGTTAGACTTCTTAGTATGCAAATGACCATTTTGCCCTTGTGAATGGTTTTCTTGGAAAAATTGATAATTCAAGGCCTGGAGACTTGGTGAAGGCAAACTTGAGGATCTAGGGTGATTCCTTGAGAAATGAGAGGGCAAGTTTTGGGGATCAACAGCTGCCCCTGTTCAAACTTCTTGAACCTGAAGATTTAGATTGGCGGATCCTCCATTCGTGACTTGAGGGTGAAAGATGATTGAACACTAGAGTGCCTAGAAATTTGCACTCGAAGATGTATGGTGAATGGGCTTATAGATGCCATGTGGAGGAATGTTGGTAAATGCTGGAAGAAGTATTAGGACAAATCTCTTGTTGATTCATACTAAACTTGATGTTTTACAAGTGAGAAAAGGGGTTAGTAAAATGCAGATGCTTGCATGATGTTCACCAGATGTGGTATCATGCTAAATGCATTGATATGTACATGCTATGATGTATGAATGTGAAATGTGTTTTCGTCCGGGAAAATAAATCCCTGACTACTGCTGAGGAAATCTTTGGAGGTTGAATCCTTGATTGCCTATTGGAAATGAAGAATATGCATATCTTCACATTTTATTGAAGGGATGCTTTCGCTGGGGAACATCACTCCGATATCAGCTGTTATCTGGTCAGATCCAGGCTTCACAATTGTTGAGGATGAAGTAGTCGGTTGCTATCTGGTCGGATCCAGGTTTCACGGTGACTTACTGGGAGAAGAGATGAATTAACTGTTATCTGGTCGGATCCAGGCATTACAGAAAATTCCTTGAAATTGAATAGTCATCTGGTCGGGTCCAGGTTTCACGACAACTTGCTGGGGATGTGGAAGTTAATTGCTATCTGGTTGGATCCAGGCTTCACAGTAACTTGTTGGAGGAAAGGATGAATTAACTGTTATCTGGTCGGATCCAGGCTTTGTAGAAAATCCTTGAAATTGAATAGTCATCTGGTCGGGTCCAGGCTTTGCAGAAAATTCCTTGAAATTGAATAGTCATCTTGTCGGGTCCAGGCTTTATGGTCTTTTGGAAAGCTGTACTATTATCTGGTGGAATCCAGGCTTCATAACGTCTTTCCGAGAATCATGGTTAATTGTTATCTGGTCGGGTCCAGGCTTTACAATATATTGTTTCAAAACTGTTATTTGGTCGGGTCCAGGCTTTGTAGATTTCTTTGATGAAGTTAATTGTTATCTAGTCGGGTCCATGCTTCACAATAAACTATTTGAAAACGGTTATCTGGTCGGGTCCAGGCTTTGCAGATTTCTTTGATGAAGTTAATTGTTATCTGGTCGGGTCCAGGCTTCACAATAAACTGGTTGAAAACTGTTATTTGGTCGGGTCCAGGCTTCACAATGAACCTCTGAGGATGATTGCTATCTGGTCGGATCCAGGCTTCGCAATGGATTTCTTGAAAGGATAGAAATGAGGAATGATATCTAGTCGGATCCAGGTTTCTCAGTCCTTTGTTGGGGATAAAGGGGCAAATCTACTGGGTAAAAGAAGTAAAACCTTGGTCGGATTAAGTTTAGGTTCTTCTATATCTTTGAAGAGTTAGGCTATTATCTGGTTGGGTCTAGGTTTCATAGCGTTTTGAGAAATGAGATCAACTGTTATCTGGTCGGGTCCAGGCTTCAGTAATTGAAGAAGTCAAATTGTTATCTCGTCGGGTCCAGGCTTCAGTAATAACTTGAAAATTGTGATAATATCTGGTCGGGTCCAGGCTTCATAGCATTTCTTGGTAATAATAAAGGCTATGTTGAAGACTTTACTGGGGATTAGGGGTTGTGGCCCTGTGATTTGCAGTCATTTGAAATGGTAATTCTAACTGGAGAGTATAGACTCAGTCGGGTAAGGCAGACTCAACTCGGGGAGGATATACTCAGCTGGGGATGATGGGCTCATCTGGGGATGATGGGTTCATCTAGGGAGGATAGATTATGTTCCAAGAAAATAGCCTCGGTTGGAGAAGATGTACTCAGCTGGGAAATTTGGACTCAACTGGGGAATTTGGGTTCAACTGGAGAAGATATACTCAGCTGGGGAAGATGGACTTAGCTTGGCGATAAAAACCTTGGTTGGGGAAGATATACTCAGCTGGGGAAGATATACTCAACTGGGAAATTCGGAATCGTTGGGGAGTATATACTCAACTGGGGAAGATATACTCAACTGGGCAATTTGTGGTGTCTTGATTGTTATATGCTTGAGAAATTTGCACTTGGCTGGGGAAATAACTCTGTTGGAGAAATAAACCCTGTTGAGGAGATGAATTTCCTTTAGGAAGAGATCCCCTAGGCTTCAATTTTGTAAAAATTGACTTAGCTGGAGAAAGTTTCCAAGATAAAGAGACTCTGGCCAGGGATTATCCTATGTGAAAAGATTTTTGTAGGCAACTCTGTTGGGGAAAGGTCGCATTGTTGTTGTCCCTATGGGGATAATGATGATGAGATAACTATGTGGGGCTACTTCATATACATTAAAGGGATGCTTACTGCTGATGTACGCTGATGCTCACATGTGCCAAATAGTTTTAATTAAGTTCATATGCATATGTTCATTCAATTTTAGTCATTGGACAAATTTGTATTCAAAACAAAGACAGAAAATTTTGCACTTCAAAGTGTATTTGTATTGATATTTTTCCCATGAATGGGTGTTTTTGTACATAGAGGCGGAGATCCTAGTAAGAGGAAATCACTAAAAAGGAAAACAAAATTGAGAATGAAAACAAATAGCCATGTGAAATGATCTCGTTGCCTTCCAGCTCTATTATTGCCCCAATGTCTTTGAACGTCCCTTACCGTTGATCGAAGTTGATTGGATTGATCCTGGACCATTTGAACTTGGACCTTGGTGATGGCATTGACCGTGTTGAATTCACGGGACATAGTCGTACGCTTTTAATCCTTAATTTTTTCCTGAACCGCCCTTTCGGGTTTTCGGTCCACCAGGATACCCTTTTCTACCCAAGTCGCCCTTTCGGGTTTTCAACTTGCCGGGTGTACCATCTTTTGCATATATCCCTAATTTTTGCCCAAACCTTTTGGTTTGCCGGGATGCCCTTATTTTGCTTAGGCGTGTCAACCTAACGGGTCTCTTATAGGTAGTATTTTTTGACTATGTTCGTGTTTATAGGATGCGGGAAATCTTCACCGTCTATGGTGGTCAGTATCATGGCACCACCAGAGAAAACTCCCTTGACAACAAATGGACCTTCGTAGGTGGGAGTCCATTTTCCTCTGGGGTCACCTTGTGGCAAAATGATGCGTTTTATCACCAGGTCACCAACTTGATATACTCGAGGCTTGACCTTTTTGTTG
The DNA here is from genome assembly GCA_948472305.1 of Vicia faba. NCBI lineage: Eukaryota > Viridiplantae > Streptophyta > Magnoliopsida > Fabales > Fabaceae > Vicia > Vicia faba. The sequence continues at coordinate 93,755,696 of OX451741.1, forward strand.
AAAGCCTTGATCATCCGTTTTTGATACGCCTGACCATGGAAAATAGAAGTTAATCGTTTTTCATCGATCAAGTTCAGCTGATCCAATCTCGTTTGAATCCACTCGTCTTCGCCTAGGCCTGCCTCGATCATAATCCTCAGTGAGGGAATTTGAACTTCCACTGGAAAAACAGTTTCCATGCCATAGACTAGAGAGAAGGGAGTTTCCCCAGTTGATGTTCTAGCTGAAGTACGGTAGCCATGTAGAGAAAATGGTAACATCTCATGCCAATCCTTATAGGTCACCACCTTTTCTGCACGATCTTCTTGATATTTTTGTTGGCTGCTTCGACTGCGCCATTCATTTTTGGTCTATACGGAGAAGAATTATGATGCTTGATCTTAAATTGAGTGCACAATTCCCTGATCATGGCATTGTTGAGGTTAGTCCCATTGTCGATGATGATCCTTTCGGGGATACCATAACGACAGATGAGGTTGTGTCTGATGAATCTGGCTACCACATTCTTGGTGACTAAGGCAAATGAGGCGGCTTCGACCCATTTGGTAAAATAATTGATGGCGACAAGAATGAAGTGATGTCCGTTGGAAGTAGTAGGTTTGATTTCTCCGATCATGTCAATGCCCCACATCGCAAAAGGCCACGGAGTGGTCATGACATTCAAAGGGATTAGAGGTACATGGACCTTGTCAACGTAGATTTGGAATTTGTGACAAGTTCTTGAATGTTAATGGCAATCGGTCTCCATCGTTGACCAGTAGTAGCCAGCTCTTAAGATTTTCTTAGCCTTCGTATGTCCACTTGAGTGAGTACCAAAAAGGCCATCGTGCATATCTTTCATAATTTATTCGGCCTCCCTCTTATCCACACATCGGAGTAGAGTTGAATCATGGTTGTGTTTGTACAATATCCCGTTACTTAGGAAGAATTTGGCTGCAAATCTTCGCAAGAACTTTCTGTCATTGATAGATGCTCCCTCTGGATACTCTTGTGCTTCAAGGTATCTCATTACCTCATGGTACCATGGCTTTTCCTCATCGGTGTCAAGCTCATAGCAATGTGTAGGTCCATTAAATATTTCAATTGTAATCATAGGGGCTTCGTTATCCCATCTGACTTTGAACATTGAGGACATGGTTGCCAAAGCGTCAACCAACTGGTTTTCTTCCCTAGGGAAATGTTCAAAAGTGATTTCTTTGAAGTGAGGAATCAGGGATAGCACAAGTTCCTTGTAAGAGATAAGATTAGGGTGTTTAGTGTCCCAATCTCCTTTTACTTGGCTGATCACCAAGGCGGAATCTCCAAACACATCCAAATGCTTGATCCTTAAGTCAATAGCAGCTTTTAGACCTAAGATGCATGCTTCATATTAAGCCATATTATTTGTGCAATCGAAGCATAGTCGGGCAGTGAAAGGAGTGTGGCAACCTTCAGGAGTGATGATCACAACACCAATTCGGTTACCTAAGGCATTGAAAGCCCCATCGAATACCATAGTCCATCGGGATCCTTGTTCAGGTCCATCATATGGTCTAGGTTTCGCACAGTCGGTTACCAGCATAATATTCTTGTCAGGGAAATCGAAGTTCATTGACTGATAATCATCCACAGCTTAATGGGAAAAATGATCTGCTAGTACACTTCCTTTGATGGCTTTTTGATTTATGTATTGAATGTCGTACTCAGTCAAGATCATTTTCCATCTGGCTATAAGTCTGGAAAGGGAAGGTTTCTCGAAGATGTACTTAATCGGACCCGTCTTAGAAATCAACAAGGTGGTATGAGTCAACATGTACTGCCTTAACCGGCGAGCAACCCATGCTAAAGCATAACAAGTTTTCTCAAGCAGTGAATATCTGGTTTCACAGTCGGTAAACTTTTTGCTTAGGTAGTAAATTGCATGCTCTTTTCGGCCAGACTCGTCATGTTGGCCCGAAACACACCCCATAGAATTCTCTAGTACTGTCAAGTACATGATCAAAGGTCTTCCTTCAATTGGAGGCATGAGAATAAGAGGTTCTTATAGGTATTGTTTGATTTTGTCAAAAGCAATCTGGCATTCATCGTTCCACCTGACTACCTGATCTTTCTTCAAGAGTTTGAAGAGTGGCTCACAAGTAGCAGTTAAGTGTGATATGAAACGGGAAATGTAATTGAGACGACCCAAGAATCCTCTAACTTATTTTTCAGAATGAGGGACTGGCATTTCTCGGATGGCCTTTACCTTGGTGGGATCAACTTCAATGCCTTTATTGCTGACAACAAAACCTAGAAGCTTCCCAGAGCGTACTCCAAATGTGCACTTGTTAGGGTTTAACCTCAGTTTGTACTTCTTTAGCCTTTCGAATAGTTTGTACAGGTGACCGAGATGTTCTTCTTCAGTTTGTGATCTAGCAATCACATCATCCACATATACCTCTATCTCATGATGAATCATGTCATGAAATAAAACAACCATATCCCTTTGATATGTTGCCCCTACATTCTTTAACCCGAACGGCATGACCTTAAAGCAGAAGGTGCCCCATTGTGTAACAAAAGTAGTTTTTTCCATATCTTAGGGAGCCATCTTTATTTGATTATAGCCTGAGAAGCCATCCATGAATGAGAAGACTTTATGCTGAGCGGTATTATCGACTAAGACGTCAATGTGTGGTAGAGGGAAATCATCCTTGGGGCTTGCCCTATTCAGATCCCTATAGTCTACGCACATGCGAAATTTCCTGTCTTTCTTTGGAACTGGCACTATATTGGCCACCCATTGAGGATAGGATGTTACAGCTAGGAATCCCGCATTAAACTATTTTATCACTCCGGCTTTGATCTTTTCAGACATGTCAGACCTCATGCGACGAACTTTTTGTTTAACAGGAGGGAAGTCTTCTTTAGTTGGCAGTCAACGAACCACAATGTTGGTATTCAACCCAGGCATATCTTCATATGACCAAGCAAATACTTCCACATAATCGCGCAACATCTGCACCAAGCGGCTCTTAATACTGCTTTCCGAATTAGCGCCGATCCTGATTTCCTTCTTATCTGACTCAGTACCCAAGTTGATAATCTCAATCGACTCTTCATGTGGTTGAATAGCTTTTTCTTCCTGTAACAGAAGTCTGGATAGTTCTCCTAGTATATCACAATCTTCCTCACCTTTGTCTTGGGCTTGGTTGATAGGATATTCAAAGTCATAGTTGGCAATAGTAGAGTTATTATCAATATGATCCATAGTGGATGTAGACCTGCAAGAGTGTGTGTGTGCATATAAGATACATGGCTATATTTTTGAAATGTATTAGAAAGAAAAGAAAGACACTGAACATAAATGTTTGAATGCAAAAAATTCCAATATACTGAATGATCATATGATTAGATGAACATAAGTAAAACCCTTGACAAAAGGACCAAAGCGCCCCAGGCTAGGCACATGGCTTAAAAGTCATTATCAATATATTACAGACAACGAGTTCTTGAATTGATTAGAAAGCAAAAACAAGTAGATTACTCCTCAATGAAGGATATGGGCACAACGTCCTTTGTATGCCAATTGTTGGGCTTCCCTTCAGTTGTCGGGTAGATCCAGTCTTAAAAAGCACACTCATCATTGGAGTCCTCTACAACGTTCATTTCATGACTTTTGAGGCGGAAAGGCGGCTTTCCAGTACAAGCACCTCTAATTTATTTCTGAGCTTTGGAGGTGAAACCTAACCCAAACTTGTCTGCCTTGAACGGGATATCGAGGAGTTGACCCCAAAACTCATTGTTTCATTCTTCTACTACAACACGGGCATCCTTAAGAGAAACCATCTGGGGGATAACTTTATCGACTCTTGGAGTGTCGGAGGAGATTTTGGTGGTGGCCACAACTTCAAACGTCTGGAAAGGAGTTTCTATGAATTCGCCATCCATTTCTACGTACTTGAAAGAATTGAGATGGATTAACATAAATTCTTCTTCACCGCAAACAGTGACAACCTTCCCTTGGACTGGATATTTCAACTTCTGGTGGAGAGTAGAAGTGACCACACCTGCTCCATGGATCCATGGGCGCCCAAGCAAGCAAGAATACGCAGGCCGTATGTCCATTATGTAGAATATGGAGTTGAAAATCTGCAAACAAACCTTAATCGGGAGATCCACCTCTCCGTGAACCATCCTTTTCGACCCATCAAATGCCCTCACAACAATATCACTTGGCTTCAAAACCAAACCTTCACAGTCTAGCCGATCTAAAGCGCCTTTAGGTAACACGTTTAAAGATGAGTCTGTGTCCACCAAAACATGTGCCGGAGTGGTCCCCTTACATTCAACAGAAACATGCAAGGCTTTATTGTGATTCTTTCCCATGGGAGTTAAATCCACGTCAGAGAACCCTAAACCATTGTTAGCTGTCAGACTTGTTACGCAGTTCTCAAATTGGTCGGCTGTGGTTTCCTGAGGCACATGAGCCTTTTTCAAGAACTTAATCAAAGTTTGTGCATGGGCGTCGGAACATAGTAATAAGGACAACATTGATATTTTAGAAGGGGTTTTCCCCGACTTCTCTACTATTTTGAAGTCGCTTTTGTTGATGATCTTCAAAATCTCCTCCATCTCTTGAGTGGATGGTTCTTCCATAACATACTTTTTAGCAGGCGCCTCTTCCCTAGCAGGCTCACTTTCTTTCTCTTTCCCTCTAGTACTAGCACCAGCGTTGCCATTGGTTATGCGGATTGGAACTGTGGTAGTTGTTGGTGGTGAGATAACAGGGGAAAAGACCCTTCCTGTTCTTGTGACTTTACTAGAACCAGTAATATTAGTAACACCAGCTTCATTATTATCAATCCAAGAATCTTGTTTTACCCCATGGTAATAAACCTCGGCACCGTAATTCCATGGTACCTCTTTATCAGAGGTTTATAGAACAGGTCTGGCAGCAATGATGATGAGAGGAGCAATGATTGGTTCGTTCGAAATCCTGATAGGACCTTTGGATGAGATCCTAAGAGGTTTGTTTGAAATTGTTATGAAGGCCAAATCTTCAGCTTTGTCAATTGAATTCTCGATGGTGAGAATCTTTTAGAATAGGATGTTGCAGCCATCCATTAGGTGTTGTATACCTTTCTTTAGTTCCTCACACCCATTGGGTTGTCTCATACAGCACACACAGTCTTTTTCACAGCCAGGGAAAATCCCAGCTTTCCATAGATTGCTCTTGATTACATTCCATGGAGTAGTTAATTCTTCAACAGAGGCGATGAAAATTGTGTCTTCAACAGCATTAACACCTTTGTCGTGCTTTGGCATTGGAGCGGTAATTACATTTGGCGTCGGAGGAGGATCAAACTCAATAGTCTTGTTGTCAATTAAATCCTGGATTTTGTTCTTCAAAGCCCAACACTGATCAGTCTCAAGCCCGGGGCTGTTTGAATGGTAAGCGCACTTTGCATTTGGATTATATCTTGGTGACGAGGTGTCAGGTTTGGCGGGAGGATCCCGCAATGTCACTAGATTGGCCCTAAGAAGATGTTGAAGGGCTTGAGATAATGACATGCCTAACCTTGTAAATTGTCTTCTTGGAGCTTCAACACGTTGATGATTTGCAGATGGTCTTTGAGTAGCAGTCGGATTGGAGATTCAGACAGCATTAACAGACGGATGATTATTCATTTTGGTATGTGCCTTAGCTCCATACACAACATTAACTTCTTTCTTCGCGGAAAAAGGTTTCTTGACAGGATTGGGAGTGGAAGTAGATGCCATAGAGATCTTTCCACTTTTAATGCCACTCTCAACTCTTTCACCGATTAGGATTAATTTGGTGAAACCAGAAGAAGAACAACCAACCAACAAATTAAAGAAAGGACTAGATAATGTGGTCATGAACATGTCAATGTGTTCCCTATCAGTCAAGGGAGGTTGGACCCTACTAGCAAGGTCTCTCTACTTTTGTGCATATTCTTTAAATCCCTCATTCTTCCCCATGGTCATACCTTGCAATTGAACCCTTGTCGGGGCCAAGTCAGCGTTATACTGATATTGATGGTAGAAGGCAGTAGCTAGACCCTCCCAAGTATTGATGCGAGAGCCATCCAACTGATAAAACCACTCAAGTTGTGTTCCAGCTAGACTCTCTTGGAAAAAGTGAATCCAGAGTTTTTTATCAGCAATGTGCGGTTGTATCTTGAGCACATAGGACTTCAAATGGAGCTTTGGGCAAGAAACCCCATCGTATTTTGCAAAGGTTGGTATTTTTAACTTGTGGGGAATGACTACCCCAGATATTAAGCCCAAATCGTCAAAATTTAAACTGGGAATGGCTTGGATTTCAACCGCTTTCAACATGTCTTCTAGTTGCTTGTATTTGATGTCTGCGGGTGGATATTGTTCACTGAAATAATCATCATCAGATTCTTGGTCATTGATACAGTCGGCATGAGTACTCTTGACCTCACCAATTTTGTTCTCGTCCTCTTCAGATGAATCTTCCTCTATTGGAATTTAACGGATTGTCTCTTTGAACTTGTTACCCATATTGAGTAGAGCTTTCTTCTTTGGCTTCTTCTTAGCGGCCAACAAGGCCATCATATCCTGCTACCCCTTGGCCAGGGCGAGTAAAGCTTCCTGAAATTGAGAATTTTGGGCCTAGAGTTCCGTCATAGTTTTCTCTAGATCCATCTTGCTGAAATAAACAACGGAGAGATAAAGAAACCTGTTATGCGGAAGCCTGTTATGTCATGATGCATGAATATGCAATATGCAAATGATTTCAAGGATTTAAAGAATTTAAATTTGTATAGACAAAGAGTGAACAAACGTTAACTTGCATTAAAAGGGATCTGATTTAAATACAAACATGCCTCTTGGGCTTACAACAACAGAAATATACATAAAGTAAATTCCTAAGACAGAAAAGTTGTGCGCATCCTCTTTGGCGCAATGTAGGTGTTTAAGCTCCTTTCTTCATGAAGCTCCCTTGTAAGCTCTAATATCTTCGTCTCGCCCTCATAGAACTTATCTTCAAAGGTGTCTCTCTCTCCTTTTAACTGAATCCAAGCGTTTTGCAAATCTTCAAGAGTAGTAGGCATATCAGGATAGAGGATAGTATGTGGAACGTCTCCCTCAACTACTGGCACCATGATAACAGGTAAGATGGCTTCATAAGGCATCTTAAGACTTTGTGCACGAGCCCTCACCCATTTAAGATAAGGTTCCAAAGGAATGGAATTCTTATGCCACAACGTCTTTCTATCAACCTTGTTAACCATACCCCAAGCTCGTATTAATCTTTGACAATAACCTTGGGTATCGCTTTCGTAGTCGAATGTAACTCCTTGGATGAGTACCTCATGAGGGCCATCTCTCCTGGCGTATCAAAATTGTCGCAAAGCTAAACAAGGGTTGTAAGTAATGCCTCCCCTAACGCCAAGTAGAGGGACATTAGGGAATTCCCCACAACAGTCAATGATGGTAATGTCTTCCGAAGAGCGATAATACCAACGGATATCAGCATGTAAAAGTGACATCAATCTTTTAGACCACCTCATACCTTGTTCATTCTTCACCACAAATCGAGGTAGGTGCGAAATAAACCACCTAGCCAAAAGGGGAGTGCAACACATCAAAGTCCCCCTTTTCTTCAAAGTTCGAGAGTGAAGAGAATGCAAGATGTCTCCAAGCAATGTAGGCACCGGATTACGAGATATGAAAACTTTGATCGCATTCATATCTATAAATTGGTCAGGATTGGGAAATAGTACCAATCCATAGATGAGAAGAGCCAAAATTTCCTCAAAGGCTTGTAGATCCAAAGTATTCCAACATTCTTGGGCCTTCTCCAACAAAAACTTTGCTAGGAACCCTTTTGAAGTGGTGAAAAACACAAGAAGGGGGGGTTGAATTGTAAAACTGAAATCTAAAGCAATGAACACGATATTTTTATCCTGGTTCGTTTGATCTCAAACTACTCCAGTCCACCCGTCAAGGTGATTTCGCCTCTCTCCAACGAGGTCTTAATCCACTATATTCAACTGAATATTACAGACTGCTCTAACAACTGCTAAATCCTTCTTGATTCAAACCACAACCCGGTTTGTCAAGGTAACAATTTCTTACAAATAGATAAGACTATGTATGTGGATGTTTTCTACAAAACTTTATCACAACTGTGATGTATACACAAATTGAAGCTTAGAAACTAGATTGCTAAACAGTAATGGAATATCAGAGTGTATGGTTTAGCAAAACTGGTAGAACGAAGATTATGGTTCAGCTTTTGTGCGTGTAGAGATTTTGAGAGCATTAACCATTTCAATCTTCAAAGCTTTGTTTATATAGCACTGAGATGATGAACGTTGGATGCAATATCAGCCCATTGATGGTCTGTATCTATAAATTTTAAGTTCAAAATACCTTTCTGAATATAGTCCCTAATGAAGTGATGTTTTATTTCTATATGCTTAGCTCTAGAATGTAAAATAGGATTCTTACTTAAGCAAATAGCAGAAGTATTATCACAAAGTATAGGAATGTTACTCTCAAAAATCTGGAAGTCTTCAAGCTGACTTTTCATCCAGAGCATTTGTATGCTACATCCTGCTGCTGCTATGTACTCAGCTTCTGCTGTTGACAGATCAATTGTTGATTGCCTTTTGCTGGACCAAGAGATCAGATTTTCTCCCAGAAACTGGCAGCTTCCAGAAGTACTTTTACGTTCCACTCTGTCTCCAGCAAAATCAGCATCACAGTAGCCTACTAAGCTGTAATCAATAGATTTTCTATAAAACAAACCCAGATTAGTAGTACCTTTCAGATACTTGAAAATTCGCTTAACAGCTGTTAAGTGAGATTCTCTAGGATCTGATTGGAATCTAGCGCAGATACAAACACTGAATAATATGTCAGGTCTTGAAGCAGTCAGATAGAGGAGAGAACCAATCATACCTCTGTAGACTTTCTGTTCTACATTTTTGCTTACCTCTTCTCTTTCCAGAATGCACGTGGGATGCATTGGAATCTTTGATGGCTTACATTCTGAGAGGTCAAATTTCTTCAGAAGATCTCTGATGTATTTGCTCTGATGAATGTAAGTTCCTTCTGGAGTTTGATTGATCTGAATTCCTAGAAAGAATTTCAGTTCCCCCATGAGGCTCATCTCAAATTCTGCCTGCATACACTTAGCAAATTTTCTTCCAAGAGAAGGATTAGTAGAACCAAAAATGATATCATCAACATAAATTTGACAGACTAAGATGTCACTCTTAACTGTTTTACAGAATAAAGTAGTGTCCACTTTCCCTCTGGTGAATTCATTTTCAAGCAGAAAGTTACTTAGCCTTTCATACCAAGCTCTGGGAGCTTGTTTCAGACCATACAGTGACTTCTTTAGTTTGAAAACATGTTCTGGATGTTTTGTATTTTCAAAACCTGGGGGTTGGTGAACATAAACTTCTTCTTCTATATAACCATTTAAGAATGCACTTTTGACATCCATCTGATACAGAGTGATGCCTCTATTAACAACAAATGAAATTAAAAGTCTGATAGATTCTAACCTGGCGACTGGGGCAAAGGTTTCTGTATAGTCTATCCCCTCTTGCTGACTATAACCTTGTGCAACCAGTCGTGCCTTGTTTCTGATGACTTCACCTTGTTCATTTAGCTTGTTTCTGAGCACCCATCTTGTTCCAATGACGTTGAATCCTTTTGGTCTGGGAACGAGATCCCATACATCGTTTCTGGTGAATTGATTCAGCTCTTCTTGCATTGCCAGAATCCAGTCATTATCCAGAAGTGCTTCATCAATAGAAGAAGGTTCAATCAGAGACACCAGTCCCATAAGAGTTTCTTCAGAGTTTCTGAAGCTTGCTCTTGTTCTGATTGGATCTTCCTTTCTTCCTAGGATAGTCTCTTCTGGGTGATCCAAGCTGCTTCTGGGTAATCTCTTCTGAGGTTGATCAACAGCTGTTGTAGGATTTCTAGCAGTGCTCCTTTCAGATGTTGAAGGAATGTCTGTGTTGAGAGCTTCTGATGACTTGTCTTCAGAACCTGCAAATTCAATTTCTATACCTGCAAACACTTCATTCTGCTTTGACTTTTCAGAGTCAAGCTTGTCATCAAAACGAACACTGATTGATTCTTCCACAATCTGTGTTTTTGTATTGTATACTCTGTACCCTCTTGAGCGTTCAGAGTATCCTAACATAATACACTTCTGTGCTTTAGAGTCAAACTTGTTCAAATAATTCTTTGTATTTAATATAAAGCAAGTACATCCAAATGGATGAAAATATGAAATGTTGGGCTTTCTGTTCTTCCACAATTCATATGGAGTCTTTTCCAGAATAGGTCTTATTGAGATTCTATTCTGAATGTAGCACGCTGTGTTTATTGCCTCTGCCCAGAAAGTCTTAGCAACGTTTGTCTCATTGATCATGGTTCTGGCCATTTCTTGCAATGTTCTGTTCTTTCGTTCTACAACTCCATTTTGTTGGGGAGTTCTAGGACAAGAGAAATCATGCAGAATGCCTCTGTCATTAAAGAATGACTCAAAATCTTTATTTTCAAATTCTCCACCATGATCACTTCTGACTTTAACGATTCTAAGATCCTTTTCATTCTGAACTTGGTTACAGAAGGTAACAAACACAGAGTGTGACTCGTCCTTGTGTCTTAAGAACTTTACCCATGTCCATCTGCTATAGTCATCTACGATTACTAACCCATACTTCTTACCACTGACTGAAGCAGTTTTAACTGGTCCAAATAAGTCAATGTGCAGAAGTTCTAATGGCTTAGAGGTAGAAACAACATTTTTGGATTTAAAAGAAGGTTTTGCAAATTTTCCTTTCTGACATGCTTCACACAGAGCATCTGAATTGAACTTCAAATTAGGAAGTCCTCTGACCAGATTGAGTTTGTTAATCTGAGATATTCTTCTCATACTAACATGCCCCAATCTTCTGTGCCAGATCCACTGCTCGTTGTTAACAGACAGAAGACATTTTACATTCTGACTCTTTAGTTCAGAAAGTTTGATTTTGTAAATGTTGTTTTTCCTCTTACCATTAAACAGGATAGTCCCATCTTTCTGACTAACAGCTTTACATGATTTTTGATTAAAGATTATATCATAACCGTTATCACTTAATTGACTTATGGATAACAGATTATGCATCAATCCATCTACTAGCAGAACATTATTAATAGAGGGAAGATTTCCATTACCTACAGTTCCAGAGCCAATTATCTTTCCCCTCTGATTGCCTCCAAAGCCAACGTGGCCTCCAGGCTTAAGTTCCAGGCTTTGGAACATATGCCTTCTTCCCGTCATGTGTCGTGAGCAGCCAGAGTCCAGGTACCATGACTGGTGTTTCTGACTTGCTGCTAAAGATATCTGCAACATGTATTATTTTATCCTTAGGTACCCAGATTTTCTTGGGTCCTGATTTGTTAGTTTTACCAAAACTCTGGTTGAATTTTGGTTTCACAGAGTGCTTACTGCTAGTATATTTGATATCATGTGTGTGACCATACACAAAATGTGAATTCAAAGGAGTGTGTTTAATGGTTAAGTCCATGACATTCTTTGGTGTAGGAACCTTACCTTGGTATCCTATTCCTTTCCTGCCGTTTCTGCTAACTCCATAGATCATTGAAGCCATTCTGCTTCTATCTATGCTTTTAGCTAGGAACTTCTGGAAACTGTGATCATACTCCTTGATGATCTCATCAGCGTTGCTGGGAGTTTCAGAAATTGGTTCCTTCTGAGAGTTTTGTAAAGTGTTTTCTAATTTTGAAATCTTATTTCTCAGCTCAGAATTTTCCAATTTGAGACTCTCAGACTTATTAGAGTCAGATTCAAGATTCCTTTTCAGGTCTCTGAATTTAGCTCTAATTTGCTGATAACGTTCCAGAATCTCATTGAGGCTTTCAGCAAGTTCAGCCTTTGTAAAGTTAACAGCGAAGTTAGGAAATACCTCTTCAGTGTCTGATTCTGAGTCTGATTCAGAAGCTTCACTATCTTCTGAAATGTTAGCCATGAGAGCTATGTTTGCCCTTTCATCATCTGATTCTGAGTCAGCTTCAGACGAGTCAGAGTCATCCCATGTAGCCATGAGACTTTTCTTCTTCTCTCTTCCAAACTTCTTTTTGGGCTTTTCCCTCTGAAGCTTTGGGCAGTCACTCTTGTAGTGTCCTTGCTCATTGCACTCATAGCAGATGATGTCTTTGTTGTTTGGCTTTTTGCTACTGGAGGAGCCTTCAGATCTTCTGTATCCAGAGGAAGAATCTGTCCTTCTGTATCTGGAAGAAGACTCGTTCTGATCAGATCTTCTGGGATTCCTGAACTTCCTTTGTCTTTGCTTCCACAGTTGATTTACTCTTCTGGAGAGAAGGGAAAGTTCGTCTTCTTCTGATGAGGATCCATCAGATGTTTCTTCAACTGCCTGCAAAACTTTAGACTCAAATTTTCTGTTAGATTTTAATGCTAAAGGCTTAACTTGCTTATGAGGCTCATCAGCTTCTAGCTCTATCTCATGACTTCTGAGGGAGCTGATAAGTTCCTCCAGAGTGATTTTGTTGAGATCTTTAGCTAGCTTCAGAGCAGTAACCATAGGCCTCCACTGCTTGGGTAAACTTCTGACGATTTTCTTGACATGGTCAGCAGTAGAGTATCCTTTGTCCAGAACTTTGAGACCAGCTACCAGAATCTTGAATCTAGAGAACATAGTTTCAATGGATTCAGATTCTTCCATTTTGAACGCCTCATACTTCTGAATGAGCGCCAGAGCTTTTGTTTCTTTGACTTGAACGTTGCCCTCATGCGTCATTCTGAGAGAATCAAAAATATTCTTTGCTGTGTCTCTGTTGGAGATCTTTTCATACTCAGTATAGGAGATGGCACTGAGGAGGATGGTTCTGGCCTTGTGGTGATTCTTGAAGTCACGCTTTTGTTGGGCAGACATTGTTTTTCTATCAATCTTCTGACCACTTGCATTCACAGGGTGCGTGTATCCATCTGTCACCATATCCCACAGATCAGCATCATGTGCCAGAAAGAAGCTTTCAATTCTGTCTTTCCAGTAATCAAAGTTTTCTCCATCAAAGACTGGAGGTTTGCCACTGAATCTGTCTCTGTCCTCATTGTTGTCATTGCTGATGTGAGAATTGTTTCCTGCCATTGTGTTTTTCTGACGCTGGATCTTGTACTGACACGGTTAAGTGTTTTAGCTCAGAACCAGGCGCTCTGATGCCAATTGAAGTGGTGAAAAACACAAGAAGGGGGGGGGGGGGTTGAATTGTAAAACTGAAATCTAAAGCAATGAACACGATATTTTTATCCTGGTTCGTTTGATCTCAAACTACTCCAGTCCACCCGTCAAGGTGATTTCGCCTCTCTCCAACGAGGTCTTAATCCACTATATTCAACTGAATGTTACAGACTGCTTTAACAACTGCTAAAGCCTTCTTGATTCAAACCACAACCCGGTTTGTCAAGGTAACACTTTCTTACAAATAGATAAGACTATGTGTGTGGATGTTTTCTACAAAACTTTATCACAACTGTGATGTATACACAAATTGAAGCTTAGAAACTAGATTGCTAAACAGTAATGGAATATCAGAGTGTATGGTTTAGCAAAACTGGTAGAACGAAGATTATGGTTCAGCTTTTGTGCGTGTAGAGATTTTGAGAGCATTAACCATTTCAATCTTCAAAGCTTTGTTTATATAGCACTGAGATGATGAACGTTGGATGCAATATTCTTGATTCAATGCTAATAACAAACTTTCCTTATTGAGCAGATCTTGTCTGGAATGAAGCCGTTGGAATTAATTTGCTTTCAATGCACAGTACCGTTGCTTACTTAATGCAAGTTCTGGCTTGGCTCATTCTGACTCTGCTTCGCTGCTGATGAACTATTGTGTTTCTGTATCAGAGTGTTGAGCGCAGTCTTGTTCATCAGGCTTCAGCATGTACGTGAGTTGAACATCTGATTTTGACGTTCTGATGTAGCAACTTCTGATGCTGGTGTCTGAAATCAAGTTCTGATGCTGAATAGATGTGATCTTGCTTATATCAATCAGAGTATCTGCAAGTCAGAACATAATAATTTTAGGCAGCAGATAGTTCATTTATGAAACTTATAAATACTATATCTTTTCACATTGTTATCATCAAAACTTAAATATAGGGTAGTAGATTCAAACTTTGTTCTAACACCTTTGACACCACTCCTTGTTACCCAATTTTCTACTATGTCAGATGGTTGTAAATGTAGAGCTCGAGAAATTTCCTCAGGTTTAGGGTCTCTTTCAATACCATTGAAAGGTAAATGATTGAGAATAGGGATCCCCATGAGTTGAGAAAATTCTTCCAAAGTGGGCACAAGTTGGTAATCGGGAAAAGTGAAGCCAAAGGGTTGAAGAATTAGACAAGCACCTTTACCATATCTTCTTCAATACTTGAGGTAACCCGACTAAGGAGTCGACCATGTCTTTTGGTGAACGGAGAATCCTCAGGGACCCTTGATACTAAATCCTTGAGTTGTGGAGGTATCCGCACGAGGCTGACTTGGACAGTGCTTCTACGAGTGGAAGTCATATCCTATAAAACAGAACAAAGATAAATCCAAAAATCCTTGAAATGGTTAGTGAGAATGCTTATGGTATGATATTTATGATTCTTATGATGTTTATGTACAAGTGTATATATACAAAGCAAACAAGTCCTTGGGTTTAGGCTTGTATGGGGTTTGTAGGTAAGTACCCTCTTGAAGTTTAGTTGGCTCAACCTATCCTAGTTAATAGTAACCGGGTTCTAAGGGATCTCAACATCACTGATCTTTCCCCCAAGTTTCGTTCGATAAGCGATTGACTCGCAACCAAACAAAACTCAAAAGTCAAACCTCAATGAGTGTAGTATCGAGTATTTACCAACTTCAGACTGCACCAAAGTTGGTCATCTCACTATGTCCTAATGGCCAAGTTGGTTAAGTAAGGTTCTAAGGTCAGTTGATGCTTCACGACACCACGCGGCGGCCCCGTACTCTCCTTGACTGACTCAAGGGTTACCAGTACCAACCAAAGTGGCACATCAATGTAGCAACTGCTTCAACTGTGTCGATATACCCCACACAGTTCCCTCACAGTTTATTGCTACTTACCTAAAAAGGTGTCCCCAAATTCGGGTGTAGGATTTAAAACATACCCAAACAAGGAACCAAAATGTAAAGCAAACAAATCAAACAAATCAAACAATGTAAGCAAGTAAATGTAATTTAACCCTAAGGTAACCCCACTTTTAAGAATATACTCCCCAGTAGAGTCGCCAGTTCTGTGATACGGTGGGAGAACTGACTTGAGGTTTTGCATTTGTGTTCGTAAATGTTGCAGTTTAGCAAGAGTCGCCACCGACTTTTGTTTTATCCAATAAGGAAAGGTGAAAAAGCACAGGAAAGACCTTTTAGAGATGTTTTTGAGTTCGGGGGGTAGATTATGAAAAGGGAAGGTATTAGAACCCTTTTCATCCATGGTTTTCCATGGGTTCTTAGTTACTTGCTAGATCACTTGCTTTTGTTTGAAAATGTGCTTAGTGTGTTTTTTGATGAAAATGTGCCATCGTTTAGGCAAACTTTGCAATGATTCCCGTTCGTAAGAATGTATGCAAAGTGTTGAGCTTTTGAAAATATTTCAAGATTTGGAAAATGTTTTGAAGTTGTTTTGTATATGATTGTTTTTGAAAATAGCAAGGATGTTTATTTTGAAGTTGAGCAAGTAACTAAAAGTATTTTACCTACTCAAAATGTCTTAGATATGCTTTTCCTCCTCCCTTAGAAGTTTCTACCTTACCATTGATTTGGCAAGAAGCCCCATCGTTGGATGTGAAGGGACGAGCATTGGGTCATCGTATGACCATGATAGCAATGTTGTGAGATGACTTAGCACTTTTTCTTTAGGGACTAAGATCATTTTGAAAGGCAACTTTGATAGCGTCATCGAGGGACTATGATCTTGTATTTTCTATTTGTTTGTGCTAAGACATCCCACATGCATAACATGGCCATTTTTGTAAGGCAACAAGCGGAATTATACTAAGGGTGTAAGTGTGTGAGTGTATTTGATTGCATGCATAATTTGTCTTGATTAGGGTGATCTATTTGTCAATTTTCATATCTTGTCATACATACCCTAATTACTATATATTGAAAGCAATAATAGTACGGAAATGTAAAGTCCTACGCTATTCAATATTTAAGGGGACGGGGGTACATTTTTGTGAATGGGGGTTGCAAGTTTAAAATTCTAGGTTACTATTATAACCATATTGAATAGGGAAGAATGTACAGGAAATGTAAAATGTTTATTTATTTAAGAAAGGAAGTAAGTTTTGTTTAAGAAAATATTTTTGTCTCTCTTTTTTTGTTAAAAGAAAATATAACATGCAAATATAAAATATTTTTGGTGTTTTTCGATTAATAATAAAAAATAATATGATGGAAAAATAATAAAAGAGAAAGAAAACCAAAATCAGCGCAAATGCATGAGAGTAGAAGAGGTCAGAAGTTCTGACTCTGCCTTGCTGCACAAACAGAAACATGTTAGCAAAAATATGGAAGTTCAGAAGTTCTGGATCTTCTGAGAACTCAGAAGTTTTCATAAGTTTTGACGTAACTGTCAGAACTTTTCCTCTCTCCATGCCAGTCAGAACCTCTGCAGCTTAGTCATTTACATAACAGAAGTTGCATGTATAACAGTTATGACAAATTTCATGAAATATCAGAAGCACAAATCAGAAGCAACATGTATTTTCTAATTCTAATTCTGAGTCCTAATTTCTTTATGAAACTCTGAACTGGGATTTCTTTTACTTAGGCAAGCAAATGCATGAATTTTCAGAATATGTACATCATCAGGATCAGAATATCTACATTATGCTAAATATGCAAAATCTGACAATGCTTAATCAGTTAGGATAAGGGTTAGCAGAAAACTTACCTTGTAGCTGGAAAGGATTCTGTGAACTGGAGATTGGTCTTGAATTCTGGTGATGTTCTGAGAACTTCTTCACGTACTCAGCAGGATGGAAGTTTGCAACTTCTGGAACAGCCAAGAGGTGATATTCTGACTCCTTTGAGGTAGAGATGAATGGAGAGTGTATGGAAATAGGAATACAAAAGTTAAGGTAGCTTCTGATGTATGAATCAGCAGCTACGTGGATGGCTTTAGTCAAGAACACTTGAGGAAAAATGGAGTTTGAATATAAGGAATCAATGCTATGATTTTGGTATTTTGTGTTTATAGTTTCCTGGGTTCTTGGAATTTTTGCAGTGGTTCAAAGCCTTTTTTTCTCAATTTTCTCGTCTCTTTCACAAATTTTTTCTGGCCCCCTTCACAGTGGCCAATGATGTTCTATTTATAGGCAAAGGTTTTGCAGTTGGGGCGGTCAAGTGGTACCAGCATCATATGCTAGATGCTGACTAACTCTTGAAGTAAGCTTAAACAAGTGGGGGTTCAATGTATCAAGTTGGATGGTTAACAGCGCTTCAGCTGGATTTGGCAGCGTGAATTAAGGAAAAGTAGAAACAGCGCGTAGGTCTAGCATACTTTTGCACAGAAGTTTGTCTTCCCAAGACAGTAGGGGTACACGTGGTGAAAGTACCTTGGATAAAGACTCAGAGGCGGTTGTGAGCATTAAATGAGTTCCCATGTGAAACTCTGCATCCTTGCTTGACTCTGGATTAGAAGTTCTGCTTTAACGTATCATCTCATCTTCTGATCCTCTTACCTTATGGCTTCAGCACGTTCTGAAGGATCCTTCATAACTTCCAGTATACTTACAGCACGCTTTGTTACCTTCTTTAATTTACCCTTGCAAACTCTGACCGAACCTTTATGAAAACTGGTCCAGAAGTTCTGACCAAACTTTGTCTTAAGACTATCCAGAATTTGCTGAGTGTGAGCACTGACCCAGAAGTTCTGAAATTATCATATTTTTTAAAACACTGGAAATTTCTAAGTATTTAGAATTTGACTTTTCCAAAGTAAAATTTGACTTTTGAAATTCTTGATGAATAAACTTCATATTCCAACATGTATTGATGAAATATGATTTTTGAGATTTGATTTTGATCCAAAAGTAAAATTTAGACTTCTCAGTGTGCAAATGACCATTTTGCCCTTGTGAATGGTTTGCTTGGAAAAATTGATAATTCAAGGCCTGGAGACTTGATGAAGGAAAACTTGAGGATCCAGGGTGATTCCTTGAGAAATGAGAGGGCAAATTTTTGGGTGCAACACGTAGGACATCCTGAAAAATGATTTTAATGGACAAATTGATGCAACGAAGGTTTCAACTCGAAATTGTTTTAAGCGATAGCAGGGGAAGCAATGTTGTTGTGTGGTTCCTCCTATGATGGGGCATTATAATCCTTCAAAGGATGATTTTGAGGTCCTTCAACCATTCTTGGTTCAGGTTCAAGAAGAGATAACTTAGGAAGATTGAATTCGGGATGATTGTACTTAATTTGGTATTCTCTAATTCGGCTCTTATACTAACAAAACACTCAACCTCGTTGATTGGTTTCTCTAACTCTTCGCCTTGAGCTCGAGTGTTTGGCATACAATCAACGGATTAAAGGGAATAAATTGTGTTGCCTTAGTCTATACTGCGTAAGAAAGGAATCACAATATAGACTATATTAGTCCCCAGCAACGGTGCCAAAAATTTGATCACGACTTTAACAGTCTGTTGGAATCACCGATTGCAAGTGCACAGTCTAATCGCGTAGTTTTAAAAGATATCGAACCCACAGGGACTTCTAATCAAACTAATGTTATCTAATGGTACTATGTAATCTAAGGATGGAAATTAATCTTAGGTTTTTGAGAGAAATAGGGAGTAAATTCAAGTTTAATAATATGTTCAAAATAAAGGATACCAATATGTAATTCTTCTGACTTCAGGGATCCGACTAACCATTGGTTTTGTTTTTCTTAAAAATACTTTTTAGTAGAAAATATTTGTTTAAAAATCCTTATCTCACACTCTCGTGTTTATTGACTTAGACTGTATTCTTAAATCTAAATGTTTTCTCTCGCTGTCTTATTCGAATTTAAAAACACTTTTTGGAAACCAATAAAACCTAATTAATCCTAAAGCATTCTCGTTGTATTTAGAATAAATGTTAAGTTACTATTATCCGATTAAAAATCTCAAACTCCCGTTGTATTAATTTTAACCTTTGTTGTCTTTTACTCTTGTTACAAAAACAATTTTAATAATTTAATTAGAAACCAAAACCAGGAAAGTAGTTTGTAAATATTTATACCAATAGATTTTCGAATCCATTCAGTTAGACTATTTTACATACCGGTATCTAAGGAAATTAGTCGAACATAGTTTTTAATATAAACATGCTATAACAGTAGTTAATCATAAAATAGAACATGATTTCTATAACATAAATATAAATAAATCTTGAATTAAAACCTGGAAATTATCTCTAGTACAAAAAGAACTTGAATGCAACTTAAATGAAAATTTACTTCACGATCCTCTACAAATGTCGACAGGATTCACTTCAGAAAGTACTGAATTGAAAAACTAAAATGTAAATCTAAAACTAATGTGGCAATAGCTCCCCGATGTGGAAAGCTATCACTTTTTAAATGGTGATTTTTCTTCTTAGAATCTAGAAAAAAAAGTGCTCTGAAATGGAAATTCTTTGTCCCTGTAACTGTCAATCCTTTGCCTTTTTATAGATTGCTTGATTCACGTAACTCCCTCGAGAAAAATCCTGAATAAATTCGTTCGCAGAGAGATTTTTGTCATGCCTGGTCTTGCAGAGAGAAAACATGATAAGTGATGGTCTCGTGGCTCTAACATGGGAAGGAACGTGGGATCTGTTATAAAAAAGCCAATGGAGGTGTCCACAGGAAGCATGGTGAGGGCCACAGTCTTGACATGCGTGACGAGGGCCATAGAAGTTGTGGCGAGGGCCACAACCTTCTGTACGCATATTTTCTTTATTTCTTCTATTACTTCATGTTTTCTCATGCAAGCTTCTTGGAGGAAAAACACCTGAAATACAGTAAAACTACCAGCATAAAATGACATAAATGACTAAAAACTATAAAATAATCCATGCGAGTCAAGTCGAAAATACAATGAAATTTTGCATATCAACACACAAACCTCTTGAAAACCCTTTCTTAATTTTATAAAATCACCTAGAATTTTTTAAACTCTATACAATTCATTAAGTAACTACCTGATTAATTAGAAGTATGTTTTACAAAGAGATAGTCGATTAGGCCTTTGGGATATTCGGTTATTTGACTTTGTAACGCCTAAAATTCAATGGATAAGTCCCTTAGTGGTTAGTAACAGTTATAACTGAAAATCCTTCCATTTTAGGGTGTCACAATCTATTATGCACTTGTGATAATCGAATATAAGCATTGAAAAGTCCATGGATTATTTCCATATTTGAGGCATATTTTATGCTATAAATAGAGGGATCCTTTCTCATTTATAACATACCATAATAAGTATTGGAGATACCTTTATCTCAATCTCTTCTCTGCCTTTTATTTTCTCACCTTTTACCTTAGTGATTTTTAGAGTGGAGCCTTTATATCTATTAGGTAGTCTGTCTAGTGTAAGAGAATACTTATATTATCTCACTTAGAGAAAATAAAGTTTTCTTGTGAGTTAAATCAAGTGAAATATCTATTTTGGTAGTTGAAGTAAACCAAGTAAATCCTTTGTTTGGTTGGGGAGGTCTCTGTTATCAAAACACCCAGTCAGTTTGTGAGCTTAACCTTATGTCAAAATTTATCTCTTGGTTCGTGAGTTTAGCATGTGCAAAAGCTCTCAGTTGGTTATGGAGGTCTTTGTACTTCAAAATCAAGTCCTTGTTGGGTAGTTAGCCATTTAAACACTTCAATCTTTGAAAAAGGAGGTTTGTGGGCATATCATGTTAAAATCTCTCAAGATAATGGAAAATATCAAGGAAAAATTATTGGGGAGAGAAGTAGGTCACTTCATTAAGACTGAACCTCTATAGTTCTAATGTTTTTCTTATCCCTTAGCTCTTTAATTTTCAGTCATTTATTTCTGCTGCAATTCCATTTTATTATTTCTGCTATTTTACTTTGTTTATTTTATGAAATATTTTTAAACTTCGATTTTGTAAAAGAATTTCTTTTGAAAATAGATTTTCAATCTCACATAATTCACCCCAACCATCTATGTTTGGGTCTCATGTCCAATAAGAATTACACTCTTCAAAGAGATGAGTGTAAGGAAACATGGATATACTTTGCTATAAAAGTATTAAAGGGATAGGGATTACGATATTAGAAGATATAATATGCAATGTTAGTCTTTGTAATAACAACCAATAAGTTAAGGCATTATTTATAACCTCTTCTAATAATGGTTTGAAATGGCCAACCCATATAGAAAATACTCAATAGGCTTAATCTTGTTGGGAGAAAAACCAATTAGGATGTGGAATTATCAATATTTGATGTTATCTTTGAATTTTCAAGACCCTAAAAGAGCAAATGTTAGTTGACTTCTTGTAAGAAATTAACCTTGACTTAAAAGAATAGTCCACTTGATAGAGAATATTCATTAAGGAATATTCCAACACATAGTGCTTCATGGCCAAAATTATTTTGAAGAATGAGGAAACCTTTTCATTGAAGTATCTTTAGGCTTTGTTTTGGAGTTTGGAGGGGAGGGCAAGGTAAGGCTTCCGAAAACGATTTTTTTTTTTAAATATAGAAAAATATTCGACTTTTTTGAAAAACTAATTTTGCATAGAATTATAAAAGAGTGTTTATCATATTTTTTAATTTTAAAATTACTATAACAATATAAAATATATTTGGAAAATTTATGTAAATCCTCTTAAACCCCTTTAAAACCCTCATTTAATACAAATTTTGAGTTCTACCAAATTATAGGATTTTTGGTGTTATGAATAAAAGCAAACCCTCTAAATCCTTCCAACCGAAATCCTTCAATTCTTTCAACTCAATCCTTCTCTTTTTTCAATAATCTCCCCTCCCTTCCCATCCAAACTCCCAAATAGGACCTTAAGGTTTTCTTTCAAAAGCTCCAATAACTAGGCCAAATACAGGACATGTCTAGCAGGTTGAAGATGGAAAACAAATTGGGGGTGCAAGATTTTGAGTTGAAATAAGACTCATAATTGGTTGTATCTCAAATTAAAGGGATATATCAAGCCAAAGATCAAGTCCTACACATATATGTAGTCATAGTGATGGAAAAGAAGGACAAGTTCCAAAAGTATCAATGGGTCGTTGGATTGTGACCTTCGAATAGGTTACCCATTGTATTCTTTGATAATGCACGGGTTTGTCATTTTTTATAGGAAAAGAGACATCCTGAATTTAAAACAAAGGCTAACCTCATTAAATGATCATGACCAAATTCCGATTATATGCAATTCATACCTACCTATAATTATATAAGAGATTTTAGGCCAATCAAGTACGGGCATATGGACACTGAGTTTCATATATAGTGAAATAAATATCACCTATAATAATTCATCAAAACTCAAGATTCGAACATAAATAAATTTCAAACATCACCACCAAATTGTTTTTAAACGTGTGACATTCCCCAAACTAAAATTAGTAGAAGACCTTAGTAGCACCCTATCCCTTTATTACAAAGACTAATATTACATATTATATCTTCTAATGTCATAATCCATATGCCTTTAGTACTTTTCTGGTAAAGTATATCCATTTTTCCTACGGTCATGTCTTTGAAGAGTACAATTCTTATTGGGCATGAGACTCCAAATACAATAGGGGGTGAATTTGTATGGGATTGGAAAACTATTTTCGAAACAAAATATTTTTCAAAATTAATGTTTAAAACTATGTTGCAAAACAAATAATTAAAAGTTATAGAAATAAGAAAATGAAGTTGCAGTAGAAATAAATGACTGAAAATTAAAGAGTTAAGGGAATAGAGAAACACACTAGAATTATAGAGGTTTATTCTAATAAAGATACATATTGCTATCCCTCAAAATTTCTTTCTGGAGAGCTTAGTTTTTTACAGCCTATTCCCACAAACCTCCTTATACAAGGATTAGATTTTTTTCAATGGCTAGCTTCCCAACAAAGACAAAGTTTTAAATACGAAGACCTCCATAGCCAACTGAGAATTTTAACAGTAATCTAAGCTCAAGAATCGAATGAGATCTTTTAATATATGGCTAAGCTCATGAATCGATTGATAGTTTTAAATATAGAGACCTCCCCAACCAAATAGAGGTTTAACTTAGTTTACTTCAACAACAACAACACAAGATATTTTTACTTTGTTTATCTCAAAATCAAAACCAATTTTATCCCAATAAAAAATTACAATAATGCCCTAACATCATACCAGACTACCTTACATATATAAAGATTTCACTCTTAAAAGCACTAAGGAAAACGTGAGAAAAATAATAGATGTGAGGAGAGTCAGAGAATGGATCTCAAATACGTTTTTGGTGTGTTGGAAATGAGAAATGAGTCTTCTATTTATAGGACAGCAGGTGGCTCAAATCTGGAAACAAATCATGGGATTTTCAATGTTGATGACCAACTATCCCAAGTGTATAATCAATTGTGGCAATCCAAAATAGAAGGTTTTTACTTCTAGCAGTTTCCAATAATTAATAGACTTCTCCAATCTATTTTAGGAATTAAAATGTGATATAATCAAATATGGTTTATGCATAATTGATTATCCATTTGTAAAACATGCTTCTAATTGATCATACAGTTCCCTAATCAACTATCTAGGATTTTTAATATATTTAGGTAATTTTATAAATTCAAGAGAGGATTTTTAAGAGATTTTAGTTTTTGTGTGTATGTTATTTGGCTTAGTAAATTCTAGAGAAAGTTTTATACCTTTATGGACACTGATCAATCAACACAAATTTGGTGATATTTCACACTTCCTCTCTTTCACAACTTTGAAGCTTCTGGTTCCTTGCCGCATTATCTTTAAATTTATCACTTAACTCTAACCTTAAATATTCTTTTGATGAGTATTGAGGTAAATCTTCTTCTAGTTTCATCATCAGATAAACCACTTTATTAGAAATCCATGGTGAATTCATCGAACGATGCTTGACATAAGGTGTTGTTTCCATATATTGGCCCAAATAAGTTAATCTTCAATCAGAATAATCTGGATCACCATAATGTGATCAATATAACTTGATATTCAAGCATATCCACTTGATCACAGCATTAGATGATCTTCATGCTTCATCTTGGTCGACACGTATTGATCTTCAAGCACCATCACTTGGTTAACTTATCAAGTATCATCACTTATTCCACATATTAAGCATCATCACTTGATCAAGAACGTGTCAAGAACAACCACTTGATCAACATATCAAGCATAATTACTTGATCAAAAACATGCTAAGTTTGTTGTTACGGTGTAGAGGCAAGAAAAAAGTATGTTATTAATTTACCGAGTGATGTTTAAGTTATATTGTATCGTGTCCAGAGAGATTGGTTATTGATTCTCCGTTCGATAAATTATCCATTAATGAGTTTGGGGATAAATGGGTAGAAAGAAAATGTATTAACAGAAAATAAATGTATAAAAAGGAAAAAGGAATAACTTATCAAGCATGCATATATACTACTTCTCACAAAGTTACACCTATCGACCTATTATACTCAACCTACAATATTCATCAATGTCACTACATATCACTCACAACCTAAGTCATTTCTAACCCAAATTGAGAGGCCGACTGCATCACCTCGGTAGTTATCTCTCAACCATCTCAACAACATAGAATTCAACCGTGCTCGCCTGCATCGACAATCACTCAGAGTGACACAAGTAACACAGAGGCATTAAGCTCTTATACCCAAGTAGATGTCAGCTTTAAATCTGTCTCTAGAGTTTAGAAACTAACAGATAATCATCCTAGATAAGAATCTAAGTAGTATATGTCTATAGCAACTCAAATCTCTAGCACATAGCATAAATCTAGGACAACAATCCATAAAGATTTGTAAAGCAAGTTTAATATAACGCCAAGGGAAACAAATATACATCAGTTTAAAGAAAAATAAACATACAAACCCAATCAATAGAGAATACACAAAGAAAAAGAGAAATCGCAAATCTTCTGTTTTGTCAACACCGATCGAAGAGAAATCCACCCCGAATCATTCGTATGCAAGCTCCTTATTTTAAACATCAAACCGATCTAAATCGCGCTAAGCGCGCGATCCGCGTTAAGCGGGCTTCAAAACATTGGTTCTTCCAATTTTCAAACACAAGCAGTGCGCTACAAAATGCGTTGAGCGGTACTCGTGCTTAGCATCCTCTGCGTGCTAAGCGTGCTCTCCTAGACGGAATGTCCTAAAACTGGTCTTTTATTCCGAAAATGCACATCCGGAGCCGGGCCTTCGACACCTTATTCCTTAATGCTCCAAAATGCAACAAATACCTACAAAATGAATGGAAAAACATCAAACGTTACATTATGTATACAAAAACACAAATAAACACAAACTAAATGTATTTACACAAAAGTCGGGTTTATTCAACGATATTAACAACAAAGAGTCGATAAGTGGAACAAAAAGTATGTACAAAACTAACTGCAATTTGCACTTATCAGTATCATCACTTGATCAACATATCAAGCACCATCACTTGATCACCGTATCTGGTGATATTATTTGAACAACCCATCCTTGAACAACAAGATTCATGAAGACTTATCTTAAGAGCATTATCATCATCAAAACCAAAGTTCCAATGCATCTCTCATTGAGGTAGACAAAAAAAATAACAAGGGTTATAAATTGGAGTGGTTAAGCATCCCTGATAAACATATATAGTTTACCATACTCTCTCTGAGAGTATACTTCTCCCCCTTTGGTATTATCAAAAAGGAAAGAAAAATATATAGATAAAAAAATAGCAAGTATTCAAGCACATAGATCAAAGCATACCCAAACTATTAAAGCATAGACATAATTCATTAATGAGAACAAGGCGCGGTTAAAAAGAAATAAAATAAAAACACAGAAAACATGCAAGCAAATAGGGAAAATACTAGTATGAATCCTCATCATCCTCCTTAGAGAACAACCTTGATGGAAGATGAATTTGAGAAATATCTCATGCAAGATAGTTAATCTTATGGTTAGCCTTTTTTATGCTCTTTCACAAGGTCTTCGATGTGAGATTTTGATGAAGGAGACTCGAGATTAGAATCGTCTTGATTTAAATGCCATGTCTAATCAGGAATTGTTGTTGGCACCTATAAGGGGTTCTTCTAGATCTTAGAGCCTTTTGATATGGCATCCCATTGTTGATCTAAATTCTCATCATCCCCATTGTTGCATTCCTCATCACTATAGAGTTATCTGCAGATTACTCATCCTTAACATTCAAGCCAACATGTTCCAGAACTTTCGAAACCAAATGACCATATGGTATCCATGTCTCTCTCTTTTTCTTGCTCACCATCATGTGATAGTTCACAACACTGGATCAATTTATCTTAATTTTGTTGGCCAATGACCAAGTTATAAGCACATCAGGCTTTGACAACTACTATATATTATGTTTTCTAGGGAAGAGGATGGGATTTACTGTTAGAACATAGTTTGATTCTACAACCCTTGTACGAGTTTTGATGATAACAAACACAAAGAACAATTATGCAGTCTAAAATTATATTCTGTTTTGTAGAGAAGTTCTGATGGAAGAAGATAAAAAGATAAGCTACAAGGTTGTTCCTGTTGTGATTGTAGACAACTCTCAAAAATCTCTGATGAAAGGAGATCAGAAGTTATGCTAAAAAGATGTTTCAACTCTGATTATAAAACTCTGGGAAAGAAAGTCTAACGCTGCAAACAGAAACTTATGGCTCTGATCTTCAAAAGTTCTGAAGCAAGAAGCAATGAATATTTCAATGTTCTGAAGCGTTACAAATCAAATATTTCAATTTCAAGAGTAACGGCTGGAAGGGAACAATGATCTTTACTTTTGGAAAGCACCTTAACTGTCATTAATCAAGTTTCCAAATGATCATCCATGTTGAGCCTATTTAAACAATCCTTGAGGATAAATCATTTATGATTTTTCACACATACTCAACAATGTTGCAATCATCTCTAATCCTCAAACTCTCAATATTTTCAACTATGTAAAACATCACTATACTGTGATACTATTTTGTAAGAAACAATATTGTACACTGTTTATTCTTATATTGTTTAGTGCATTTCCTTGAGAAAATTGGGTTCTGGTTATACTCAAGAAGAGTTTGGCAATTGTCAAAGTATACTTGTAATCAAGATCAAGATTAATTAGTGGATTAAGACCTCGTTGGAGAGAGGAGAAATCACCTTGACGGGTGGACTAGAGTAGTTTGAGTTCAAACGAACCAGGATAAAAAATCAACGTGTTCTTTTCTTTGAATTTTAAGATTCCAATTCACCCCCCCCCCCTTCTTGTGTTTTTCCATTATTCAATTGGCATCAGAGCGCCTGGTTCTGAGTTCAAGCACTTAACCGTGTCAGTAAAAGATCCAAGCTAAGAAAACACTATGGTGGGACCAAGTCAGAACATCAACAATGACTACCATGGTGAGAAAGACAGAATCAACAGCAAACATCCAATCTTTGATGGAGAGAACTTTGGTTACTGGAAAGACAGAATTGAAAGCTTCTTTCTGGCTCATAATGTTGATCTCTAGGATATGGTGATTGATGGGTACATACATCCTGTTGATGAAAGTGGGCAGAATATTGACAGAAAAAGAATGTCAGATAATCAAAAGAGAGACTTCAGAAATTATCACAAGGCCAGAACTATTCTCTTGAGTGCCATCTGATATTCAGAGTATGAGAAGATCACAAACAGAGAGACAACAAAGAACATGTTTGATTCTCTGAGAATGACACATGAAGGCAACACGCAAGTAAAAGAAACCAAATCCCTTATGCTCATTCAGAAGTATGAAGCCTTCAAAATGGAAGAAAATGAAACCATTGAAGCAATGTTCTCAAGATTTCAAATTCTGGTTGTTGGGCTGAAAGTTCTGGACAAAGGATACGTAACTGTTGATCATGTAAAGAAGATCATCAAAAGTTTTACCAAAGAAATGGATACCCATGGTCACTGCTCTCCAACTGGAAAAAGATCTGAACAAAATATCTTTAGAAGAACTTTTCAGCTCTCTCAGAAGTCATGAGATAGAGTTAGAAGATGATGAGCCCTAGAAGCAAGGTAATCCTTTAGCCCTCAAATATAACAAAAAATATGATTCTAAAGCTTTGCAGGCAATAGAAGAAAACTACGGTGGTTCCTCATCAGAAGAAGAAGAATTATCTCTTCTCTCTAGAAGAGTAAATCAGCTTTGGAAGCACAGGCAAAGGAAGTTCAGAAATTCCAGAAGAACAGGGAATCAGTCTGAACCATCTTTTGAATACATAAAGTCAAGAAACAGAGACATTGTCTGCTACGAGTGTAATAAACAAGGGCATTACAAAAGCGACTCTCCAAGGCTTCATAAGGAGAAACCTAAAAAGAAGTTAGTTAAGGAGAAGAAGAAAAGTCTCATGGCAACGTGGGATGACTCAGACTCTTCAGAAGCAGACACTGAATCAGAAGATGAAAGAGCCAACATTGCCCTGATGGCCAACATATAAAAAGATACTGGATAATCTGGATCAGAATCAGACTCAGAGGCAGAAGATGTATTTTCTAACTTCTCTAGATCTCAATTAGAGGAGAGTCTATTAGAAATTCTAGAAAGGTATCAGAAGCTTAGAGTCATAAACAAGAACCTGAAAAAGGATCTAGTTTCTGACTCTGAAGAAACTAAGAATCTGAGACTGGAAAACTCTGAGCTGAAAGAAAAAATTTTAAAACTTGAAAATGATTTACAAAATACTCAGAAGGAAATTGTCTCAGAAGTTCCTAGTAACCCTAATAAAATCATAAAGGAATATGATCACAGCTTTCAAAAGTTCCTCGTTAAAAACATAGATAGAAGCAAGATGGCTTCAATGATCTATGGAGTTAGCAGAAATGGCAGAAAAGAGATAGGATACAAAGGTAAAGTATCCCAACCAAAGAAAATCAAGGATTTTGTTATTAAACGCACTCCTCTAAAATATCACTTTACCTATGGGCACACACATGACTTAAAATATACCAGTAATGATTTCTCTGCTAAACTAAAATTCAAACAGAATTTTGGTGACTCTAATAAACAAGGACCCAAAAAGATATGGGTACCTAAGGATAAAATTGTATATGTAGCAGACATCTTTGACAACAAGACTGAAACACCAATCCTTGTACCTGGACTCTGGATGCTCTCGACACATGACGGGAAGAAAGCATATGTTCCAAAGCCTAGAGCTTAAATCTGGAGGCTACGTAGGTTTTGGAGGCAATCAGAAAGGGAAGATCGTTGGCTCTGGAATAGTTGGTAACGGTAATCTTCCTTCTATTACTAATGTTCTGTTAGTAGATGGGTTAATACATAACTTGTTATCCATAAGTGAATTATGTGATAACGGTTATGATATAATCTTTAATCAAAAATCGTGTAAAGCAGTTAGTCAGAAACATGGATCTATCCTCTTTAATGGAAATAGAAAGAACAACATTTACAAAATAAAACTTTCTGAAATAAAAAGTCAGAATGTAAAATTCCTATTGTCTGTTAACGATGAGCAATGGGTCTGGCCCAGAACATTGGGGCATGTTAGTATGAGAAGAATATCTCAGATTAACAAACTCAATCTGGTCAGAGGACTTCCTAACCTGAAGTTCATTTCAGATGCTCTGTGTGAAGCATGTCAAAAAGGTAAATTTTCAAAACCCCCTTTTAAAGTAAAAAACGTTGTTTCTACCTCTAGACTATTAGAACTTCTACATATAGATCTATTTGGACCAGTGAAAATTGCATCCGTTAGTGGCAAGAAGTATGGATTAGTGATCATAGATGACTATAGCAGATGGGCATGGGTAAAGTTCTTAAGACACAAGGACGAGTCATACTCTATGTTCTTTGCTTTCTATAACCAAGTCCAAAATGAAAAAGATCTTAGAATTGTTAAAGTCAGAAGTGATCATGGTGGAGAATTTGAAAACAAAAAATTTGAAATATTTTTTAATAAGAATGGCATGTCTCGTGATTTATCTTGTCCTAGAACTCCCCAGAAAAATTGAGTTGTAGAACGAAAGAACAGGACTTTACAAGAAATGGCTAGAACCATGATCAACGAGACTAACATTGCTAAGAACTTCTGGGAAGAAGAAATTAACACAGCGTGTTACATTGAGAATAGAATCTCCATAAGACCTATTCTGGATAAGACTCCATATGAATTATGGAAGAAAAGAAAGTCCAACATCTCGTATTTCCATCCATTTGGGTGTATTTGTTTTATTCTTAACACCAAAGAACATCTGAACAAGTTTGACTCTAAATCACAGAAGTGTATTATGTTAGGATAATCTGAAAGCTCAAGAGGCTACAAAGTATACAACACAGAAACACAGATTGTAGAAGAATCAATCAGTGTTAGATTTGATGACAAGCTTGGCTCTCAAAAGTCAAAGCAAAATGAGTCTCTTGCAGATATAGAAGTCCAATTTATAGGTACTGAAGACACTGCATCAGAAGTCCCTCACAAAGAATCACAAACAACATCAGAAGGAGATGTCATAAACATTACAGCAACATCTGAAGAACCTCTTTAGAAAATACATCCCAGAAGCAGCCTAGCTCATCCTGAAGACAAAATTCTGGGAAAGAAGGAAGATCCAATAAGAACAAGATCCACATTCAGAAACTCAAAAGAATCTCTCATGCGATTAGTATCTCTGATTGAGCCAACTTCCATTAATGAAGGTCTTCTGGACAATGATTGGATACTGGCTATGCAGGAGGAATTAAACCAATTTACCATAAATGATGTGTGGGATCTGGTTCTTAAACCAAAAGGGTTCAACGTTATTGGAACAAAATGGGTATTCAGAAACAAGCTAAATGAACAAGGAAAAGTCATCAGAAACAAAGAACAGTTGGTTGCACAAGGTTATAGTCAACAAGAGGGGATAAACTATACAGAAACCTTTGCTCCAGTCGTCAGGTTAGAATCTATCAGAATTTTAATTTCCTTCATTGTGAATAATGGAATCACTCTCTATCAGATGGATGTCAAAAGTTCATTCTTAAATGGATACATTGACGAAGAAGTTTACGTGCACCAACCACCTGGTTTTGAAAATTCCAAACATCCAGAATATGTTTTAAAACTAAAGAAATCACTATATGGTCTAAAACAAGCTCCCAGAGCTTGGTATGAAAGACTAAGTAGCTTTCTATTAGAAAATGATTTCACCAGAGGGAAAGTGGACACAACCTTATTTTGTAAGCCATTTATGAATGAAATTCTAGTTTGTCAAATTTATGTAGGTGATATTATTTTTGGATCTACTAAAGCCTCTCTGGGAAGAGAATTTGCTAAGTCTATGCAGGCAGAGTTTGAAATGAGCTTGATGGGAGAACTCAAATTCTTTCTGGGCGTTCAGATCAATCAAACTCCAAAAGGAACTTACATACAACAGAGAAAATACGTCAAAGAACTTCTGAAGAAATTCGACTTATCAGAATGCAAGCCAACCAAGACTCCAATGCATCCTACATTCATTCTTGAAACGAAAGAGGTAAGTAAAAGGTAGAACATAAGATCTACAGAGGTATGATTGGTTCTCTCTTATATCTTACAGCTTCAAGACCTGATATTCTATATAGTGTATGTTTATGTGCCAGATTCTAATCAGATCCTAGAGAATCTCACTTAACAGCTTTTAAGCAAATTTTCAAGTATCTGAAAGGTACTACTAATCTTGGCTTGTTTTATAGATAAAACAGTGAATACAAATTAGTAGGGTATTGTGATGCTGACTTCGTTGGAGATAGAGTAGAAAGAAAAAGCACTTCTAGAAGCTGCTAGTTTCTGGGAGAAAATCTGATCTCATGGACCAACAAGAGGCAATCCACAATTACAGTATCAACTGCTGAAGCTGAATACAAGTAGCAGTTGGATGCAGCACACAGATGCTCTGGATGAAAAGTCAGCTTGAAGACTTCAATATATTTGAGAGTAACATTCCTATATTCTATGATAACACTTCTACAATTTGTTTATATAGAAATCCTATTTTACATTCTAGGGATAAGAAAATAGAAATAAAACATCACTTTATTAGGACTATATTTAGAAAGGAATTATTTCCTTAAAATTTATTGACATAGACCATCAATGGGTTGATGTTTTCACTAAAACACTTTCTGAAGATAGCTTTAATTTCATTCTGAAACATCTCAGCATGAAATTGTGTCCAGAATAAGAGTTTTATTTATATATTCTTTAACCCTGAAAATTTTATGTTTTTTCTGTGAACATCTGATCAACAATTCTTCAGAAGTTAGAAGGACAGTTGCATCAGGATCTATACAATAAGATTTGAACAGTTTCCAAGCGGTTCATTTCTAAGATAGAAGGATGCAGTTCACATCATCAACATTTGTCATCCTCTCACAAGCATCCTTTTAAGGCTGAACACGCATTCAAATTCTGAAGGGATTAATGCTTTGATTGGATGCATTGAGACTCATGTTATATTGGTAACTGTTCTATATCTCCACACCATCTCCCTATTTTCAGGAATCATTAATGTTATGTAATCATTATTTTTTCTTGTGAATTAAGTTTTCAATTTGCTTATAAATACACCATTACCTTTCACTCTCACTTTTTCTCGCTACTATTTTCTCTCTAGTTTTTGTGTGCAAAACCTTGTTTCAAAAAACCCTCAACAATCTGTGTGAATAATGGCTTCATCTTCAAGCGCTCAGAACCCTCAATATGCTCCTAGTTCATCTTCGTCAACTGCAGAAAGATACGAAGAACCGTCAAGAACTCTACTGATCCCCATTGATTCATTAGAGGTTCTCTGCAAACTCATCATTAATTTTGAAAGCATGAAGGAAAACGGCTATGATCTTACACCAGGTATGGAATTTCAAGGATGGACTAGATATTTTGATTGTCTTCTGGGTCCAGTTTTCCCAAACATGGTCAACAAATTCTAGATTCACGCCTCTAGATCAAACCATCAAGTAACTTCATATGTGATGGGGAAGAAGATTGCAATTTCTGAAGATCTGATTGCAAGGTTGATTGGTCATAACGGCGGAGGAACCCGTTGCAGCGATATGGCTAAAAAATATTTTGACCTAACAACAATCTCAAGAGAGATTTTTACCTCTCGGCAGCCACCAAACAAAATTAAAGATCTGAAGGACTACTTCAGAATTTGGGAAAAAATTATTTTGGGCTGTATCAACCACAGGAAGCCCACAAGCTCTCCTGATTACATCAACATTGACCAACAATTTCTGTTGTACTTCATTGCAACAAAGGCAAAAATAAATCTTCCTCATTTGTTATTCAACCATCTGAAAACAAGTGTGAAGGAAACCAGAGAAGATGAAAGAACTAAGAGGGATTGGATACCTCTGGGTAGGCTGATATCATATATTCTAACTGAAAACAAATTAGTAGAATATCTGACTGAAGCTCAGCAAATCAGCACTCTGGAGGCATGTGCTGGAAATCCTCTCAATGCTAAGAATCTGAAGAAGATGAAAATTATTGACAGCATTAAGAAGGATCTAACTATTGCAACCAAAGAAGTCATCACATCAAGAAGAGCTCCTCTGAAAGATTTCCCTCTGTTCTCTCAAATAGATGCTTCACCAGAAATCATTGTCAGATATTTGGAAACATGCAAGGTGGATGGGACTAATCCAGAGTTAAACATTCGTGATTTGTGTCAACGGGCTCCAGAAGTTGTCCTCAAGAAATCCACAAAAAGGAAAGCTGCAGGAGAAGGATCTTCTCAGAAGACACCAAAAGCTTCTAAGAAGAAAGGTAATTCTTCTTTTATTTCTGTTGTAGAATCAGTGATTTTATCAACATCTGAAACACCCTCCTCTCCAAAACCAATAGAAGACCACTCACCACAAACCTTTGATGATTTTGATATAGAATTTGACCCTTCAGTCACACTAGAAAACATTTTGAACAAACCACACTCTCCTAATGCACATCTTGAACAAAATCAGCCAGAACTTGCTCAAGTTCTTTCTAATATTGATCAATTTGATCCAGAATTTCAAGCTCCGCATATAGAAAATCCAAACATCCAAGCTACCCACTCTGAAAATCCAAACGCTCAAGCTTCCCAACAAGAAAATCCAAATATTGACTCCGATACCACCACACCAATTCTTGGAATAATAGAACCTCTCATGGTTCGACAACCTCTCTCAATCCACGACATTTCAGAAATCCCATCTCCTTACCATTCCACTCCACCAAACACACCTCCATCACCCATTATCATTTCTGATTCTCCTTCTCCCTCTCCTATTAATCCTCCAGAAGATCACCTAAGAACTGTAATAGACTTAGAAGCGCTGAATCACCTTGCCTCTAACTCTCACAAAATTCCTATCCCAAAACCAAAACCAACTATCACCAAGGTAGATGTTGGTAGAAATTTACTGATTTTTGAAACAGAGATAATTGAATGGGTTAACTCTTTGAAGCTAGCATGCTTAGAAAATATGAATCCTGCTGCTTCTGATTCTCACTAGAACCAGTTCAGAAAATGGTTTAACTCTGAATCCCAGAAACTCAAGGAGTTAAGCTATAAAATGTCCCAAAAGAACTTTTGTGATCAGCTGAATGTTTACAAGGATCAAGTTATACGTCACCGGGAAAAGAACCCTATTCTTCTGCTGGATAATGCTCCCTAGAAAGAGTGCCAGCCTACAGAAGTTGATGAACCATGCTCTGATAATATTTCTCTGGTTGTTGTTCAATACAAAGGCAAAGAGACTGAAGAAGCCACTGAGTCAGAACCTGCTACAGCTTGTTATGAGAAGCTTGCACCTTCTATGGATATACCTTCTTCATCTCTGGTTATGCAAACTCTGGAAGATTTGAAGAAAGAAAATATAGTGATCAAGGAGATATTAGACAAGCAAGATGACACGTGCAAAGAAATCAAAGGAATGCTGGAAAAACAAGAGGAATCAAACACTCAGATTAAGAGCTTGTTGGAAGTGTTGTTCACACAACTTCCTCCACCTTAATCTTAGTTTTTTTTAAACTTGTTTTCTTTACTGTATTCATTTTTTTGTTTGCCTGTGAACGTGTTATTGCAATCAATTTTAATACAAGTCAACTTTTGACTCAGAATATTAGTGTTTACATTACTTTTTGAATCTTGACAAAAAAGGGGGAGAATGTAAGATATTTCTAATAACAGTATATCAAGACACAGTCTCAAACATTTTGAATATCATAACTTCTCGTCTTTTTCCCGAAAGCAAAATAGGAACAAAACTCTGATGAAGACAGAAGTAGATGCATCAAAAGCTCTGATCAGAATGAACTTCAGGGAAGTAATTCATCTCTATGTGAGTACTCAGCTCAGGGGGAGAGCCTATAAAGCTTTATGTTCTATTTATTTTTATTAAAATATCCTAGTTTTTGTCATCATGAAAAAGGGGGAGATTGTTAGAACATAGTTTGGTTCTACAACCCTTGTAAGAGTTTTAATGATAACAATCACAAAGAACAATTACGCACTCTAAAATTATATTTTGTTTTGTAGAGAAGTTCTGATGGAAGAATATTAGAAGATAAGCTAGAAGGTTGTTCTTGTTGTGATTGTAGACAACTCTCAAAAAGCTCTGATGAAAGGAGATTAGAAGTTGCGCTAAAAAGATGTTTCAACTCTGATTATAAAACTCTGGGAAAGAAAGTCTAACGCTACAAACAGGATCTTATGTATCTAATCCTCAAAAGTTCTGAAGCAAGCAGCAAAGAATATTTCAATGTTCTGAAGCGTTACAAATCAAATATTTCCATTTCAAGAGAAACGACTGGAATGGAACAAGGATCTTTATTTTTGGAAAGCACCTTAACTGTCATTAATCAAGTTTCCAAATGATCATCCATGTTGTGCCTATTTAAACAAGCCTTGAGGATAAACCATTTACGATTTTTCACACATACTCAACAACGCTATAATCATCTCTAATCCTCAAACATTCAATATTTTCAACTGTGTAAAACATCACTATACTGTGATATTGTTTTGTAAGAAACAATATTGTACATTGTTTATTTTTATATTGTTTAGTGTATTTCCTTGATAAAAAATGGATTGTGGTTATACTCAAGAAGACTTTGGCAGTTGTCAAAGTAGACTTGTAATCAAGATTGATTAGTGGATTAAGACCTCGTTGGAGAGAGGCGAAATCACCTTGATGGGTGGACTGAAGTAGTTTGAGTTCAAACGAACCAGGATAAAAATCAACGTGTTATTTTCTTTGAATTTTAAGATTCCAATTCAACCCCCCCCCCCCCCCCCCCCCCTTCTTGTGTTTTTCCATTCTTCATTTACCACATAGTGAATTAGCTGAATGTTTGGACGCATACTTCCCACATGGAAAGGTGTAGGAATGATGGAATTTGGATCGTATTGGAAGTTGAACGAGGCCGCAGTGTGAAAACCCTCACTTTGATCAATTTCTTGGTAGTAATATTTCAAACAACGAAGATTGTAGAATTCAGAAAACTCCTCAAGAGACATGGATATCTGATGCTTCTTGACTCCATAAGTGATGATGCCATTATCTAATATGAGGTTGGCGTATAACATTATTACCAAGGTGGGATATATTTCCATCTCGACATCATAGATGAAACTTTTCAGCCTTGCTCCTTCAAACAATCTGAAGAACTCACGACTTCTGAAAACACTCACCTTGAAAAAGTAGGAAGGCATGACTTCTATGTCGACAAACTCTCTGTAGAACTTGGCTTCTTTCTCCATGGTTGAGAAATAAATTGATAAGTATGATGGATAAAAGGTGTTGGAGGAGACTATTTTTGGTGTCATGAGAATGGATGGGAGCTAGGAGTAAACCTAGCACAAAATATACTAATGAGCAACTAGAGAGTAAGATGAAGTGTGCAAGATGGTGTGAGGAGAATGAAGGAGAGAATAACCTTAAAAAACCACTAAATAATTGATTATCTTGGCCAATAATTGATTATAGTAGTTGGATAATCAATTTTTACTTATCTGACTGTTGAGGGTGCACTCCGACCTAAGCAAAAACCGATTATATTTTAGGGTTAATTGATTATGTAGCTGATATTTTGAATTTTTAATTTTGAACTTTATATTGGCTCTAATTGATTTAGACTTACTCGATTGTTCGTGAAAACATTTTCCATTTGTGCATCCTTTAGGCCTTGGATTGATATTGGACCTTGGTAAACTATGTTTGGAACCTCCTTGCTTTAAGATTAACATCCCTTTGCTGAAGAAGTACGTAAAACACAACCGAAAGGTTAGTAAAAATAATTTTAAATGACTAAACATTTAATAAACCACTTTCTAGAGGATCAATCAAACTTTTTTGATATTTCAACCTCTATTAAGTGTATTACCTCAAAATCTCGAGATAACTTGTAAGAATGTGCATAGTATCTTGCTAGTTGTTGATTTTCCTAAAAAATATCCAAAGGATGGGTGTTTTTAGTAAATTCGATTGGAAAGTTTTTGTATGTAACATGTTAAGCAAGATGGTCTAACTTAGTTTGAGAAATTTTGTCTTGGTCTATTTTTGGTATGCGTTTCTTATATGATTGAATATTGCTCCAGCAAGATTTGTTTCCTTTTTTGTTTAATCAGGGATTCAATTTATAGCGTGTTTTTATATGGAAAATATTTTGTTATAAATCTATTTGCTGAAGATATTAGAATTATTATTTATGTCAAAAAAGATTTAATTAGATTTGATTTTTTCAAGATTTAGAATTGGTTTAATGAGGAAATATTTGTGTTGCACTTTTTGGAATCCATTCGTATTTATGTCAAAACCCTATTGGGCTTTCCTGTTGGATCTTGTTGTTATTTAAGGAGAGGTTTTTCATCGTTTGAAGACTCAAACCTAGAATAATTTAGTTTGTTGTTTTCTTATTTTCATCGAGTATATCGTTTTGGGTTTGTAATACTCCATTCTTGGGTATCTTTCATAAATTAGAAGGACAGAGTATTTGATTTTAACTATGATTAGCATGCTTTATATTTTTGTAATTATACAAACACTTGGGATAATGTTTATGTGAAAGTGAGAGGGGTCCCAGATAATAGGTGGGAGTCTGAATCAAAATTCATGGGTAGTATTAGGAAAAAGGTACTCAACTAGGAGAGTTCATATAAGAACGTTATGTACTATTGACTATTGATTAGTGAATTTATTTTCATTGAGCTAATGTTCTCTAGATGTAGGTGACTTTATACTGAACTGGCTTAACAACTACATGTGTCATTTTCTTTGGTTAATTGTTATTTGTTGTTACGTAATTTCATTGTCGTTCACATTGTTTCAACATTGTGTTTGGCATTCTGTTACTGATCAAACATAATTTCAAACTAATAACATACAATTCTAGAAATTAGTAAATCTTTAAAATAATAGTATTCTACAAAGAGATAAACAACCTAAGATCATGAAAATTATACAAAAATTAAAAGAGAGGGATAGAGAGAATTGTGCAACAGTATTTATATTTCTTTGGTGCGTCTTTCTCGATTGCATGATATAATAAATATAACACTTATAAGTATAATAATTTATTACAACATTACACGCTTCTATTATGGGTTCCAATACTTTATTTATATTATTCTAATTTTTCTCTTCTGCACTTGTAATACGGTGGGTGAACTGACTTTTTTTGGTTTTATCCAAAATGTGCGGATAGCTATAGTCGCACCGACTTTTATTTTATTTAATATTTAGGAAAAGTGAAAAGAACAGGAAAGACCTTTGATAGATTTTGAGTTCGGGGGCAAGTTATGAAAAGGGGAGGTGTTAGCACCCTTTTTATCTGTAGTTATCTACGGGCTCTTAATTGCTAGCTCACTTTTGAAAATTTTCTTTGTGTGTGATTTGAAAATATTTTTGAAAAGCCAAAGTACGGCCAACATTGTAAAAATTCTTGGATCAGTACTCAAGAATGCGTACAAAGTGTTTGAAAATATTTTGTTTGAAAAGTGTGATCTGAAAAAATGTTTATTTCAGAAAAGAGTTGTGAGCAAGTGATTCAGAGTTCCTTACCCACTAAAGTTTGTTCTTGTAATTTTCCTTCTCCTTTAGAGATAGTGTTATCCATGCCATTAGTTAGTAGGTAGCCCTATCTATTGGATGTGAAGGCAACTTGTAGGAATACTTTAGCAATTTGTATCGGAGGGACTAGATCATTTTCATAGGCAACTTTAAAGGGTCATCGAGGGACTAACGATCTTTATTCGTAAGGGTCTTTTTCTAAATCATCCCTACTTTCAAGGGACATGACCATGTATCGTAAGAAAACAAGAGAGGATATCCTAGAGGTGCAAGTGTGCGAAGTGTGTTCAGTTCAGTTATGTTATCTTGAGAATTAGGGTTTTCTATGATTGTTTTTAATCTTGTCATATAAACCCTAGTTACTAGAAGTTAAATATATACAGGAAGTTAAATTGTGGAATGTAAAGTTCCTACGCTATTACATGGCTTTGGGGCAGTTACATAAGTATAAAACTGTGAGAAAATAAATCTACACTATTACAAAAAACCCGTGCGACCTATACAATTGTTTCTAGGAATTTAAATGCAAAAGAAAATAAAAAATTATTAGGAAAAAATGTCAAATGCCCTAAAATTCTAAGTGTTAAGAAAACATCTTGGTGTTTTTGTTTAGAAAATAATTCGAGTGTTAAAAAGTAATTAAACCTAATTCTAATCAATTTTAAGAAAATTAAGTTAATAAAAACCCTAATGTCTAATTTATTTTAATTAATAATAAACCTAAATTCTAATTAGTTTTAATAAAATTATTTGGCTTAATTGACCCTAAAACTAATTAGGTTATGATTAATTAATCAATTGGTAAAAAAAGATATGTAAAAAGAAAGAAAAATAAGGGTTAGAAAAACAATGAAAATAAGTGCATGGGGTGGGTGTTGAACCCACACCCTTGATCTCAACAGCATGCCCTCTTGTCACTATACCAGTTGATTGTTTATGATATGGAATAGGAATGATTCCATTTGTAATAATCTTGCGTTGTGTCTTGAAAATGACAAAACAATTTGCCAAAAGGGGGGATTGAACCCACGCACCTACATTTACCAAACACACACTTCACCACCAGGCCACTTGTTGTTACGCATTAGTGAATTATAACTTAAACAACAAATAATAAATCATCAATTCAGAGACACCGGAGTCAAACTCCGGTCGTCTTCTCCGATTACTCCAATTTTGAAACCTGTGTGAATTGATCAGAAAACAAAAACAAACAAACCAAATTAACTAAATAGTCTACTGCGAGTTCAATGGTGTGGTCAGCTTGGCCTAAAAATGTCTGTAGCTAGGGTTTCATAGCTTTGAGTGGTTCGTGCCCTAGCAATGGAAAAAATCAGTACCTGCGCTAAAGCTCACAAACATTGGTTCCAAATAATTTCAGTCCTCACTATGAACATGTGTATATGATTAGAATTAATTTATATAGCATGGATAAAAGTTTGAGATTGAAGAACATTACCAAGTTGGACCACTTGGTTGGCACGTCCTGGGATCTCTTGAGCGTGAGTAAGGATTGGAATGGGCTTATGGGACCTTCAGGAAGCTGATGTGATGCTGGAAGTTAATTGATCAAGGTTGCTAGTAGGGTTTTGAATTTGCCCTAGCTCTTGAGAAATTTTTAGACTTTTGACTAGATCTTGGAGGCAATAACTCATGGCCTTAGTGTATGGATGTGTTAGGTATTTATATGAGAGGAGAATAGGTCATAAAAAGTTAAACAAATCTTAAAAATTCATGGTGAAAATATTTGATTTGAAAATTATATGAAACTTTCTATTTTGGCCAATATTTGATTCAAAGAGCTTCACACGCTTTAGTCGGCTCAAATATATGATTTTTGGCTCATGATTTGATCCAAAAATAGATCCATGCACCTCTCATGATTTAATGGATATTTTATTTAATTTATTTTGATTTAAATTGAATAAAATCATAATAAAACAAATAAAAATCACAAAAAATTATATGAGTGGGTTTATAGGTTCTCTAATGTATTATGAAAACGTTTGGACCTGAAAACTTAGGCCCAATAGCCCAAAATTACAAATTTGCTCAATTTGGAGTTCATGTATTTTCTCAAAATTTCCAGCGTGTGCAACTTATAACTTGATCAATTTTTGTCATATGAAGGTGATCTTGGACATTTTAGAAAGCTCGAGATGTCTCCTACAACTCTCATGTTTTTGATTTTATCATTTGAAATCTTTATCTTGATATAAATTGCTTTGACAAAAGATGACTTCTCCTAAAGAGACCTCTAATTTGGTAACTTTTGACTTTTGATGAATCTTGAGGTTTCTTGATGAATCATGATCAACCCTTGATCAAATAATGAATGAGACCTCAAAATCTTGATGTTGACCAAAAATCTTGAAGTTTAACTATAAATTAGCCAAAGTTGACTTTTTGCCCAATATAGTTGATTTTCAATCATCTGACAATTTGATTGAGCAAACTTATGCTACAATGCATGAAACTTGGAATGAGGATACCTTGAAGCATATGAGAAACCATTAAGTCCACTTGAAGCATTATAAGTCCAATTTTCTTTGAGAAAACCGAAACCCTAGTTGTAGGCCACTGCGTAGGAGGAGGATTCATCTAATCATTTCTTGAGTAGTCATGAGTGTTTGAGACCCTTAGGAGCATGAGGAGGTATTTTGAATCAATTTGTCTTAAAAATGGGAGGGAAAATTTTGGGGTACAACAACTGCCCCTGTTCAATATTCTTAAACCTAAAGAGTTAGATTGGCATGCTCACCATTCGAGATCTGAAGATGGAAGGGGATTGAACACTTAATGCCTAGAAATTTCCACTTACATGTGCATAAAGTAACACTGTTAGTTGATTATACTTCTTGAATGGGCTTAAATATGCCATTTGGAGAGATGATAGAGTATCTTCGGAGATGGGCTTATAGATTTCATCCAAAGTAACTGTTCATAGGAGTACCAGAATGAGTCCACGCCTGACGTTATCTGAAGAGTTTTCTTCAGAAAATCTCTGAAGGAAAATGATTTTCAGAGCAAAGCCCTGAAGGAGATGCTTTTCAGAATTCAGTCTCTGAAGGGAGATGCTTTTCAGAATAAACCTCTAAGGGAGAATTCTTTTTATAAAAAACTTTTGAAGGAGAATGCTTTTCAAAACGAAACCCTGAAGGTGATGCTTTTTAGAATAAACCTCTAAAGGAGAATTCTTTTCAGAATAAACTTCTGAAGGAGAATTCTTTTCAGAATGAAGCCCTGAAGGAGATGCTTTTCAGAATAAGCTTCTGAAGGAGAATTCTTTTCAGAACGAAGCCCTGAAGGAGATGCTTTTTAGAATTCAGTCTCCGAAGGGAGGTGCTTTTAAGAATAAACCTCTAAAGGAAATGCACGCTAGAGTTCAGTCTATAGGGGGAATGCTTTTCATAATAAACTTTTGAAGGGAAATGCTTTTCAGAATGAAGCCCTTAAGGAGATGCTTTTCAAAATAAACCTCTGAAGGATAATTCTTTTCAGAACGAATCCCTGAAGGAGATGCTTTCCAGAATAACCTTCTGAAGGAGATGATTTTCAGGATAAACCTCTAAAGGAGGATGCTTTTCAGAATGAAGCCCTTTAAGGAGATGCTTTTCAGAACTTAAGCTCTGAAGGGAATGCTTTTCAGAATAAACCTCTGAAGGAGAATGCTTTTCAGAACGAAGCCCTGAAGAAGATACTTTTAAGAATAAACTTCTGAAGGATATGCTTTTAGAATAAACCTTTGAAGGAGAATGCTTTTCAGAATGAAGCCCTGAATGAGATGCTTTTCAGAATTCAGTCTTTGAAGGGAATGCTTTTCAGAATAAACCTCTTAAGGAGAATGATTTTTCATAATGAAACCTTGAAGGATATTCTTTTCAGAATTCAGTCTCTGAAGGGAATGCTTTTCAGAATAAACCTCTGAAGGATAATGCTTTGGTCATGTAGATAGTCGCCCCATCCTGTTTCAGGAATTGATCTATAATCTGTTTCTAAATTGCTGATAATATTCGACTGTTTGCAAACATAACCTGAAAATACAAAGTTAGTTCTATGCAATGTGCGTTACATAATGATGCTCTCAAAGTAAATGAGAATGTTATATGCGTTTCATATGCATATGTTATGATATTTTTTAAATGATGTATGGATGACATATGTTATTGGAGCGTATCGGTAGTTTCCATATAATAATGTATGGCTGGGGAAAATAAATCCTTGATTGTTGTTGGGGATGGAGACAGTGATTATTTAGATTTGTTTAAAATTCCTCTACTAGATATTTATGCTTTCTTTTTAAGGAAATTTTGATGGGGATGTCCGACCTCTGCTTGGGAATAGAAGCATTCAAGGAGAGTCGGCCATGCGTCGTTCTTTGAAGAATTTGATTCCTGACTAGGGATAAAAGAGATGGATAATACTCTTATGTGTTATCTAACCAAGTTTCAGATATGAGTATTAACTCTTCTGGGGAGGACAACGTTGGATGATATCTGGTCGGAGAAGAGAATATTGTCGGGGAATTGCAATATCAGAGAGATTAACTTTGTTAGGAAAATAAACCTTATAGATTGTGTTGAGGAAAATAATCTCTGATGAGGATTATCTTGTGAGAATAGCTCTGAGGAAATTTCTCTGTTGGGAATTTATGGTCAACTTGAACATTATCCTGAATCCTAGAGTCTTTAGTAAATGTTAATCATGTTATCATGCATATATTTGTAAATAGTAATCATAATCTAATGCATGTGTTCATTCAATATAATCATTGGACGTTTTTGCAAATAAAACAAAGAAAGTAAAAATAATTTTGAATTCTGAAGTATATTTGTATTGATTCGTAAAGTTTTCCTATAAACAGACAGTTTTATACAAGAAGACAGAAATCCTAATAAGAGGAAGTCGTTGTAAAAGAAAAAAGTGGTACAAAGAAAAATAGCTATGTGGAAACGATCCCATCGAGTTTCAACTTTTCTATTGCCCCTATGTCTTCAAGCATCTCATCCCCCGTTGTTAGAAGAAGTTTATTGAACTGGTCTGTACCATTTGAACTTGATGTTGGTAATTATGTTGGCTGTAAGTAGATGGGTGATCCAATTGGACATAGTCGTACACTTTAATCCCTAACTTTTTCCTAGACCTCCCTTTTGGGTTTTTAGTCCACCGGTATATCCTTTTTTCCC
Organism: Vicia faba; assembly: GCA_948472305.1. Taxonomy (NCBI): domain Eukaryota; kingdom Viridiplantae; phylum Streptophyta; class Magnoliopsida; order Fabales; family Fabaceae; genus Vicia; species Vicia faba. The sequence goes on from OX451741.1 coordinate 93,800,211, forward strand.
AAGCCACCCTTTCAACTTTTCAACTTGTCGGATTTACAATTTTTTTATGTATATATCTCTAATTTTTCCCGAACCCTTTTGGTTCGCCAGGATGCCCTTATTTTTGCCTAGGCCAGTCAACCTAGCAGGTCTCTTTTATGCAGAGTATTTTTTAATTATGATTGCATTAACAGGATGTGGAAAATCTTCACCGTCCATAGTGGTATGCATCATTGCACTGCCAGAAAATATTTTCTTAATCACAAATGGCCCTTCGTATGTGAGAGTCCATTTGCCCTTGGGATCACCTTGTGGTAGGGTGATGCGCTTTATTACCAAATCACCAGCCTGGTACACCTGATGTTTGAATTTTTGTTGAAGGCCTTGATCATATGTTTTTGATACATCTGACCATGACAAACAGCTGCAAGCCTTTTTTTATCGATCAAATTTATCTAGTCAAGTCTAGTCTGAATCCATTCGTCTTCGTCTAAACCTGCATCTTTCATAATCCTTAAGGAAGGAATCTGGACTTCGATAGGTAAGACATTATTTGTACCGTAGACTAGAGAGAACGGGTTTCTCGAATATGTATTTTATTTGATCCATCTTAGAGATCATCAAAGTAGTATGAGTCAACATATGTTGTCTTAGTCAGCGAGCAGTCTACGCCAAAGCGCAACAAGTTTTCTCGAGCAGTGAGTATCTTGTTTCACAGTTAGTAAACTTTTTGCTAAGGTAGTATATTGCATGCTCTTTTTGACCAGACTCATCATGCTACCCTAACACACACCCAATTGAGTTCTCAAATACTGTCAGGTACATGATCAAAGGTCTCCCTTCAACTGGTGGCATCAGAACTGGAGTTTCCTAGAGATACTACTTGATTTCATCGAAGGCTATCTGACAATTTTCGTTCCACTTCACTACTTGATCTTTCTTTAATAACTTGAATATTGGCTCATAGGTAGCAGTCAAATGGGAAATAAATCTATCAATATAGTTCAATCGTCCCAAGAAACCTCTTACTTCTTTCTCAGTATGGGGAGTTGGCATTTCTTGAATGGATTTAACCTTGGCGGGATCAACTTTAATACCTTTACCACTAACGAAAAAACCTAAGAGTTTACCGGATTTTACCCCAAGAGTGCATTTGTTTGGATTCAACCTCAATTTGTATTTCTTCAATATCTCAAAGAGCTTGTGCAGGTAGTCAAGGTGTCCTTCTTCAGTTTGGGATCTGGCTATCATGTTATCAACATAAACCTCTGTCTCGTGATGGATCATATCATGGAACAAAGCTACCATAGCACACTGATATTTTGTCCAGCGTTCTTCAATACAAAAGGCATAACTTTGTAACAAAAAGTGCCCCACTGTGTGACAAAAGTAGTCTTCTCCATGTCTTCAAGTGCCATCTTTATTTGATTATAACTGGAGAAACCATCCATGAAGGAAAATAATTTATGCTGCGCGGTGTTGTCAACCAGAACGTCAATATGTGGAAGCGGAAAGTCATCTTTGGGGCTTGCCCTATTTAGATCCCTGTAGTCTATACACATAAGCACCTTATCATCCTTCTTAGGTATTGGCACCACATTTGTAACCCACTGAGGATAGGATGTAACGGCTAAGAAACATGTGTTGAACTGTTTCATAACCTCATATTTGATCCTTTTAGATATCTCAGGATGCATACAATGAACCTTCTGCTTTATAGGAGGACAACCTTCCTTCATCGGTAAATGATAAACCACAATATCAGTATCAAGCCCTGGCATGTCTTCGTATGACCAAGCAAAGATCTCAACATAGTCACGCAACATATGGATTAATCTCTTTTTGACATTGTCCTCTAGGTTGGCACCTATCTTGACTTCTTTCTTGTCCTCTTCAGTACCTAAGTTCACAACCTTGATTGACTCCTCATGCGGTCGTATGGCTCTTTCTTCCTGCATTAAGAGCCTAGCAAGCTCTCCAAGTATTTCACGATCTTCCTCACCATATCATTGGCTTGGTAGATCGGACTTTTGAAGTCATAATTGGCAATAGAAAAATTGTTATCAATGGGATCCAGGGTGGATACGGATCTGCAATTTGTTGTGTGGGTGTGTGTAAGAACATATAGCCATTTTGGAAGAAAATAAAGTAAAAGAAAAATAGAGAGCGCAAAATTTGAATGCAAACGTCCAATGACTTATTAAATGAAAATATGCTGATGAATATTGACAACCCTAACAAATGGAGTGTTGTGCCCTAGATAAGGCACAAGGCTTAAAGTTTATTGTTTAAATTACATAACCAAAAATACTTGAAAGTAAGAAAACAGAAAATAGAATTTACTCCTGACTAAAGGAGATTGGTATAAAGTCTTTAGTCTTCCAATTATTGAGCCCACTGTCGGTAGTAGGGAAGATCCAACTATTTAAGTTGCAGTCATTATCAGCGTCTTCCACAGCATTGACGTGATTGTTGTGAACTCCATTGTTGTTGATACAGAATGGTGGTCTCCCAAAATTATCACGAGCACGACGAACAGCCCTCTCAGCCAGAGAAGTGAAAACCAAACCAAATTTGTCGGACTTATAAAGAATATCGGGAAGCTGACCCCAAAAAGTGTAACTACCTTCTTCAACCACAGCCCTAATGTCTTTCAGAGAAGCCATTCTTGATGGATTTTTAGGAAGACCATGAGCAGCTTTATCAATCGGGGTTGTCTGAGAAATAACTTCAAAAGTATGGCAAGGAGTCTCGACGAATTCACCATCCATCTCAACATACTTGAAAAAGTTCAAATGGCTCACCATATATTCTTCTTCACCGCAAACTGTAACAATCTTCCCCTTCACGGGATACATCAACTTCTGGTGTAAGGTAGAAGTAACAGCATCTGCCCCATGAATCCAAGGGCGTCCAAGCAAACAAGAATAGGCTGGATGAATTTCCATCACATATAAAGTAGAGTCGAAGACCTGGGAACCCACTTTTACTGGAAGATCAACCTCTCCATGCACCATTCTCTTTGAACCATCAAAATATCTCACCATAATGTCACTGGGTTTTAGCACGACCCCTTCACAGTCCAGCTTGTCTAAAGCAGCTTTTGGCAAAACATTCAACGAGGAACATATTTCTACCAACACATGAGATAAGATAGTGCCCCTACATTTAATAGAGACATGCAGGGCCTTATTATGATTCCTTCCTGCGGGAATTAAGTCTGTGTCATAAAAGCCAAGCCCATTAACATTTGTTAGGATAGCAACATGATTTTTGAACTGATCAATAGAGATTTTCTGTGGTACATTAGCAGATTTCAAAAATTTCACAAAAGCTTGAGCATGGGCTTCAGAGCACAACAATAGGGATAGGATAGATATTTTAGAGAGTGTATACCCCAACTGTTCAAGAATCTTTTTGTCACTCTTTCGAATAATCTTCAGTATTTCCTCCATCTCTTGCTTGGAGGTGTCTTCAACAGTGACCTCTTTTGGTGCCTCAGTATGGGCAGGCTCAGTCATATATTCTTCACCTCGAGTTTCAGTAGTTGATTCAATAGTAGTGAAACGAATTGCTGCAATAACAGACTTCAGGGAAATCTCTAGGGAGAAAACCATTCCACTTCTAGTAACCTTATTAGTCCCAGCAATATTGCTAATGTCGGGATCAGTAACTTCAACACTTTCATCTTCGTCAGTCAATGGTTCTTGCTTGACGCCATGGTAGTAGACATCAGCTCCATAATTCCAATGGATAGCCTTATCAGAGGAATAAGGAATTGGCCTAGGTGAAGTAATGATCAGAGGAGAAACTCTACGTTCGGTAGTAATCTTCACAGGACCCTTAGAAGTGATCCTTATAGGAGTACCGGAAATTGTATACATGTATTCAATATTTTGGTCTTGGGATGTACTCTCCACAGAAGAAGTCTTCTCAAAAGGAATTTTCTCAAATAGAATCACACGGTCATCCATCAAACACTGAATACCTTCTTTTAGCAATGCACAACCATTGTATTGGGATGCACAGTAGTAGTAGTAGTATTCTTCAGCATAACTCGGAAATAAACCGGCTTGTAGTAACTTCTCCTTAACAATCATCAGAGGAGTAGTCAAAGCATTCACAGTTGGAACATAAGAAACATCTTCAATAGCATTAACGCCCTTGTCATGATTAGGCATAGGTGCAATGATCATATTAGGAGTTTCAGGAGGGATTAAATCTCCTTAGAATTAATTATGTCTTGGATCTTATTCTTCAGAGCTCAACAGTTTCTAGTATCATGCCCGGGACTGTCAGAGAGATTTTCACACCTTGCACTGGGATTGTAGCAGGGAGATAAAGTGTTGGGATTATGAGGCGGTTCTCTCAATGTAATCAACCCTGCCTTCAACATGTGTTACGGTGCTTGAGCCAACGGCATGTTGATTTTTGTGAACTGTCTCCTGGGTGCATCCTAGCTATACTGATTATTGTGATGTTGTTGTTGCACTGGCGCAGGATTAGAGATTAGTACTACCCCCACATATTGGTTGCAGTCACTCTTATTGCGACCCTTACGAATGTACCCAACATTGGATTCTCTCTTACCATTATAATCCTTCTTCACAATATTTGAAGATGTGGCCACCTGGATTTTACCACTTCTGATTCTATTCTTAACACGCTCCCCTACAAATATCAGTTCAGTGAAACCAGTCGAAGAACTTTCAAGTAGGTGATTATAGAAAGGACCTGTCAGTGTACTCATGAACATGTCAACCAAATCTCTATCAACCAAAGGAGGTTGGACTCTTCCTACAAGATCTCTCCATTTATGTGTGTACTCTTTGAAGCCTTCCTCAGAACCCATGGACATACTCTATAGAATTATATTGATACTGTTTGTAGAAAAATGCAGCCAAATTTTCCCAAGTGCGAATATTGGCACCTTCAAGTTGATAATACCACTCCAGTTATGTTCCAGATAGACTCTCTTGAAAGAAATGAAGCCATAACTTCTTATCAGCAGTGTGTGGTTGAATTTTCTGAACATATGACCTCAAGTGCAGCTTCGGGCAGAAAACACCATCATATTTGGAAAAGATATGAGTTTTGAATTTAGGGGGAATTACAACTCCTGAAACCAAACCCAAATCATCAAAGTTTAATCCAGGCACCTTCTGGATTTCCATAACTCTCAGACACTCTTCCAGCAACTTATATTTCTCATCAGCAGGGGGATATTGCTCATCTAAATAATAATCTTCCTCTTCATCAGGAAATTTATCAGAACCAAGATTGCTTCTTTCAGTTTTCACATTCTTACTATCTTCATCCTGTTTGTCATCTTCGTCTGATGGGATATTAAGATCTCGAGCTTGCTTGAATGGACCTCTGAACCTTCTCCCCATGTTAAGGACTCCAATTGGTTTCTTTGTCTTCTTCTTATTGGTGAAAAGTTCCTTCAATTCTTCCCACCCCTTGGCTAAGTTTAAGAACATCTATTTGAATTGGGAATTCTGAGCTTGGAGATCTTTGACTCTCTGTTCAAGAGCCATTTTTTTCTGCTGAAATAAACAGCAAGGAGATGATAAAACATATCTTGAGAATACGTGTTATGTAATGATATGCATGACATGTAGATGCATATGCAATGTTTTCAAGGATCTTGCGGGATTAAAAATTTGAAATATCAAAAATTGAGTCTGGTTGCAGCTTCGTCTGAAGAACTTTGAGTCTTCATCTTTGAATGTCTTTCCATAAGAATCAAGCTCACCGTATCAAGTGGATCCTAGCCTTTGACTCAAGATAATGTACTTTGATCTTGAAGGCAAATGAATAGAGGAAAATAAATCCTCTTGCCCCTTGCTAGAAATTTGGCTTATGATAATCCTACACCAAAGATCCCTAAGATCATTGAAATGTTTAGTAAAATGTCATGATGATATGATGTTATGATGTCATGTTTAAATAAGCAAACACAAACAATTCATGCAAGAGCCTTAGGTTTAAAGGATTGCATGAAGTCCAAAGGTAAGTACCCTTCCCCATTTAAAGTTAAGTTGGCTCAACCTGTCCTAACATAGTAACCGAGTTCTAGGAATCTCATATCACCGACCTTAGCTTGACACCAAAACATATCGATAGTTGAATCTTAATGAGCGTAGCATCAAGTATCAACCAACCTTGCACTACACCAAAGCAAGCCATCTCACTACCTTCTAATGGTCAAGATGGGTTAGTTAAGGTTCTAAAAGTAAGTTAGTAATAACGACACCACGCGGAAGCCTAATGTTATCCTTGACTGACTCAAGGAACATCAGTACAAACCAAAGTGTCGCACTAACCATATCCATCATTTCAACCATATCGATCTACGTCGTACAGTTTTCATGATCCATTACTACTTAACTAAGGCATCCCTAGATCCTGACGTAGGATCTTACCAGCAATAATAAACCCAAGCAACCCTTAAATTTAAAGAAAAAAAGCAAACAAAGAAATCAGGTAAAGTGATCTAACCCTAAGGTAACCCCCTCCTTTTTTAAAGTCCCCAACAGAGCCGCCAAGTCTGTAATACAGTGGGAGAACTGACTTTTTTAGGTTTTATACAAAATGTGTGGATAGCTAGAGTCTCCACCGACTTTTATTTTATCTAATATTTAGGAAAGGTGAAAAGAACAGGAAAGATCTTTGATAGATTTTGAGTTTGGGGTTAAGTTATGAAAAGGGAAGGTGTTAGCACCCTTTTCATCTGTAGTTATCTATGGGCTCTTAATAGCTAGCTCACTTTTGAAAATTTTCTTTGTGTGTGATTTGAAAATAATTTTGAAAATCCAAAGTACGGCCAACTTTGTAATGATTCTTATATTATTCCTCAATAATGCGTACAAAGTGTTTGAAAATATTTTGTTTGAAAAGTGTGATGTGAAAAAATGTTTATTTCAGAAAAAAGTTGTGAGCAAGCGATTAAGAGTTCCTTACCCACTAAAGGTCATTCTTGTTATTTTCCTTCTCCTTTAGGGATAGTACTATCCATACCATTAGTTGGTAGGTAGCCTTATCTACTGAATGTGAAGGAACAGACGTAGGGTCATCGAATGGTCATTGAAGACAACTTGTAGGAATACTTTAGCAATTTGTATCGGATGGACTAGATCATTTTTGTAGGCAACTTCGAAGGGTTATCGAGGGACTATGATCTTTATTCGTAAGGGTCTTTTTCTAAAGCATCCCTACTTTCGAGGGACTTGACCATGTATCATAAGGAAACAAGAGAGGATATCCTAGAGGTGCAAGTGTGCGAAGTGTGTTCAGTTCAGTTATGTTATCTTGAGAACTAGGGTTTTCTACGATTGTTTTTAATCTTGCCATACAAACCCTAGTTACTAGCAGTTAAATATGTACAGGAAGCTAAAGTGTATAATGTAAAGTTCCTACGCTATTACATTGCTTTGGGGCAGTTACATAAGTATTAACGTGCAAGAAAATAAATCTACACTATTACAAAAAAACTCGTGCGACGTACACAATTGTTTCTATGAATTTAAATGCAAAGAAAAATATAAAAAAAATGTTAGGAAAAAATGTCAATGCCCTAAAATTATAAGTGTTAGGAAAAATATCTTGGTGTTTTTGTTTAGAAATTAATCCAAGTGCTAAAAAGTAATTAAACCTAATTCTAATCAATTCTAAGAAAATTAAGTTAATAAAAACCATAACGTTTAATTGATTTTAATTAATAAAAAACATAAAGTATAATTGATTTTAAGAAAATTATTTGGCTTAATTATCCCTAAAACTAATTAGGTTATGATTAATTAATTAATTGGTAAAAAAAGATATGTAAAAAAGAAATAAAAATAAGGGTTAGAAAAACAATGAAAATAAGTGCATGGGGTGGGTGTTGAACCCACGCCCTTGATCTCAACAACACGCCCTTTTGCCACTGCGCCAGTTGATTGTTTGTCATATGGAATAGGAATGATTCCATTTGTAATAATCTTTCGTTTTGTCTTGAAAATGACAAAACAATTTTCCAAAAGAGGGGATCAAACCCACGCACCTACGTTTACCAAACACGCGCTTTACCACCAGGCCACTTGTTGTTACGCATTAGTGAATTGTAACTTATACAACAAATAATAAAACATCAATTCAGAGACATCGGGGTTAAACTCCAGTCATCTTCTCCGATTACTCCAATTTTGAAACCTACGTGAATTGATCAAAAAACAAAAACAAACAAACCAAATTGACTAAATGGTCTGCTGCGAGTTCAACAGTGTAGTCAGCTTGACCTAAAAACGCATGTAGTTGGGGTTTCGAAACTTTAAGAGCTTCGTGCCCTAGAAATGGAAAAACACAGTACCTGCTCTAAAGCTCTCAAACAATGGTTCAAAATAATTCCAGTCATCACTATGAACATGTGTATTTTCTTAGAATTAATTTATATAGCATGGATAAAAAGTTTGAGATTGAAGAACATTACCAAGCCGGAGCCACTTGGTTGGCACGTCCTGGGATCGCTTGAGCGTGAGTAAGGATTGGAATGGGCTCATGGGACCTTCAGAAAGCTTATGTGATGCTGGAAGTTTATTGATCAAGGCTGCAAGTAGGGTTTTAAATCTGCCCTAGCACTTGAGAAATTTTGAGACTTTTGAACAGCTCTTAGAGGCACTAACTCGTGGCCTTAGTGTATGGATGTGTTATGTATTTATAGGTGAGGAGAATAGGTCATAAAAAGTGAAACAAATCTTAACAATTCATGGTGAAAATATTTGATTTTAAAATTATATGAAACTTGCTATTTTGGCCCAGATTTGATTCAAAGAGATTCACACGGTTTTGTCGGCTCAAATATATGATTTTTTACTCACGATTTGATCCAAAAATAGATTCATGCACCTTCATGATTTAATGGATATTTTATTTTATTTATTTCGATTTAAATTGAATAAAATCATAACAAAAAGAAATAAAAATCACAAAAAAATATATGAATGGGTTTAGAGGTTCTCTAATGTGTTATGAACACGTTTTGATCTGAAAATTTAGGCCCAATTGCCCAACTTATGTAACTCATAACTTGCTTCATTTTTGTCATATGAAGTTGATCTAGGACTCTTTGAAAATATCAAGATGTCTCCTACAACTCTCATGTTGGTCATTTTTTCATTTGAAATCTTTATCTTGATATAAATTGCTTTGACAAAAGATGACTTTTTATTGACTTTCAAAATGACTTGTAATGTTTTGGCCCATATCTCTCAAATGAAGCATTTTTGGCCTTGAGCTTAGATAGAAAAAGTTATAGAGAATTGATTTTCCACCAAAATGGGCTTTTGTTGAGAATTTTATGATGAAGTATGTGAAAGTTATGCTTGGTCAAAGTTCAGTTAACTTCTCATAAAGAAAACCCTAATTTGGTAACTTTAGACTTTTGATAAATCTTGAGGTTTCTTGATGAATCATGATAAACCCTTGATCAAATGATGAATGTGTTTTCAAAATCTTGATGTTGACCAGAAATCTTGAAGTTTGACTGTAAATTGGTCAAAGTTGACTTTTTGCCCCATACAGTTGATTTTCAATCATCTGACAATTGACTGAGCAAACTTGTGTTGCAAGGATTGAAACTTGGCATGAGGATACCTTGAAGCATATGAGAAACCATGAAGTCCACTTGAAGCATTAGAAGTCTAATTTTCTTTGAGAAAACTAAAAACCTAGTTGCAGGCCACTGCTTAGGAGGAGGATTCATCTGATCATTTCTTGAGTAGTCTTGAGTGTTTAAGATCCTTAAGAGCATGATGAGGTATCTTGAATCAATTTGTCTTAAAAATGAGGGGGGGGGGGGGGGGGGGTTTAGGGTACAACATAACTCTTGATTGTTTTTGTTTTTTAAGACCGGCTTTATTTTAAATCTAATATTTTTCAAGCATATGATGCAAGAAATATTTTTGCAACAAAATTCATTAGTGAAGTATCGCAATTAGTGACAATCATATTTCAAAACATTGTGACATATTTCTAGAGCCCAAGTAATATTATAATCCTCTTCACATTCCATAAAAGCAAAGTCATTTAAATATGTCATCTCTATAAAAGTAACACCAACCATTTCAAGAAAATGTAGCTTATAGTTGTTGGTCTTATACGTTAAATGAATTATCAATAAATAACTTGATGGATTCTGGATTCGTTAAAAAAACATCTCGAACAGATTTTCACTCATCACACAACTTATACTAAAAACATAATGTTATTCATCCATCAGTTCCTAAAATTTTGGCACACACAATATCATAAGTTAAGACTGATGTCTTAACAACACTCAATGTCATGACATATGTTATAACATCTGCTGATAGAACAACAACAATAACAACAATGCAGAAATAAAATGTGCATAAAGTAAAGAACACAATGATATGTTAAACTTGTTTGGTGAAACTCACCTACTTTGGGAGCTACCAAGCCAAGAAGGAAATCCACTATCAGTAGTACTAGTTCAAAGCTAAACCCCCCCGTTTACAACATCTCGCCTAATCCATATCCAGTGCAACTTCTACCTAGGAACCTCCTAGATATGAAAAATCTCTATCTCACTTCCAATCACTGCAGTGATAAACAAACACACCCAGTCCCATGGAATGTCTTAAGAAACCAAAACAGGAAGAACACACTTCCAAATTACAAATACTTAGTTTGCTTAAAAGATTCACTAAGAACAATACTCAACTCTTGCTTCACAACTTTGAGGAGAACAATAACTTGACAAGCATGTAATAATTAGTCATTTCAAATGTATCAGAGATACGTGAGAACATACTGAATAAACATGGAGAACCTAAGGACTATCAAACCCTAAACCATTTTTTCACAAGTTGTTACAATAAAAACTATGCTTATAAACTAGGTCTTGGATGACTCCTTATATAGGCTTTTGCAGTTGGGCTTGGAATGGCTTAGATTCTTCAATCAACTCCAATCTTCAGGTGAAAAATCTCAACAGAATATTCTCCATAAAAATAGAAACAATCTTCATAAAAAATTTCCTAAAAAGTCTCAATCGATCCTTTTTAGTAACCAATCAAATATGCACTTGTTTCTAACAAAACCCTTGATTTACATGTGCCTATAATGAGTGAAGAACATTCCAGATACCCATACCTTAAATCTTCAAGGATATCCAAAAGCAGCGCCTGCTGCATCAGACTCAAGATGTCACAACATCTTCAGTGACATCTGTCTGAAAACTCATAACATCAAAATTGTTATGACAGTTGATAAAGATGTTGCACCATATTACTCAACATCCACATAGAACCATGTTTATAACCATTCTTAACCAAAGTTTATCCAACTAATAAAACATGGATCTAACAATCCCGCCTTTGGAAATTTTTTGCTAAAACAACTAAAAACCAAATTCAATTGGAGAGAGGAATAAAACCACAACACAAGCTACATGTTTATCATGTAACCTTTGTAAAACAACACAGGTTAGACAACTTGTACACACAGACAGGTATATAACTCCCTCTGTCACATATAATATGTTCTCCCCCTCAAGGGAAAACCCCATACTAGAGCACCTATATCAGAAGTAGCAACAACTTCAGCACACACACAATCATGAACACTCATGCTCCCCCTGAGTAGTTGCAAGAGAAACCACACAAACATAAACAGCTATTGATAACGCAAAATTATATCATATATTCGACTTGACTCGCATGCATTTTAGTTTCGCTTTCATTCATTTTTATCTTTTTATGCTGGTATTTCTATTTCATTTCAGGTATTTATATTCCACAAGGCTTGCATGATAAAAGAGGAAGAAATGACAAAGAAATGAGTTGAAAATCACATTATAGCAGAAAAATAGCAGGAAAATACATGACAGAAGATTGTGATGGTCGCCATAACCTTCATGTCGGTTTCCACGCCTTGAAAATATGTGTGCCCCTCGGGACACATGATGTTACTGTCGCCACGCCTTGAAAATATGTGTGCCCCTCGATACACATGATGTTACGGCCGCCACAGTTTAAAATTTTGTATGCCCTACGACATACAAAGCATTCCCCTCGTTACAGCGTTGTCCCAATAACTTAATTATGTGGTTTTCTCCATGTCAGCAACAAAAACAAAGTTCCTATACTCTCTCAACTTCTCCGGCCATGATCTCCATTTTCTCCATATCACCCACTCACCCCATGATTTTCTCAACTTCTCTGACCATGATCTCCACTATCTCTCACATGTTAACTTCCATAATTTTTCACTATAAAAAGGACCTAGAATTCATTGTTTGGACATCCAAGTTTGTGCGCGGAAGCGCTGTTCATGGTTTTAGGCAGAAATAACTTTGTAAAAATGGTAGTTTCTCACATCGGGGAACTACCACACCATTAGTTTGAAGCCTATAATTTGTGTAATGCTTGGATCGCAATCTCGCCGACATTATTTCAAATTTTTATTCAAGTTTCAAGATTTATGCCTATGTTCATTGTTAATAATTATAATTGCATGTTTGTTTCTTTAAGTATGTCTGACTAAATTGTTTCGAGTTCGACATGTAAGGGTCGTCGTCTCCGATGAAACTCGGTAACGAAGTTGTCTTAAATCATTATTTGAAAATTCCGTTTTGGTTTTTGTTTTTAAACTTAATTTAAATAGCCTTGTCACGAGAGTGAGAGGTTACTTAACATGATTTTGTCAAGAGAGTGAGGAATTAACTAAGGTTCGAGCCGGCATTACGAGAGCGTGGGGGTCGAACCGGATAGTAAAAATGGGACATCAATCTTAAAGAGGACGAGAGAGCTTTAAGTATAGATTAGGACTTGTTCAATTTTCAAAATACATTCCTTAATTAAAATGAGCGAGCGAGATAAAAATATCATGGTTAAGGAATGTGGATTTATTCAAAACCACGAGAGTGTGAGGTTTAGTCTTTAAATTAATATTTTCTACTAAACACATTTTTAACATCAATATAAGCCAACGAGTTACAGAGTCCCTGAGGTACACAGAATACACATTTTGGTCTCTCTTTTCTTATATATTTCCTTAATCTTATTTTATTTCAGTTTTAGTTCTTAGTTTCCCCTAAATCAATTATTCATTAGCCTTAGCTTTACAAAGCGTCGATAGATTACAGTAGGTTGATATTGGTCTTTGTGGGTTCGAAAATCTTTTATATCACTTTGATATTTCCATGCACTTGCGGATGCCTCAAGTTTTTGGCGCCATTGTCGGGGACCAACAATCAATATTGTTATTTCTGTTGTTGCACCGTATAGACTAAGGCACTCTTATCTTAATTAATATGTATCACCTAAATGTTTTCTAAAACTCCCACTCTCGCTATTTCTAGGAATCACAAGAATCCCATAAATCTGACCTTGAAATACTAATGGAGGATTTCAATGCGTCCCTAACTCACTATTACCCCAAACCTCTACTACGAATCCCAACATTTCGAGAAGTCGCAAGAATCCCATAAATCTGATCTCAAAACATTACTTAAGGATTACAATGCGATGCTAACTTATCCTCAACCAAATTTCCTCTATAATCACCACTCCCAATATTTTGAGGAGTCACAAGAATCCCAAAATTCCACTCTCGACACATTAATGGAGGATCTCAATATGATGCTAACTCGCTCTAGGCTAGAAACCATGAAGATAGAGCGCTTTGTGGATACACAAAACGTGATGCAAACACACTTTGAGGAACCTCAAGAATCCCATAATTTAAACCTCGGAACATGAATGGAGGATTTCAATGCGATGCTGACTCACTCTAGGCTAGAATCTATGATGGAGCACATTGTAAAGACCCAAACTTTCCAAAATGAAGAGTTAAGAAAACAAAGTCTTCATAATAATGAAACCCTTAGGCAGCTGAACAATGAGGTTGAGTCCCTTTTGACTCATAACATGGCCTTGGAGACTCAAATATCCTTGCTTGAACAAAAACCTCTAGGACCCTTCCTTGAGGAGCATGTGGATGTTGTAACAACCAGTAGTGAAAAACAAATCGAAAATCCTAAGGAGAGTGATAGTGAGGTTTAAGAGAGTAATAATGAGGATGAGAAAAATTCTGGTGAGAAAAGAGTAGAGATTAAGAGAAATACACCGACGTCATCCGAAAGGGAGGTTGTCGAGGAGGTAGAGAAGGAAACACCTATTGTTGTTCCTCCTCCTTATACCCCATTGATTCATTTCCCACAAAGGTTTATGGAAGCCAAGATAGATTTCCAATCCAAAACGTATGTGGAGGTATTGAAAAATATCTACACCAATGCACCTTTTCCTGAGGTCCTACATAAAAAGAGAAAATTTGAGGACCATGAAACTAGGGAAATTAACAGTTTTAAGAGAGGAAGGTTAACTTTTGAGGTGGTAGATGAAATAACGAAGCCCAAACTTGAAAATCTTATACTCAAGATAGATCCAGAACCACCACCACAAGTTCAAAAGAATGAACCACCCATAGAATAAAGAAAATAAAAGGTGAGGGATATGTGAGATGGCTTGATAAGTGGCCATGTGTAATACGGTGGGAGAACTGACTTTTTGGCATTTCATCACAAATGTTGCGGTTAGCAAGAGTCGCCAACGACTTTTCTTTTATCCAACAAGGAAAGGGTGAAAAGAAGAGGAAAGACCTTGATAGATTTTGATTTCGGGGGGTAATTTATGAAAAGGGAATGTGTTAGCACCCTTTTCATCTGTAGTTATCTACAAGCTCTTAATTGCTTGATCACTTTAAAAATTGTTTTGTGTGTGTGATTGTTTGAAAATATTTTGAAATTCCAATGTAAGGCAGACTTTGTAATGACTCTTGTATCAGTCCTCAAGAATGCGTACAAAGTTTTTGAAAATATTTCGTTTGAAAGTGTGATGTGTAAAATTGATTTGTTTGTGTGATCGGTGGAAATAGAACTGACTGTTTTGGAATGCTGGTTCGCGAAATGTCGCGGTAAGCAAGAGTCGTCACCGTCTTTTATGTTCTCCAACAAGGAAAGGACAAAAGCACAGCAAAATTCCTTTTCGAGATGTTTCTCGGTTCGGGAGGTAGATTTATAGAAAGGGAAGGTGTTAGCACCCTTTCTATCTGTGGTTATCCACGGGCTCTTAGGTACTTGCTCACTATGTTTTCAAAAATTGTTTGCTTTTCTTGTGTATGTGGGTTTTGAAAAAGTTTAGTTTGAAAACTTCTAGGTAACTCTTGTATCAGTCCTCAAGAGTGTATGAAGTATTTGTTTGAAAACTTTTTGAAAGTGTAAGTGCGAAAAGTCTGTTTTGTTTTTGAAAGAGCAAGTACCCAGGAGAAATCTACCTACTCTAAGGAATTAGGTTGTGTAAGAGTCCTTTAGACAGTACTATCCCACTATTGAGAAGTAGGTAGCACCATTGTTGGAGTTATTCGGGTCAATTCGATTATAGGGACATGTGTGGTCACCAAAGCAATAGTAGGACACCTTAGCGGTAACCCTAATGTCCTAGATCCTTTTTTATCCGAGGCAATCGTTTCGAGGCAACTGGATCTTTAGACAGGAGGGCGACCTCTAAAACACCCTATACTTAATGACCACCTTGAGGCAACCAAGTGAGGCGTACCCTAGGAGTGGCATGTGCACGTGTGTCAGGTTTCAATTTAAGATTATCTTTGCACATGTATTATGGTGAGCTACGGGTTGATTTTATTTTTCATACAAGTCTTGCATGCATAATTAATAGTTAATAGTTGTGCGGAAAATAAATTGCGGAAAATTGAATCTACGCTATTACAAGGCGTCGGGTATTTATATCGCCAAAAACATAACCCTTGGAAATAAATTGCGAGGAAATAAAGAAAGCGATACATAAATGAAAATAATGCGCGATACATAAATATGATCAAGTAAAAATAATGCGCGAAAAGAAATTGAATCAGGACGTCCTTAGGGTTTTGACCCTTTTTGAGAAAAGAATGAAGTTTGGTCCTTTGCATTTAATTAAATATTAAACCTAAAACTAATTAATTAATTAATTAAAAGAAAAAGGTATTTTTGTGTTTTTTATGTTTTAATGAAAATAAAAATAAAAGAAATTAAAAGTTGCCAAGAGAAAAACCCTAATTCTAATCTATTTTATTTATTGCAAAAATATTCAATATTAACCCTAATTAAACTAAATCAATTTATTAGTATTTATTTACAAAAATAATAATTAATGGTGAAATTAATAAATAATAAAAATAAATAATGTTTACATTTTTAGTTATCTGAATTTATTATGAAAAATAATTATTTGAGTTAATTAAATAATAGTAATAATGATTAATAATAATAATTAGTAAAAGAAAATAAAAAGAAAATTATGAAAGAACCAGGGGGTGATGGGCTAAATATGGAGGTTTGCTTGGCAATTCTGGCCCATTTGTTGGCCAGTCCGTTTGACCTTGATGGTTGCCCAGAGCATGGTTGACTAGGGAGCATGGTGTTCCCTCTCTCATGGCCTTTGGATTGCTGCTTTAAGACACTTGTCATGCTGATGTTTAAGGTATATGGTGGACAACATTCAGCAGCCTGCATGTGAACACATTGAAAAAAATAGAAACAAGGAATTTGGGGGACCTGGGAATCGAACCCAGGTCCCAATGGTTGCCAGCCACCTCACTATCCACTGAGCCATACGCCTGTATTTGTTATTATAATGGACAATGAATATAAATATAAAAAAAGATCAATTATGTTGGAAACAAATAAAAGGGCGCGTTATATTGGAATCGTCCAATAACATGTCAACAACTCATCATCGTCTTCCCTAAACCTGCAAAACAAAGGTTATATAGCGGGGGTTTTTAACCCCCACAAAATAGGAGGACCAATAATAGCGAATAGCCCTACATGCTATATAAATAGGGCGCGATGGTAGCTTTGCATTCGTCTCGTCCTGACGATCTCAACCATGGGTCTTAGAGGTCCCAATTTTTCCTGTATGGGAAAGCCCTAATTCAAGATCTTAAGAACCCTAGAACTCTCCAATGGCAACTTTCGATTCACTGCATAATAATTCAATTAACCTATGCCAAAAGCTTTGTAAAGGTTCAAGCAATGCAAAACAGTCAATAAATCATGTTAAACGTGCATGAAATATGAATTATGATTATGAACAAAAGTGCCAAACCGTGAGTCTGTTTAAGGTGATTCCTGGAGCTTTAGCACGTGGTTTTGATTCCAAAAGGTTTCTGAGAGTTCCAGCAATGTGTTTGAATCCTTAAATTGCTTTGAAAGGGCCTGGGAGTGAGAAAACAGTTTTGAGTTTTCTTGATTTTTTTCAATATTGGCTATGGCTTTCTGCAGCAATTCTCACGTGTGTGGCATTAGGTTTAGGTTCTGTATATATAATGGACTGAATTTAGGTTAAATCTTTGACAAAAAATCCATGGAATTGATGATTGCATATTTGATTGAAAATCAAATATTTTTCAATCTTTTTGATTGAAGAAAGTTGCTAAATTTGGAGTTTTTGACATCCTTGATTGGCACACGAGATCTCCAGCATATATTGGTCATCTTTGCTTCACCAAAAGATTGAAAAATCATATCTTTGAATTTCCTACATTTTAAATTAATTAAATGAATTAAAATCAATTTAAAAATCCAATTAATTAATAAAAATAAGAAAATAATTCAATGTAAGCTTGATGGGTCGTGCATAGGCCTTGGACAATGTTTCAAGAAGAAATTTGAGGCCCATTAGCAAAAATGATGTGTTTTGAGCAAAGTTGACTTTTGCAAATTCACCAAAATTTCCCAACTTCTCCAATGCATATCTTGCTCAATTTTGATCATATGAACATGTTCTTGGACATTTTGGAAAGGTCTTGAAGTCCTCTAACCAATGCCTTCGGTACCATGTCATTTGGATTTACCAATATCAAGTTATGGTCTTTGACTTAAAGTGCATTTTTGTTGACTTTTGAAATTGACCTATAATGTAGAAATTGATAACTTTTTATGAGAGCATTTCCTGGACTTGGGATGTGAAGATGAGTTGTAGGAAATGTCATCCCCTTCAAAATGAGCATTGGATGGGATTTTTCTGATGAACCATGAAAAAGTTATGCCCTGGTCAAGATACAGTTGACTTTTCAACTGTCCAAAAATAGTAACTTTTGCATCTTTGATGATTTTTGAGCCATGCTTGAGGAATAATGATCAAGACTTGATCAAATGATGATTGTGGCCTCAGAATAAGATGTTTGACCAAAAAAATTGACTTTTGACTGCAAAATGACCATTTTGCCCCTGTAGTTGATTGTGAAGCAAATGAAGCTTTTGATTGTGCAAACTGGCATTGTGAGTCTTGAAACTTGACATGTAGATGCTTGACAATGTATTTAGGCCTATGGGACTTTATTGAGCCATTGAAAATCCCAAATTCATTGAAGGAACCAAAACCCTAATTTTGACTGGCTTAGGAGGCATTTGGACTGTGCAACCCTTGAGTAATCTTGAACCATTTGAAGATGATTCTTGACAATTCTTGAGGAATATGGGAGGGAAAATTTTGGGGTACAACAGTTGCCCCTGTTCAATCTTCTTAAACCTGAGGATGTAGATTGGCTCGCGTGCCTTTCGTGATCCGAAGGTGGAAGATGATTGAACACTAGAGTGCCCAGAAATTTGCACTTGCATAGTGTAGTATCAGCAATGTGATGTTGGGAATGGGATTACAGATGCCATTTGGAGAGATGATGGATAGGAGGATGGGCTTATAGATTCCATCTGGAGATGTGACAGAATCTTGTTGTGAATGGGCTTATGGATGCCATTTGGAGACTGTTGGTAGGTGGATGGGCTTATAGATGCCATCTGGAGATTGTTTGTTGAATTGTGATCTTGTAAGTTGAACGAGGGAACTTGTGTAGGGTTTCCTGATGATGAGCTCGTGTAAAACTGCACCTTTGAAGGAAGGAAACCTGTGTAGGGTTGATTGATGATGAGTCCGGGTGAAACTGCATCTTTGAAGGAAGGAAACCTGCATAGGGTTGACTGATGACGAGTCCGTGTGAAACTTCATCCTTGAAATGGAGAAGGAACCTGTGTGGGGTTAATTTGATGACGAGTCTGTGTAAACTGCGTCTGGAAAGAGAGAACCTGTGTAGGGCTTCTTGATGACGAGTCCGTGTAAGACTTCATCTTTGGAAAGAGAGAACCTGTGTAGGGTTTCTTAATGACGAGTCCGTGTAAGACTTCATCTTTGGAAAGAGAGAACCTGTGTAGGGTTTCTTGGTGACGAGTCCGTGTAAAACTACGTCTGGAGAGAGAGAACCTGTGTAGGGTTTCTTCGGGATAAGTTCGTGTAAAACTTCTGGATGAACCGGGGTAAGGTCATAGAGATAAGTTCGTGTAAAACTTCAGGATGAACCGGGGTAAGGTTACTTCGAGATAAGTTCGTGTAAAACTTCAGGATGAACTGGGGTAAGGTTACTGTGAGATAAGTTCGTGTAAAACTTCGGGATGAACCGGGGTAAGGTTACTTCGAGATAAGTTCGTGTAAAACTTCTGGATGAACCGGGGTAAGGTTACTTTGACGATGAGTTCGTGTAAAACTTCGTCTTGGAACTGAGGAGGAACCGGTGTAGGGTTGCCCGAGGACGAGTCCATGTAAAACTTCGTCTTGGAAGGGAGGAGGAACCGGTGTAGGGTTGCCTAATGATGAGTTCGTGTAAAACTACATCTGAAGTTGGGAAGGAACCGGTGTAGGGTTTCCTGTTGATGAGCCCGTGTAAGACTGCCTCTGAAAGAGAAGGAACTGGTGTAGGGTTGCCTGATGATGATTTCGTGTAAAACTACATCTGAGATTGAGAAGGAACCGGTGTAGGGTTGCCTAAGGATGAGTCCGTGTAAAACTACATCTGAGATTAAGAAGGAACCGGTGTAGGGTTGCCTAAGGATGATCAAGTAGATAAATGTCCTGTCTGGTTTCAGGTATTAACCCATGATCAGTCGTTCACAGAATTTTCCTGGCTTGTTAGAGGCGTTGATCTGGAACTGCAAAGGTAGATGGTAATCATCTTTGATGGACCTTTTCCTGAAAAAGTAAAACGTTAGTTGCATGCAATGTCATGATGCATGAACTGCATGACATTAAGATGTTCTCAAGAATAAATGAGATTTGTGGTGTATGATGCGTATGCATGTCATAATGTATGAAGATGTGATGTTTTTGAATGTATCTCCGTCTAGGAAAATAAATCATTGACGAATGCCGGGAAGTTTGTTGAATCCTGGGCTGATGCTGAAGAGAAGAGTTCTTCGTTTCCGCTGGGGATGATGATTGCAAGAATAAACCGGTAGGAGAAGATGACTCGGTTGGGGAATAAACTTGTTAGAGAGATTACTCTGCGGGGAAGAGATGCTTCGCTGAGATTTTAATGAGAACTCCGCTGGGGATTCCATTGATAAGTTTTGTTGAAGAATTTAATGAACTCCACTGGGGATAGGAAGAACTTCGCTGAGGACGATCTTTCCGTTGTAATTAGCTGAGGGTAACCCAGTTATAGGCTCTGGTGGGGAATAACCTTTGAATATGGTCGGGGAGAGATGCATGTACTCTGCAGGTGATAAGCTTCCAGAATCTACTGGGGATAAGCTTCCAGAATCTACTGGGGATAAGCTTCCAGAATCTACTAGGGATAAGCTTCCATAATCTACTGGGGAGGATGATTCAACTCTCCTGGGGAAAATTTTGGATTGCACTGGGGAATGGCTCCACTGGGGTGTCTGGTATTCCGCCGGTGAACAAACTTATATTTCCGTCGGGGAATATTAAGACTGCCGGGGATGCTTGCTGAGGAATATTTGTATACTCCGCTTGGGAATGTTGAGATCTTTTGGGGATATCCAACTTCCTTAGGGCTGACAGTAGCCTAACTCTGCTCGGGGGAGAGTATTGCTGACTTGCTGGAGATACTGTGCCTTTTTAGGGCTGACGGGAGGCCAACTCTGCTTGGGGAGAGTACTGCTGAATCTTGTCTTACTCTGCGGGGAGTGAAGGTATCTTGGTCATATTCTTCAGTTGAACATACCTTGGTACCTGGAGGACAGAGCAACTAGTACAGTTCGGACGATTCTTATTGCCCCAATTTCTACTGGAGAAGAAGGCCTATGATGTGCTTGATAACTGCCGATTGACAAGTCTTCTTCTGGTAGGCAAGTGACGAGATGAAGGGACATAGTCGTACGCTTTGATCCCTAATTTTTGCCTGGACCGCCCTTTCGGGTTTTCAGTCCACCGGGATACCCTTTTTTGCCCAAGCCGCCTTTTCAGGTTTTCGACTTGCCGGGTGTACAGATTTTTCATTTTCATCCCTTATTTTTGCCCGAACCCTTTTGGTTCGCCGAGAAGCCCTTATTTTTGTCTAGGCCGGTCAACCTAGCGGGTCTTTGATTCACGCACGGTATTTTCTGACTATGTCCATGCCCTCAGGATGCAGAGAGGTGTCACTGTCGGTAGTGTCGTGTTGCCATACTACCAGAAGATCTTCGTTTGATCATGCAAGATTCGTTGTTGGAATTCATGTCCAATGCCCCAATTGATTCAGATGGAGATTTTCCCCTGGCTTTTTGGCATCTTGAGAGATTCCTTGAATCTTGACTTAACTTCCCCAGATGATGGACAATGATCATGCCGTGCCCCTTGATTGGAAGTGTTTTTCCATTTGAGGTGACCTTCTTGTTGAGAAGATTTTTGTTCACTGGATATTCATCGTGCGAATTTCTCTGCTGTTCGAACAAATAATCATATGCAAACAATATTATTTTAAGAATGCAAAGCTTATGTCTGTCTTGAAGTTTTTGAAAATGCATTTTTCAATAAAACAAACAAATTTTGTAAAATATGATGTCAACTCGGTACTTTACAGCAAGCCTTAAGGAGTCAGGATACCTTTTGTAACAGTATGATTTCCAACTAACCCATGCTTCAGCTAGGACTTTTAAGGGTTATAACGTGGCCTGGTTCACGGTTTAGGAAACAAAGGATAAAGGCTCAAATTTTATTTGTACCCACCCGCTCTTCATGATGTTCTTCAATCCTAAACTCAGTTGATCGTGCATTTAGATCCTGTTTGAATCTTCGCTTTGATATTCCGGTGATGGTTCGGACACTGATAGTTTATTTTGAACAGGCAGTCCTTTTTATGAGAGTTTGTAGGACCTCTTTCTTTTTGATTTCGTTATCCATGTCTTTTTGCCTGAACTGTTTCTTTTTGTGTTTACAGTCAGCAGGATGCCCCATTTTTGTAAGTCTCCTTCATAGGTTTTGACTTATTGTGCTTTTATTTTGAAAGATAATGACTGTCTGTCTTTATGATTATTTGGAACCATCACTGTCTTTTGATTTGGAAGGACTTCTTTGGTGCCATTCGTTGTGCACCTGGATCAACTGAGAGAACTACCCTGCCCCAGGTTATGATTAAGGGTTTTAATTTTTGAAAAAAAAACTCCGACTTCTTTGGCTCAAAGGGGTTGACGAGGGATTATCTTCCTTATAACTCCACTGTTTAGGATTTGGAACAATGCTTGTACTTCATCAGCGGGGTCTGTTCAAAAGCATACTGTAAAGATCGTGGGATCATTTTCGTCATCCTCCCTCAAGAGGCTTGGAATTTTCAATCGAGAGTTGAACATCAAGAAAAATAAAAGCAATTTTGAATATAGTGAACACAATTACTTCAAAACAGACACGTGTAATGCATTAATGAAATAAGAGAGTTTGACATGATAATTGTTTGAATAAGCAAAGAAAAATACAATATCAGAATTCAAATGAACAAAAATCTCTCAATCCTAGCCATGTTTTGGCAAGGGAGCAGTGATCACATTAGGAGTCTCAGAAGGCTCGAACTCGATCTCCTTAGCATCGATCATATTCTGGATCTTGTATTTCAGCGCCCAACAATCATCAGTATCATGCCCCGGGCTACCGGAATGATAAGCACACCTCGCATCTGGGTTGTAGTTTGGAGAAGAAGTCTTAGGATTCGCAGGAGGGTTGATCACCGCAATCAGATTCATCTTCAACATGTGCTGCAGTGCTTGTGACAATGGCATGTTGATATCGGTGAACTGTCTTTTAGGCTCGTCTGTCCTTCGCTGATTTCCCTTTTGTTGTTGTCGGCATGGTGCGAAACCAGAGATCAAGACTGCCCCTACATGTTGGTCACGACGACTCTTTTTACTGTACGCAGCATTGGACTCCTTCTTCCCACTGTAAGGCTTTTTCTGAGCGTCCGAAGGTGTAGCTTCTTGAATCTTCCCAGCCTTGATACCAGCTTCAATTCTTTCCCCAGTCAAGATCAGATCTGTAAACCCAGCAGAAGAAATTCCAATCAGATGGTTGAAGAACGGACCGGATAGGGTCCCCAGGAACATATCAACGAGTTCACGGTCAGTCAAAGGTGGATGCACCCTTCCAGCCAGGTCTCTCCACTTTTGCGCATACTCCTTGAATCCTTCACCCGTCCCTAGTGACATACCATGGAGTTGGGTACGCGTAGGATCAAGGTCGGAATTATACTGATACTGCTTATAGAACGTAGTAGCCAAGTCCTCCCAGTTTCGAATACTGGCTCCATCTAGCTGATAGAACCATTCGAGTTGAGTCCCTGAAAGACTATCCTGGAAGAAATGGATCCATAAATTCTTGTCAGCAGTGTAAGGTTGGATTTTCCTCACATATGATCTTAGATGCAGCTTAGGGCAGGAAGCTCCGTCGTACTTTGCAAAAGCTGGCGCCTTGAACTTATGTGGAATCACCACCCCAGAAGATAAGCCTAGATCCCCAAAGTCCAACCCGGGCACATGTTGAATCTCCATAGCACTTAAACGGTCCTCCAACTGTTTGTACTTGTCCTCCGCAGGAGGGTACTGTTCATCATTATAATTCGTCTCGTTGTCGGAAACCACGGGACTAGGAACCCTTCTCTCTTGGGGACTGTCCTTGCCTACAGATGAGGTAGTCAGCTCAGCCTTGTTCTGTAATCCATTCCCAGATCTGCGTCTAGTGTTGAACAAAACAGTCCTCTTCTTCTTCTTCTTCCTCTCTTTCAGAATCAGAGTTTTCAAGTCCTGTTGACCCTGGGCTAGGCTCATAACCAATTCTTGGAACAGGGCGTTCTGGGCCTGGAGGGCCTTGATAGCTTGTTCAGCGGAAGGTTCAGTAGACATGATGATTACTGAAATAAACAGCGAAGAAGATAAGTGACCTGTAAAAAGGGTACCTGTAATGCAATGATATGTATGAGATATGTATGCAATGTTTTCAAGGATCTCGCGGGGTAAACAAAGAAATTTGTTAGAATTTGAATTTTGTAGCTTGTTTGAAGGAACTTCATATTGTTGAGAGTCCTTCTTCAAGAGTCAAAGCTCACCATATCGAGTGGGTCATAGCCCCTGACTCAAGTTCTCATGTTTTGATTTTTGGGCAACCTTGGCTAGAGGAAAATAAATCCCCTTTGCCCCTTGCTAGACAGTTGATTCATCATGACCTGCATCACAAACCCTTGAGATCCTTGAAATGGGTTAGTCCTTATGCAGGATGTATGCAATGGTATGATGGTATGATGTTATGCTATGCATGGAGTGATGTAAGTGAACCCTGTTATAAGCCCAGATTAAGGACTGTAAACAAAACCTGCAAGGAACTCATGTTGTCAGATAACAAGAATGTGCAAGTAGTTCAGATTTGAAGGCACACAAGTCATACAGGACAACCCTTAGAGTTTAGGCCAGCATGAAGTTTAGGTACTACCCTCTTTCAGTTTCGTTGGTTAAGACCTGTCCTAGAAAATAGTAATCGGGTTCTAGAGGATCTCAATATCACTGACTACCCTCGATTGGTCATAAATCCAGCTTCGCAATCTTTTCTTGCGGCCGGAACCATCGCGTGAGTTTAGCCTCAATGAGTGTAGCATACTGCTACTGTTCTATGGCCAAGTTGGTCAATTTAAGGTGCTAAGGTCAATTGGTGCTTAACGACTCCTCAGAAGACCCATATTCTCCTCGTTCCAACACAAGGGATATCGGTACAGACCAAGGTGTCACACCAACGTAGCTACTGCTTCACCCGTGTCGGTCTACGCCGGACAGGTCCCTCACAGCTTATGCTACCTAAAGGGTATTCCCCAGATCCGGGTTAGGATCTATGAAACTCCGATGCAAGCCCACAAATATAAAAGCAAACAAGGCATACAATTGAAAACATAGAATGATCTAATCCTAAGGTACACCTCACTTATTAAGTATCCCCAGCAGAGTCGCCAGTTCTGTGATCGGTGGAAATAGAACTGACTGTTTTGGAATGCTGGTTCACGAAATGTCACGGTAAGCAAGAGTCGCCACCATCTTTTATGTTCTCCAACAAGGAAAGGACAAAAGCACAGCAAAATTCCTTTTCGAGATGTTTCTCGGTTCGAGAGGTAGATTTATAGAAAGGGAAGGTGTTAGCACCCTTTCTATCCGTGGTTATCCACGGGCTCTTAGGTACTTGCTCACTATGTTTTCAAAAATTGTTTGCTTTTCTTGTGTATGTGGGTTTTGAAAAAGTTTAGTTTGAAAACTTCTAGGTAACTCTTGTATCAGTCCTCAAGAGTGTATGAAGTATTTGTTTGAAAACTTTTTGAAAGTGTAAGTGCGAAAAGTCTGTTTTGTTTTTGAAAGAGCAAGTACCCAGGAGAAATCTACCTACTCTAAGGAATTAGGCTGTGTAAGAGTCCTTTAGACAGTACTATCCCACTATTGAGAAGTAGGTAGCACCGTCGTTGGAGTTATTCGGCCAATTCGATTATAGGGACATGTGTGGTCACCAAAGCAATAGTAGGACGCGTTAGCGGTAACCCTAATGTCCTAGATCCTTTTTATCCGAGGCAACCGTTTCGAGGCAACTGGATCTTTAGACAGGAGGGCGACCTCTAAAACACCCTATACTTAATGACCACCTCGAGGCAACCAAGTGAGGCGTACCCTAGGAGTGGCATGTGCACGTGTGTCAGGTTTCAGTTTAAGATTATCTTTGCACATGTATTATGGTGAGCTACGGGTTGATTTTATTTTTCATACAAGTCTTGCATGCATAATTAACAGTTAATAGTTGTGCGGAAAATAAATTGCGGAAAATTGAATCTACGCTATTACAAGGCGTCGGGTATTTACATCGCCAAAAACATAACCCTTGGAAATAAATTGCGAGAAAATAAAGAAAGCGATAAAAGCCCTAATTATCTATTACATTCTCGGAGCAGATACATAAATATGATCAAGTAAAAATAATGCGCGAAAAGAAATTGAATCAGGACGTCCTTAGGGTTTTGAACCTTTTTGAGAAAAGAATGAAGTTTGGTCCTTTGCATTTAATTAAATATTAAACCTAAAACTAATTAATTAATTAATTAAAAGAAAAAAGTATTTTTGTGTTTTTTATGTTTTAATGAAAATAAAAATAAAAGAAATTAAAAGTTGCCAAGAGAAAAACCCTAATTCTAATCTATTTTATTTATTGCAAAAATATTCAATATTAACCATAATTAAACTAAATCAATTTATTAGTATTTATTTACAAAAATAATAATTAATGGTGAAATTAATAAATAATAAAAATAAATAATGTTTACATTTTTAGTTATCTGAATTTATTATGAAAAATAATTATTTGAGTTAATTAAATAATAGTAATAATGATTAATAATAATAATTAGTAAAAGAAAATAAAAAGAAAATTATGAAAGAACCAGGGGGTGATGGGCTAAATATGGAGGTTTGCTTGGCAATTCTGGCCCATTTGTTGGCCAGTCCGTTTGACCTTGATGATTTCCCAGAGCATGGTTGACTAGGGAGCATGGTGTTCCCTCTCTCATGGCCTTTGGATTGCTGCTTTAAGACACTTGTCATGCTGATGTTTAAGGTATATGGTGGACAACATTCAGCAGCCTGCATGTGAACACATTGAAAAAAATAGAAACAAGGAATTTGGGGGACCTGGGAATCGAACCCAGGTCCCAATGGTTGCCAGCCACCTCACTATCCACTGAGCCATACGCCTGTATTTGTTATTATAATGGACAATAAATATAATATATAAAAAAAGATCAATTATGCTAGAAACAAATGAAAGCGCGCGTTATATTTGAATCGTCCAATAACATGTCAACAACTCATCATCGTCTTCCCTAAACCTGCAAAACAAAGGTTATATAGCGGGGGTTTTTAACCCCCACAAAATAGGAGGACCAATAATAGCGAATAGCCCTACAGGCTATATAAATAGGGCGCGATGGTAGCTTTGCATTTGTCTCGTCCTGACGATCTCAACCATGGGTCTCAGAGGTCCCAATTTTTCCTGTATGGGAAAGCCCTAATTCAAGAACTCAAGAACCCTAAAATTCTCCAATGGCAACTTTCGATTCACTATATAATAATTCAATTAACCTATGCCAAAAGCTTTGTAAAGGTTCAAGCAATGCAAAACAGTCAATAAATCATGTTAAACGTGCATGAAATATGAATTATGATTATGAACAAAAGTGTCAAACCGTGAGTCTGTTTAAGGTGATTCTTGGAGCTTTAGCACGTGGTTTTGATTCCAAAAGGTTTCTGAGAGTTCCAGCAATGTGTTTGAATCCTTAAATTGCTTTGAGAGGGCCTGGGAGTGAGAAAACAGTTTTGAGTTTTCTTGATTTTTTTTCAATATTGGCTATGGCTTTCTGCAGCAATTCTCACGTGTGTGGCATTAGGTTTAGGTTCTGTATATATAATGGACTGAATTTAGGTTAAATCTTTGACCAAAAATCCATGGAATTGATGATTGCATATTTGATTGAAAATCAAATATTTTTCAATCTTTTTGATTGAAGAAAGTTGCTAAATTTGGAGTTTTTGACATCCTTGATTGGCACACGAGATCTCCAGCATATATTGGTCATCTTTGCTTCACCAAAAGATTGAAAAATCATATCTTTGAATTTCCTACATTTTAAATTAATTAAATGAATTAAAATCAATTTAAGAAATCCAATTAATTAATAAAAATAAGAAAATAATTCAATGTAAGCTTGATGGGTCGTGCATAGGCCTTGGACAATGTTTCAAGAAGAAATTTGAGGCCCATTAGCAAAAATGATGTGTTTTGAGCAAAGTTGACTTTTGCAAATTCACCAAAATTTCCCAACTTCTCCAATGCATATCTTGCTCAATTTTGATCATATGAACATGTTCTTGGACATTTTGGAAAGGTCTTCAAGACCTCTAACCAATTCCTTCGGTCCCATGTCATTTGGATTTACCAATCTCAAGTTATGGTCTTTGACTTAAAGTGCATTTTTGTTGACTTTTGAAATTGACCTATAATGTAGAAATTGATAACTTTTTATGAGAGCATTTCTTGGACTTGGGATGTGAATATGAGTTGTAGGAAATTTCATCCCCTTCAAAATGAGCATTGTATGGGATTTTTCTGATGAACCATGAAAAAGTTATGCCCTGGTCAAGATACAGTTGACTTTTCAACTGTCCAAAAATAGTAACTTTTGCATCTTTGATGATTTTTGAGCCATGCTTTAGGAATCATGATCAAGACTTGATCAAATGATGATTGTGGCCTCAAAATAAGATGTTTGACCAAAAAATTTGACTTTTGACTGCAAAATGACCATTTTGCCCCTATAGTTGATTGTAAAGCAAATGAAGCTTTTGATTGTGCAAACTGGCATTGTGAGTCTTGAAACTTGACATGTAGATGCTTGACAATGTATGTAGGCCTATGGGACTTGATTGAGCCATTGAAAATCCCAAATTCATTGAAGGAACCAAAACCCAAATTTTGACTGGCTTAGGAGGCATTTGGACTGTGCAACCCTTGAGTAATCTTGAACCATTTGAAGATGATTCTTGATAATTCTTGAGGAATATGGGAGGGAAAATTTTGGGGTACAACAGTTTGTGATCAAGCAATTTGTTGAGTCTTACCCACTAAAGGTCGTTCTTGTTATTTTCCTTCTCCTTTAGAGATAATGCTTTTGATACCATTAGTTGGTAGGTATCCCTATCTATTGTATGTTATGGGACAAGCGTAGGGTCTTCGTATGGTCATAGAAGGTAACATGTAAAGATACTTTAGCAATTCGAAGGGATTTTCGTCATATTATTCTTAGGCAACAAGGGACTAGATCATCTTTTTGTAGGCAACTCGAGGGACATCGCGGGACTATGATCTTTATTCGAAGAGACTATGATGATTTAATTAAGGGTATTTTCTAAAGTACTCTTACTATTGTACCCCAAAATTTTCCCTCTCATTTTATTCAAAACATACTCCTAGAGGTCCTCAAATGCTCAAGGTTGACCAAGAATTGACCAGACAAATTCTCCTCCTAAGCAATGGGTTTCCAACTAGAGTTTAACTTTTCACAAATAAGTTTAGGTTTCAAAGGCCTCAATTGACTTCCATGGTTACTAATATGTCCTCAAGAATGTTCATTCCAAGTTTTATGCCTTGCATCACAACTATGCTCAGTCAATTGCTCAGATGATTGAAAATCAACCGTATTAGGTCAAAAGTCAAATTTGGTCAATATACAGTCAAACTTCAAGATTTTTGGTCAACATTAACATTTTGAAGTTATATCCATAATTTGGTCAAGGTTTGATCATGATTCTTCAAGGAATACCTTCAAATCACCAAGAATCCAAAATTGCTAAATTAGGGTTTCCTAGGAAAAGTCAACTGAACTTTGACCATGCATAACTCACATGCTTCATCCATTTTCCCCCAAAAAAAGATCATTGTGAAGAAAATTCAATTCTCTGCAACTTTTATTTTATCTTCAAATCCAAAAATAGCATCATTGGAAAGATATGAGTCAATACATTATAGGTCTTTTTGAAAGTTAACAAAAAGTCATTTTTTGTCAAGGCAAGTTACATCAAGATAAACTCTCCAAAAGTAAAAATAGTCAACATAGAGATTGTAGAGGACATCTTCGGATTTCCAAAAAGTCCAAGATCATCTTTAAATGATAAAAATTGATCAAGATATGTGTTGCACAAGTTGGGAAATTTTGAGAAATTTCAAGAAGTCAACTTTGAGCAAAAATGCATCTTTGAGTTAATGGACCTATTTTTTGGGATTCCAACATGTTTATGACTTACCCAAGGACCTCTAAACCTATTCATGCATCATTGTGTTTTTTATTTTTATTTATTTGAATTTTTATTCATTTAATTTAAATTAAATCAAAATAAAATGAAAGATAGGGTGCAAGGCATGTAAGCTTTTGTTTCCATAAAGTTGGGGGCCCAAATAGCTCATAGTAAGCTGTCAAATTCGTGACTACCAAGAAAATTCCATATTTGGACAAAAATCTTCAAAATTGGAAAGTTTTTCAAGTAAATATTTGAAACAAATCATGTACTCAATGCCATGGATTATTGCTCTTTTTGTTAACCTAATGTGATATGGTATGTAAGCATAATAATATTAGACTACAAGGAGAAGCGCAGCTTCCTCAAGATCGCTAGGTTTTGATCAAAAGATTTCAAGAATACTCCATCAATCGTATTCCAGATTCTGCCTCTTTCCAAGCAAGAAATCACCATAAATCGCCTCCAGGACATCTTCAGGGTAAGATAGGTTGAATTTCCATGTCTTTTGTACCTGAAACCATCGCATGCATCATGGCCAATTTCTTTTGTTTTTGATTAATCGTATTTCTAATGACTTGAGTCTTCTAGTATGGTCATTTAGAACAGGTTGATACCCTTACATGCGAACTGGGACGTGAGGATCACAATCTGCCATTATTAACTGTAACTTTACGTCTTTTTTCATAGCACCACTTGCAGGATGTTTCAGGCCAAGAGGACCCTACCATTGGACCTGCAACCCTTGAATTAGGGGGGTAGGGTCCAGCAAACGTTTGATTTCGCAAGTTTAAGCAAGTTGTAGTGGAAGAGGCGGCTGGAGAAGACGACCAGAGCTAGGGCTCTAGCACTTCTTTGGTGAGTCAAGATTTTTTAACATCATTGACTCCCACATGGTGCTTTGGGGGATCCTGATTTTCCTTTGCGTGAACCCTGGGTCCCACAAAGACTTAAGTTTTGAATTTAATATTTTTAACGCATTTTATTATATGATCATTGTGTTGTGTTGGATTGACAAAAAGATAACCTAGCTCAGTTAGTAAAGGAAAGGCATGATAGGGCATTAGTCTCAAGGGGGCTGGGTTCGATCCAACCCTTTTGCATTTTATTTCTTCCATATTTGTTTCCTGCGGATACAATACCCCAGGTCCAAGCGTGTACACCATGTGTCACCAGATCGTCACCATCAATGCATCACAGCATCAGATCCAATGTCCCAGATTTGAGGGCCCACACTAGACCCTCAAGGAGCCAGCAACACTGAAGCGCATCAAGGTTTGGGCTTGTTTTGGTTGGGCCTAGCAAATTTCCAGTGTGCACCCCTTATTCTGCTTCATAACATCAGGCCCATTTTCTATTTTCTTTATTTTAGATTTATTTATTTAATTATTTATATTTATTTTTTAAAAACCAATTTTATATTTTATGATAAAACCAGAAAATCATAAAAAAATTGACTTAGGTTTTTTTCTAATTAAATTTAACTTTTTGGGAAAATTAATTAATTTAATTATTTTGATTAATTTAAAACCAATGAAAACTAGGTTTAATCATTTCAAATCTTTTCCTCAATAAAAATACCAAAAATATTAGAATTAGTTTTCTTTCTTGATTAGAATTAATTTTAATTAATAATCATTTCTTTAATTAAGCAATTAGGTTTAGTTTGTTTTTTTCTAATTAAATTTAATTTGAAGTATTTTCTTAAAACAAATAAAAACAACAAAAATTTTCTAAGTGTTTAGAAGTTTTTGGGTTTTACTTCGCTTTCCATATTCGCGCACTCATTTTAAATTTTTCACTTTTATATTGATGTAACTACAAAAGGATGTAATAGCTATAGATTTAGGACCTTACTTTTTATTTCCTCGTTTTGGATTTGTAATTCCCCTTCCCTAAAGCCATGTAATAGCGTAGCTTTAAATTCCACACTTTATTTTTTCGTACTGATATTAATTGTTTAGCCTAATAGGATTGTATGATAAGATTAAAAGCAAACATTAGAAAACTTAATATCCGAAGATAAATAACTGAAACACAACACACTCGCACACGTGCACCTCTAAGGTACATTTGATTTTGCCTTTCGGTAAATGATCTAGTCCCTTATGATAAATTCCTAAAGCGTCCTACAAGTTGCCTTTATGATTGTATGATGACCCTCGCTTGTTCCTCAAACACATCCAATGATAGGGCTACCTACTCACTAATAGTAGGATAACACTATCTAAAGAAAAGAGGAAAAAAACAAACCTTTCGAGTAGGTAGATAGCTCTAGGTTGTTTTCTCAAACAAAACAATTTTTATACACACACAAACTTTTTCTAAACATTTTCAAAGACATGAAAACACTTTGTATACGTTCTCTCTGAAATGATAAACTTTACAAAGTTCTCCCCACTAAGGCATGTTTTCAAAATATCTTCAAAAACACACTTACATAAAAAGAATTTTTTCAAAATAAGCTAGCAACTAAGAGCACGTAGATAACTACGAATGGAAAGGGTGCTAACACCTTCCCTTTCCATAACCTACCCCCTTACCCAGAAAGTAATATCGAAAGGTCTTTCCTAGTATTTTCACCCTTTCCGTTGTTGGCTAAAAGAAAAGTCGGTGGCGACTCTTGCTAACCATAAAATTGTGATAAAACGCAAAACCAGTAAAGTCAGTTCTCCCACCGTATTACAGAACTGGCGACTCTGCTGGGGACATGACCTAAAGAGGGGTTACCTTAGAGCTAGAACATTTTTAAATTGCTTTACTTGTTTGATTTGTGTGCTTTATCTTTCAGGTTTATGTTTGGGTTATTATTAAAGATCATATACCCGGATATGGGACACCTTTTAGGTAAGTAGCAATAATTCATGGAGGTTGTACATTGTAGACCAATATGGATGATGTGATAGCTACGTTAGCGTGATAATCTGGCTTGTACAATGTTCCTTGAGTCAGCCAAGGATAACATTAGGCTTCCACATAGTGTCATTAAGCGCTAACTAACCTTTAGAACCTTAAATTGACTCATCTTAGCCATTAGAAAGTAGTGAGATAGTCGGCTTTGGTGCAGACTGAAGTTGGTTGATACTCGATGCTACACTCATTGAGATTGGACTTTTGGGATATTTCAACCGCAATTCAGATGCTTGAGCTGAAATAGTGCCTGAGAGAAAGGTTAATGATATGAGATCCCTAGAACCCAGTTACTATTTCTAGGACAGGTTGAGCCAACTGAAACTTCGAAATGGTACTTACCTATAGACCTCATGCAAGCCTTTAAACCTAAGGTCTTTGTGTGACTTGTTTGTGTTTGCTATGTTTGTTTTAAGCATAAACATAACATCATGAACATCATAACATATCATTTTCACTAACCATTTCGAGGACCTGGGTATTTATCTCTTCTTTGTTTTGTAGGTTATGGATTTCGCTCGCAGAAATACCATCCGGATCAACTTCGTAGGAATTCCTTCCAAGCTTAGGGAATTGGTCTTAAAGGTTCCTGAAAGTTCCCAATTCAACAAAAGATATGGTCACTTTCTCAGTTTGGTTACTACAGTTTTTGACGAGGGTATGATGAGCATCCTATTCAAATTCTTTGATCCTAAACACCATTGTTTCACATTCCCCGATTATCAGTTGGTGCCCATGTTAGAAGAATTCTCTAAACTACTTGGAGTGCCTAAATTGGAGCAGATACCCTTCACAGGTTTAGAACAAGACCCAAAGTCTGAAGATTTTGCCACAGCTTTGCACTTGAAGCCATCTGACATTGAATCCAAGTGGGAAAGGAGAAGTGGGGTTAAAGGTCTTCTTGCAAAGTTTTTGATAGATAAAGCTCGGGTATTCTTAGACGCCATGAGTTTCCATGCTTTTGAGGATATCTTAGCCCTTCTGACTTATGGGTTGGTGTTGTTCCCTAATCTGGACCAACTTATAAATGTGAATGCCATCAGGATCTTCCTTACTCACAATCCAGTGCCTACATTGCTCGGGGATATTTTGCATTCCCTTCATACCCGTACTATGAAGAAGCGACGAACTCTAATGTGTTATATACCTTTGCTCTATAGGTGGTTTATTTCGAATGTTCCTCGGTCGGTAATGAGGAATGAGTTAGGTTTAAGATGGTATCAAAGGTTGATGTCCCTCTCTCACTCTGATATCTATTGGTTTTCTCGCTCTCAAGAAGACGTTTCTATTATTGATCACTGCGGAGAATTTCCGAATGTACCACTCCTTGGCATTAGAGGAGGCATCACTTATAACCCTTCTTTAGCCTTACATCAGTTTGGTTACGCATGAAGAGATGGTCCACATGATATGCTCATCCAGGGTATTATGTTCTACTACAACAATAATCTGCAAGGTTATCGCCAGGGGTTCATACACGCTTGGGGAATGGTTAAGAAGAATGATGGTAAGACTTTAGGGAACAGGAATTCCATCCCTTTGAAACCTTAACTCAAATGGGTGCAAGCTCGTGCTCAAAGTATTATGATGCCATATCCCGCCTTCTTACCAATGATCTTAGAGCATGTTGCTCAAGGGGATGAGTCTCGCATTATTCTTCATCCTGATATGCCAACAAACTTTGAAGAGCTGCAAAGTTCTTAGATCCAACTCAAGGAAGAACGAGATACCTTTGAGGCTCAATTCTATGCCAGTGAGAAGAAAGTGTTGGAATTAATAAAGCAGCTTCATGAGGAGCAGAGCCTTAATGCCTATATCAACATAAAAAGGAAGTGTCCATGGGAAACCTAGAAGTTTTAGAAGTTTCAAATTCTATTTCTTTGTAAACTTTTGTTTCATTTTGAACTTACTAATAAAAGTTCTTTGCTCCTATTTGATTAAAAGAGTTTAAATCATGTGAGGTCCTTGAAAACATCGCATAAGCATGCCATGCATATCATTACTTAAGCAGGTATTTCAAGATAGGTTTCTTATCTTTTCATTGTTTATTTCAGCAAAAATAAATGGCTCTTGAACAAAACATTAAGGATCTTCAAGCACAGAACGCTCAATTCCAACAGATATTCCTGGCTCTAAATAAAGGACAGGAAGATCTGAAAGCTCTCATTGTTAAAGAGGATAACAAGAAGACGAAAGAAGAAGATCACAGCTTGGGATCTGATGAAGAGGAAGCAGACTATTCAGAGGAACAATATCCTCCCGCTGATGACAAGTATAAATAGATGGAGGATCGTCTCAATGCTATGGAGATTCAGAGAGTACTTGGTTTGGACTTTGAAGAGCTAGGGTTCATCTCAAGAGTGGTCATACCACAAAAGTTTAAGGTCCCCACCTTTGCAAAGTATGAAGGGGTTTCGTGTCCCAAGTTGCATCTGAGGTCTTACGCCAGGAAGATCCAACCCCATACAGCTGATAGGAAGTTATGGGTTCACTTCTTTCAGGAGAGTTTGTCAGGGACACAGTTAGAGTGGTTCTATCAACTGGAAGGAACCAATATCCATAATTGGGAAGACTTGGCTGCTGCTTTTTACAAGCAGTATCAATACAATGTTAACCTCGCTCCAACCCGTATGCAACTCCAAAGCATGTTTATGGGTTCTAGTGAGAGTTTCAAATTTGATGCCCAAAAGTGGAGGGATCTTGCAAGTAGAGTCCAGCCTCCTCTGTCTGATAGGGAGTTGGTGGATATGTTCTTGGGTACTCTGACAGGCCCATTTTTCAACCATTTAATTTGAAGCTCTTCAGCCGGATTCACCGAGCTAATATTGACAGAAGAATGAGTGGAAGCTAGTATTAAGAGTAGTAAAATCCAAGGGGTTGCATCTTCGAGTACTGTGAAGAAGCCTTTCAATGGAAAGAGGGAGGTCAGTGATGCCTATGTTCAAAGAAATCATGGTAAAGTTGAACTTTGTCTAACAGTAGGAGCTATAATGATCTCCAACCCTGATCCAGCTCAATGACAAAATAATCAGCGCAAACAAGATGCGCCTAGAAGACAACTCACCAGAATCAACGTGCCTCTATCTTAGGAATTGCAGCATTTGGTGAAGGCTGACTTCGTCACTCTGAAGGATCCTCCCCAAAACCCAAACACTTCCTCTCCCCGTTACAATCCAAATGTGCGGTGTGCTTACCACTCCAACAGTCCGTGGCATGATACAAAAGATTGTTGGGCTCTGAAGAATAAAGTTCAAGACCTTATTAATGAAAAGGAGATAGAATTTGAACCTCCTGAGACTCCCAATGTAATAATTACACCAATTCCCAAGCATGACAAGGGTATCAATGTTGTTGGTGATGTTCTGTTTGTTTCTTTTGTGGGTGAATTGACTACTCCACTTCCAGATGTTAAGAAGAATCTATTACGAGCTGTTTTATTTCCAGGATTTAATGAAGTTTGTCACCTTTGTGCATCCCGGCCCAATGGTTATATGTTGCTAAAGATAGGTGTTCAACGCTTGATGAACGATAGGGAAATCCTGTTTGAAGGGACTCCCTATGTGGAAAACTCTTGTGAAGATGTAAGATGTGAAGACGTATCAATTATTACCATTTTTGTTGTACCCCAAAATTTTCCCTCCCATATTTCTCAATACATTTCAAGTGAGGTCCTCAAATTGCTCAAGGAAGTACAAGAGTTGACCAGACAAACTCTCTCCTAAGGCAGTCTACCCCAAATTAGGGTTTCATTTTGCATCAATATGTTTGAGTCCAAAGGATCCCAAATTCTTACCATTGTCCTAATATGTTCTCAAGATCATCCATACCAAGTTTCAAGCCTTGTAGAGGAAATTTGCTCAGTCAGTTGCTCAAAGGCCTGAAAATCGACTATGCTAGGGCAAAAGTCAATTGTGGCCCACATAAAGTCAAACTTCAATATTTTTGGTCAACATTCTCATTTTTAAGTATTATTAATCATTTGATAAGGGGTTGATCATGATTCCTCAAGGATTGCTCACAATTCATCAAAACCCAAAAGTTGCTAAATTAGGGTTTCGTAGGAAAAGTCAACTCTACTTTGACCAAGCATAACTTTCTCATACTTTATCAAAAATGACCCATCCAATTCTCATTTTGAAGAGGATACAATTACCTACAATTAATCTTCAGCTCCCAAGTTCAAAATATGCACTCACAAGAAGATATGAATTTGGACATTATAGGTCATTTTGAAAAGTCAACAAAAACACCTTTTTGGTCAAAGCTTTATAGATGAACATGGAAGACTCAATTGAGATGAGACCAAAAGGGTTGTTTATAGGACATCTTAATCTTTCTATAAAGTCCAAGAACACCTCTCTAGGGTCAAAATTGAAGGAGTTATGCATTGGCAAAGTTGACCCTTTTTGCAAAATTTCCAAAAGTCAAATGTGTCCAAAATTGCATTTTTTGTCAAGTGGGCCCAACTTTTTATGCTTGCACTAAGTTTGTAATGTGACCCACGACCCATGAGCCCTTCCATTTGTCACTCTTTTATTTTTATTATTTATTTTGATTTTATTTCATTTAAATCAAATAAAATCAATATAAAATAGTAAAAATATCAAAAGCTAATTAAATCTTGAGATTTTATGCATGATTAGGTCCAATACACAGCTGGAAACAAGATCAAATCGTGCAAGTTCAAAATGGACACAAAAAGATTGGATTTTCTTGATTTGCAAAGATTTTACACA
Source organism: Vicia faba (assembly GCA_948472305.1). Classification (NCBI taxonomy): domain Eukaryota; kingdom Viridiplantae; phylum Streptophyta; class Magnoliopsida; order Fabales; family Fabaceae; genus Vicia; species Vicia faba. The sequence goes on from OX451741.1 coordinate 93,838,023, forward strand.
AGGATCAAATCATGAATCAATAATCATAATTGAGAGAGATTTGATACAGAATTGTAACCCTACTGCATTCTACTATACATAAGGAACAAGTGCAGACTAAAAAAAGGAGGCTAGAGGCGTGAAAAGAGAAAGAACCAATTTCAAAAAATTCAAGAAAACTTGCAAACTGATTTCCAGGTTTCAGGCCCCCTCAAGGCATTCTAGTCACACCAATCGATTGCTGGACTCCCCAGGATCATGATTCAATCGCTAGAAAGCTTCCTCACGCTCAGAATCACACTGTAAGAGTCATACAGTTTGCGCATTTTCTTGAATTCGAAAACCTTAATTTTGGCATATTTAGCATGATTAATTGACATATTCTTAATCCTTGAGATGTTTGCAAACTAATGGTTATGATTAATTGCATTTTTATTGAATGTATACCAAGATGCCATGGCTAGGGTTCGTGCTCCATTTTTAGGGGTTTTTCATACAGGAACAATTGGCTATTAATAATGGTACCATGATACTCGTGAGGTTGCAACGAGTTGATTGGTACCATTGGTTTTGATTTATCATACATGGATAGGATTTTGGAGTGGACAAGGGTTGTATCTACACCCAGTGTCCGTAGGTAAAAGTATTTGATCTAAAACGACGGAGGAAACGAGGAAGATGATTGCGTGGCATGCTGTGAATGGCCAGTTTGAATCTGCGCGCGTTTTAAGAATTGATATTTTGGTTTTATCATATAATAATTATTTGTTATTATTTGTACAACCTACATGGCTAGTTCAGATGGCAAGCGCGCAGTGTGATAATGTTCAAGGACCTGGGTTCGATCCCCAGGTCCCAACAATGCTTCATATTATTTTTTCTCACATATTCAGGCGTGATAGCATCCCACGAGTCTACCATACACCATCAGCGTCAAACCATCAGATCATCAAGGCTTTAGATCCAACGCCTTCTCCCTGAAGGACTACCATGCGCTTGAGTCAAGCTGACATACAGGACCTGGCAAAGTCAATGGGGCCAAGAGCATTGTTGGGCTCAGAATTGCCAACCATACCCCCTTTCTTGCTAAACAGCAACCAGGCCCATTCTTATTCTTTTTTCTATTTCCTTTTATTTATTTATTTAATTTGGTTAATTATTTGTTAACCAAAATTAGTTTCTTTTTTTCACAAAAAATCATAAAATCAAGTTTCACAAATTTAGAATTAGGTTTTTTTATTTTATCAAATTTAATTTAATATTTAGTTTAAATTTAATTTAGGGTAATTCTAACTTTTTATATATAATAAAAATAATTAGAAATATTAGGGTTAGCTTGTGATTTAATTTTTATTTCTTTTTCAAATCAAATAAAAAAAAATACAAAAATAGGTTAATTTAATTATTTTTCTTAAATTTTAAATTAATTAGTAATTAAGTTTTTATTTATTCAATTAAACCTTATTTTCTTAAAATAGCACAAAAATGACAAAAAGTGATTTTTCTATTAAATAATAATTAGGTAGTTGGGGTCAAAACCGTAAATCTCTCATTGTCGATTCATCGCGCGCGTTTATATTATTTTTTTTGCAATATTAATGTAACTGCTCACAGTATGTAATAGTTTAATTAGGATTTTCTTTATTTATTGTTTTTACGGTTTTTTTGGCTATGTAATTAATCCTTATCCCGAAGCCTTGTAATAGCATAGGTTTTATTTTCTCGTATTTTAATTCTCGCAAATATTAACTGTTAGATGTATGTTAATAGGATTATATGACAAGATTGCATGATAATTTAAAACGGCTAGAAAACCCTAATGTGCAAAGATAATAACAAAAATCAAATCACTCGCACATGCGCACTCTTAGGGTATACTCTCACTTCGGTTGCCTTCGGTAAACGATCATTAAGTATAGGGTGTCTTAGTGGTTGCCCTTCTGTCTAAACAAAGATCAAATGTCCCGCTCAGAAATGTTGCCTCAGAAATGTTGCCTCGAATATGATCTTAAGACTTTAGGTATATTACTAAGACGTCCTAACATTTCTTTATTGATCATACGTCCCTTATGAATTGACCCTTACAATTCTAACGACGGTGCTACCTATTTCTAAATAGTAGGATAGCGTTGTCCAAAGGAAACAAGAACAGAAACAATCTTTTTTCGAGTAGGTAGATAACTGTTAGGTACTTTCTCAAAACAAACAAACCTTTTTTCACACCAAACACTTTTCAAACAAAGTTTTTAAAAATACTTCGTAACACTCTTGAGGACAGAAACAAGGGTTAAAATGAAGTAAAACAAAACTTTTCAAAACAAACACACACAAGCAATTTTAAAAGATGATCAAGTACCTAAGAGCCCATGGAAAACCATGGATAGAAAGGGTGCTAACACCTTCCCTTTCTATAATCTACCCCCCGTACTCAAAATCTCGAAAAAGGAATTTTTCTGTGCTTTTTTCCTTTCCAGTTGGATAAAATAAAATTTGATGGCGACTCTTGCTTACCGTGACATTTTGTGAATACAAAGCATAAAACACAAACCAGCATTTTCGAAACAGTCGGTTCTGCCACCGTATCACAGAATTGGCGACTCTTCTGGGGACTTAATAAGTGGGGTATACCTTAGGATTTAGTTCATCATAAATTTCTTCTCTTGTTTGTTTTGGTTGCTTTACTTTTAAGGGTTTTATTTGGGAGTTACTATAGATCCTAACCCGGATTTGGGGGACACCTTTTAGGTAAGTAGAAATAAACTGTGAGGGAACTGTACGGCGTAGACCGATACGGTTGAAGCAGTAGCTACATTGATGTGGCACATTGGTTGTATCGGTATCCCTTGTGGAGAAACGAGGAGAAAACGGGGTCGCTATATGTGTCGTTAAGCATCAACTAACCTTAGAACCTTTAATCGACCAACTTGGCAATTAGAAAGTAGTGAGATAGTCAGCCTCGGTATAAAGCTGAGAACAGGTTGATACTCGATGCTACACTCATTGAGACCATACTCTCGAGATAGTTCCGGCTGCAAGAAAAGATTGCGTGAGCTGAAACCATGACCGGTGGAGGATGGTCAGTGATATTGAGAACCTCTAGAACCCGGTTACTTTTGCTAGGACAGGTTGAAACCAACTAAACTTCAAGAGGATAATACCTTAGACCCCATTCAAGCCTTAAACTTAAGGGCTTTTGTGTGATTTATTTGCCTTTGTCATGCTTGTTATCTGTTATACTTGTGTTTGTTTTATCATGACATCATGCATCATAAAATAGCATGCATACTTCATTGTACTAACCATTTCAAAGACCAAGGGAATTTATGTTTGTTCTGTTTTGCAGATTATGGCTTCCGTGCGCAGAAATACCATCCGAGTTAGCTTTGTGCAAATACCTGCTCAACTTAAAGAGTTAGCCTCAAGAGTTTCTGAGACTTCTATGTTCATTAAGAGACATGGTCAGCTTCTTAGCCTGGTTACTTCAAAGTTTGATGAGCAGATGATGAGTGTACTTTTCCAGTTCTTCGATCTTGTGCATCATTGCTTCACCTTTCCAGATTACCAGTTGGTTCCCACTTTGGAAGAGTTCTCTCACTTATTGGGAATATCCATCCTTGACAGGTGCCCTTCACAGGTATGGAAGAGACTCCTAGACCAGAAGACATTGCCTCAGCTCTACATCTTAAACGGGCTGATGTAGTATCCAATTGGGAAACATGAAGCGGGGTCGAAGGTTTTCAGGCCAAATTTCTGATAGATCAAGCTCAGTTATTCTGGGATAATTTGGATTTTCAGGATTTTGAAGACATCTTGGCTTTCCTTATCTATGGGTTGGTCCTCTTCCCGAATCCAGATTCCTTTATAGATGTAAATGCGGTTAATATCTTCCTGTCTCGCAATCCAGTGCCTACTCTACTGGGTGATATCTTGCATGCCCTATATACTCGTACTGTGCGAAGAAGAGGGACTCTTATGTGTTGCGTGTCGTTGCTGTCGAGGTGGTTTATTTCACACCTCCCTAAGTTTGTGCTGAAGAACGAAGAAGGTTTGGGCTGGTCTTACAGAATAATGTCACTTTCCCACACAAATATTCTTTGGAGTTCCCAGGCTATGGAGGACACTACTGTCATTGATCGTAGTGGGGGATACCCTAATGTCCCGTTGCTTGGAATCAGAGGAGGTATAACCTACAATCCTTGTCTAGCTTTGCGATAATTTGGTCGTGCTCAGAGAGATGGTCCCCATGAGCTACTTCTTGTGGATATTGCATTTGACTACAAGGAGGACATTGACGAGCACCGCCGGAGGTCTATACGAGCTTGGGGCATGGTGAACAGATCTGACCCCCAAGAGCTGGGACCAAGGACTTCCCTTCCTATGCAGCCTTACCTCCAATGGGTTCGAGCTCGTGCCCAAAAGCTTGGGATGCCCTATGAAGCCGTATTGCCAGTGATCGTGGAACCCACTAATGAAGAAGGCGTTCCTTACACAGTTCTTTATCCTTACATGCCCACTGATCCTGGGGCATTGCAGAGGTCTTGGATTCATCTGAAAGAGGAAAGGGATACTTACCGGGAGAAGTACCATGAGCAAGAAAGAAAGATTTTGAAGCTCACAAGGCAGCTCGAGGAGGAAAGAGTGATCAATGACTACGTCAGCACAAAGAGGAAGCGTCCATGGGACTTTTGATTTTGCTTTTCTAGTTTAGATTTTTTTTCGTTTATTTCTTTGTAACACCTTAAAGGCATTGTTGAACCTTTTTACAAGTTAATCTAATAAAATTTATTTATTTTTGGTTTACAAATTTAAATCTTCCAAAGTATTTGAAATCATTACATGCGCATCCCATTATCATGCACATCATTACATGTACCATTACAGGTTTCTCATCTTCTTCGCTGTTTATTTCAGTAGAAATGTCTTATGATCAAGCCATCAAAGATCTTCAGGAACAGAACGCCCAATTCCAACAGATGTTCTTGAACTTAGCTAAAGGGCAAGAGGATTTGGAGACTCTCATTCTGAAAGAGGAGAAGAAGAAGAAGAAGAAGGTCGTTCTTCTGAATATGGGAGAAAGGTTTGGGGATAGGTTGAAACAGCAAGCTGATTTAACCTCTTCATCCAAGGAAGGGGAGAACCAAGAAGAAGAAAAGGGCCCCAGTCCTGCAATCTCTGATAATGATATTGATATGATGAGGAGTAATATCCTCCTGCCGAGGATAGGTACAGGCAGTTAGAAGACCGTCTGAGTGCTATGGAAATTCAGAAGATCCCTGGTTTGGATTTCGGAGAGCTGGGACTAGTATCTGGAGTAGTGATCCCTCATAAGTTCAAAGCTCCTGTTTTTGCCAAGTACGATGGAGTATCCTGTCCAAAACTCCATCTTTGCTTGTATGTCAGTAAAATCCAACCCCACGCTGCTGATAGAAATTTTTGGGTACATTTCTTTCAAGATAGTCTGTCAAGGACTCAACTTGAATGGTTCTATCAATTGGAAGGAGCCAATTTCCGAAACTAGGAAGACCTTGCTGCTACTTTTTACAGGCAGTATCAGTATAACACCGACCTTGCTCCCACTCGTACTCAGCTTTAGGGTATGTCTATGGGTGGAAGTGAATGTTTTAAGGACTATGCTCAGAAGTGGAGAGACTTAGCTAGATGAGTCCAACCTCTTTTGTCTGATAAGGAGTTGGTTGACATGTTTCTAGGGACGCTATCTGGTCCATTTTTCAACCATCTGATCGGCAGTTCGTCATCTGGGTTTACTGAGTTGATTTTGACTGGAGAGAGAGTAGAAGCTGGTATCCGAAGTGGTAAGATACAGAAGGATACTTCATAAAGTGCAGTGAAGAAGCCTTTCACCGGTAAGAAAGAAGCTAGTGCAGTCTACGGCCCGATGGGCCAAAGCAGACCTGAACACCGTCAAGCAGTAAATGCGGTAGTGATATCAAGACCCACAGTTGCTCCACAATGCAACAATCAACAAAGGGCGGAAAGACCACAAATGCAGTACACTCGACTCAATATGACCTTGTCTCAAATTCTACCACACTCATTGAAGACTAATCTAGTAACTCTGAGGGAAGCCCCGAAGAACCCCAACACCACTTCTCCCCACTATAACCCGAATGCCCGCTGCGCCTATCACTCTGAAAGTCCAGGTCATGATACAAACAACTGTTGGGCCTTGAAAAAAAAAGTGCAAGACTTGATCGAAGCCAAAGAGATTGAGTTTGACGCTCTGGAGAAGCCCAACATCATAACTGCTTCCATGCCCAAGCATGGTCATGGAGTAAATGATGTGGACAATGATTTATTTGCAACCTCCGTGGAAGAAATTTATACTCCTTTGATGATAGTTAAGAAGAATTTGTTGTTAGCCGGTTTATTTTCGGGTTGTGATGAAGGTTGCCACATATGTTCAATCCTGCCTGCTGGTTGCCACTTATTGAAATCAGGTGTTCAGCGCCTGATGGATACTAAAGAGATCTTGTTCGAAAAGACTATGATTTCGTGAATTCCAATTGAAGATGTTGCCATCATATCCATCTCCGCCAATCCTTCAAAGGTTTCCTCGAGAAAGCTTGTTAGGATTACACCCGTCCCAAGAATTGCTTCGTTAATAATTACTGTCCCTGGTCCTATCCCATACACTTCGGATAAGGCTGTCCCTTGGCACTATGGTGCTGATGTGTATTACCATGGAGTTAAACAAGACTTACAAAGTGATGAAGTTGATGTTGATATCAGTAATATTGTCGGGGCTAGCAAGGTCACCAGAAGTGGAAGACTTTTTTCTCCTGAGATCTCCCCTTCGACTGTCCACAAACCTATTGTCATTCCATATGCTGGTACATCGACTATTGTCCCAGTTTATATTCCAGTTACCACCCCTGTCACCGAGCCATCTGGGACTCGGAGCAAAGAAATCACAGGTGAGCCTGCCCGGATGGAGGCACCTAAGAAGATCATTGTAGAAACCTCGAAACAAGAGATGGAGTAAATTATGAAGATTATCAAGAAGAGAGACTACAACGTAGTCGAGCAGCTGGGGAAGACCCCGTTAAAAATCTCCATGTTGTCATTGTTATTTTGTTCTGAAGCCCATGCAAAGGCTCTAATTGCTTTCCTCAGGACTGCGCATGTGCCGCAGGAAACTTCAGCCGATCAATTCAAAGACTGCATAGCTAGTTTGACTGCCGACAATGGGTTGGGTTTCTCAGACGCAGATCTGACTGCTAAAGGAATAAATCATAATAATGCTATGCACGTCTCAATCGAGTGCAAGGGCACTACTATGGCCCATGTACTGGTGGATATCGGATCCTCATTGAATGTTTTTACAAAGAAAGCGTTAGACCGTCTGGACTGTGAAGATTTGATTCTGAAGCTGAGCAATATTGTGGTCAGGGCTTTCGACGGGTCAAAAAGCATGGTGCACGGGGAGGTGGACATCCCTGTTAAAGTTGGCTCTCAGACTTTTGCATCCACCTTTTATGTGATGGATATCAGACCATCATACTTATTCTTGTTGGGTCTTCCTTAGATTCATAAGGTTGGGGCAGTGACTTCCACGCTCCATCAAATATGGAAATATCCGGTGAAAGGGAAGATTGTCACGGTACGAGGTGAAGAGGATTATATGGTGAGTCATCTCAATTCCTTTCTCTACGTGGACATGGATGGGGAGTTCATCGAAACCCCTTGTCAGAACTTTGAAGAGGTCCCTCAAACTTTAGCATCAACTGAAGTTGCTACTGACAAACCTCCGATGAAGATGGCTTCTCTCAAGGATGCCAAGCTGTAATCGAAGAAGGTGGGTGTACCAATTGGGGTCAGCTCCCTGATTTCACTCACAAAACTGACAAATTTGGTTTGGGCTTTACTACAGAGGCTTAAAGGGCTGTTAGGCACGCGCGGATTGGAAGACCTCCTCCGTACATCAGCAATCAAGGAGTTAATGCGATTGAAGATGGTGAAGAAGATTCAGATATCGACAGCTGGATCTACCCTACAACCAATGGTGGATTGAACAACTGGACGACGAGGGACTTCATACATGTTTCTTTTATTCCACAGTAATTGACTTTTGTTTTAATAGTTGTAATAAACAATTGAAACTTTACGGCCGGGTGCCTTGCCCGAGGCATTTTGGCTTTGCTTGTGAGGGCTTATTATTTTTCATTTTCATATATCATTAATAAAGCATTGGACATTTCTTGCATTACAAATTTTGCGCTCCTTGTTTTTATTTTCTGTCTCTCACTTTATCAAAACAGCTATTCTCTTACACACACTCACATATCATAATGCGGATCCATATCCACTCTGGATCCTATTGATAACAACTCTGCTACTGCCAGTTATGACTTCGAAAATCCGATCAGCCAAGTTGAAGACGAAGGTGAGGATGATTGTGAGGTTCCTGGAGAACTTGCTAGACTGTTACTACAGAAAGAAAGGGCCATACAGCCCCATGAAGATCCAGTTGAATCAGTGAATTTGGGTACAGAGGAAGACAAGAAAGAGGTTAAGATAGGTGTGAATCTGGATCCTAGTGTCAAGCAACGGTTGATACAGATGCTACGCGACTATGTTGAGATCTTCGCTTGGTCTTATGAAGATATGCCTGGTTTGGACATTGACATTGTGGTACACCGCCTGCCGACTAAAGAAGACTTCCCTCCGGTAAAGCAGAAGAATCGCCGTATGCGCCCTGAGATGTCTGAGAAAATCAAAGTTGAGGTCATGAAACAGTTCGACACGGGATTCTTAGCTGTTACTTCTTATCCGCAGTGGGTTGCCAATGTTGTTCCGGTACCTAAGAAGGATGGTAAGGTACGGATGTGTGTGGACTATAGAGATCTGAACAGAGCAAGCCCCAAGGATGATTTCCCTCTTCCTCACATCGATGTTATGGTCGACAACACCGCGCAACATAAGATCTTCTCCTTCATGGATGGTTTTTCTGGTTACAATCAGATCAAGATGGCTCCTGAGGACATGGAGAAGATAACCTTCATTACATAGTGGGGTACCTTTTGTTACAAGGTAATGCCTTTCGGGTTAAAGAATGTTGGGGAAACTTATCAGTGCGCCATGGTCGCTTTGTTCCACGAAATGATTCACCATGAGATTGAGGTTTATGTTGATGACATGATAGCAAGGTCCCAGACTGAGGAAGAGAACCTTGACCACCTCCAGAAACTGTTCGACAGGTTGAAGACGTACAAGCTGAGGTTGAATCCGAACAAGTGTACCTTCGGGGTAAGGTCTGGTAAGCAGTTGGGTTTCGTCATCAGTGATAAGGGTATTCAGGTGGACCCTGCCAAAGTAAAAGCCATATAGGAGATGCCAGCTCCCCGCACAGAAAAGGAAGTTAGAGGCTTTTTGGGACGTCTGAATTACATCGCCCGATTCATTTCACATCTGACTGCTACTTGTGAGCCAATCTTCAAGCTGCTGAAGAAAGATCAAGTGGTAAAATGGAATGATGAATGTTAGACCGCTTTTGAAAGGATCAAGGAATACCTCCAAGAGCCACCTATCCTGATGCCTCCAGTTGAAGGAAGACCTTTGATCTTATACTTGACAGTACTCGACAATTCAATGGGGTGCGTGCTGGGGCAGCATGACGAGTCTGGCCGAAAAGAGCACGCTATTTACTACCTTAGCAAAAAGTTTACCGACTGTGAGACCCGATACTCATTGCTCGAGAAAACTTGTTGCGCTTTGGAATGGGCTGCTCGCCGGCTGAGATAGTATATGCTGACTCACACCACCTTATTGATATCAAAGATGGATCCAATCAAGTATATCTTCAAAAAGCTTGCCTTGTCCGGAAGAATAGCAAGATGGAAGATGATCTTAACCGAGTACGACATCCAATACACAACCCAAAAAGAAATCAAGGGGAGTGTATTGGCGGATCATTTGGTGCATCAGGCCGTGGATGACTACCAATGCATGAATTTCGAGTTCCCGGATGAGAACATCATGTTGGTGACCGATTGTGAAGAACCTGCACCGGATGAAGGACCTGAGGAAGGATCCCGATGGTCTATGTATTTTGACAGAGCCTGAAATGCATTAGGTAATGGCATTGGTGTTGTGATCATATCTCCTGAGGGTTGTCATACTCCGCTCACCGCCCGATTATGTTTCAACTGCACCAACAATACGGCGGAGTATGAAGCATGTATCCTGGGTCTTCGAGCTGCTATTGACCTGAGGATTAAGTTCTTGAGTGTATTCGGAGATTCTTCTCTAGTGATCAGTCAGATCAAAGGGGAGTGGGATACGAGGCACCCAAATTGTATTCCTTACAAAGAGTATGTACTGACATTGCTCCCATATTTTGAGGAGATAACCTTAGAACACTTCCCCAGAGAGGAGAATCAGTTAGCGGACGCGCTAGCTACCATGTCTTCGATTTTCAAAGTAAGGTGGGACAATGAAGCTCCCTGGATTACCATTGAGAGGTTGGAAGAACCTGCACATTGCAGTGACATTGAGACTGAAGAGGTAACAGATAAACCTTGGTTCCACGAAGTAAAGAGGTATCTTGAGGCTCAAGAGTACCCCGAGGGTGCATTTGTTAATGATAAGAAGTTTCTGAGGAGGTTCGCTGTGAAGTTATTCATTAGCAATGGGATCCTTTATAAGCGTAACCATGATTCGACCTTACTGCGGTGCCTGGACAAGAGCGATGCAGAAAGGATTATGGCAGAGTTACATGAAGGTACCTTCGGAACCCATTCCAGTGGATATACCATGGAAAAGAAGATCCTACAGGCTGGATATTATTGGTCTACTATGGAAGCCGATTGTTATCAACATTCTCGAACCTGTCATAAGTACCAAGTCTATGCTGACAAGGTTCATGTGCCTCCGGTTCCCCTAAATGTTTTGACAGCTCCTTGGCCTTTTGCAATGTGGGGCATCCACATGATCGGTGAGATCAGACCTACTGCGTCCAACGGAAATCATTTCATTCTGGTGGCTATTGATTATTTCACGAAGTGGGTTGAGGCAGCTTCCTTTACTACAGTAACCAAGAACGTCGTGGCGCGCTTTATCCGACATAATTTGATCTTTCGATATGGTGTACCAAAGATGATCATTACGGACAATGGTACAAATCTCAACAATACGATGATCACCGAGCTCTACAAACAGTTCAAGATTCAGCATCATAACTCTTCTCCCTACCGGCCGAAGATGAATGGGGTTGTTGAAGCGGATAATAAGAACATCAAGAAGATTGTGTAGAAGATGACAGTGACGTACAAAGACTGGCACGAGATGTTACCATTCGCTCTTCATGAGTACCGTACCTCAGCACGGACATCTACGGGGGAAACACCCTACTCTCTGGTGTATGGCATGGAGGAAGTCCTACCCATCGAAGTCCATATACCCTCTCTCCGGATTATGAAGGATGTGGGTTTGAACAAAGATGACTGGATCCAGGCCCGACTTGATCAGCTGAACTTAATCGATGAAAAGAGACTTACTTCTATTTTTCATGGTCAGACGTATCAAAAGCGAATGATCAAGGCTTTTAACAAGAAAGTCAGACGTCAAGAATATCAAGTCGGGGATCTGGTGATCAAATGCATTATACTGCCGTAAGGTGATCCCAGGGGCAAATGGACCCCCACGTACGAAGGGCCATTTATGGTTAAGAATATTTTCTCAGAAGGAGCTATGATTCTAACCACCATGGATGGTGATGACCTCCCTCACCCCGTCAATGCAGACATAGTGAAAAGATATTATGCATAATCAAAGACCCGCTAGGTTGACTGGCCTAGGCAAAAATAAGGGCTTCCCAGCGAACCAAAAGGTTCGGGCAAAAGTAAGGGATGAAAATGAAAAAAATTATACACCTGGCAAGTCGAAAACCTGAAAAGGCGTCTTGGGCAAAAAAGGGTATCCCGGTAGACTGAAAACCCGAAAGGGCGGTCCAGGAAAAAATTAGGGATCAAAGCATAACGTTGTGTCTCGTTGGATCATCTAGAAACCAGACTTCGGTATCGACTATCAAGCTCGGACGGCGCCAATCAATCTAATCTACCTTCGACCAAGAAGCAAAGTGATGAGACGCTCGAAGATATAAACGCAATAGCAGAGTTGGAACCCAGTGGGATTGTTTCACATAGATGATTTTCTTTCTTTTACACAAATTGTATAATTTATATCCTTCGGCGGTGTTCTCTTACTAGAACATCAGCCTCTTGTACAAAATGCCTATTACAGGCCAACTTCAAAAATCAATTCAAGACATTTTCACAAGAAATTCCAATTTCTTTTTCTTTTTTTGTTTTGTTTTGCAAGAACGTCCAATGATTCATTTTTTATATATGCATTTGAAAATAATTGCTGCTCATAAATATTTACATAAGAAACAAAAGAAAATTACTCGTAATTCCAGGAACAGGGGAAAACAAGAAGTGTCCAAAGCTTATAGTTGCTCTACCCACCAGGTACAGGGATAGAGCCAGCTTGAGAATATGACTAAAGGTACGTACACTCCCTACAGAGTAGGAAGTATCCAAAGACAGTGGTGTTAGCTCTCCCCAGCCAAGGTTCATAATCGCGAATGAGTCAGCAAAATTCTCCCCAAACAGAGTTTATCTATCACCAGCAATAGAAGTTCACCACCAGCTGAGTTTATTTCTCCAAATCGGCAGATCGTCCAACAAAGTATCTCTCTTCCCCACAAAGTCATTCTCCCACAGGATTATTCTCAAACAAAGTCTCTCCCAGCAGAATATTCTCAAGTAGAATGGACGCAAGTCTCCAGCTAATCATCTTCGGTCATTATCCCTAACGGGAACGAAGAACTGAACTCCTTGTACTCTCCAATAGCAGTCCAGGATTTATTCTCCCCTGTCGGAGGATATCACAAGAACATTGCATATCTATACATCTTGGCATACACATATGCATTATACAACACAATCTCATTTATTTTGAGAACATCATTACTCAATACATCTCATACATCATGACATTTCATACGACTAAGTCTTTACCTTTCAGGGAAAGATACAATCAAGTTCTAGCAAGTTTTCTCTAGTTCAGTCAAATCGATACTAAGATTTCTATTCCAGTTCAAGCTATGAAGCCCGGAAATCGACCGGATAATATCTTGATTTCTCCAAAATACTACGAAGCCTGGAATCGACCAGATAGTGGTATGTCTTAAATACAAGCTTTGAAGCCCGGAAAACAGCTTAACCCCAGCGAGTTATTGTGAAGCCTGGAAATCGACCAGATAACAATACAAGATACCATGAAACCTGGGACACAGCCAGATAACAGTATAAGGTACTGCGAAGCTTGGAATTCGACCAAATAGAAGTTTACTTGGCTAATTACTATGAAGCCTGGAAATCGACCGGATATTAGTATGCCTTAAATTCAAGTTGAAGCCCGGATGCGATCAGATAACCACTTAATTCCTTCTGAAGCCTGGAGCACGACCAGATAAGAAGTAAGTCGCTTTAAAACTTGGAGCCCGACCAGATAGCAGTCAGTCTTATTTTCCTTAGCAAATCACTGTAAAGCCTGGAGCATGACCAGATAGTAGTTCATTTTCACCTCCTCGACTAAGAGATGATTCCCCAGTAGAATAACGGACGACTGAAGTTCCTAAAATTCTATTTCTCTCAAGACAGAGAATTGCATTCCCTAGCGTAGTCCTCCTCAACAACAGGTGTACGAGCTCTCGCAAAGGAATCTCTTATACGATCGACACTTCTTCTGATGGCATCTTTAAGCCCATCTTCCATCATTGACTTCCAAATGGCATCTATAAGCCCATTCCCGATATCCAAGACAAGTACCACTTCATGTGAGTGCAAATTTCTGGGCACTCTAGTGTTCAATCATCTTCCACCTTCGGATCACGAAAGGTAGACAAGCCAATCTACATCCTCGGGTTTAAGAAGATTGAATAGGGGCAGATGTTGTACCCCAAAATTTTCCCTCCCATATTTCTCAATACATTTCAAGTGAGGTCCTCAAATTGCTCAAGGAAGTCCAAGAGTTCACCAGACAAACTCTCTCCTAAGGCAGTCTACCCCAAATTAGGGTTTCATTTTGCATCAAGATGTTTGAGTCCAAAGGATCCCAAATGCTCACCATTGTCCTAATATGTTCTCAAGATCATCCATACCAAGTTTCAAGCCTTGTAGATGAAATTTGCTCAGTCAGTTGCTCAAAGGCCTGAAAATCGAATGTGCTAGGGCAAAATCAATTGTGGCCCACATACAGTCAAACATCAAGATTTTGGTCAACATTCTCATTTTGAAGTATTATTCATCATTTGATCAAGGTTTGATCATGATTCCTCAAGGATTGCTCACAATTCATCAAAACCCAAAAGTTGCTAAATTAGGGTTTTATAGGAAAAGTCAACTCAACTATGATCAAGCATAACTTTCTCATACTTCATCAAAAATGACCCATCCAAAGTTCATTTTAAAGAGGATACAATTACCTACAATTCATCTTCATCTCCCAAGTTCAAAATATGCACTCACAAGAAGATATGAATTTGGACATTATAGGTCATTTTGAAAAGTCAACATAAACACCTTTTGGGTCAAAGATTCATACATGAATATGGAAGACTCAATTGAGATGAGACCAAAAGTTTTGTTTAGGGGACATCTTAAGCTTTCTAAAAAGTCCAAGAACACCTCTCTAGGGTCAAAATTGAAGGAGTTGTGCATTGGCAAAGTTGACCCTTTTTGCAAAATTTCCAAAAGTCAAATGTGTCCAAAATTGCATTTTTTGTCAAGTGGGCCCAACTTTTTATGCTTGCACTGAGTTTGTAATGTGACCCACGACCCATGAGCCCTTCCATTTGTTATTCTTTTATTTTTATTATTTATTTTGATTTTATTTCATTTAAATCAAATAAAATCAATATAAAATAGTAAAAATATCAAAAGCTAATTAAATCTTGAGATTTTATGCATGATTAGGTCCAATGCATAGCTGGAAACAAGATCAAATCGTGCAAGGTTCAAAATGGACACAAAAAGATTGGATTTGCTTAATTTGGAAAGATTTTGCACAAGGATCAAATCATGAATCAATAATCATAATTGAGAGAGATTTGATACAGAATTGTAAGCCTAATGCATTCTACTATACTTAAGGAACAAGTGCAGACCAAAAAAAGGAGGCTAGAGGCGTGAAAAGAGAAAGAACCAGTTTCAAAAAATTCAAGAAAAGTTGCAAACTGATTTCCAGGTTTCAGGCCCCCTCAAGGCATTCTAGTCACACCAATCGATTGATGGACTCCCCAGGATCAAGATTCAATCGCTAGCAAGCTTCCTCATGCTCAGAAACACATTATAAGAGTCATACGGTTTACATATTTTCTTGAATTTGAAAACCTTAATTTTGGCATATTTAGCATGATTAATTGACATATTCTTAATCCTTGAGATGTTTGCAAATTAATGGTTATGATTAATTGCATTTTTATGGACTGTATACCAAGATTCCATGGCTAGGGTTCGTCCTCCGTTTTTAGGGGTTTTTCATACAGGAACAATTGGCCATTAATAATGGTACCATGATACTCGTGAGGTTGCAACGAGTTGATTGGTACCATTGGTTGTGATTTATCATACATGCACAGGATTTTGGAGTGGACAAGGTTGTACCTATGCCCAGTGTCCGTAGGTAAAAGTATTTGATCTAAAACGACGGAGGCAACGAGGAAGATGATGGTGTGGCATGATGTGAATGGGCAGTTTGAATCCGCACGCGTTTTAAGAATTGATATTTTGGTTTTATCATATAATAATTGTTTGTTATTATTTGTACAACTAACATGGCTAGTTCAGATGGCAAGCGCACGGTGTGATAATGTTTAAGGACCTGGGTTCGATCCCCAGGTCCCAACAATGCTTCATATTATTTTTTCTCACATATTCAGGCGTGCTAGCATCCCACGAGTCTACCATACACCATCAGCGTCCAACCATCAGATCATCAAGTCTTCAGATCCAACGACTTCTCCCTGAAGGACTACCATGTGCTTGAGTCAAGCTGACATACAGGATCTGGCAAAGTCAATGGGGCAAAGAGCATTGTTGGGCTCAGAATTGCCAACCATACCTCCTTTCTTGCTAAACAGCAACCAAACCCATTATTATTCTTTTTTCTATTTCCTTTTATTTATTTAATTCGCTTAATTATTTGTTAACCAAAATTAGTTTCTTTTTTTCACAAAAATTCATAAAATCAAGTTTCACAAATTTAGAATTAGGTTTTTTATTTTATCAAATTTAATTTAATATTTAGTTTAAATTTAATTTAGGGTAATTCTAACTTTTTATATATAATTAAAATCAATTAGAAAAATTAAGGTTAGCTTGTGATTTAATTTTTATTTCTTTTTCAAATCAAATGAAAAAAATACAAAAATAGGTTAATTTAATTATTTTTCTTAAATTTTAAATTAATTAGTAATTAGGTTTTTATTTATTCAATTAAACCTTATTTTCTTAAAATAGCACAAAAACGACAAAAAATGATTTTTCTTTTAAATAACAATTAGGTAGTTGGGGTCAAAACCCTAAATCTCTCGTTATCGATTCATCGCGTGCGTTTAGATTTTTTTTGGCAATATTAATGTAACTGCTCACTGTATGTAATAGTTTAATTAGGATTTTCTTTATTTATTGTATTTACGATTTTTTTGGCTATGTAATTAATCCATACCCCGAAGCCTTGTAATAGCATAGGTTTTATTTTCTCGCATTTTAATTCTCGCAAACATTAACTGTTAGATGTATGTTAATAGGATTATATGACAAGATTGCATGATAACTTAAAACGGCTAGAAAACCCTAATGTGCAAAGATAATAACTGAAATCAAATCACTCGCACATGCGCACTCTTAGGGTATACTCTCACTTCGGTTGCCTTCGGTAAACGATCATTAAGTATAGGGTGTCTTAATGGTTGCCCTTCTGTCTAAATAAAGATCAAATGTCCTGCTCGGAAATGTTGCCTCGAATATGATCTTAAGACTTTAGGGATATTACTAAGACGTCCTAACATTGCTTTAGTGATTGTACGTCCCTTACGAATTGACCCTTACAATTCCAACGACGGTGCTACCTATTTCTCAATAGTAGGATAACGTTGTCCAAAGGAAACAAGAACATAAACGATCTTTTTTCAAGTAGGTAGATAACTTTTAGGTACTTGCTCAAAACAAACAAACCTTTTTTCACACCAAACACTTTTCAAACAAAGTATTCAAAAACACTTCGTAACACTCTTGAGGACAGAAACAAGGGTTAAAATGAAGTAAAACAAAACTTTTCAAAACAAACACACACAAGCAATTTTAAAAGATGAGCAAGTACCTAAGAGCCCATGGAAAACTATGGATAGAAAGGATGCTAACACCTTCCCTTTCTATAATCTACCCCTCGTACTCAAAATCTCGAAAAAGGAATTTTTCTGTGCTTTTTTCCTTTCTAGTTGGATAAAATAAAAGTCGGTGGCGACTCTTGCTTACCGCGACATTTTGCGAATACAAAGCGCAAAATGAAAACCAGCATTTTCAAAACAGTCGGTTCTTCCATCGTATCACAATTTCCAATAATCCTACAAGGGTCTCATCCAAAGGTCCTTTAAGGATTACGGCCAACCATAAATTTGCTCCCTTGATCATCACCTCTCCAGGACCAATACCATATTCCTTTGTTAAGGTTGTTCCTTGGA
This sequence comes from Vicia faba, assembly GCA_948472305.1. Lineage (NCBI taxonomy): Eukaryota > Viridiplantae > Streptophyta > Magnoliopsida > Fabales > Fabaceae > Vicia > Vicia faba. Next base: position 93,855,769 of record OX451741.1, read on the forward strand.
ATTATGGAGCTGACGTTTATTACCATGGAGTCAAGCAAGACCTATTGGCTATCAAGAATGAAATTACTGAAGATATCAATCCTAACATTGACAATATTGTTGGGACCAGTAAGATTACCAGAAGCATAAGGATTTTCTCTCCTGAAATCTCTCCAAAGATTGTTGCTACTCCTGTTGTTATTCCTGCTGCTAAGTCAACTGAGGCTCGGAGCAAAGAGGTATTGGGTGAGCCTTCCCGGAAGGAGACACTGAAAGAAGCCATTCCTGAGGCCTCCAAGCAAGAAATGGAGGAAATTTTGAAGATTATAGGGAAAAGTGATTACAATGTTGTAGAACAATTGAGGCAGACCCCCTCGAAGATTTCAATGCTAGCTTTGTTGTTGTGTTCTAAGGCGCATGCTAAAGCCTTGGTGAAGTTTCTGAAGTCTGCTCATGTGCCACAAGAGACTTATATCGACCAATTTGAGAAATGTGTTGTCAGTCTGACTGCTGATAATGGACTGGGATTCTCCGTTACTGACTTAACTCCTAAGGAAGAAGACATAATGATGCCCTACATGTCTCTATTTAGTGCATGGGCACTACTTTGGCTCACGTATTAGTTGATACAAGTTCGTCTCTGAATGTTCTACCCAAGGGTGCCTTAGACAGATTGGATTGTGAAGGACTTACATTGAAGCCCAGTAACATTGTGGTGAGGACTTTTGATGGTTCCAAAAGAATGGTACATGGGGAGGTGGAAATTCCAATTAAAGTTGGTTCCCAAACTTTTGACTCCATTTTCTATGTATGGACATTCGCCCGTCTTACTCCTGCTTACTGGGATGCCCTTGGATTCATAGGGCTGGCGCTGTCACCTCCACTTTACATCACATGTTAAAATATCTGGTTAACGGAAAGATTGTTACAGTATGTGGCGAAGAAGATTATTTGGTAAGCCACCTGAATTCTTTCGGATATGTCGAGATAGATGACAAGTTTATTGAAACAGCCTGTCAGAATTTTGAAGAGGTTCCTCAGACGATTGTTGTCACCAAAGCTGCTACTATTATTCCAAAGATTACCAGGCCTCCATTGAAAATGTCTTCTCTAAAGGACGCCAAGGTTGTGATTGAAGAAGGTGGGTGTACTATTTGGGACCAACTCCCTGACATCCCCTATAAGTCTGACAAATTTGGTTTGGGTTTCACTTTAGGAGCTCAAAAATTTCTTCGCCGTGCTCTCCCCGGAGGACCACCACTATGCATCAGCAACCATGGAGTCAATGTTGTGGAAGATGCTTACAGTGATTGTGACCAGGATAATTGGATCTTCCCTACTATGAACGGTGGACTCAATAATTGGACGGCTAGAGACTTTGTGCCTATCTCTTCTATCCAGGAGTAATTGTTTTTCTGTTTTTGAGGATATGTAATTTTTGAATAATTTAAACTCTAAAACCTTGTGTCTTACCCGAGGAATAATGGTCTATTTGTGAGGGTTACCACACTTCATTTTCATATGTCATTAATAAATCATTGGATGTTTTGCATTCAAATTTTACGCTATTTGTCTTTCTTTTTACTTTACTTTGTCAAAATGGATATGCGTTCTTACACACACCTACATATCAAATCGCAGATCCACATCCACCCTAGATCCCATTGATAACAGTTCTGCTATTTCCAGTTGGACTTTGAAAATCCGATCTACCAAGTTGAGGACGAAGATGAGGAAGATTGTGAAGTATCGGGAGAACTTGCTAAACTATTACAGAAAGAAGAAAGAGTAATACAGCCTCATGAAGAGTCGGTCGTGGTTGTAAATTTGGGTACTGAGGAGAATAAAAAGGAAGTCAAGATAGGTGCCAACTTGGAAAATGGTGTCAAAGAACGGTTAATCCAGATGTTACGTGACTACGTCGAGATCTTTGCCTGGTTATACGAAGACATGATAGGGCTTGATAATGATATGTGGTTCATCATCTTCCAATAAAAGAAGATTGCCATCTAGTGAAGCAAAAGGTTCGTTATATGTGTCCTGAGATGTCAAAAAAGATCAAGGTTGAAGTCATAAAATAGTTCAATGTCGATAAAGTATGTATGTGTGTGGATTACAGAGATTTGAATAGGGAAATCTCCAAAGATGACTTTCCTCTTCCCCATATTGATGTTCTGGTTGACAACACCATACAACACAAGGTTTTCTCCTTTATAGAGGGTTTCTCTGGTTATAATCAGATCAAAATGGCACCTGAAGACATGGAGAAGACTACTTTCGTTACACAGTGGAGCACCTTCTATTATAAAGTTATGCCATTTGGGTTGACGAACGTCGGGGTAACCTATCAGCATGCTATGGTAGCATTGTTCCATGATATGATCCATCATGAGATAGAGGTCTATGTTGACGACATGATAGCCAGGTCTCAGACTGAAGAAGAGCACCTTGATCACTTGCAAAAACTCTTGGAAAGACTGAAGAAGTACAAGTTGAGAGTGAACCCTAACAAGTGCACCTTTGGAGTAAGATCTGGTAAACTCCTAGGTTTCATTGTCAGCAAAAAAGGTATTTAAGTAGATCCTGCGAAGGTTAAATCTATTCAAGAGATGCCTACTCCCCACATCAAAAAGGAGGTTAGAGGTTTCTTGGGACGTCTAAACTATATTGCCAAAGTCATTTCCCACCTAACTGTTACTTGTGAACCAATCTTCAAATTATTTAAGAAAGATCAAGTAGTGAAATGGAATGACGATTTCCAGAAAGCCTTTGACAAAATCAAGGAATATCTTCAAGAACCTCCAATTCTGATGCCTCTAGTTGAAGGAAGACCTCTAATCATGTACTATACAGTGTTAGAAAATTCAATGGGGTGTGCGTTGGGACAACATGACGAGTCTGGTCGAAAAGAGCATGCAATATACTACCTTAGCAAAAAGTTTACTGAATGTGAAACAAGATACTCACTGCTCGAGAAAACTTGATGCGCTTTGGCATGGGCTGCTCGCCGACTAAGATAGTATATGTTAACTCATACCACATTATTTATATCTAAAATGGATCTTATCAAATACATATTCGAGAAGCCTGCTCTCTCCGGAAGAATAGCAAGATGGAAAATGGTCATGACCAAATATGACATTCAATACACTACCCAAAAAGTAATCAAAGGAAGTGAACTAGCTGATCATTTGACTCATCAGGTTGTTCACAATTTACCAGTCAATGAATTTTGAGTTCCCGGACGAGAACATTATGCTAGTAACTGACTGTGAAGAACCTCAACCAGATGAAGGACCCCAAAAAGGATCCCGATGGACTATGGTCTTCGGTGGAGATTTCAACGCGCTCGGCAATGGCATTGGTGTTGTGATTGTCTCTTCTGAAGGCTTCCATACACCCTTCACTTCCAGACTATGTTTTAATTGTACCCACAATATGGCCGAGTATGAAGCATTCATTATGGGCATCAAGGTTTCTATTGATATGAGGATCAAGTTCTTACAAGTATACAGAGATTCAGCCTTGGTGATAAGACAAGTTAAGGGAGAATGAGACACAAAGCATCCTAATCTCATCCCTTAGCGAGAGCATGTGTTGACTTTGATTCCATATTTTGAAGAGATTACCTTTGAACATGTTCCACAAGAAGAAAATCAGTTGGCGTACGCGCTAGCTACCATGTCATCCATGTTTAAGGTCAGATGGGATAACGAAGCCCCTCGGATCACTATCGAAAGATTAGACGAACCGAAACACTGTTATGAGATTGATGTTGAGGGAGTAGAAGAAAATACTTGGTTCCACGAGGTGAAAAGTTATCTTGAAGCTCAAGAATACCCTGAGGGGGCGTTTAGCAATGACAAGAAGTTTCTGATAAGATTCTCTACCAAGTTCTTCCTCAGTAACGGAATTCTTTACAAGCGCAACCATGATTCCACTTTACTTCGATGTATGGACAAGAGAGAAGTGGAGAAGATTATGGAGGATATACATAAAGGTACCTTTGGAACCCATTCTAGTGGGCATACGACGGCTAAGAAGATTCTGAGGGCAGGTTACTATTGGTCCACTATGGAAACAGACTGTCATCATCACTCACAGACTTGTTACAAATGTCAAATCTATGCTAAAAAAGTACATTTCCCTCCGGTTCCTTTAAATGTCTTAACTGCTCCTTGGCCGTTCAAATGTGGGGATTGATATGATTGGAGAGATTAAACCTATTGCTTCCAATGGACATCGCTTTATTCTCGTTGCCATTGATTACTTCATGAAGTGGGTCGAGGAAGCCTCATTTGCTCATGTTACCAAGAAAGTTGTGGCTCGGCTCATCAAGCATAATCTTATCTGTCAGTATAGTATCCCAGAAATAATTATCACAGATAATGGAATCAACCTCAATAATACTATGATCATCGAGCTTTGTACATAATTTAAGATCCAGCATCATAACTCTTCTCCTTATCGGTCGAAGATGAATGGCACTGTGGAGGCCGCCAATAAGAATATAAAGAAGATTATACATAAGAGGAAGATGACCGGAGCTAGGGCTCTGGTGCTTCTCCGGTGAGTCGAGATTTTTGAACATCGTTGACTCCCACATGGCGCTTAGAGGGATCCTGATAGGCCTTTGCGTGTACCCCGGGTCCCACTATGACTTAAGTTTTGATTTAATCTTTCTAACGTGTTTTATTATATGATCATTGTGTTGTGTTGGATTGACAGAAAGGTAACCTGGCTCATTTGGTAAAGGCAATGTGTGATAGGGCATTAGTCTCAAGGGGGCTGGGTTTGATCCAACCCTTTTGCATTCCTACAGATCCAATACCCTAAGTCCAAGCGTGTACACCATGTGTCACCAGATCATCACCATCAACGCATCACAGCATCAGATCCAATATCCCAGATTTGAGCACCCACACTAGACCCTCAAGGAGCCAGCAACACTGAAGCAAGCAGAGGTTTGGGCGTGTTTTGGTTGGGCCTAGCAAATTTCCAGCGTGCACCCCCCAGTCTGCTTCATAACACCAGGCCCATTTTCTATTTTCTTTATTTTAGATTTATTTATTTAATTGTTTATATTTATTTTTCAAAAACCAATTTTATTTTTTATGATAAAATCACAAAAAATAAACTTAGGTTTTTTTCTAATTAAATTTAACTTTTTGGGAAAATTAATTAATTTAATTATATTGATTAATTTAAAACCAATTAGAACTAGGTTTAATCATTTCAAATCTTGTCCTCAATAAAAATACCAAAAATATTAGAACTGGTTTTATTTCTTGATTACAATTAATTTTAATTAATAATCATTTCTTTAATTAAGCAATTAGGTTTAGTTTGTCTTTTTCTAATTAAATTTAATTTAAGTATTTTCTTAAAACAAATAAACACAACAAAAATATTTTAAGCGTTTAGAAGTTTTAGGGTTTTACTTCGCTTTCCATATTCGCGCACTCATTTTAAATTTTGCATTTTTATATTGATGTAACTGCAAAAGGATGTAATAGTTATAGATTTAGGACTTTACTTTTTATTTCTCCATTTTGGATTTGTAATTTCCCTTCCCTGAAGCCATGTAATAGCGTAGCTTTAAATTCCGTACTTTATTTTTTCATATTGATATTAACTGTTTAGCCTAATAGGATTGTATGATAAGATTAAAAGCAAACGCTAGCAAACTTAATATCCAAAGATAAATAACTGAAACACAACACACTCGCACACGCACACCTCTAAGGTACCTTCGATGTTGCCTTTCAGTAAATGATCTAGTCCCTTACGATAAATTACTAAAGCGTCCTACAAGTTGGCTTTATGATTGTACGATGACCCTTGCTTGTCCCTCAAACACGTCCAACGATAGGGCTACCTACTCACTAATAGTAGGATAACAATATCTAAAGGAAAGAGGAAAAGAACAAACCTTTCGACTAGGTAGATAGCTCTTAGTTGTTTGCTCAAACAAAACAATTTTTATACATACACAAACTTTTTCTAAACTTTTTCAAAGACATGAAAACACTTTGTATTCGTTATCACCGAAACGAGAAACATTAAAAAGTTCGCCTCACTAAGGGGTCTTTTCAAAATATCTTCAAAAACACACTTACGCAAAAAGCATTTTTCAAAATGAGCTAGCAACTAAGAGCCCATAGATAACTATGGATGGAAAGGGTGCTAACACCTTCCCTTTCCATAAACTACCTCCTTACTCAGAAAATAATCTCGAAAGGTCTTTCCTTTTCTTTTCACCCTTTCCTTTGTTGGATAAAAGAAAAGTCGATGGCGACTCTTGCTAACCGCAACATTATGATAAAACACAAACCAGTAAAGTCAGTTCTCCCACTGTATTACACTTACCTTAGAGGGACATGACCATGTTTCCGAAGGCAATGAATAGAGTTTACCCTATAGGTGCAAATTGTGCAAAGGTGATTCAATTCAGTTATATTATCTCGAGTTAAGGTTTTCTAACGTTTGTTTTTGTCTTTCCATACAAACCCTATTAGCATATATCTAACAGTTATATATACATGTATATAAAATATAAGTGCGAAAAGTAAAGCCCTAGAACTACTATATGGTTTCGGGGCAGTTACAATATTTAATAAAACCTTGCGAGAAATTAAACACTAAGCTATTACAATTTTTATACAACCTATACACTTGTCTAAAAATAAATAGCAAATAAATGAAAATACATGTTAAAAATTATATTTTTTTTAAAACCTAAATGTCTAAAATGTCACTTTTTTTTTGTATTTTGGGTTAATTTTAAGCATTTAGAAAATAATTAGTTATCTAATTCTAAATTAATTACAAAGGTTAATTAATTATAAAAAAAACTAAGTCTAATAAAATTTAATTAAAAATATGTCCAAAATTAGATTAATTAATAAAAACCCTAAGACTATTTTTTTTGTGGATTAAAATGTTTAGTAGAAAGTTAAATAAGAAAATAAGTAAAAATAATGGAAAGTGGAAAAGATTAGAAAACAGATAAAAGATGGTTGCAAGCGCTCAAGATCGAACCAACACCCTCTCCTTTGCCAAGCAAGAACATTACCAATGCGCCATGAAACAAACCGAATTTTATGCCCTAACAATGGAATCTCGTATTCCTCATGTTAAAACTTGCATGTAAGGCTTCAAACTTGTTCTAAACAATCATGCTAAGCGATCTGAATTATTAGAAATAGTTAACAATGCGTATAATTTATAGTACGAATAATTAAAAATAATGCAAATCGGACATGGCATGTACGCAAGTTTCAGGTACAAATAGGCATGGAAAGTTACATATTCTTACCTTGGAGATGTTCTGGAAGTGACTTAAGGTGGTGGTTTGGACTGAATCAAACTGGAACTTGAGATTCAATGGTGTACTTGCTTTGAAAATTTGTGATTTTTGAGACTTTTCTTGAGGAAAAAATTTTTGTGTCATTGTAGTGTGATGGCTTAAGTATTTATAGATGAGGAGATTTAAGTCACGAAAGAAGGAAAGAATCAAGTGATCATGGTGTTACCAAAAATCAATGAAACATGTTTTTTAACTTGCCGTTTTTGAAGATCCTTGTCTCAAACATGTCTCTCACGGTTTTGGAAAGCTCTTATGAGGTCTTGCACATTCTAGAAGATGTCAAAATGATCATAGTCCAACATTAATCCAACTATTTGTGATTTTTAATTTAATTCTTATACAAAAATTAAATAAAAATTTAAATAAATAGGAAAAAAATATGACCATGTACCAATGGACTTAGAGGTCTTCTATCATGTCATAAACATGTTTGATCCTCAAAAGTTAGGCCCATTAGTCCAAAAATTCAAAATTGCTCAATTGAGGTTTCATGCATTTCTCAAAAATTGTCCAACTTGTGCCAACCATAACTCTCATAATTTTTTCATATGAAGGTGATCTTGAACTTTTTGGAAACCTCAAGATGTCTCCTACAACTTTCATGTTGGTCATTTTTTCATTTGAAGAATTTATCATTTTGTAAATTGCTTTGACAAAAAATGTCTTTTTGTTGACTTTCAAAATGACCTGTAATATTTTGGCTCATATCTCTCAAATGAAGCATTTTTGGACTTGAGCTTAGAGATACAAAGTTGTATAGAATTGAATTTCCATCAAAATGGGCTTTGGTTGAGAATTTTCAGATGAAGCATGTGAAAGTTATGCTTGGTCAAAGTTCAGTTGGCTTCTCCTTAATAAAACCCTAATTTAGTAACTTTTGACTTTTGATGAATCTTGAGTTTTATTGATGAATCGTGATCAACCCTTGATAAAATGATGAATTTGACTTCAAAGTCTTGATGTTGACCAAAAATCTTGAAGTTTGACTGTATGTTGGCCACAGTTGACTTTTTGTCCAATACCGTTGACTTTCACTGAGCAATTGATTGAGAAAATTGTGATGAAAGGATTAAAATTTGTCATGGGGGTACCTTTAAGCATATGATGAATCATGGAATACACTTGAGGCATTAGAAGCTCAATTTTCTTTGAGAAACACAAAACCCCAATTGTAGGTCAATTGCTTAGGAGAGGTGCTTGTATGCTCAAACCCTTGAGTATTCTTGAGCAATTGAGAACCCTAGGAGCATGAGGAGGTGTCTTGAATCAATTTTATTCAAAAATGGGAGGATAAATTGTGTGGTACAAAAACTACCCCTGTTAAATCTTCTTAAACCTAAAGAGTTAGATTGGCATGTCCGCCATTCGTGATCTCAATGTGGAAGAGGAATGAACACTTAAGTGCCCAGAAATTTGCACTCGTTGGTGCACGAAGTAATGTTGTAGGTTGATAGTTTTTATTGAATGGGCTTTGAAGATTCCATTCAGAAAGTTGACAGAGTGTCGTCGGAGATGAGCTTATAGACGCCATCCAAAGTAACTAGCAGATGCACTAGGGAGTATCAGAATGAAATATATGTCTCGATTTTATCTGGGGGAGACGCTTTTCAGAATGAACCTCTGAAGGAAATGCTCGTTAGAATTAAGTGTCTGAAGGAAATCATTTGGTCATGCAGATAGTCACCCTGTCTTGTTCCGGGAATTGATCTACAATATGTTTTTCATTGGTAAACTCGTCCTGTTTCGAAAATTCATACTGCCTGGTCATATAGATAGTTGCCATGTCCTGTTTCGGGAATTAATCTGCGACCTTTTTTTTATTGGTAAACCCGTGTGTTGTACCCTAAACTTTTCCCTCTCATTTTCAAATTAAATTATTTAAATAGGTCTCTTCATCTTCCTAGGGTTCTCAATTGCTCAAGATTACTCAAAGAATTAATCAGACAAGTCTTCTCCTAAGCAATTAGCCTACAACTAGGGTTTTGCTTTTCTCAAAGGAAATTGGACTTCTAATGCCTTAAATGGTTTTCATGACTCCTCATATGCTTCAAATAATCCTCATGTCAGATTTCAAGCCTTTCATCACAAGTTTGTTCAATCAATTGCCCAGACGATGGAAAATCAACTATATAGGATAAAAAGTCAATTGTAGCCAACATACAGTCAAACTTCAAGATTTTTTGTCAATATCAATATTTTAAAGTCACATTCATCATTTGATCAAGGATTGATCATGATTCCTCCAGAAAAACCCTTAAATCATCAAAAGTCAAAAGTTGCCTGTTGTACCCCAAAATTTGCCCTCCCTTTCTTCAGGAAACCATCTTGGATTTTCAAGGTCCCTCTGAAACAAATCCAAGTCCTGAGTTATCCTTTTGCCCAAGCAAGCCACTTACAAGAGCAAGATGATCTCACGAACTCCAAAAACAACGCTTTTATCTTGAGAAAAATAAAATTCTAAGTACTTAGAACGTTTCTCTAAAATGAGTATTTAAGAAAAAAAATCAGCGCTTCAGAACTTCTGGACCCATTCCAGATATAAAAAACGGTCAGAAGTTGCAAGCTTGGCTCAGCGTGGTCAGAAGTTGGCTTTTCAGCAGCTACATCAGTTCAATCAGAAGTTGTAAAAGTGGTTCAGTATGTAAGCCTCAAACAGAACATGCCCCTTCAGCAGTTACACAAGCTCAGTCAGAATTTGCTAAAGGAATGCAAGAGAAGCAGGGAAGTCTGAAGGCTCCTTCAGAACAGGTTGAAATCAGAAGATGAAAGATCAGAAGAGTGGGTGTTACACTGATACAGAATCTCTAAGCCCAGGAGGTCCAGAAGTAAATCCAAGGAACGTACCAGAAAACCAGGAGAATCTCCAGAGCTTACAGGAATCCAAGGCCAAAGCATGGTTTACGCTGCTGATTCAACGTTGGTTTCCATTGCCAGAATATTGATGTTGATAGGTCTTATCACCATTTAATGCCCATTAATGCTTCCAACCACTCCTGAACATTCACGTGTGGCTTGGAAAACGCTTTTGTGCAGATTCTGGCATGGGTCTACGCGCCACCGCCCACTTCAGAGGTCACTTCTCCCCAATCTACGCCTGCTGCTGCAGCCTAGGCTGAAAGCTATCTGTTATCACAACTTCCCAGGAATTTCTGTCAAAGAACAAATTCAAACTCTGTTGGCGCTTTAATGTTCAAGGCATCCACAAGAACTTTGCCTATAAATAGAGAGTCTTCACCACTGCAAAAGGCGTTCAAGAAAAGAAACAGAAATTGCTAAGTAAGAAACAGAACTCTTAGCAACATAGCGTTCTGAAACTCTGCCAAAATCTCCAGTTTTGTTTCATAACCTTGAGTTTCTCACCTACAAACTTCATCAAATATCCAGTTTTCTCTGTGAACCAAAGACACCCTTTCCAAACTTCTGACCCTACGTACGTATACACCTTTACCTACCCTTTTCAAAGAAAATCTGTCCAGAACACCACCAGAGCCAAAAGCTAACTTTCACCCACCAACTTTTCCAACAGTCAGGTAAGCACCTGCTGACCCTCATCACGCTGTTAAGCATCATCAGCTGTGCATACTCAAATAAACATAATGTAAATATCATGTTGTTGCTGTTTATGTTCTGAGGATTTTCATACCTCAGAATGTTCTGAGCCAGTATAGGACTTGCCTGTGACCTTGGTGGTTTTGATCTTTGAAACATTTTTGTATTTGCTGGATCTGTTCCAAATATGTTTCTTGTTTTGTGGAGTAACAACAGAATTGCAGATGTTCTGATTAGTACAGGGAAAAGCCAAGTGCTGACTTTGACGTTAGCACATCTGAAGCCTGTCTTGCTGTCAATGATATCAGAACCTCTGAGAGTTATTGCCTTTTCAGCAGAATCAGAACTTCTGGTTTCTCCACTAACAAACTTCTGTCTTGCAGCGCAGGGGAATCAGAACTTCTGATTTCCCCACTAACAAGGTTCTATTTTGCAGGTGCCAGAGTCAGAAGTTCTGACTCATACAGTTTAACCAAGAGGTTGATCATCTGGCAGCGGATCTGAGTCAGAACTTCTGATGACCTCTCAGCAGCACGCGGGCTCCCTCTCTCTCTCTCTATATCTTGTTTTTTGCTATTTTCTTTTTTGTCTATTTTTCTCGTTGAACCCCCCATGTACAAATGTGTATCCCCCTCCCCTAATTGTTGTAATAGCGTAGGATTTTATATTTCCGCTTCTTATTACTAGTAATTAGGACATGTATGGCAAGATAAAATCAATGAAATAGAAAAACCTAATTCAAAGAAAAAACTCTTGTATGCAATAAAACACACTCGCACACTAACACCCCTAGGGTTACATCCACTTGTTGCCTTTCAAAATTAGGCCATATTGCATGTTAGGTCTCTTTGGGCAAAGCAAACAATCAAATGATCATAGTCCCTCGATGACGCTTTCGAAAGTTGCCTAAAAAATGATCAAGTCCCTTTCAAGGAAAAGTTGTCCAAAGATACTTAGCACTATTGCGATTATGGTCTAAACGATGACCCGCGTCCGTCCCTTTCACATCCTAATACAAGATTGTCCACCAAATTCAATGGTGGAACAAAATTGTTAAAAGAGTTAAAACATAACAAAAATCTTTGAGAACTTTAGGGTAGATCGCTCTTAAGTACTTGTCAACTTGCAAAACAAAAACACTTGCCTATTTTTCAAACCACACTTCACAAACACTTTCAAAACAAACTTTCAAAAAAACCTTGAAACATCTTTTCAAAAAGACAAACACCTTTTGTAAAACATTCGAGTAAAGAATTGTTACAAGGGTAGGCTATACAAGGCATCTTTTTCAAAACCTTTTCAAAAACCACACATAAAGCACCATTTCAAACAATTGAAAACCAAGGCAAGTTGATCTAAGCAAGTACCTAAGAGCCCATGGATAACCATGGATAGAAAGGGTGCTAATACCTTCCCTTTCTATAATCTACTCCCCGAACCCAAGAAAAATCTCAAAGGTTTTTGCTGTGCTTTTTAAACCTTTCCTTAGGATAAAATAAAAAGTCGGTGGCGACTCTTGCTCAACCGAAACATTTGCGAAAACAAACGTAAAACCATAGTCAGTTCTCCCACCGTATCACAGAACTGGCGACTCTGCTGGGGAAAATTTCAAAAGTGGAGTAACCTTAGGGTTTAGATCACCCTCTTGCAATGACTAATTGTTTAATTTGATTGCTTTATATTTTTGGCTCTCTTGTTTGGGTTTGCAATCCTACACCCGGATTTTGGGAAACATTCATAGATAGCAATACGTTGTGGAAACTGTGTGGGGTATACCGACACGGTCGAAGCAATAGCTATATTAGTGCGACATATTTGTGAGTACCGGTAACCCTTGAGTTCAATCAAGGAGAGTACGGGGCCGCTGAGTGATGTCACTAAGCACTAATGACCTAGAACCTTACTTGACCATCTTGGCCTTTTATTAGGGGTAGTGAGATGACCGGCTTTGGTGCAGTCCGAAGTTGGTAGATACTCGATACTACACTCATTGAGGGTTCTTTTCTTGGAATATTTTGGTCGCTAGTTAAGTGGCTAAACCAAAACAATGAACAATGAAAACAATCCAATGATATTGAGCTCCTTAGAACCCGGTTACTATTTATAGGACAGGTTTTTAAGCCAACTACACTCAAGAGGGTACTTACCTATGAAACCCCATGCAAGCCTGAAACTAGGGTTTGGTGTGAATTGCTTGTACATATGTTTTGTGCATACATCATAAACATCATAAAGCATCATATGCATTCACTAACCATTTCAAGGGTTTGGATCTTCATCTTTGTTCTTGTTTTGTAGGTCATGGAAATTCCTCGCAGAAAAACCATCCAAGTCAACCTTGTGAGAATCTCTCCTCAACTCAAGGAGCTCACCTCAAGAATTCCGGAAAACTCATCCTTCAGTGAAAGACATGGTAGACTGCTCAGCTTAGTCAACACCAACATTGAAGAAGACATGATGAAAGTGCTATTCCAGTTCTTTGACCCCCTTCACCACTGTTTTACTTTCCCTGATTACCAGTTGGTGCCCACTTTGGAGGAGTTTTCTCAACTCCTGAGAATTCCTATCCTTAATCAACTACCCTTCAACGGTACGGAAAAGGAACCAAAGCCGGAAGATGTTGCTCGAGCATTACATCTACAACCATCTGACATCAAGGGGCATTGGGAAACCAGAAGCGGCGTCAAAGGATTCTTAGCAAAATTCTTGTTTGAGAAAGCACAAGAATGTTGGAATTCATTGGACCTTCAAGCCTTTGAAGAAATTGTGGCACTCCTTATCTATGGATTGGTCTTATTCCCAAATTCTGACCAATTGATAGATGTCAACGCCGTCAAAATCTTCTTGTCCAGAAATCCAATACCAACATTGCTTGGGGACATTCTTCACTCATTTTACACACGAACAATGAGAAAGAGGGGTGTTCTCATGTGCTGTACTCCTCTCCTTGCAAGGTGGTTTATTTCGCACCTTCCACAATCTGTCTTGAAGAATGACCAAGGCTCAAGGTGGTCCCAACGGTTGATGACTCTTACTCACTCTGATGTACATTGGTGTTCTCGGTCCAGAGAAAATGTCATCATCGTCGATCGTTGTGGAGAGTTTCCTAATGTTCCTTTACTTGGAATCAGAGGAGGTATCACCTACAACCCTTGCCTAGCTTTGAGGCAAATTGGATATGCACGGAAGGATGGCCCTCATGACATGTTGATTCCTGACCTAGTTTTTGACTTCGACAACGATGCGCAAGGACTTCGCCAAAGATTCATCAGAGCTTGGGGAAGACCCAACAAGGTTGATAGCAAGACTCTGGGACACAAGAACTCCATCCCCCTTGAGCCTTATCTCAAGTGGGTACGAGCCCGAGCCCAAAGTCTGATGATGCCTTATCCTCATGTACTCCCTGTGATTAAAGAGCCCGTCAGTGAAGGAGAGGTTCCCTACACTATCCTACGTCCTGACATGCCTACATCGTGGGAGGAAATGCAGAAAAGTTGGATTCAGCTCAAGGAAGAACGGAATACTTTCGAAGCTAGCTTCTACGCCAGTGAGAAGAAGGTTCTAGAGCTTACCCGCCGACTCCATGAGCAAGAGACCCTCAACACTTACATTGCGCCAAAGAGGATGCGCGATGTCTTTTTACCTTAAGAAGTTTTTGTAATATTTGGCCCATGGGGCATTTATGTACTAACAAATTTCTTCTTATTAATATGACGTGCGTTCTTCTTTGTCTAAAACAATTTTGAATGTCCTAAATCCTTGAATGTATTGCATACATAAGCATACCATTCATCATGTGCATAAGCAGGTCTCACTCCAGGTTTCCTTATCTGTCTGCTGTTTATTTCAGTAGGATGGATCTCGAGCAAACAGTCAAAGACCTACAAGCTCAAAATGCACAGTTTCAGCAACTCCTGATGACCTTGGCTAAGGGTCAGGAGGATATCAAGACTCAATTGGGGAACAAAGACCCAGTGAAAAAGAAGAAAAAGAGACTCGGGGTGGCTACTTTGGGGAGAATATTTGACGGAGAAGCTCGGAGAGTGCTGGAATTTCCTCCTATCTCTGATGAAGGAACCAGCAAAGGAGGTGGAGCTGCGGTACCTTCCGAGTCTGATGCGGAAGAAGAGGAGGTCAAAGAGGATGAAGATTACTCTGATCAGCAATATCCTCCAGCTGATGACAGATACAAAGGGCTAGAAGACAGATTGGCCGCCATGGAATTACAAAGAGTACCGGGTTTGGATTTTGAAGACTTGGGTTTGGTTGTCGGGATTGTGATTCCCCCAAAATTCAAAGTGCCAGTTTTTGTGAGGTATGATGGGCTGTCTTGTCCAAAAATGCATCTCAGATCCTACGTGAGAAAGATTCAACCCTATACGGCAGATAAAAATCTTTGGATTCATTTCTTTCAAGACAGCCTTTCTGGAGCTCAATTGGAGTGGTTTTATCAGCTAGAGGGAACCAGCGTCCGCAATTGGGAAACTTGGCCACCGCTTTTTACAAACAATATCAGTACAATTCTGACCTTGCCCCTACTCGTACCCAACTTCAAGGTATGTCATTGGGAACAGGCGAAGGATTCAAAGAATATGCACAAAAATGGAGGGATTTGGCTGGCAGGGTGCAGCCTCCTTTAACCGATCGTGAGCTCGTTGATATGTTTTTAGGGACCCTATCTGGGCCATTTTTCAATCATCTAATTGGTAACTCTTCCGCGGGGTTTACCAATTTGATCTTAACAGGCGAAAGAATAGAAGTTGGCATCAAGTCAGGGAAGATTCAAAAGGGTGTTGCTGCAAGTGTTGAGAAGAAGCCTTTTAAGAAGGAGACAGCTGTGGTATATTCTCAGAGAAGAGCAGGGAAGACGGAACGCCGGCCAACTGTGGGGGCCGTAATGATTCAAAATACTCCAAGTGAGCAACCTCGCTACAACCAGTCCAGACCAAATCAACAACGGGTGGAACGGCCACAACGGCAGTTCACCCGCATTAATATGACTCCAGTGCAAGTGCTTCCCCATCTATTGAAGTTGAATCTCGCCACCATCAAGGAGGCACCAAAGAATGTGAATACGTCCTCTCCACATTATCATGCTAATGCTAAATGCGCCTACCATTCAGACAGTGTTGGACATGACACCAATGATTGTTGGGCACTCAAGCATAAAATCCAAGACCTGATAGAGGCGAAGGAAGTGGAGTTTGACGCTCCGGAGAAGCCTAATGTGATATCTGCACCCATGCCGAAGCACGGCCGAAATGTCAACGCCATTGAAGAAGATTTGTATGTTGCTGATGTCAATGATCTGACTACTCCACTGCTAACCATTAAGTTGAATCTGTTAAGGGCCGGGATCTTCCCGGGATGTAAAGAAGACTGTTATTGTTGTTACTCTCTGTCGTTTGATTGTCCGTTACTGAAGAAAGGCATCCAAGGCCTTATGGATAGTCGACGAATTTTGTTTGAAAAGGTTTCTGCTGTCCCAACTCATATTGAAGATGTCTCAATCATAACCATTCACGCCAATCTTTCCAAGGCCGTCAAAAAGCCTGTTAAGATTACACCAGCTACGAAATCTGTTCCTTTGAAGATAACAATGCCAGGGCCTGTCCCCTATGTTTCTGAGAAGTCCATACCATGGAACTATGGCGGTGACGTTTACTACCATGGTATCAAACAAATCGAAATAACTGAAGAAGGTTCGGATGATGAAGAAGCCAGCATTAGTAACATTGCGGGCACTAGCAAAATCACCAGGAGCGGGAGGATATTTTCTCCAGAGATTGCCCCTCCAAGAGCAATCTTTGGACCCTCATCAGCTGACCAAGTCATCCCTGCACCAATAAAACTTTCTACTAGAACTCCTTTGGTTGAAGACGTTGTTGTTCCTAGTATTGTCCCTCCTACCACTGCTGATAAAGGTAAAGGAATCCAAGATGAGCTCGTCAGGACGAGGGCTCAACCCTTGGTCATCCCGGAGACCTCCAAGAAGGAAATGGATGAGATTTTGAGGATAATCAAAAGGAGTGATTACGATGTGGTAGAACAGCTGGGGCAAACCCCCTCAAAGATCTCCATGCTGGCACTGCTACTTTGCTCAGAAGCGCACGCTAAAGCCCTGATAAAATTCCTGAAGGCAGCCCATGTGCCCCAGGAGACCTCTGCAGATCAATTTCAAAATTGCGTGGCTAGCCTGACTGTGGACAATGGATTAGGTTTCTCTGATGCCGACTTAACTCCTAAAGGTAGAAACCACAATGATGCTTTGCACATTTCAGTCGAGTGTCGAGAAACCACTCTCGCACATGTCTTGGTCGATACTGGTTCGTCGCTGAATGTATTGCCTAAGAAGGCCTTGGACCGACTAGATTGTGAAGGGTGGGAATTGAAGCCAAGTGATATTGTTGTCAGAGCTTTCGATGGTTCGAAGAGAATGGTCCATGGAGAGGTTGAAATTCCCATCAAAATAGGCACTGAGGTGTTTAAATCTACTTTCTATGTGATGGACATCCGTCCGTCATACTCTTGCTTGCTGGGTAGACCTTGGATACACCATGCTGGGGCAGTCACTTCCTCCTTACATCAGATGTTGAAGTATCCTGTCAAGGGAAAGATCATTACTGTCCATGGTGAACAGGAGTACATGATTAGCCACTTGAATTCTTTCCGGTACGTGGAGGTAGAAGGGGAATTCATTGAAACACCTTTTCAGCATTTCGAAGGAGTCCTTCCTGAAATAGCAGTAGCAAAGTTGGCAGCTGAGACACCGAGGCAGATGGCCAGGATGGCATCTCTGGAAGACGCAAGGGCCGTAATAAAGGAAGGGAAGAATTCAGCATGGGGGCAGTTGCCTGATATTCCACATAAGACAGACAAATTTGGATTAGGGTTCACAGCCGCTGGCCAGAAAGTTATGCATCGTTCGAAGATTGAAAGAGCGCCAGTCAAAATTTCTCCATACGGAATCAACGCCTTGGAAGATGAAGACAAAGAGAGCAACATCGAAGAGTGGATTTACCCAACTGTCAAAGGAGGATTGAGCAACTGGGAGGCAAAAGACTTTGTCCCCATCACTTTTATTCATCAGTAATTCATCTGTTAAACATTTCCTATTTGGTCTGTAATATTTACTTTCAAACAATCCGTGCACTATCTTTTCACCTCATGCCTTGCCCGGGGCATGTAGGTCCATTTGTAAGGGTTTTGATTATTTTTCATATCCATATGCCATGTTTAATGATTCATTGGACATTTTTCATTTGATAAACTGCTTGTGTTCATTTTCTTTCCTTTTGCATTTTTAAGGATGGATATCCCTTACACACACCCACACTCACCAATGCAGGTACCCATCCACTCCGGATTCCATGGGTGACTATTCTGCTGTATCTTTCAATAACTCTGAAGATCTGGTCAATCAAGCCGAGTATGAAGATGACGAAGGTTGTGAAGTACCAGGGGAACTAGCCAGACTTCTACAACAAGAGGAAAGAGCCATATTACCTCACGAAGAGTCATTGGAAACTGTCAATTTGGGAACCGAGGAAGACCGGAAGGAGGTGCAAGTGGGTGCCAATCTGGAATCAAGAGTCAAGGAGCGCCTGGTACAGTTGTTGAATGAGTATGTTGAAATCTTCGCTTGGTCTTATAAAGACATGCCGGGTTTAAACACAGACATCGTGGTTCACCGTCTCCCCACAAGAGAGGATTGTCCACCAATCAAGCAAAAAGTCCGCCGAATGAGGCCTGACATGTCTGAAAAGATCAAGGCAGAAGTAATGAAGCAATTCGACGCTGGCTTTCTGGCTGTTACGTCCTATCCTCAATGGGTCGCTAACATCGTGCCAGTACCTAAGAAAGATGGCAAAGTCAGGATGTGTGTGGACTACCGGGATTTGAATAGGTCCAGCCCCAAAGATGATTTTCTGCTGCCACACATCGACATTTTGATCGACAATACAGCTCAGCATAAAGTGTTTTCCTTCATGGATGGATTCTCGGGCTACAATCAAATCAAAATGGCCCCCGAGGACATGGAGAAAACAACTTTTGTCACACAATGGGGCACTTTCTGTTACAAGGTGATGCCGTTCGGGCTGAAGAACGCGGGGGCAAGTTATCAACGCGCCATGGTAGCTTTATTTCATGATATGATACATCATGAGATTGAAGTTTACGTAGACGATATGATAGCTCGGTCACAAACAGAGGAAGAGCACCTTGAACATCTAGAAAAGCTATTTGCCAGGTTGAAAGAATACAAACTCAGGCTGAATCCAAGCAAGTGCACTTTTGGAATTAGGTCTGGTAAACTTCTGGGATTCATTGTAAGCAACAAAGGCATTGAAGTCGATCCAGCAAAAGTAAAAGCAATACAAGAGATGCCTGTTCCCCGTACCGAAAAGGAGGTTAGAGGATTCTTGGGGCGCTTGAATTATATTGCCAGATTCATCTCTCATCTGACTTCTACCTGCGAGCCCATTTTCAAACTCTTGAAGAAAGATCAAGTAGTCAAATGGAACGACGATTGCCAAGCTGCTTTTGATAAAATCAAGGAGTATTTGCTAGAACCTCCTATTCTGATACCACCCGTCGAAGGAAGACCACTAATCATGTACTTGACCGTTTTGAATAACTCAATGGGGTGTGTTTTGGGCCAGCATGACGAGTCTGGTCGAAAAGAGCATGCCATTTATTACCTTAGCAAAAAGTTTACCGACTGTGAGACTCGCTACTCACTGCTCGAGAAAACTTGCTGCGCTTTGGTATGGGCTGCTCGCCGACTAAGACAGTATATGTTGACTCATACTACCTTGTTGATTTCCAAAATGGATCCTATCAAGTATATCTTCGAAAAGCCCGCTTTATCTGGAAGGATAGCCAGATGGGAAATGATCCTAACTGAGTATGACATTCAGTACACCACCCAAAAAGCTATAAAAGGGAGTGTACTAGCTGACCATCTGGCTCATCAAGCTATCGAAGACTATCAACCCATGAGATTTGACTTCCCAGACGAGGACATCATGAATTTGGACAACATTGAAGGTGACGGACCGTATGACGGACCCAAAAAGGGATCCCGATGGACCCTGTACTTCGATGGTGCTTCAAATGCACTTGGAAACGGTATCGGCGCGGTACTCATTTCTCCGGAAGGTTGTCACACACCTTTTACGGCCCGACTTTGCTTTAGCTGCACAAACAACATGGCTGAATACGAAGCTTGCATCTTTGGTCTCAAGGCTGCTATAGACTTGGGGATCAAATCTTTGATCGTATTTGGGGACTCAGCTTTGGTTATCAGTCAAATCAAAGGAGAGTGGGATACCAAGCATCCTAGTCTTATCCCATACAAAGAACATGTCTTGACGTTGTTGCCTCATTTCGAGCAAATTACCTTCGAGCATTTCCCGCGAGAAGAGAATCAGCTAGCAGATGCTCTAGCCACAATGTCCTCCATGTTTAAACTCAACTGGGATAACGAGGCTCCCCAAATCACCATCAAGCGAATGGACGAACCTGCGCATTGTCATGAGATTAATACCGAAGAAGTAGTGGAACAACCCTGGTTCCATGAAATCAAAAGGTATCTCGAGACTAGAGATTATCCCGAAGGAGCTTCCGTAAACGACAAGAAGTTCTTAAGAAAATTTGCTGCTAGATTCTTCCTGAGCAACGGTATCCTTTACAAACGAAGCCATGATTGTGTGTTACTCCGATGCATAGACAAAGCTGAAGCAGATTTGATCATGACGGAGATACACAGCGGCACATTTGGCACTCACTTAAGCGGGCATACAATGGCTAAGAAGATCCTAAGGGCAGGCTATTACTGGTCTACCATGGAAGCTGACTGCCATCAACATTCCCATACTTGCCACAAATGCCAAGTCTACGCTGACAAAGTTCATATCCCTCTGGTTCCTCTCAATGTTCTGACTGCTCCGTGGCCCTTTGCAATGTGGGGCATTGATATGATTGGAGAGATCAAGCCCACGGCTTCCAACGGACATCGCTTTATCCTGGTTGCCATTGACTATTTCACCAAATGGGTCAAAGCAGCTTCCTTCGCCTCTGTTACTAAAAATGTGGTTGCCCGCTTTATCAAGCAAAATCTCATATGTCGGTATGGTGTTCCGGACAGGATCATCACAGACAACGGTACAAATCTAAATAACACGATGATCACCGCCTTGTGCGAACAGTTCAAGATTTATCATCACAATTCATCTCCCTATCGGCCGAAGATGAACGGTGTTGTTGAAGCTGCGAACAAAAACATTAAGAAGATCATTCAGAAAATGAAGGTCACTTACAAAGACTGGCATGAGATGTTACCGTTTGCTCTGCATGGGTACCGTACGACGACACGTACTTCAACTGGGGTAACCCCATTTTCTTTGGTTTATGGCATGGAAGCTGTTTTGCCTATGGAAGTCCAGATTCCTTCTCTAAGGATTATGAAGGATGCAGGTTTGAATGAAGATGATTGGATGCAGACCCGACTTGATCAACTCAATCTGATCGACGAAAAGCGACTCGCTGCTATATGCCATGGTCAAGCATATCAAAAATGGATGATCAAGGCCTTCAATAAGAAAGTCAGACGTCAAGTGTATCAAGTTGGAGATCTCGTAATCAAGCGGATTATCTTACCGCAAAGTGATCCCAGGGGCAAATGGACTCCTACATATGAAGGACCATTTGTGATCAAGAGCATATTTTCTGGTGGTGCAATGATTCTGACCACCATGGACGGCGACGATTTGCCGCACCCTGCGAACGCAGACATAGTCAAAAGATACTACGCATAAAATAACCCGACAAGTCGAAAACCCGAAAGGGCGGCTTGGGCAAAAATGGGCATCCCGGTGAACCGAAAACCCGAAAGGGCAGTTCAGGCAAAAATTAGGGATAAAAAACAAAAAAAATCTGTACACCCGGCAAGTCGAAAACCCGAAAGGGCGACTTGGGCAAAAAGGGGTTTCCTGGTGGATCGAAAACCCGAAAGGGCGATTCAGGCAAAAGTTAGGGAATTAAAGCGTATGACTATGTCTCGTCGGATCACTTCAAAGACAATCTCTTCATCAACCAGTTCCAGGCTTCTGATCAATCCAGTCATCGGCAAACGAAGCATTGAATGGACATATATTCAGATTTGTGAAAGCTATAGCAGAATGGAATCCCATGGAATTATTTCACATAGCCATCCTTTATTTTGTATAAAATCTTTCAATATTTACGACAAAATCCTCTTACTAGGATGATTGTCTCCTTTGTACAAATATACTCATAGAAAGTCAATACAAATACTTTTCCCAGAAATTTGTGTCTTTTCCTTTCACTTTTTCTCTTGCACTATCTGTTTTATTTTGAGAAACGTCCAATGTTTTGTTAAATAGGCATATGCATTTGAATATGATCACTTCCTTATGAATCAAGAAAGAGGATTACTGATAGGTTGAAGATACAGTTGGATATCCTGATATCCTTTCAAAGGAAGCCCCCAGGAGATTTGGAATCCATATCCCCAGCAAGGCTTGAAGCTTATCCCCGGTAGATTCTGGAGGCTTATCCCCTGCAGAGCACGGACGTCTCACCCGAGTTTTATTCAAAATTATTCCTCACAAGGGCTTATAACTGGGTTATCCTCAGCTTATTGCCACAGAAGATCGCACTCGCCAAAATTCTTCCTACCTCCAGCGGAGTTCATCAGAGTTCCCCAGCATAACTTACCAATACAATCCCCAGTCAGAGAATCCTCCGGAATTCAGTTCCCCTCAGAGTTTAAGTTTCAGTATCCCCAACTGAGCTAAGGCTTCAAAATTATTAATCCCCAGCGGAGCCAGACTAATGAACCTTCTCCCCACGGAGTTTTGGGAGGGCAAATTTTGAGTTCCCCAGTGAAGTCGCCAGAAATGCTTCCTGCCAGACTGAAGATTCTCAGTCTTGCATCCCCAACATGAGTCTATTGGATCGAAGCTCCCCAGTAGAAGTCATCAGGAACTCTCTTCCCCAGCAACAGCCAAGGAATTATTCTTCCCGACAGCATTCAAGATACTTTTATCTTCAGCCATCTCGGATTCATCTATCCTTTGCAAGACATCCCTCCAGCTTACATGCACGTCCATTTACATTCATGTCATACATTGCATCATGCATCATGACATTGCATATAACTAACCCTTTACCTTTTCAGGTAAGATCAGTCGACAGACAAAAATCATTATCTCCCGAAATTCTTTCCAGGAATATTTCAGATCTGACCCAGACATGGCAACATTCTAATGCTTATCCCAGATTTATCCAGATGCAGTTCTACGCGAGCTCATCATCAGGGAACCCTACACCGGTTCTTCTGCCAAATTCAAGACTTCTGAAAACAGTTTATGGATTCTTCCCAACAACGGATGTTAATCTATTACTTGTTCAGATGCAACCTTTGAAAACAGTTTACGGACGCTTCCCAACAACGGATGCTGCTCTATTGCTTATTCAATCTCAAGATTTCTGAAAATAGTTCACGGGTTCTCCAAGTAATGGATGTTAACCTATCACTTGTTCAGATTCTTTTCAAGACTTCTGAAAACAGTTTATGGATTCTTCCCAACAACGGATGTTAATCTATTACTTGTTCAGATGCAACCTTTGAAAACAGTTTACGGACGCTTCCCAACAACGGATGCTGCTCTATTGCTTATTCAATCTCAAGATTTCTGAAAATAGTTCACGGGTTCTCCAAGTAACGGATGTTAACCTATCACTTGTTCAGATTCTTTTCAAGACTTCTGAAAACAGTTTATGGATTCTTCCCAACAACGGATGTTAATCTATTACTTGTTCAGATGCAACCTTTGAAAACAGTTTACGGACGCTTCCCAACAACGGATGCTGCTCTATTGCTTATTCAATCTCAAGATTTCTGAAAATAGTTCACGGGTTCTCCAAGTAACGGATGTTAACCTATCACTTGTTCAGATCCTTCTCAAGACTTCTGAAAACAGTTTATGGATTCTTCCCAACAACGAATGCTAATCTACCAACTTGTTCAGATGCAACCTTTGAAAACAGTTTACGGACGCTTCCCAACAACGGATGCTGCTCTATTGCTTATTCAACCTCAAGACTTCTGAAAACAGTTTATGGATTCTTCCCAACAACGGATGTTAATCTATCGCTTGTTCAGATGCAACTTTTGAGAACAGTTTACGGATTCTTCCCAACAACGGATGTCAATCTATTGCTTATTCAAGCCCCAGTCCAGAGATGGTTCAAAACATGGACACCTTTCTGATCTTCATTCCAGATGGCGTCTTTAAGCCCATCCCCGACGAGATTCTGTCACCCTTCCAGATGGCATCTTTAAGCCCATTTCCGCATCCATTGCTTTGACGAGTGCAAATTTAAGGTCACTCTAGTGTCCAATCTCCTTTTACCTTCGAGTCACGAAAGGCAAGATTGCCAATCTAACTCTTCAGGTTCAAGAAGATTGAACAGGGGCAACTGTTGTACCCCAAAATTTGCCCTCCCTTTCTTCAGGAAACCATCTTGGATTTTCAAGGTCCCTCTGAAACAAATCCAAGTCCTGAGTTATCCTTTTGCCCAAGCAAGCCACTTACAAGAGCAAGATGATCTCACGAACTCCAAAAACAACGCTTTTATCTTGAGAAAAATCAAATTCTAAGTACTTAGAACGTTTCTCTAAAGTGAGTGTTTAAGAAAAAAACCAGCGCTTCAGAACTTCTGGACCCATTCCAGATATAAAAAATGGTCAGAAGTTGCAAGCTTGGCTCAGCGTGGTCAGAAGTTGGCTTTTCAGCAGCTACATCAGTTCAATCAGAAGTTGTAAACGTGGTTCAGTATGTAAGCCTCAAACAGAACATGCCCCTTCAGCAGTTACACAAGCTCAGTCAGAATTTGCTAAAGGAATGCAAGAGAAGCAGGGAAGTCTGAAGGCTCCTTCAGAACAGGTTGAAATCAGAAGATGAAAGATCAGAAGAGTGGGTGTTACACTGATACAGAATCTCTAAGCCCAGGAGGTCCAGAAGTAAATCCAAGGAACGTACCAGAAAACTAGGAGAATCTCCAGAGCTTACAGGAAGCCAAGGCCAGAGCATGGTTTACGCTGCTGATTCAACGTTGGTTTCCATTGCCAGAATATTGATGTTGATAGGTCTTATCACCATTTAATGCCCATTAATGCTTCCAACCACTCCTGAACATTCACGTATGGCTTGGAAAACGCTTTTGTGCAGATTCTGGCATGGGTCTACGCGCCACCGCCCACTTCAGAGGTCACTTCTCCCCAATCTACGCCTGCTGCTGCAGCCTAGGCTAAAAGCTATCTGTTATCACAACTTCCCAGGAATTTCTGTCAAAGAACAAATTCAAACTCTGTTGGCGCTTTAATGTTCAAGGCATCCACAAGAACTTTGCCTATAAATAGAGATTCTTCACCACTGCAAAAGGCGTTCAAGAAAAGAAACAGAAATTGCTAAGTAAGAAATAGAACTCTTAGCAACATAGCATTCTGAAACTCTGCCAAAATCTCCAGTTTTGTTTCATAACCTTGAGTTTCTCACCTTCAAACTTCATCAAATATCCAGTTTTCTCTGTGAACCAAAGACACCCTTTCCAAACTTCTGACCCTACGTACGTATACACCTTTACCTACCCTTTTCAAAGAAAATCTGTCCAGAACACCACCAGAGCCAAAAGCTAACTTTCACCCACCAACTTTTCCAACAGTCAGGTAAGCACCTGCTGACCCGCATCACGCTGTTAAGCATCATCAGCTGTGCATACTCAAATAAGCATAATGTAAATATCATGTTGTTGCTGTTTATGTTCTGAGGATTTTCATACCTCAGAACGTTCTGAGCCAGTATAGGACTTACCTGTGACCTTGGTGGTTCTGATCTTTGAAACATTTTTGTATTTGCTGGATCTGTTCCAAATATGTTTCTTGTTTTGTGGAGTAACAACAGAATTGCAGATGTTCTGATTAGTATAGGGAAAAGCCAAGTGTTGACTTTGACGTTAGCACATTTGAAGCCTGTCTTGCTGTCAATGATATCAGAACCTCTGAGAGTTATTGCCTTTTCAGCAGAATCAGAACTTCTGGTTTCTCCACTAACAAACTTCTGTCTTGCAGCGCAGGGGAATCAGAACTTCTGATTTCCCCACTAACAAGGTTCTGTTTTGCAGGTGCCAGAGTCAGAAGTTCTGACTTATACAGTTTAACCAAGAGGTTGATCATCTGGCAGCGGATCTGAGTCAGAACTTCTGATGACCTCTCAGCAGCGCGCGGGCTCCCTCTCTCTCTCTCTATATCTTGTTTTTTGCTATTTTCTTTTTTGTCTATTTTTCTCGTTGAACCCCCCATGTACAAATGTGTATCCCCCTCCCCTAATTGTTGTAATAGCGTAGGATTTTATATTTCCGCTTCTTATTACTAGTAATTAGGACATGTATGGCAAGATAAAATCAATGAAATAGAAAAACCTAATTCAAAGAAAAAACTCTTGTATGCAATAAAACACACTCGCACACTAACACCCCTAGGGTTACATCCACTTGTTGCCTTTCAAAATTAGGCCATATTGCATGTTAGGTCTCTTTGGGCAAAGTAAACAATCAAATGATCATAGTCCCTCGATGACGCTTTCGAAAGTTGCCTAAAAAATGATCAAGTCCCTTTCAAGGAAAATTTGTCCAAAGATACTTAGCACTATTGCGATTATGGTCTAAACGATGACCCGTGCCCGTCCCTTTCACATCCTAATACAAGATTGTCCACCAAATTCAATGGTGGAACAAAATTGTTAAAAGAGTTAAAACATAACAAAAATCTTTGAGAACTTTAGGGTAGATCGCTCTTAAGTACTTGTCAACTTGCAAAACAAAAACACTTGCCTATTTTTCAAACCACACTTCACAAACACTTTCAAAACAAACTTTCAAAAAAACCTTGAAACATCTTTTCAAAAAGACAAACACCTTTTGTAAAACATTCGAGTAAAGAATTGTTACAAGGGTAGCCTATACAAGGCATCTTTTTCAAAACCTTTTCAAAAACCACACATAAAGCACAATTTCAAACAATTGAAAACCAAGGCAAGTTGATCTAAGAAAGTACTTAAGAGCCCATGGATAACCATGGATAGAAAGGGTGCTAATACCTTCCCTTTCTATAATCTACTCCCCGAACCCAAGAAAAATCTCAAAGGTTTTTGCTGTGCTTTTTAAACCTTTCCTTAGGATAAAATAAAAAGTCGGTGGCGACTCTTGCTCAACCGAAACATTTGCGAAAACAAACGCAAAACCATAGTCAGTTCTCCCACCGTATCACATTGCCAAATTAGGGTTTCCTTAGGAGAAGTCAACTAAACTTTGACCAAGCATAACTTTCATATGCTTCATATGTTTTTCCCCAACCAAAGCTCATTTTGAAGGAAATTCAATTCTATACAACTTTGTCTCTCTAATCTCAAGTAAAAAAGTGCATCATTTGATAGATAGGGGCCAATATATTATAGGTCATTTCAAAAGTCAACAAAAAGACACTTTTTGTCAAGACAACTTACACCAAGATAAATTCTTCAAATGAAAAAATTATCAGTATAGAGATTGTAGGAGACATCTTGAGCTTTCCAAAAATTCAAATATCACCTTCAAATGATAAAAACTGAGAGATAGTTATGATTGGTGCAAGTTGGGCAATTTTAAGAAAAATGCATGAAACTTTATTCGAGCAATCTTGAACTTTTGGACTAATTGGCCTAACGTTTGAGGCTTAAACATGTTTATAACATGTTAGAGGACCTATAAGTACATTTATACATTACTTTGATTTTTATTTTATTTATTTTGATTTTATTCAAATTAAGTTAAAATAAATTAAATAAAATATGAGTTGATAGACCAAAGGGCGTGTGGGATTCATTTGGATATCTTCTAGAAGGCCCAAGACCTGATAAGAGCTTTCCAAAATCGTGAAAACATGTTGCGAACAAGAATCTTCAAGTTTGGAATGTTTTTAAAACAATTTTGGAAAGATTTCAATGTGTTTTATTTGTAATGAATTATGACATAATGATACAAGATCCTTGCCTTGTTTTGATCCATTTTCATTCCTCTATAAATGCATGCAACACTCAAGTGAAAAAGAAACAAAGTGGCTTCCATAGAAGCAAGGTTTCAAAATCACAAATTTTCAAAGAAAGGTGCAAACTCGTATCAAAATTTCCAACCACTCTCAATCAAAACCAAGCCTCAAATCGTGTTCCTGAAGCTCTCAGGAATCTCCCCAAGTCCAGAAACAAATCTATTCACATCTGGAATAGCTTACACAATCCCACCGGTTTTGGTAATTTTCTTTAATTCAAATCTTTTAATCTATGCATATTTAACTAATTTTGTGTGCATACATGAGTTCATCATGGTGTTTAGAACAGGTTTGAATAAGAAAATGCAATCTTTAATGCATGGATGATGAGTTACCATGGCTAGGGCACGATCGGATTCTCTCTTTGAAACTCCATTTCCACTAATTTATTTCTTTTTTACAATAAAGTTAAAACATATAAAAATCAGAATATTACATAAAATCAAAAAAATAGTCTTTTAGGTTTTCTTAATTAACTTTTTTCATTTAATTAGATTTTAGGTCTTGTTTTTTAATTTGTAAAATTAATTAGAATAATTAGGTTTTTATTAATTATTAACTTAAATTATTTTCTACAAAAATACACAAAAAAATTAATTTCTAACGTTTTAGATTTTAGGACTTTAAAACATCTTTTCTAACATTTTCTTATTTATTTACCCCTTTACTTTCTTAGAGAAATTGTATAGGTCGTACAATTTTTTTTTTGTAATAGTTGTAGTTTTATTTCTCGCAAATTTATACTATTGTATCTGCCTCAAACCTTTGTAATAGTTTAATTAGGGTTTACTTTTCCGCACTTTACTTTCTGCACCTATATTATGCTTGCTTGTATGTATATATTTAACTGTTATTAATAGGCTTGTATGGCAAGATTTTAAATCAATCGTTAGATAACCCTAACTCGCAAGAAAAACATAATGGAACTGAATCATTTGCACACGTACACCTCTAAGTTACCCTCCCTCAGTTGCCTTTTAAAAAACAATGGTCATGTCCCTCGAACGTAGGGATACCATTAGCAAACACCCTCGATTAAAGTCATCATAAAGATCATAGTCCTGTGATGTCCCTCAAAGTTTCATGTGAGAAATGATCTTGTCCCTCGATGTTGTCTACGAATATATGATGACAATCCCTTCGAATTGCTAAGGTATCCCTACATGTTGCCTTCAATGACCATAACGACGACCCTATGCATGTCCCTTCATATCAAATGGATGGGGCTACCTACCAACTAATGGTATGGATATCACCATCCCTAATGGAGAATGAAAATAATAAAGAAATACCTTTCAATGGGTAAGATACCCTTAATTGCTTACTCACAAACTAAAATAATTTTCACATCTCACACTTTCAAAACAACTACTTTCAAACGCTTTATAAACACTCTTGAGGACTGATACAAGGGTTATTGTAAAGCATACTTCCTTACATTGGCATTTTTAAAACATTTTCAAAGCACACGTAAAGCAAATTAAAGTGAGCTAAGCAATTAAGAGCCGTATATAACTATAGATGAAAAGGGTGCTAACACGTTCCCTTTTCATAACTTACCCCCCTAACTCAAAATCTTAAAAGGTCTTTCATGTTTCTTTCACCTTTCCTTATTGGATAAAAGAAAAGTCAGCGGCGACTCTTGCTAACCGTAAAATTTGCGATAAAACACAAAACCAAGTCGGTTCTCCCACCGTATTACAGAACTGGCGAATCTGCTAGGGACAAGAATTAAAGAAGAGGGGTTACCTTAGAGATTGATCACTTTTACTTGCTTTGTTTGTTTGTTTGATTTATATTTGGGGTTCTGCTCAGGTTTAATTTCTTGCAAAGATCATATACCCGGATCTGGGAACATTTTAGGTAAGTAGCAATAAATCATGGAAATTGTACGGTGTAGACCGATATGGTTGAAGTGATGACTACTTTAGTGCGACACATTGGTTTGTACTGGTGTTCCTTGAGTTAGTCAAGGATAACATTAGGCTGTCGTGTGGTGTCATAAGCTATAACTGATCTTTAGAACCTTAATTGACCCAACTTAGCCATTAGAAAGTAGTGAGATGGCCGACTTTGGTGCAGATCGAAGTTGGTTGATACTCGATGCTATGCTCATTGAGATTCAACTCTTGGGATATTTTGGTGGTAAGTCAGTTGCTCTGCTGAAACAATTCCTGAGAGAAAGATCAATGATATGAGACTCCTAGAACCCGGTTACTATTCTTAGGACAAGTTGAGCCAACTAAACTTCTAGAGGGTACTTACCTATGAACCTCATGCAAGCCTTTAAACTTAAGGGCTTTTGTGTGATTTGCTTGTTCTTTCTACCTTGTTGATATCTTTTTTAAACATAACATCATAACATAGCATTTTCACTGACCATTTCAAGGACCAAGAGATTTATCTTTGTTCTGTTTTGCATGCTATGGCCTCCGCTCGGAGAAATACTATTTGGATCAACTTCATGGGAATACCTTCCAAACTCAAAGAATTGGTCTTAAAGGTTCCCGAAAGCTCTCAGTTCAACAAAAGACATGGTCATTTACTCAGCTTGGTTATCTCCGGTTTTGAAGAAGGCGTGATGAGTGTTTTATTCCATTTCTTTGATCCTAAACACCATTGTTTTAATTTCCCCAATTATCAGTTGGTGCCCACAATGGAAGAGTTCTATAAGTTACTTGGGGTGCCTATACTGGATCAAATACCCTTCACTGTTTTAGAGAAAGATCCAAGACTCGAAGATATTTCCACAGCCTTGCACCTGAAATTATCTGACATTGCATCTAATTGGGAAACCAAGAGTGGGGTTAAAGGTCTCCTTGCAAAATTTCTGATGGAGAAAGCTCAATTGTTTCTAGATGCCATGGGTTTTCATGATTTCGAAGATGTTTTGGATTTACTAATCTATGGTTTGGTACTATTCCCCAATCTGGAAAAACTTATAGATGTAAACGCCATCAAGATATTCCTCACTCATAATCCTGTGTCTACTTTGCTCGGAAATATTTTGCATTCTCTTCACACTCGTACCATGAGGAAGTGACGAACTCTCATGTGTTTTATACCTTTGGTATCCAGGTGGTTTATTTCGCACCTTCCCCGCTCGATAATGAAGAATGAACAAGGTTTGAGGTGGTCTCAGAGGATAATGTCACTCTCTCATTCAGACATTTATTGGTGTTCCCGATCCCAGGAAAACATCATTATTATTGACCGCTATGGAGAATTCCTAATGTGTCACTCCTGGGCATAAGGGGGAATTACTTACAACCCTTCTCTAGCTTTACGTCAGTTTGGTTATGCTCGAAGAGACGGTCCTCATGATACACTTATCCGGGGTGTTGTATTCAACTATGACAACAATCTTCAAGGTTACAAACAAAGATTTATCCATGCTTGGGGTATGGTCAATAAGATTAATAGCTGGATTCTAGGGCATAAGGACTCCATCCTTCTAGAACTCTGTCTTAAATGGGTACGAGCTCGTGCTAAAAACCTTATAATGCCATATCCTGCTGTCCTACCAATAATCATGGAGCCTGTTGTAGAAAGAGATGCTTCTCACAACATCCTTCATCCAGACATGCCTACCGATCTTGAAGAATTGCAGAAGTCCTGGATTCAAATCAAGGAAGAACGGAACACCTTTGAGACTCAATTATATGCAAGTGAGAAGAAAGTGTTAGAGCTGATGAAGCAACTTCATGAGGAGTAGAGTCTTAACGCATATGTCAACACAAAGAGGAGACGTCCATGAGAAAATTAAATCTTTAGGAGTTTTAAATTTATTCCTGTGAAATCCTTTGTATTCACATGTGTAGCGGTAGATATGTTCAAGACTAAGCCATTGGATTGACTAGACTTTATACAAATCAAAATGAAAATCGCCACCGCGCTTTATTGTTTCCAAAGGAATGGGAAAATAACGAATAACCCAAAAAGAGGGGGAAAGATTCAAGGTAAGAGGGTTGGTTATGCAAAGGGAAGGTATTAGCACCCTAAACATCTACGGTACTCCGCAAGAACCTCTTTGTAAAATCTGTATATTTTGGCTATAAAAAAGTGTTGTATATAAAATGAATAGTGGAAGTGAGAAAAGAAGTATTTTTATGATTTTTGCACCCTCCGCGGTTGCAAACCTTTAGTGCCTACGTACCACCTTTCGTGAAATAGGGGATCAGGGTACACGTAGTTCCTATTTTGAAAATTTGAAACATAAGTGTGTTGATTAATTTTAAGATATAAGACATCATCGTCATTGTCCGTGTGGAAAACATACTTACTACCCACAATCATGAGAAAGGAGAATTTGCATCATCTCAAAGTGGAGGATATGGCTTGGATCTTAAAATCAACAATGCCTTACTCAACACCCAAGTGGAAAATATCTCACTTCACTACATATTGTAGAAGTATAGTTTTTTGCATCACTACAAGGATTGACAAGAGTCTAATCTTTTGAGAAAATTTTAAAGGTAAAAAGCCAAAGTGGCAAAATGGTTTGAAATGAGATTGGTTGACTTTTAGTCTTCTCACAAAAAGTGTCAAAGTATTATTAAATTGATTGAAGTTTATTGATGAAAATGTTTTGAAAATGCATGGACCTAAGTCCAAGTTTAATATGAAAGTATTTCAAGTTTAGAAATAAGTAGAATTTTCAAAAGGAGGGAGAAGATTTTTGAAATTAAAGAAGATGGGAGGAGAAGAAGAGGCTATCCTAAAGCATAAGGTAAAAGCTAAGGATAAGGACCATCTAACCAACAAGAAGCCAAAACTTGACATTATGAGCCAAGATAGAATTCCCATTCTTTGGAGTGAAACCAAGCAAGCAAAGATACTAGGCCTCTTCAAATGTATTAAGTCTTCACAAAAATTGGGCAGAGTAACGGCTGTATGCGGGGGAATTCCAGATTACAAACAAAGGGTGGAATCACAAAAACCTGCACACAAAAACAAACAAGCAACCCAATGTCTTGAGGTAAACCTCAAGAGCTCCAGACAAAATAATCAGATAAGATCACAAGGTATCCAAGATAGGCCAAGGTTTCTAATCCTAAGTCCAAGAAAAAGTCCACTGCTCCATCATGCCAAGGATAGTAACCAAATAGTCTAAGTACCATTAATAGCTTTTTAGGGTTTAAGTTGGTTATTAAGTATCTTAAGAAAGGAAAAGAAAAGCTCAAGTGAGCAAAGTAAAAATGACAAGAAAATAAATGCTCAAATGAGCAAAGATGAAAATGGCATGAAATGTAAAATGCTAAAAAATATATAGTGCATAAAGCATAAAAGAATAAAAGCATAAAATAAAAACAAGTCAATAATTAGTGGTTAGTTGGATGACCATCTTAAAACTTGCATTTGGAACTCATTAGAGGATTGGTAGAACCAAAGCCTCCATACAACAAGTTGCATTTGCTTTTTGTCAAGTATATCATCCATTTGGAATTCTCACAAGTACCATTTAATGATCAACGATGTTTAAGTGATCTGCGTTGACCAAAGGTGTTGTAGATCCATTAGAGGATTGGTAGAACCAAAGCCTCCACACAATGAATCTCAAGGTTATTTGATCAAAGAGATTAAATTAACATACTTGGGCTTGCAATCATAAGTTTGGGCCACGAATGATTATTTATTCGAATCGGGACAAAATTTAGCGCTATGTTAAGCAATCGTAAGTGGAATTATATAGAAGTCGCACCTATTTTGAGGCCGGTCAATAGCAATCTATGCACCATTTGTTTTGAGACATGATATGTAGATCATGCTCTAACAACATTTAGAGCAATTAAAAGGGGATGAGATGAAGAGGAATTAGGGTAAAAAGAAAAACCACATTTGAATTAATATTTAATCAAACTATTATTAAAACCATTCATCCATTTTTATGGAGTTAAACTCAACACCATGGATCCAATGATGTTCATAAAGCCATGACCAAAAAAATCAACCCAAGACAGCCAGAAAATATTCACAAAATAATAATATAATTAATATTATCATTAAAGGATTTAAAAATGTTTTAAAACAATGGAAAATAATGAAAAAAATACCAATTATATTCAAATTAATCAAGAAATGAAAAATAAGACCATAGAAAAATCAGAAAGAGGCCAAGTAATTTTACAAAAATTTTGGGAATTTTTAAAAGTCAGAAACTATTTTTAAAAATTAAAATAAATGGGTAAAATAAACAAAAATAGTAAAAAAAAATAGCAAAGTCAGAAACAAAAATAAAATAATGTCACCAATATTTGTCACAATATCATTGGATCATTCCATAATTTTTTCAGAATTTAAAAATGTGTAAAAGTATTTTTAAACATTTTAAACAAATCAAATAAGTGTAAAATTCATAAAAAATATCAAAACACAAAATTAAATTTTGAAAAAATAAAAATCAGAAAGAGAATAATAAAAAATATTTTTCATAATTGTTTTAGATTTTTTGGACTAAAAATGAATTTTGTATGATTTTTTGAAATTTATAACAATTAAAATATAAAAATCAGAAAAAGAAAATAAAATAAAAAGATGTGGACCATTGGATGAGAGTCAAAACGCGTTAGTAATCAAATCCAAAGGATCTGGCGCGCTGTGCATATCATGGTCTTTACTGAATAACGTACAGAATCATTAATAAAATCAGAATTTGAAAATAACAAATGTCACGCTTTCATTGATTAGAAGGTGACACGCTGGTCATCTTCAACCTCCAGCCTCACGAACTGTAGGTCTCTCAAACTATAAAATTAGAAGCTCAGACCTATGTCATTCGCTTCGTCTCTTCAAGACGAAGACAACCACACCTTCGCGCCAAATTTATATAAACTATAACTCAAGCAATTTGGAAAGAAAGTTTTGAAAAGGGATTTGAAAATTCATGGTCAAAACATGCTTACAGATAAAATTAAGTGTTGCAACTAGAACCAGGGCAATGAGAGCAACACAATGATACCAAAGTTTTGAAGAATTGATGAAGGAATCTACCTATTGAAGTTGAGTTGCAGAGCTCTGAAACTGGACTTCTATGGAGCAATATAGGGCACAATTATTGAATGTGGTTATATGGTTAGTGTTGTACCCCAAAATTTTCCCTCCCATATTTCTCAACACATTTCAAGTGTGGTCCTCAAATTGCTCAAGGAAATCCAAGGGTTGACCAGACAAACTCTCTCCTAAGACAGTCTACCTCAAATTAGGGTTTCAGTTTGCATCAAGATGATTGAGTCCAAAGGATCCCAAATTCTCACCATTGTCCTAATATGTTCTCAAGATCATCCATGTCAAGTTTCAAGCCTTGCAGAGGAAGTTTGCTCAGTCAATTGCTCTAAGGCTTGAAAATCGATTGTGCTAAGGCAAAAGTCAACTGTGGCCCACATACAGTCAAACTCCAAGATTTTTGGTAAACATCCTCATTGTGAATTATTATTCATCATATGATCAAGGGTTTATCATGATTCCTCAAGTATTGCTCACAATTCATCAAAACCCAAAAGTTGCTAAATTAGGGTTTTGTAGGAAAAGTCAACTCAACTTTGACCAAGCATAACTTTCTCATACTTTATCAAAAATGACCCATCCAAATATCATTTTGAAGAGGATGCAATTCCCTACAATCCATATTAATCTCCCAAGTTCAAAATATGCACTCACAAGAAGATATGAATTTGGACATTATAGCTCATTTTGGAAAGTCAACAAAAACACCTTTTGGATCAAAGCTTCATACATGAACATGGAAGACTCAATTAAGATGAGACCAAAAGGGTTGCTTAGAGGACATCTCAAGCTTTCTAAAAAGTCCAAGAACACCTCTCTATGGTCAGAATTGTGAGAGTTATGCATTGGAAAAGTTGACCTTTTTTGCAAAATCGCCAAAAGTCAAATGTGTCCAAAATTGCAATTTTTGTCAAATGAGCCCAAGTTTTTATACTTGCACTGAGTTTTTAATGTGATCCACGACCCATGATCCCTTCCACTTGTTATTATTTTATTTTTTTCATTTATTTTGATTTTATTTCAATTAAATCAAAATAAAATCATGAAAATATCAAAAGCTAATCAAAGCTTGAGATTTTGTGCATGTTTAGGTCTATTATACAGCTGGAGATGGAATCAAATCGTGCAAGGTTCATTTGGACACAAAAAGATTGAATTTTGCTTTATTTAGAAAGATTTTGTACAATGATCAAATCATGAATCAATGATCTTAATTGGAAAAGATTTGAAGCAAATTTGTAACCTAATTCCTTCCAGGGTACATAAGGAATATGTTCAGATCAAAAACGGGGGGATTGGAGGCGTGTCAGATAGAAAGAAAAGTTGCAAAAATTCAAAAAAAGTGGTGAATCAATTTCCAATTTTTAGGCCATCTCAAGCCTTTCCAGCCATCTCAATCGCTTGCTGGATATCTCTAGATCATATTGCAATCACTAGCAAGCTTCCTAACATCCAGAATTGCACTGTAAGTACCCCACAGTTTTCACATTTTCTTGAAATCGAATTCAATAATTTTGGCATATTTAGCATGATTCGTTGACCTATTCTTAATCCTTGAGTCATTTGCAAACTAATGGTTACATTTAATTTCGTTTTTGCTGACTATACATCAATATGCCATAGTTAGGGTTCTTGTTGCGTTTTTAGGGTTTTTCTATACAGGGACAATTGGCCATGGATAGTGGTACCATGATGCTCGTGAGATTACAACGAGTTGATTGGTACCATTGTTATGCATTTATCATGCTTGTATAGGATTTTGGAGAAGCATAGGGTTGTACCTACGCCCATTTGTCCGTAGGTAGATGTCCTTTGTCTAAAACGACGGAGGCACGAGGAAGATGATAATGTGGCACTCCCTGACTCGCCCATTCAAATTTTCACGCGTTTGATAATTATTATTTTGTTTTTCCATATAATGTTTGTTTGTTGTTCCATGTACAACTAACAAAGCCAGCTCAGCTGGCAAGCATGCAGGGTAAAATGCCAAAGGGCTTGGGTTCGATTCCCAGGTCCCCCAACTTTGCTTTCTATTATTTTTCCTTACATATTAAGGTGTGTTGATACCCCAAGAAGTCCATCATGCACTCTCCAAATCTGGGCATCCAAGCCATCAACAGGCTAGATCCAAGGCCTTACTAATGAAGGTCTAACAAGGGCGTGAGTCAAGCTAACACACAGGATTTGGAGAAGTCAATGAAGGCCAGAAATTATTGGGCCCAAAAGTGAAATCAACACCCCCTTTTTGCTAGCAACAACCAGGCCCATTCTCTTTCTTTTTATTTCTTTCTTTTATTTAATTTCTTTTATTAAATTATTTTCTAACAACAATAATTTCTTTTTTTACACAAAAAATCATAAAATCAATTTCACAAATTTAGATTTAGTTTTTTATTTTATCAAATTTAATTTAATGATAGTTTAATTTAATTTAGGATTAATTCTAACTTTTTCATGTATTTAAAATCATTTAGAAAAAAATAGGGTTAGCATGTGATTTAATTCTTATTTCTTTTCAATAAAACAAAAATACAAAAATAGGTTAAATTAATTATTTTTCTTTATTTTAAATTAATTAGTAATTAGGTTTTTATTTATTCAATTAAAACGTTGCTTTTCTCAAAATAATCGAAACAACAACAAATGATTTTTCTCTTTAAGTTTCAATTAGGTTTAGACGGGGTCAAAACCCTAATTTCTCTCGTTCTCGATTCATCGCGCGCATTTATTAATTTTTGCAATATTTATGTAACTGCTCATGGTATGTAATAGTTTAATCTAGGTTTTCTTTTATTTATCCTTTTACGGGTTTTTTGGCTATGTAATTAATCCCTCTCCCCGAAGCCTTGTAATAGCGTAGTTTTTATTTCTCACATTTTAATTCTCGCAAATATTAATTGTTGGATGTATGTTAATAGGATTGTATGGCAAGATTACATGACAATTTAAAATGGCTAAAAAACCCTAATGTGCAAAGATAATAACTGAAATCAAATCACTCGCACATGCGCACTCTTAGGGTATACTCTCACTTCGGTTGCCATCGCTAAACGGTCATTAAGTATAGGGTGTCTTAGTGGTTCCCCTCCTGTCTAAACAAAGATCAAAAGTCCCGTTCGGAAATGTTGCTTCAGAAATGTTGCCTCGAATATGATCTTAAGACATTAGGGTTATTACTAAGACGTCCTAACATTGCTTTAGTGATCGTACGTCCCTTATGAATTGACCCTTACAACTCCAACGACGGTGCCTCCTATTTCTCAATAGTAGGGTAGTATTGTCTAAAGGAAACGAGTACGGAAACAATATTTTTTCGAGTAGGTAGATGCTAGGTAGATGCTAGTAGGTACTTGCTCAAGATAAACTTTTTCACACTTACACTTTTTTACAAACAAAGTTTTCAAAAAAACACTTCGTAACACTCTTGAGGACAGAAACAAGGGTTAAAACGAAGTAAAACAAAAACTTTTCAAAACACACAAACACGAAAGTAATTTTAAAGATGAGCAAGTACCTAAGAGCCCATGGAAAACCATGGATAGAAGGGGTGCTAATACCTTCCCTTTCTATAATCTACCCCCCGTACTCAAAATCTCGAAAAAGGAATTTTTCTATGCTTTTTTTCCTTTCCGATTGGATAAAATAAAAGTCGGTGGCGACTCTTGCTTACCGCGACATTTTGCGAATAAAAACGCAAAATGCAAACTAGGATTTTCCAAAACAGTCGATTCTGCCACCGTATCACAGAACTGGAAACTCTGCTGGGGATCTAATAAGTGGGGTATACCCTAGGATTTAGTTCATCATAAAATTGCTTCTCTTGTTCGTTTTGGTTGCTTTACTTTTAAGGGTTTTGTTTGGGAGTTACTATAGATCCTAACCTGGATCTGGGGGACACATTTTAGGTAAGTAGCAATAAACTGTGAGGGAACTGTACGGTGTAGACCGATACGGTTGAAGCAGTAGCTACGTTGATGTAGCACATTGGTTGGTACCGGTATCCCTTGTGGAGAAACAAGCAGAATACGGGGCCGCTATGTGTGTCGTTAAGCATCAACTGACCTTAGAACCCTTAATTGACCAACTTGGCCAGTAGGAAGTAATGAGATAGCCGGCCTCGGTATAAATCTGAGAACTGGTTGATACTCGATGCTACACTCATTGAGACCATACTCTCGAGATAGTTCTGGCCGCAAGAAAAGATTGTGTGAGCTGAAACCATGACCGATAGAGGATGGTCAATGATATTGAGAACCTCTAGAACCCGGCTACTTTTTCTAGGAAAGGTTGAAACCAACTGAACTTCAAGAGGGTAATACCTTTGACCCCATGCAAGCCTTAAACTTAAGAGCTTTGGTGTGACTTATTTGCCTTTGCCATGTCTGTTATCTGCTATACTTGTTGTTTGTTTAATCATGACATCATGCATCATAACATAGCATGCATACTTCATTTTAATAACCATTTCAAAGACCGAGGGGATTTATCTTTGTTCTGTTTTGCAGATCTTGGCTTCCGTGCGCAGAAACACCATCCAAGTTAACTTTGTGCAAATACCTGCTCAACTCAAAGATTTAGCCTCAAAAGTTTCTGAGACTTCTTTGTTCATTAAGAGACATGGTCACCTTCTTAGCCTGGTTACCTCAAAGTTTGATGAGCAGATGATGAGTGTTCTTCTCCAGTTCTTTGATCCTGTGCATCATTACTTCTCCTTCCCAAATTATCAGTTGGTTCCCACTTTGGAAGAGTTTTCTCACTTATTAGGCATATCCATGCTTGAGCAGATGCCCTTCACAGGTATGGAAGAGACTCTTTGACCAGAAGACATTGCTTTAGCTCTGCATCTAAAAAGGGCTGATGTAGTATCCAATTGGGAAACATGAAGTGAGGTTAAAGGTTTCTTAGCCAAGTTTCTGATAGATCAAGCTCAGCTATTCTGGGATAGTTTGGACTTTCAAGATTTTGAAGACATCTTGGCTCTCCTTATCTATTGTTTGGTTCTCTTCCCGAATCCATATTCCTTTGTAGATGTGAATGCGGTTAAAATATTCCTTTCTCGCAATCTTATGCCTACTCTACTGGGTGACATCTTGCATGCCCTCTACACTCGTACTGTGCGTAGAAGAGGGACTCTTATGTGTTGTATGTGGTTTCTGTCGAGGTGTTTTATTTCACACCTCCCTAAGTCCGTGTTGAAGAATGAAGAATGTTTGGGTTGGTCCTACAGGATAATGTCACTTGCCCATACAGACATTCTTTGGAGTTCCCGGGTTATGGAAAGCACTGCTGTCATTGATCGTTGTGGGGGATACCCTAATGTCCCATTGCTTGGAATCAGAGGGGGAATAACCTACAATCCTTGTCTAGCTTTGCGGCAGTTTGGTCGTGCTCGGAGAGACAGTCCACGTGAGCTACTTCTTAAGAATATTGCATTTGACTATAAAGAAGACGTTGACGAGCATCGTCGGAGGTTTATACGAGCTTGGGGCATGGTGAACAGATCTGATCCCTAAGAGCTAGGACCAAGGACTTCCCTTCCTATGTAGCCTTACTTACAATGGGTCCGAGCTCGTTCCCAGAAGCTTGGGATGCACTATGAAGTAGTATTTCCAGTGATTGTGGAGCCCACTAATGAAGAAGGAATTCCTTACACAGTTCTTTATCCTTACATGCCCACTGATCCTGGGGCATTGTAGAGGTCTTGGATTCAGCTGAAAGAGGAAAGGGATACTTACCGGGAGAAGTACCCTGAGCAAGAAAGGAAGATCTTGAAGCTCACCAGGAAGCTCAAGGAAGAAAGAACAATCAATGACTACGTCAGCACAAAGGGGAAGCGTCCATGGGATTTTTGATTTTGCTTTTTCTAGTTTAGATTTGTTTTTCATTTACTTCTTTGTAACGCCTTAAAGGCATTGTTGAACCTTTTTACAAGTTAACCTAATAAAGTTTGTTTATTCTGTGGTTTGCAAATTTAAATCTCCCAAAGTATTTGAAATCATCACATACGCATCCCATTATCATGCACATCACCACAGATACCATTATAGGTTTCTCATCTTCTTCGTTGTTTATTTCAGCATGAAATGTCTTCTGATCAAGCAATCAAAGATCTTCAGGCACAAAACACCCAATTCCAAGAGATGTTCTTGAGCTTGGCTAAAAGGCAAGAGGATTTGAAGACTCTCATTCTGAAAGAGAAGAAGAAGAAGAAGAAGGTAGTTCTTCTGAGTATGGGTAAAAGGTTTGGGGATAGGTTAAAACAGCAAGCTGATATGTCCTCTTCATCCAAGGAAGAGGAGAACCAAGAAAAAGAGAAGGTCCCCAGTCCTGTAGTTTCTGATGATGATACGGATTATGATGATGAGCAATATCCTCCTGCCGAGGATAGGTACAAGCAGTTAGAAGACCGTCTGAGTGCCATGGATATTCAGAAGATCCCTGGGTTGGATTTCGGAGAACTGGGACTGGTATCTGGAGTGGTGATCCCTCATAAGTTCAAAGCTCCGATTTTTGCCAAGTACGATGGAGTATCCTGCCCAAAACTCCATCTTCGCTCGTATGTCAGGAAAATCCAACCCCACACTGCTGATAGAAATTTGTGGGTACATTTATTTCAAGATAGTCTGTCAGGGACTCACCTTGAATGGTTTTATCAGTTGGAAGGAGCCAATGTCCGAAACTAGGAAGACCTTGTTGCTGCTTTTTACAGGCAGTATCAGTATAACACCGACCTTGCTCCCACTCGTA
Organism: Vicia faba; assembly: GCA_948472305.1. NCBI lineage: Eukaryota > Viridiplantae > Streptophyta > Magnoliopsida > Fabales > Fabaceae > Vicia > Vicia faba. The sequence goes on from OX451741.1 coordinate 93,897,588, forward strand.
CTCAGCTTCAAGGTATGTCTATGGGTGCAAGTGAAGGTTTAAAGGACTATGCTCAAAAGTGGAGAGATTTGGCTGGAAGAGTCCAACCCCCTTTATCTGACAAGGAGTTGGTTGACATGTTTCTAGGGACGCTATCTGGTCCATTTTTCAATCATCTGATTGGCAGTTCATCATCTAGGTTTACTGAGTTGATCTTGACTGGAGAGAGAGTAGAAGCTGGTATCCGAAGTGGTAAGATACAGAAGGATACTTCATCAAGTGCGGTAAAGAATCCTTTCACCGATAAGAAAGAAGCTAGTGCAGTCTACGGCCCGAGAGGCCAAAGCAGACTTGAACATCGTCAAGCGGTAAATGCGATAGTGATATCAAGACCCACATTTGCTCCATAATGCAACAATCAGCAAAAGGTGGAAAGACCACAGAGGCAGTACACTCGGCTCAATATGACCTTGTCTCAAATTCTACCATAATTGTTAAAGACCAATCTGGTAACTCTGAAGGAGGCCCCGAAGAACCCCAACACCATATCTCCTCAATATAACCCGAATGCCCGCTGCGCCTATCACTCTGAAAGTCCAGGTCATGATACAAACAACTGTTGGGCCTTGAAGAATAAGGTGCAAGACTTGATCGAAGCCAAAGAGATTGAGTTTGACGCTCCGAAGAAACCCAATGCTATAACTGCTCCTATGCCCAAACATGGTCATGGAGTAAATGTTGTGGACGATGATTTATTTGTGACCTCCGTGGAAGAAATTTCTACTCCTTTGATGACAGTTAAGAAGAATCTATTGTTGGCCGCTTTATTTCCGGGTTGTGGCGAAGGTTGCCACATATGTTCAATTCTGCCTGCTGGTTGCCATTTATTGAAATCAGGTGTTCAGCGCCTGATGGATAACAAATAGATCCTGTTCGAAAAGACTATGATTCTGTTGGTTCCAATTCAAGATGTTGCCATCATAACCATTTCCGCCAATCCTTCCAAGGCTTCCTCGAGAAAGCCTGTTAGGATTACACCCGTCCCAAGAATTGCTCCATTAATAATTACTGTCCCTGGTCCTATCCCATATACTTCGGATAAAGCTGTCCCTTGGCACTATCGGGTTGATGTGTATTACCATGGAGTTAAACAAGACTTAAAGAGTGAGGAACTTGATATCAGCAATATTGTCGAGGCTAGCAAGGTCATCGGAAGTGGAAGACTCTTTTATCCTGATATTTCCCCTCCGATTGTTCACAAACCTATTGTCATCCCATCTGCTAGTACATCAGCTACTATCCCAGTTCCTATTCCAGTCACTACCCCTGCCGCCGAGCCATCTGGGACTCCGGGAAAAGAAATCATAGGTGAGCCTGCCCGGACGGAGGAGCCTAAGAAGATCATCATGGAAACCTCTAAGCAGGAGTTAGAGGAAATTTTGAAGATTATCAAGAAGAGCGACTATAACGTAGTCGAGCAGCTGGGGCAGACCCCGTCAAAAATCTCCATGTTGTCCTTGTTATTATGTTCTGAAGCCCATGCAAAGGCTTTAATTTCTTTCCTAAAAACTGCGCATGTGCCGCAGGAAACTTCTGTCGATCAATTCAAAGACTGCGTAGCTAGTTTGACTGCCGACAATGGGTTGGGTTTATCAGACGCAGACCTGACTGCTAAAGGAAGAAATCACAATGATGCTCTGCACGTCTCAATCGAGTGCAGGGGCACTACTATGGCCCATGTACTGGTGGATATCGAGTCCTCATTGAATGTTCTGCCAAAGAAAGTGGTAGACCGTCTGGATTGTGAAGGTTTAATTCTAAAGCCGAGCAATATTGTGGTCAGAGCTTTCGATGGGTCAAAAAGAATGGTGCACGGGGAGGTGGACATCTCTGTTAAAGTTGGCTCTCAGACTTTTGCATCCACTTTTTATGTGATGGATATCAGACCATCATATTCTTGCTTGCTGGGTCGCCCTTGGATTCATAAGGCTGGGGAAGTGACTTCCACGCTCCACCAAATGTTGAAATATCTAGTAAAGGGGAAGATTGTTACAGTTTGAGGAGAAGAGGAGTACATGGTGATTCATCTCAATTCCTTTCGCTACGTTGAGATGAATGGGGAGTTCATTGAAACCCCTTGTCAGAAATTTGAAGAAGTCCCTCAGACTTTAGCGTCAACTGAAGTTGCAACTGACAAACCTCCGATGAAGATGGCTTCCCTCAAGGATGCCAAGGTTGTAATTGAAAAAGGTGGGTGTGCAAATTGGGGACAACTCCCTGATTTCACACACAAAACTGACAAATTTGGTTTGGGCTTTACTACAGGGGCTCAAAGGGCTATTAGGCACGTGCGGATTGGAAGACCTCCTTTACATATCAGCAATCGGGGAGTTAATGCAGTTGAGGATGGTGAAGAAGATTCAGACATCAACAGCTGGATCTACCCTACAACCAATGGTGGATTGAACAACTGGACGGCGAAGGACTTCATACTTGTTTCTTTTATTCCACAGTAATTGACTTTTGTTTTGAAAGTTGTAATAGATAGTTTGAAACTTTATGGCCTGGTGCCTTGCCCGAGGCACCTTGGCCTTGCTTGTGAGGGCTTATTATTTGTCATTTTCATATATCATCAATAAAACATTGGACATTTCTTGCATTACAAATTTTGCGCTCCTTGTTTTTCTTTTCTGTCTCTCACTTTATTACAACTATTCTCTTACACACTCACATATCATAATGCAGATCCATATCCACTCTGGATCCCATTGATAACAACTCTGCTACTGCCAGTTATGACTTCGAAAATCTGATCAACCAAGCCGAGGAAGAAGGTGAGGATGATTGTGAGGTGCTTGGAAAACTTGCTAGACTGTTACTGCAGGAGGAGAGGGCCATACAACCTCATGAAGAGCCAGTCAAATCAGTGAACTTGGGTATAGAGGAAGACAGGAAAGAGGTTAAGATAGGTGCAAATCTGGAACCTAGTGTCAAGCAGCGGTTGATACAGATGCTACGTGACTATGTTGAGATCTTCACCTGGTCCTACGAAGATGTGCCTGGTTTGGACACCAATATTGTGGTTCATCGCTTACCAACTAAAGAAGACTGTCCTCCGGTAAAACAGAAGGTTCGTCGTATGCGCCTCGAGATGTCTGAGAAAATCAAAGTTGAGGTCATGAAACAGTTCGACACGGGATTTTTAGCTGACACTTCTTATCCGAAGTGGGTTGCCAACATTGTTCTGATGCCTAAGAAAGATGGTAAGGTACAGATGTGTGTGGACTATAGAGATCTGAACAGGGCGAGCCCCAAGGATGATTTCCCACTTCCTTATATCGATGTTCTGGTCGACAACACCGCGCAGCATAAGATCTTCTCCTTTATGGATGGTTTTTCTGGTTACAATCAAATCAAGATGGATCCCGAGGACATGGAGAAGACAACCTTCGTTACACAGTGGGGAACCTTCTATTACAACATAATACCTTTCGGGTTGAAGAATGTTGGGGCAACTTATCAGCATGCCATGGTCGCTTTGTTCCATGACATGATTCACCATGAGATTGAGGTTTACCTTGATGACATGATAGCAAGGTCCCAGACTGAGGAAGAGCACCTTGACCATCTCCAGAAACTGTTCGAAAGGTTGAAGACGTACAAGCTGAGGTTGACCCTGAACAAGTGCACCTTCGGGGTAAGGTCTGGTAAGCTGTTGGGTTTCATCGTCAGTGATAAAGGTATTCAGGTGGACCCTGCCAAGGTAAAGGCCATACAGGAGATGTCGGCTCCCCGCGCAGAAAAGGAAGTTAGAGGATTTTTGGGACGTCTGAATAACATCGCCCAGTTCATTTCACATCTGACTGTTACTTATGAGCCAATCTTCAAGCTGCTGAAGAAAGATCAAGTGGTAAAATGGAATGATGAATGTCAGACCGCTTTCTAAAGGACCAAGGAATACCTCCAAGAGCCACCTATTCTGATGCCTCCAGTTGAAGGAAGACCTTTGATCTTATACTTGACAGTACTGGATAATTCAATGGGGTGTGTGTTGGGGCAGCATGACGAGTCTGGCCGAAAAGAGCATGCTATTTACTACCTTAGCAAAAAGTTTACCGACTGTGAGACCCGATACTTATTGATCGAGAAAACTTGCTACGCTTTAGCATGGGCTGCTCGCAAGCTGAGATAGTATATGTTGACTCACACCACCTTATTGATATCAAAGATGGATACAATCAAGTATATCTTTGAAAAGCCTGCCTTGTCCAGAAGGATAGCAAGATGGCAGATGATCTTAACCGAGTATGACATCCAATACATAACCCAGAAAGAAATCAAGGGGAGTGTACTGGCGGATCATTTGGCGCATCAGGCCGTAGATGACTACCAATCCATGAATTTCGAGTTCCCAGATGATAACATCATGTTGGTGACCGACTGTGAAGAACCTGGATCGGATGAAGGACCTGAGGAAGGATCTCGATGGTCTATGTATTTTGACGGAGCCTCAAACGCGTTGGGTAATGGCATTGGCGCTGTGATCATATCTCCTGAGGGCTGTCATACTCCATTCACCGCCCAATTATGTTTTAACTGCACCAACAATATCGCGGAGTATGAAGCATGCATCATGGGTCTTCGAGCTGCCATTGACTTGAGGATTAAGTTCTTGAGTGTATTCGGAGATTCTGCTCTGGTGATCAGTCAGATCAAAGGCGAGTGGGATATGAAGCACCCAAATCTTATTCCTTACAAAGAGTATGTATTGACGTTGCTTCCTCACTTCGAGGAGATAACCTTTGAACACTTCCTGAGAGAAGAGAATCAGTTTGCGGACGTGCTAGCTACCATGTCTTCTATCTTCAAAGTCAGGTGGGACAATGAAGCTCCCCAGATTACTATCAAGAGGTTGGACGAACCCGCACATTGCTGTGACATTGAGACTGAAGAGGTAGCAGATAAACCCTGGTTCCACGAGGTAAAGAGGTATCTTGAGGCTCAAGAGTACCCCGAGGGTGCATTTGTTAATGATAAGAAGTTCTTGAGAAGGTTCGCTGTGAAGTTCTTCATTAGCAATGGTATCCTTTATAAGCGTAACCATGATTCAACCTTACTTCGATGTGTGGACAAAAGCGAGGCAGAAAGGATCATGGAAGAATTACACGAAGGTACCTTAGGAACTCATTCTAGTGGACACACCATGGCAAAGAAAATACGGGCAGGATATTATTGGTCCACTATAGTAGCCGTTTGTTATCAGCATTCTCGGACCTGTCATAAGTGCCAAGTCTATGCTGATAAGGTGCACGTACCTCCATTTCCCATGAATGTTTTGACAACTCCTTGGCCTTTTGCAATGTGTGGCATCGACATGATTCGAGAGATCAGGCCTACTGCATCCAACGGAAATCGTTTCATTCTGGTAGCAATTGATTATTTTACGAAGTGGGTCGAGACAACTTCCTTTGCTACAGTAACCAAGAATATCGTGGCGCGGTTTATCCGACACAACTTGATATGTCAATATGGTGTACCGGAGAGAATCATTACGGACAATGGTACAAATATCAACAACACGATGATCATTGAGCTCTACAAACAGCTCAAGATACAGCATTACGACTCTTCTCCCTACCGGCCGAAGATGAATGGGGCCGTTGAAGCAGCTAATAAGAACATCAAGAAGATTGTGCAGAAGATGATGGTGACATACAAAGACTGGCATGAGATGTTACCATTTGCTCTTCATGGGTACCGTACCTCAGCACGGACATTGACAGGGACAACACCCTACTCTCTAGTATATGGCATGGAAGCAATTCTACCCATTGAAGTCCAGATACGCTCTCCCAGGATTATGAAGGATGCAGGTTTGAGCAAAGATGACTGGATCCAGACCCGACTTGACAAGCTGAATCTAATCGATGAGAAGAGACTTACTGCTATTTGCCATGGTCAGGCGTATCAAAAGAGAATGATCAAGGCTTTTAACAAGAAATTTATACGTCAGGAATATCAGGTCAGAGATCTAGTGATCAAACGTATCATACTACCGCAAGGTGATCCCAAGGGCAAATGGACCCCCACATACGAAGGGCCATTTGTGGTTAAGAACATTTTCTCGGGAGGATCTATGATTCTAACCACCATGGATGGTGACGACCTTCCTCACCCCGTCAATGCAGACATAGTGAAAAAATACTATGCCTAATCAAAGACCCGCTAGGTCGACTGGCCTAGGAAAAAATAAGGGCTTCCCAGCGAACCAAAAGGGTTCGGGAAAAAGTAAGGGATGAAAATGAAAAAAAATTGTACACCCGGCAAGTCGAAAACCTGAAAAGGCGGCTTGGGAAAAAAAGGGTATCCCGGTGGACTGAAAACCCGAAAGGGAAGTCCAGGCAAAAATTAGGGATCAAAGTGTAACACTATGTCTCATTGGATCATCTTGCAACTGGACTTCGGTATCGACTATCAAGCTCGGACGGTGCCAATCAATCTGATCTACCTTCGACCAAGTAGCAAAGTGATGAGACGCTCGAAGATATAAAGGCAACAGCAGAGTTGGAACCCATTGGGATTGTTTCACATAGCTGTTTTTCTTTCTTTACACAAATTGTATAATTTCTATCTTTCGGCGGCGTTCCTTTACTAGGACGTCCGCCTCTTGTACAAAACGCCTATCATAGAATAACTTCAAAAATCAATACAATTCATTTTCACAAGAAATTTCAAATTGTTTTTCCTTTTCTGTTTTGTTTTGCAAGAACGTCCAATGATTCATTTTTGATATATGCATTTGAAAATAATTGCTGCTCATAAATATTTACATAAGAAACAAAACACAATTACTTATAATTCCAGGAACAGGGGCAAAAAAGAAATGTCCAAACCTTCCAGTTGCTCTACCCACCAGGTACAGGGGAAGAGCCAGCTTAAGAATATGACTAAAGTTACATACACTCCCTGCAAAGTAGGAAGTACCCAAAGACAATGGTGTTAGCCCTCCCCAACCGAGGTTCATAATCGCGAATAAGTCGGAAAAATTCTCCCCAAGCAAAGTTTATCTATCACCAACAATAGAAGTTCACCATCAGTGGAATTTATTTCTTCCACAGGCAAAAATTCAATCCCCGACAGAGTTCATCATCGCTAGCAATGGTAATTCATCCCCAGCAGAGTTATTTCTCCAAATCAACAAATCGTCCTGCAGAGTATCTCTCTTCCCCACAGAGTCATTCTCCCGGCGGAATATTCTCAAGCAGAACGAACGTAAGTCTCCGGCTAATCATCTTCAGTCATTATCCCTAGCAAGAACGGAGAACTCAACTCCTTGTACTCTCCAACAGTGGTCCAGGGTTTATTCTTCCTACCCGGAGAATACCACAAGAACATTGCATATCCAGGCATACGCATATGCATCATACAACACAGTCTCATTTATTTTGAGAACATCATTACTCAATACATTTCATACATCATGACATTGCATACGACTAACTCTTTACCTTTCAGGGAAAGATACAATCAAATTCTCACAAGTTTTCTCTGGTTCAGTCAAATTGATACTAAGATTTCTATTCCAGTTCAAGCTATGAAGCCCGGAAATCGACCGGATAATATCTTGATATCTCCAAGAATACTATGAAGCCTGGAATCGACCAGATAGTGGTATCTCTTAAATACAAGCTATGAAGCCCGGGAATCAACCGGAAAATAGCTTAACCCCTCAACAAGTTATTATGAAGCCTGGAAATCGACCAGATAGCAATATAAGATACCATGAAGCCTGGAATCGACCAGATAATGGTATAAGACGCTGTGAAGACTGGATCACGGCCAGATAGCGGCAAAAGATACTAAAGCCTGGGACACGACCAGATAACAGTATAAGGTACTGAGAAGCTTGGAATTCGACCAAATAGTAGTTTACCTGGCCAATTACTAAGAAGCCCGGAAATTGACCGGATATTAGTATGCCTTAAACTCAAGTTGGAAGCCCGGATACGACCAGATAACCACTTGATTCCTTCTAAAGCCTGGAACACGACCAGATAAGAATTGAGAAATTGCAAAGCCTAGATTGTGACCATATAGCAAGTCTAATCTCATCTCCCCAATAAGTCACTGTGAAGCCTGGAGCACGACCAGATAGCAGTCACTCTTATTTTTCTCAGCAAACCACTGTGAAACCTGGAGCACGACCAGATAGCAGTTCATTTTCACCTCCTCGGCTAAGAGATGATTCACCAGTAGAATAACGGACAACTGAAGCTCCTAAAATTCTATTTCTCTCAAGACAGAGACCATCATTCCCTAGTGAAATCTTACTCAACAACAGGTGTACGGGCTCTTGCAAAGGAATCTCTTATGGGATCGAAACTTCTTCTGATGGCATCTTTAAGCCCATATTCCGACACCAACCTCCAAATGGCATCTATAAGACCATTCCCGATATCGCAAGACAAGTACTACTTCATGCGAGTGCAAATTTCTGGGCACTCTAGTGTTCAATCATCTTCCACCTTCAGATCACAAAAGGCGGACAAGCCAATCTACATCCTCAGGTCTAAGAACATTGAACAGGGGCAGCTGTTGTACCCCAAAATTTTCCCTCCCATATTTCTCAACACATTTCAAGTGAGGTCCTCAAATTGCTCAAGGAAGTCCAAGGGTTGACCAAACAAACTCTCTCCTAAGACAGTCTACCTCAAATTAGGGTTTCAGTTTGCATCAAGATGATTGAGTCCAAAGGATCCCAAATTCTCACCATTGTCCTAATATGTTCTCAAGATCATCCATGTCAAGTTTCAAGCCTTGCAGAGGAAGTTTGCTCAGTCAATTGCTCTAAGGCCTGAAAATCTACTGTGCTAGGGCAAAAGTCAACTATGGCCCACATACAGTCAAACTCAAAGATTTTTGGTCAACATCCTCATTGTGAAGTATTATTCATCATCTGATCAAGGGTTGATCATGATTCCTCAAGTATTGCTCACAATTCATCAAACCCCAAAAGTTGCTAAATTAGGGTTTTGCAGGAAAAGTCAACTCAACTTTGACCAAGCATAACTTTCTTATACTTTATCAAAAATGACCCATCCAAAGCTCATTTTTAAGAGAATGCAATTACCTACAATCCATATTCATCTCCCAAGTTCAAAATATGCACTCACAAGGAGATATGAATTTGGACATTATAGGTCATTTTGGAAAGTCAACAAAAACACCTTTTGGGTCAAAGCTTCATACATGAACATGGAAGACTCAATTGAGATGAGACCAAAAGGGTTGCTTAGAGGACATCTCAAGTTTATAAAATGTCCAATAACACCTCTCTAGGGTCAAAATTGAGAGAGTTATGCATTGGAAAAGTTGACCTTTTTTGTAAAATTGCCAAAAGTCAAATGTGTCCAAAATTGCAATTTTTGTCAAATGGGCCCAACTTTTTATGCTTGCACTAAGTTTGTAATGTGACCCACAACCCATGATCCCTTCCACTAGTTATTATTTTATGTTTGTTATTTATTTTGATTTTATTTCAATTAAATCAAATAAAATCATGAAAACATCAAAAGTGAATCAAAGCTTGAGATTCTGTGCATGTTTAGGTCTATTATACAGCTGGAGATGGAATCAAATCGTGCAAGGTTCATTTGGACACAAAAAGATTGAATTTTTCTTGATTTAGAAAGATTTTGTACAATGATCAAATCATGAATCAATGATCTTATTTGGAAAAGATTTGAAGCAAATTTGTAACCTAATTCCTTCTAGGGTACATAAGGAATATGTTTAGATCAAAAACGGGGGGATTGGAGGCGTGTAAGACAGAAAGAAAAGTTGCAAAAATTCAACAAAAGTGGTGAATCAATTTCCAGTTTTCAGGCCATCTCAAGCCTTTCCAGCCATCTCAATCGCTTGTTGGATATCTCTGGATCATATTGCAATCACTAGCAAGCTTCCTAACATCCAGAATTGCACTGTAAGTACCCCACAGTTATTTTCTTGAAATCGAATTCAATAATTTTGGCATATTTAGCATGATTCGTTGACCTATTCTTAATCCTTGAGTCATTTTCAAATTAATGGTTACATTTAATTTCGTTTTTGCTGACTATACATCAAGATGCCATAGTTAGGGTTCTTGTTGCGTTTTTAAGGTTTTTCTGTACAGGGACAATTGGCCATGGATAGTGGTACCATGATGCTCGTGAGGTTGCAACGAGTTGATTGGTACCAATGTTTTGCATTTATCATGCTTGTATGGGATTTTGGAGAAGCACAGGGTTGTACCTACACCCATTTGTCCGTAGGTAGATGTCCTTTGTCTAAAACGACGGAGGCACGAGGAAGATGATAGTGTGGCACTCCCTGACTCGCCCATTCAAATCTGCGCGCGTTTGATAATTATCATTTTGTTTTTCCATATAATGTTTGTTTGTTGTTCCATGTACAACTAACAAATCCAGCTCAGCTGGCAAGTGTGCAGGGTAAAATGCCAAAGGGCCTGGGTTCGATTCCCAGGTCCCCCAACTTTGCTTTCTATTATTTTTCCTTGCATATTCAGGTGTGTTGATACCCCAAGAAGTCCATCATGCACTCTCCAAATATGGGCATCCAAGCCATCAACAGGCTAGATCCAAGGCCTTACCAATGAAGGTCTACCAAGGGCGTGAGTCAAGCTAACACACAGGATTTGGAGAAGTCAATAAAGGCCAGAAATTATTGGGCCCAAAAGTGCAATCAACACCCCCTTTTTGCTAGCAACAACCAGGCCCATTCTCTTTCTTTTTATTTCTTTCTTTTATTTAATTTATTTTATTAAATTATTTTCTAACAACAATAATTTCTTTTTTTTTAAACAAAAAATCATAAAATCAATTTCACAAATTTAGATTTAGTTTTTTATTTTATCAAATTTAATTTAATGATAGTTTAATTTAATTTAGGATTAATTCTAACTTTTTCATGTATTTAAAATCAATTAGAAAAAATTAGGGTTAGCATGTGATTTAATTCTTATTTCTTTTCAATAAAACAAAAATACAAAAATAGGTTAAATTAATTATTTTTTCTTAATTTTAAATTAATTAGTAATTAGGTTTTTATTTATTCAATTAAAACTTTGCTTTTCTCAAAATAATCAAAACAACAAAGAGTGATTTTTCTCTTTAAGTTTCAATTATGTTTAGACGGGGTCAAAACCCTAATTTCTCTCGTTCCCGATTCATCGCGCGCATTTATTATTTTTTGCAATATTAATGTAACTGCTCATGGTATGTAATAGTTTAATCTAGCTTTTCTTTTATTTATCGTTTTACGGTTTTTTTGGCTATGTAATTAATCCCCCTCCCCGAAGCCTTGTAATAGCGTAGTTTTTATTTCTCGCATTTTAATTCTCACAAATATTAATTGTTAGATGTATGTTAATAGGATTGTATGGCAAGATTACATGACAATTTAAAATGGCTAAAAAACCCTAATGTGCAAAGATAATAACTGAAATCAAATCACTCGCACATGCGCACTCTTAGGGTATACTCTCACTTCGGTTGCCTTCGGTAAACGGTCATTAAGTATAGGGTGTCTTAGTGGTTGCCCTCCTGTCTAAACAAAGATCAAAAGTCCCATTTAGAAATGTTACCTCGGAAGTGTTGCCTCGAATATGATCTTAAGACATTAGGGTTATTACTAAGATGTCCTAACATTGCTTTAGTGATCGTACGTCCCTTACGAATTGACCCTTACAACTCCAACGACAGTGCCTCCTATTTCTCAATAGTAGGGTAGCATTGTCTAAAGGAAACGAGTACAGAAACAATCTTTTTTCGAGTAGGTAGATGCTAGTAGGTACTTGCTCAAGATAAACTTTTTCACACTTACACTTTTTTACAAACAAAGTTTTCAAAAAAACACTTCGTAACACTCTTGAGGACAGAAACAAGGGTTAAAACGAAGTAAAACAAAAACTTTTCAAAACACACAAACACGAAAGCAATTTTAAAGATGAGCAAGTACCTAAGAGTCCATGGAAAACCATGGATAGAAGGGGTGTTAATACCTTCCCTTTCTATAATCTACCCCCGTACTCAAAATCTCGAAAAAGGAATTTTTCTGTGCTTTTTTTCCTTTCCTATTGGATAAAATAAAAGTCGGTGGCGACTCTAGCTTACCACGACATTTTGTGAATAAAAATGCAAAACACAAACCAGCATTTTCCAAAACAGTCGGTTCTGCCACCGTATCACAGTTAGCTTCAGGGAAGATCAAGGAAGGTGAATTGATGAAAAAAATGGATTGAAAAAGGCTTGAGAATACGATTCGAAGTAGCTGAATTCTGAGTTATGAAGCAAGTTTGGCAGGGTGATTCTGGCTATCTAAGCTTGGGAAATTGAATGGGGGATGACCCTCTATTTATAGGGATTCAAATGGAATGCTCAAGCGTGTGAGATGATGCAAATTGGAGGGAAATCGTGTGAACCTGATGCACGAGCAAAGTGTGTTGTGATTTGCATCAAAACTCATCAAATCCTTGTGTTTCAAGGCTCTAATCCACTTTGGCAACTTGGTTAAACATGTTTAAATCACAAACGCATGCTAATTTGATGTTTAAAGGCTAAAACATGGATTTCAAATTCTGACTTATGGTGAAACTTCAGTTCCAAGTTACCAAGTTCAATCCAATGGCATTTCCACCTCAGAGGGTCTTAGGGAAAAAATTTTGATGCTTTAGAAAGATGAGGTAACAAGTTTTGAAATGGAAAAAGAATGGAACCAAATGGATGCTTGAGCTGAAAACTACATGGAGTCAAAGTTGAAGAAAAAGAGTTGACTTTCCATACTTAGAAATATTTTAAATTCTTCTTTAAAAATGACCTATAATCTCTTGCATACAAACATGGCCTTCCACTTGGAATTTGCTCTTGATCAAAAAAGATGGAATGAAGTAGATCTCTTGAATGACATTTTGAAATTTTAACCACTCAAAATATCCAAAAATTGAGCAAGTTATGACTTGTTGAAGTTGGCAAAAAATCGTGAAATGACCTATAATCTCTTGCATTCTTAAGGCAACTTCCATCCATTTTCTTACTTTGCACATAAAATAAGGCATGAAGTGCACATCCTTAGGGTCATCATGAAAAAATAATGGGCTCAAGGTGATAAAAATTGACCAAGTTATGACCATTTGAAGTTACATATGGAAAATGAGGGATTCATCTGGATGACTTGTAACCTTTCTTCTTCACCAAGTTTCTTCCACATGAAAAATCCTTGGGACTTTTGAAGTGATTTGTTGGTAACTCTTTGAAGAGAATAATTTTTTTGGAATCACTCAAAAATACCAAAAGATGAGCAAGATATGCCCCTCTGAAGTCCAAAACCCTAGCATCTAGATCAAGAGAATGCTTGGTGGAACTTTGCCAAGTTTGAACAAACTTTTTGTGCCAATATTCGTCCTTTGTGAATAGAATTTGTTGAGGATGATGATGAGGACTCATGTCCACCAAAACTACTTCCATGCCAACTTCAAAACAACTTCAATGGTGAGGTTTGAATCTCTCAAGACTTTGACTAGGGCATGGAAATAAACTCATGAACCCATGATGCAACTTGCTAAACCTCATTGCCTTTACCTACATTATTAACAAGTAAGACAAATCAATATTGTATTTTGTTAATTTAGAGATAAAATCAAAGCAAAATATCCATGATCACCAAAGAAAACAAGTCAAGGTGCTTGGTAACTCCTCAAAGAGCAAGGCTAAAGATAGGGAGAAGAACCAAAAGCCCTAATGTGATTTTGTGGTGATTGAAACAATATGGTATGATGAAGGGATCTTAGGGGCAAAAATTGGGGTACAACAACATGAACTTACTAATAAAAATCTTATTTATATTCCTTTTGGTTAAAAAAATTAAATCTCATAAGGTCCTTGAAAACATTGCATTTACATGTCATGCATAACAGGTTTTCCTCACAGAAAGGTTTTCTTATGTCCTTACTGTTTATTTCAGTAAAAGATGGCTCTCGAACAAACTGTGAAAGAACTTCAAGCTCAGTACACTCAATTTCAGCAAATGTTCCTGAATTTAGCCAAGGAGTAGGAAGAGTTGAAGGCCCTCATCACTAAGGAGAGGGAGGAGAAAATCAAGAAACCAGCTGGCATCCTCAACATGGGTAGGAGGCTTAAAGGTCCAGTCAAGTGATCTTTAGAGTTTGAAGAAGAAAATGATGACCAAAAGAAAGATGATAAAAGTATGAAGGCTGAGAAGAATAACAACCAGGGTTCTGATGAAGAAGAAGCAGACTATTCAGATGAACAATATCCTCCGGCTGACAACAAATACAAACAGCTGGAAGATCGTCTAAATGCCATGGAGATCCAGAGAGTTCCTGGTTTGGATTTTGAACAGATTGGTCTTATCTCGGGGGTGGTTATCCCTCACAAGTTCAAGGTCCCCGTCTTTGCCAAAAATGTAGGTGTGTCTTGTCCTAAACTTCATTTGAGGTCATATGTTTTGAAAATCCAACCTCATACCGGTGACAGAAAGTTACGGGTACACTTCTTTCAATAAATCTTATTGAAAACATAGTTGGAATGGTTCTATCAACTGGAAGGGACCAATGTTCATACCTAGGAAGATTTGACGGTTTCTTTCTACAAGAAGTACCATTATAATCCTGATCTCGCACCAACCTGCATGCAACTATAGAGTATGTCCATGGGTTCTTATGAAAACTTCAAAGAGTACGCTCAGAAATTGAGAAACCTTGCACACAAGGTTCGACCTCCTTTATCTAAAAGGGAATTGGTTGACATGTTCAAGAGCATGCTGATAGGTCCTTTCTATAACCACTTACCTGGAAGTTCTTCATCCAGTTTCACTGAACTGATATTGACGGGGGAACATGTTGAGAATGGAATCAGAAGTGGTAAAATCCAAGTGGCTACATCTTCCGATACATAGAAGAAGCCATACAATTGGAAGAAAGAGTCCAATGTTGTGTACGGTTAGAAGGGTCATAATAAGAGTAACCACAACCAATATGTGGGTGCAGTTCTGATCTCTAATCTTGCACCAGTGCGACAATAACAACGAGGTAATCAGCGAAGGCAAGATGAGCCCAAGAGACAGTTTACCAAAATCAACATGCCGCTGTCTCAAGCATTGCAACATATGTTGAGGATGAATCTGATTACATTGATAGAATCTCATCCAAACCCCAAAAAATTTTCTCCTAATTACAATCCTGAAGCAAGGTGTGCCTATCATTCTGGCAGTCCTCGGCATGATACTAACGATTGTTGGGTGCTGAAATACAAGATTCAAAATATGATTGAAGCCAAGGAGATTGAATTCGATCCTCCTAAGACTCCCAACATGATCACCGCTCCCATGCGGACTCAAAATTAGGATCAGGTTAATGTTGTTGAAGATGTCGATAGCAGCAACGACCTGAATAACTGGATTTCCCCTACTGCCAACGACGGAAGCTTCTTCATTCGAATTTTTATTTGTAATTTCTTTGTTTGTTCAAACAATTACTGTCATGTCAAACTTTGGTTTTCCCATTAATTCATTGCACGTATTTGTCTTTAATTAATTCATTCTCACTATATTTAAATTTCTTTCTTACTTTGTTTTGTGACATTCAACTCTCGATTAAAAGATATAAGCCTTTAGAGGGAGCATGACGAAAACGATACCATAATCTCTACAGTATTCTTTTGAACAGACCTTGTTGACAATGTACAAGAGTTGTTTCAAATCCTAAATGTTGGACTTATAAGGAAGATAATCCCTAGTCAACCCCTTTGAGCCTAAGAAGTAGGAGTTTTATTTTTCACACAAATTAATACCTTTGATCATAACCTGGGGTCGGGTAGTTTCTCAGTTAATTCAAATGTGCATTCAGTCGCAAGCTTTCACTTTGTACACAGCAAATAGTATCGAAGACGTCCTTCCAAATCAAAAGACGGTGATGGTTCCCTGTAAAACAGGCAGTCATTTTCTCTCAAAAGAAAAGCCCGCTAAGTCAAAACCTAGGAAGGAGACTTAGGAAAAAACTGGGGCATCCCGCTGACTGTAATCACAGAAGAAACAGTTCAGGCAAAACTTAGGGATAATCCAGTCAAAATAGGTCGCTATAAATCCTCAACAAAAGAAAAAAATGTTACAAAAAATGAATGCCTTCTCAAATAAACTTCCAGTATTCGAACCATCACCAAAATATCATTCTAGACTCAACTGGAATCTAAATGCACAATTAACTGAGTATAGGGATGAAGAACATCACGGAGAACGGGTGGGGAACAAATAAATTTTGAGCTTTTTTTCCTTTGCTTCTTAAATCGTGAACCAGGCTACGTTACAACCCTTAAAAGTCCTAACTTAAGCATAGGTTAGTTCGAAAGCATATTGTTATAAAAGGTATCCTGACTCCTATAAGGTTTACTATAAAACCTGAGTTGAATTCATATTCTTACAAAATTCTGTTTTTACTAGAAATGCATTTTCAAAACTTCAAGACAGACATAAGCTTTGCATTTTTAATACCAATGTTTGCGTATGACTAATTGTTCGACAGCAGAGAAATTCGCACGACGAATATTCAATGCACGGAAGTCCTCTCAATGAACAGAATCACCTGAGATGGAAAGACATTTCTAGTAACAGGCCTTTTATAATCAAGGGGCATGACATGATGTCTAACTGATCTGGGGGCAGTCAAGTCAAGATTCAAGGAATCTCTCAAAAGTGTTGAATAGCCAGGGAAGACCTCCATCTGAATCACTTGGGGCATTGACATGAGTTCCAGCAAAGGGCCACGTACGATCAAGAAAACATTCTCTGGCATGCTACAACACTTACGGTGAAAATTCTGCGCAATCTATAAATGCGCACATAGTCAAAAAATACTACGCGTAAAAGAGACCCGCTAGGTCGACATGCCTGGGCAAAAATAAGGGTATCCCGGTGAACCAAAAGGGTTCGGGAAAAAATTATGGATATATAAAAAATTGTACACCCGGCAAGTCAAAAACGTGAAAAGGCGGCTTGGGAAAAATGGGTATCTCGGTGGACTGAAAACCTGAAAAGGCGGTCTAAGAAAAAGTTAGGGATTAAAGCGTACGACTATGTCCCGTTATCTCATCACTTGTCTATTAGTAAAAGACTTATCACCCTGATCAGCATTTGCCGAGGGCTCTAGAAGTTGAGATAATGTTCAAGTCATCCATAAATCCCCACAGAGCAGTTTCCACGAAATTATCTCCACAGAGCTACCTTCACAAGCTCGTCTTCAACAGAGACACATTCCCCAGTAAGCCTAAATATGTAAGCCACACCAGAAACTGGGGCATCTTCCAGCAGTTCACTTCCATATCTCTGATGGACAGCTTAACAGGACCATCTTCCCCAAGAGGTTCCCAATTAGATAGGGAGATTTGATCATTCCCCCCAGTATGCGGTGAAAACTTCCTCAACACATCCTATGAAATACTAATCCCTGACATAAGTCATTTCCTTAACACAATTTATAGGAATTTCTTTCCCCGGTGGAGTCTATTTCTCCAACACCATGGGATCCCATCCTTCCATACAGCAGGGTCTGACCAAAGTTGTTATCCCTAGAAGAGTTTCTACGATATCTGAAACCTGGATATATAGCACACCAGAGGAATATACATCTCTTTTATCCCCATATAGGGTACGTAAGAATCAAATCCTTCAACAAAAAGAACGGAAAGTGATCGACTCTCCTTGAATGCCTATATCCTCAAGCAGAAGTCGGAGATCCCCAACAGAGTATCCTTAAACAGAAAGCAGGAATCCCCAACAAAATTATTCCCAAAAGAAACTGAAGAATCACTTTCTTCATCTCCAACGACAGGCAAGGATTTATTGTCCCCAATAATACGAAATTATAAGAAGCTACTGATACGCTCCAATGATATGTCTCATCCATACATCATTTACAATATCATAACATATGTATACCAAACGCATGTAACATTCTCATTTATTTTGAGAGCATCATTTACGCAATTCATACATCATGACATTGCATAAAGCTAACTTTGTCTTTTCAGGTTAAATTCACAGACAAACGAATATTATCAATAATTTACAGACAGGGTGTAGATTAATTCCAGAAACTGGACAGGGCGACTATCTACATAACTAGCATTTTCATAAAGTCAGGCGTAGATTCCTTCTAATATTCTTTTGGACAAAGTTGGGCGTGGACTCATTCCAAACGTATCTTCTAGATAAAATTGGGCGTAGACTCATTCTAGTATATCATTCAGATGAAGTCAGACGTAGATTTCCTTCTGATATTTCTTTTGGACAAGTTCAGGCATAGACTCGCTCCAATATCTCTTCTAGACAAAGTCGGACGTAGACTCATTCTAGTATATCATTCAGATGAAGTCAGACGTAGATTTCCTTCTGATATTTCTTTTGGACAAGTTTAGGCGTAGACTCACTTAAATATCTCTTCTAGACAAATTCGAGCATAGACTCATTCTATTATATCATTCAGATAAAATCAGGCATAGATTTCCTTATGATACTCTTTTGGGAAAAAAGTCAGGCATAGACTCCTTCCAATAACTCTTCTGGGAAAAGTCGGGTATAGACTCATTCTAGTATATCATTCAGATAAAATTAGGCATAGATTTCCTTCTGATACTCTTTTGGGAAAAAGTCAGGCGTAGACTCATTCCAAACGCATCTGCTAGACAAAGTCGGGCATAGACTCAGTCTAGTGCATCCTTTAGATGAAGTCAAGCGTAGATTTTCTTCTGAAACTCTTTTGGAAAAAAATTCAAGCATAGACTCCTTCCAATATCGCTTCTAGACAAAGTCGGGCATAGACTCATTCTAGTATATCATTCAGATAAAATCAGGCGTAGATTTCCTTCTGATACTCTTTTGGGAAAAAGTCAGGCGTAGACTCCTTCTAATATCTCTTTTAGATGAAGTCAGACGTAGACATCTTCTAGATGAAATCAAGCGTAGATTTCATTCTGATTATTCTTTTGGACAAAGTCAGACATAGACTCATGCCCGTACATCTTCTAGACAAATTCGGGCGTAGACTTGTTCTAGTGCATCGTTCAGATAAAATTCAGCGTAGATTTCATTTTGATTATTCTTTTGGGAAAAGTTAGACGTAGACTCATGCTCGTACATCTGCTAGACAAAGTCGGGCATAGACTCACTCTAGTGCATCATTCAGATAAAATCAAGCGTATATTCACTCTGATATTCTTTTGGATAAAGTCACATATAGACTCATTATGATATTCCTATCAACAAGTTACTCTAGATGGCATCTATAAGCCCATTTCTGACGACATCCCATCACTCTCTAAATGACATCTTTAAGCATATTCTCGGTACAATCAACCAATAGTGTTACTTCTACACATGCGAGTGCAAATTTCTTGGCACTTAAGTGTTCAATCCTCTTCCACCTTTAGACCATGAATGGCGAGCATGCCAATCTAATCCTTCAGGTTTAAGAAGATTGAATAGGGGCATTTGTTGTACCCCAAAATTTTCCCTCTCATTTTCAAATCAAATTATTTTAAGAGGTCTCCTCATCTTCATAGGGTTCTCAATTGCTCAAGATTACTCAAGGAATTGATCAGACAAGTCTTCTCTTAAGCAATTAGCCTACAACTAGGGTTTTTATTTTCTCAAAGGAAGTTAGACTTCTAATTCCTCAAATGGTTTTCGTGACTCCTCATATGCTTAGAATAATCCTCATATCAGATTTTAAGCCTTGCATCACAAGTTTGCTCAGTCAATTGCTCAGACGATGGAAAATTAACTATATGGGGTAAAAAGTCAATTATGGCCAAAATACAGTCAAACTTCAAGATTTTTGGTCAATATCAAGATTTTAAATTCAAATTCATCATTTGATCAAGGATTTATCATGATTCCTCAAGAAAACCCTCAAATCATCAAAAGTCAAAAGTTGCCAAATTAGGGTTTCCTTAGGAGAAGTCAACTAAACTTTGACCAAGCATAACTTTCACATGCTTCATCTTTTTTCCCCAACAAAAAAATTTGAAGGAAATTCAATTCTCTACAACTTTGTCTCTCTAAGCTCAAGTCAAAAAGTGCATCATTTGAGAGATAGGGGCCAATACGTTATAGGTCATTTCAAAACAACTTACATCAAGATAAATTCTTCAGATAAAACAATGATCAACATAGATATTGTAGGGGACATCTTGAGATTTCCAAAAGGTAAAATATCACCTTCAAATGATAAAAACTGAGAGTGTTATGATTGGTGCAAGTTGGGCAATTTTGAGAAAAATCTTGCTTGAAAAAATCTTGTTGTATTTATAATAAGCTCTTTTAATTCCTTCTTCTCTTCTAAAATCTTTCTTGGAAAAATCTTGTTGTACTATTGAATTGATTGTTGGAAATTACAGATTCTTGATAATAGAAGATATCTTCTTCATAGTGTCAATAACTTGCGCTTCGGAAGCATCCGTAGAGGTTTTAAACTTCAAACTCTTTTTAGGTGTTGTAGCATAGGTGTTATCAGATTGAGTAGGGTTAGGTCGTTTGTATAGGTGGAACTATAGAGGAATCAGTGTGGAAACAGAAAGAAT
Source organism: Vicia faba (assembly GCA_948472305.1). Taxonomy (NCBI): domain Eukaryota; kingdom Viridiplantae; phylum Streptophyta; class Magnoliopsida; order Fabales; family Fabaceae; genus Vicia; species Vicia faba. Next base: position 93,918,215 of record OX451741.1, read on the forward strand.
TGGTGGATTGGAGGGGAGTATTATGATTTTTTCTATTGTTTGGGAGAAGACTTCTTGAACAAAGATTTTTTCCTGTAATGTTTTACTTACTTCTCTCTAATTATTTTTTGTTTCTTGTGTAATTTACATGTGTGTTGATTATTGTAGTTTTTGTGTTGAATGACTTTTTCTGTTCAGAATAAGGTAGTTTTTTAGTGTTTAGGAGTGGAGTTCAGGGAGAGGGTAATTTCTGAAGATGAAGGTGATTTGTGTGAAGGTTTAAGATGTATGAGATTTGGGTATGGTGTCGTGAATACGAAGGTTTTCTGCAGGTTATGTTGTAATTGGATGGGATTGAGAGAAAAAGGTTTTTAGTGATATTTTTGTGTGTCCTCATCTCTTTAATTGAACTGATGCAGGGTAGTTTTATATGTGAATTTAAGGGACTTTTGGGGGGGAAATAGGATGGGGTTTGAACACTTTGGTCATGTTGTTTTGTAGCTTTGTAGTGCAGCTTATGTTTTGTCTATTTTGATGAGTTTTTTTGATGGTTTTGACTGGTTTTGGAGTGTTGTGTGGCAGGTTTGTAGCAGATGGCTTTTGATAGGTTTTTTGGGACAGTTTTAGTAGTGATTTTGGACTGCTATAGCAGTGTGGTATAGCATGGCAATAGTGCAGGTTTTGGACAGTTTAACAACAAGGTTTTGGACTGGTTCTTATGCAGGTTTTAGAGCATGTTGACAACATGTTTTGGAGCTTTATGGACTAGCTTTTGATAGGTTTTTGCAGCATAGTAGGGCAGTAGTAGTTTAGCAGCAAGTTGGAGGGTTGTAGCATGTTATTGGAATGTCATTTTCCTCTTATACTTTCTGATTTCCCGTCCTTTGAATAATTTAGACATATTTGGTTTGGAGCATAAAGTCATGAATGAAACTTGAGCATAAAGATTGATGAAGGATGTTGAAGGCATGAAAGTCTTTGAAGATTAGAATTATTAGCATAGGGTTTCCTTAGGATTTGGTTCCAGGTGTTTGTAATCAAATTTGAAATGCATCTTGAAATTGTTCATTTGTAACATGAACGATGGAATTTGATGTTTATTTGGAACTTGGATAGGATTAAAAGAATAGGTTCTTTAGTATTTTCAATGTTTTCATGTAACTTTTAGTTGCTCTTATATTTTGTGAATGTATCTGGAGAGAATTTAAGCATGAACTTGAATGTTTGAAAGATCTCGTATAAGGCTTGAATGGATCCTTGATGTAGCAATATGATTGAATATAGCTTGAATTTTCATAAATTTCCTTGAATCAATACTTGATGGCAAGTTTTAGAATAATCATTTCTTTTGGAATTAATCTCATGTCTTGAATAATGTTTGATGACCTTGAAATATCATGCCTTAAAAATTCTTGAATAATGGAACGTGATGAATGATTTGAATCTTGAATGAGCCTTTTTGATAACTTTCATCTAGTTAACATTTTGAGTTCACATGATGAAAATCCCTAGTGTTCCAAATGGATTATTTTTCCAAAAACCTTGAATTCAAATCATGCCACTCGAATGAAATTCTCCTTGCATGATGTGAGCATAAGAACTCAAACCAAACTTAAAAGCCTTTGAACGATCATTGTAACGTTCTTTATATTTCATGGCCTCCCAAGCACAATTTGACCTTGATTCCTAAAGAAAACTTTTAGATGACATCGCTTATGACAATATGAAAAAATAATCGCCTCAAAGTATTAAAAATTGAGGAAGTTATGACCCACGGAAATTGGGCACAACTATTTTGAGATTAGGTCAAATTCCACAAAATGACCTATAAAGTATTCGGACTTTTGATGATCTTCCGCACATAATCAGATCTTGATTGGTAAAGAGGAGTTGGAGATGACGTCAAGGAGAGTTATACACAAAAAGAACCATTCAAAAATATTGAATAATGAAGAAGTTGTTATCGTTTGAACTTGATCTTGCAAAAAGTTGACTTTTGATCGTAGTGCTTTGAATCGACTTGCAAATTTGATATTTCCTCGCATTCCAGGGCATATTGATACCCATGTGAACCAGTGATGATAAAGTCTTGATTGTACTCTTGAAATTATAGGCCATGCTTTCATGAAGTAGCCTTTTAGAATCAATAATTAGCCATACTGAACACTTGAGGGGTTCAAACCCTAGCTGAGGCATGATGCTTACAAACCCTGATTTTTAATCACACATAGGGAAATAAACCATAAACCAAGATCTTGATGAATTTAAATGAGAAAAGGCCTTGTACATGGATTAATAAGAAACTCATGATAACCATACTTCAAAACCTGATTCCCATGTTCACTTCCCAAGGAGGAGCCAAGGAAATCAACTGTAGAATATAGAAGCCTCAAACCAAAATTGAACCCTAGTTAGCACAACCACTGATGCTTTGAACCACTTACTTATTGAAATGAAGGAATGATGTTTGAATGACCTAATAAGAATGATGCAAATGAAACTCAAAGCCTAAGTCAGATAAAAGTGAAAAGGTAGGACAAATTTGGGCTATGACACCATAGAAGCAAGGTTTCAAAATCACAAATTTTCAAAGAAAGGTGCAAACTCGTATCAAAATTTCCATCCGCTCTCAATAAAAACCAATCCTCAAATCGTGTTCCTGAATCTCCCAAGAATCTCATCAATTCCAGAAACAAATCTATTCACATCTGGAATAGCTTACACAATCCCACCGGTTTTGGTAATTTTCTTGAATTCGAATCTTTTAATTTATGCATATTTAACTAATTTTGTATGCACATATGAGTTCATCATGGTGTTTAGAATAGATTTGAATAAGAAAATGCAAGCTTTAATGCAGGGATGATGAGTTACAAATGATAGGGCACGATCAGATTCTCTCTTTGAAACTCCATTTCCACTAATTTATTTCTTTTTTACAATTAAAATCAAAACATATAAAAATCAGAATATTACATAAAATAAAATAAAATAGTCTTTTAGGTTTTCTTAATTAAATTTTTTCATTTAATTAGATTTTAGGTCTTATTTTTTAATTTGTAAAATTAATTAGAATAATTAGGTTTTTATTAATTATTAACTTAAATTATTTTCTACAAAAATACACAAAAAAAATTTAATTTCTAGCGTTTTAGATTTTAGGACTTTAAAACATCTTTTATAACATTTTCTTATTTATTTACCCCTTTACTTTCTTAGAGAAATTATAAGGTTTATGGTTTAGGGTTTTGGGTTTAGAGTAGTCTTCTTCATCGGGAATTTTGCCAGAACCAAGATTGCTTCCCTCCTCAGCTTTCACACTCTTATCATCTTCCTCTTGGTTATCATCTTCACTTGATGGGACCTCAAAATCTAAAGTCCTCTTGACCGGACCTCTGAGTCTTCTCCCCATGTTGAGGATACCAGTTGGCTTCTTAGTCTTCTTATTTCTGTCTCTGATGATGAGTGATTTCAAGTGTTCCTGCCCTTTGTCTAAGTCCAAGAACATTTATTTGAATTGAGTGTTCTAAGCTTGAAGTTCTTTCACGGTTTGTTCGAGAGCCATCTTTTACTGAAATAAACAGCAAGAAGATGAGAAAACTTTCCTTGGGAATACCTGTTATGATATGATGTGTATGGTATGTGAATGCTTATGCAATGTTTTCAAGGATCTCGCAGGGTAAACAAAAGTGAGATGTTAGAAGTTGAGTTTGGTTGCAGCTTTGACTGAAGAACTTTGCATCTTTGAATGTCCTTCTATGAGAATCAAGCTCACCATGTTGAGTGGGTCTTCGACTCAAAATAACGCACTTCGGTCTTTGACAGCATCTGATTAGAGGAAAATAAACCCTCTTGCCCCTTGCTGATGTCTGGTTTATGATAAACTTGTATGACAGGTCCCTGAGATCCTTGAAATGGTCAGTAAAAATGTTATGGTATGATGTTATGATGTCATGATTTCATGTTTGAATTGATAGCAAACACAAACAAAGCACACAGTAGCCTTAGGTTTAAAGGCTTGAATGAGGTTCGTAGGTAAGTACCCTCTTGAAGTTCAGTTGGCTCAACCTGTCCTAAGAATAGTAACCGGGTTCTAGGGATCTCATATCACGGACCATTCTCGAAGGTTTTATTTTAGTACAGCAATATATTTTCCACCAAAACATCCCTTGAGTCGAATCTCAGTGAGTGTAGCATCGAGTATCAACCAACTTTGGACTGCACCAAAGCCGGCCACCTCACTACCTTCTAGTGGCCAAGTTGAGTCAATTAAGGCTCTAAACGTTAGTTAGTTCTTATGATACCACGCAGCAGCCTAGTGGTCTCTTCGACTGACTCAAGGGGCACTAGTATAAACTAAAGTGTCACACTAACGTAGTCATCACTTCAACCATATTGGTCTACGTCGTACAGTTTCCATGATCTATTGCTACTTACCTAAGGTATCCCCAGATCTGGGTATAGGATCTTTGCAAGAAATTAAAACCCAAGCAACCCTCAATTTTAAAGCAAACAAAGTAAACAAGTAAAATAAAACTGATCTAACCCTAAGGTAACCCCTGTTTTTTAAGTACTCCCCAACAGAGTCGTCAGTTCTATAATACGGTGGGAGAACTGACTTGGTTTTTCATTTGATCACAAACGTTATGGATAGCAAGAGCCGCCACCGACTTTCATTTTATCCAATAAGGAAAGGATGAAAAGAACATGAAAGACCTTGATAGATTTTGAGTTAGGGGGGTAGGTTATGAAAAGTAAAGGTGTTAACACCCTTTTCATCCCTAGGAAACATTTCTCACAATCACACTTTTGAAATTTCATTTTTGTGTATGTGTTTTGTTTGAAAATATTTTGAAAAGTTGCCAATGTAAGACGAACTTTGTAATGATTCTCGTATCTGTCCTCGAGAATGCGTAAAAATTTTTTGTTTGAAAATATTTATTGAAAAGTGTGATTGTGAGAAATGTTTTATTTTGAATAGCTTTGCGAGCAAGCGATTAAAAGTTCTACCATACTCAAGCTCGTTCTTGTATTTTCCTCCTCCTTTAGATAGTGTTATCTGTACCATTAGTTAGTAGGAAGCCCTATCATTGGATGTGAAGGGACAGGCAAGGGTCATTGTACAGTCATTGAAGGTAACTTGTAAGGATGCTTTAGCAATTTTCGTATGGGACTTTCATCGTTTTATTTGTAGGCAACTCGAGGGACTAGATCATTTTCGAAAGAAAACATCGAAAGGGTCATTGAGGGAATATGAGCTTTTTATGATGACTTGATCGAGGGTCTTTGCTAAAGCATCCTTACATTCGAGGGACATGATTGTTTTTATTACGAAGACAACAAGGGGGTTACCCTAGAGGTGCAAGTGTGCGAGTGTGTTATGTTCAGTTCATTTATCTTTGATATTGGGGTTTTCTATCGATTCGTTTTAGTCTTTCAATACAACCCTAGTTACTATCAACAATATTGTAAAATAGTAGCAGCAAAAGTAAAGAGCAAAAATAAGAGTTCCTACGCTATTACAATCCATAAACAGTTACATAATAATGAGAAAAAGAAATGCGAGAAATAAAAATTACATTCGTGAAAGCACAGTCGATCTTAAAACATAAAATAAAAATAGAATCGAGGGAAAAAGAAATGTTTTTGATGTTTTTTTATGAAAAAAGGTTTTTTGATGATGACTAAAAAAATATTAATTAATTTTTATTAAAAAAGGTTAATTAAAAAAGAAACTAAAACCTAATTAGGGTTTGTGAAAAAATTCATGTGGTTAAATGAATTTAAGGTTGGAAAAAATAAGACAAATTGGTTAGAAACCAAAAAAACCATGAAAATGCCAGGGGTGGCTGTTGAACCCACACCCTCAGCTTTCCTGCCCAGCATGCTAACCACTGCACCAAGCGCGCACTTGTGTTAGGGAATGGAATCAATGCGCTTTGTATCATAACCTACAAAATATGAAGAAAAAAAGTGGGAAAAAAACCTCAAAACACCAAAAGGCATGGATCGAACCCATGCCTTGGTGTAGTAATGCCTTAACGCATGCGCCTTTTCCACTAGGGTAACTATACATCCGGTGATATGAGCAAAACGAATCAAATATAAGATAAAATTATTGCCTGGAACGGAGAGGCTTCGGAGCCCTAGCTCTAGTCATCTTCTTCGGTGACTATTTTTTTGTTCCTTCAAAAATAACAAATATTATAGATCCAAAGGGATCCTACCCCCCTAAATCCAGCCCTGCAAGTTCAATTGGACCCTTATTTTTTATTGATTCATGTTGGTTTGTGAGGTATGACAAAAATATCATGGATCAGGCCAAGCATGGAAGTTCATGATTCAGCCATCATAGGGCTCATGCTTTGGGTTATTCCTGCACTATTAAACCTCATGAACGCGTTTGCCAAGTTAGTATACATAAAAACACGAAGAAAATGAATGTATGAAATTCATGCAATAACAAAACCAATGAGGCACGTATATGAGTTTTTATGCCCTTTTGATCATTACAATTGATCCAACCTTACCTTTTAGTGTTCCTAGAAGTGAATGGAAAGGTTAGTTGGCCTTGAGAATGGCTGCAATTAGGGTTTCGAGTTGCCCTAATTCTTGGAAATTTTTGGAAGTTTGGAAAGGTATCTTGCTGCAAGGGTTCGCGTGGTTTGATGACTGAATTGATGAGAATATATAAGCATGAATTAGGTCAAATGTTTGTGGGCTTGGACCTTGTAAGAAAAGCCTTTATTTTATCTTTTTAATTTTGACTTTAAATTAATAAAAATTAAAGATAAATATAATAAAATCCAAAGGGGTGTGTGAACAAGCTATGAGGTTCATCTTGAGGTATAAAACACGCATGGACCTTGAATCATGAGCCCACTAGCCCAAAACTTCAAGTTTGGTCACTTTAGGTTTCATGCATTTACTCAAAATTTCCCAACTTACACTAATCATAACTCTCTTAATTTTTGTCATATGAAGGTGATATTAGACTTTTTAGAAAGAAAAAGATGTCCTCTATAATATCTATTTTGATAATTTTTGTATTTGAGGGCTTTATCTTGATGTAAGTTGCCTTGACAAAAAGTGTCTTTTTGTTGACTTTTAAAATGACCTATAATGTATTGGCCCATATCTCCCAAATGAAGCATTTTTTGGACTTGATCTTAGAGAGACTAAGTTGTATGAATTTAATTTCCTTCAAAATGAGCTTTGGTTGAGGAAAATCAGATGAAGCATGTGAAAGTTGTGCTTGGTCAAAGTTCAGTTGACTTCTCCTTAAGAAAACCCTAATTTGGCAACTTTTAACTTTTGATTAATCTTGAGTTTTCTTGATGAGTCATGATCAAACCTTGATAAAATGATGAATATTACTTCAAAATATTGATGTTGACCAAAAATCTTGAAGTTTGACTATATGTTGACCATAGTTGACTTTTTGTCCAATACAGTTGATTTTCAGTCATCTGAGCCATTGACTGGGCAACCTTGTGATGCAAGACTTGAAAATTGGTATAGAATTCCTTGAGACATATAAGAAACCATGAAATCAACTTGAGGCTTTAGAAACCCAATCTTCCTTGAGGAAAGTGAAACCCTAGTTATAGATCCATTGCTTAGGAGGAGTATTTGTCTGATCAGTTCTTGAGCAACCTTGAGCATTTGAGAACTCTAGGAAAAATCCTTGAAGAAAATAGGAGGGAAAATTTTGGGTTACAACACTCACCTTCATCCTCGGCTTGGTAGATCAGATTTTTGAAGTCATAATTAGCAATAGCAGAATTGTTATCAATGGGATCCAGAGTGGATGTGGATCTACAATTTGTTATGTGGGTGTGTACAAGAACGCGTAGCTATTTTAAAAGCAATAAAGTAAAAGAAATACAAAGAGCGCAAAGTTTTAATGAAAACGTCCAATGATTTATTAAATGAAAATATGTGGATGAAAGATAACAACCCTAACAAATTGACCATTGTGCCCCGGGTAAGGCAGAAGGTTTAAAGTTATTGTTCAAATTACATAACCAAAAACTTGGAAATAGAAAACAGAAAATGGAATTTACTTTTGACTAAAGGAGATTGGTAAAAAGTCTTCAATTGTCCAGTTAGTAAGCCCTTTTGCAACAGTCGAGAAGATCCAGTTATCCAGGTCATTGTCGCTATCAGCATCTTCCACAGCATTAATAGCATTAACGCCCTTGTCATGATTAGGCATAGGTGCAGTGATCACATTAGGAGTCTCAGGAGGGTCAAATTCAATTTCCTTAGAGTCAATCATGTCTTGGATGTTATTTTTCAGAGCCCAGCAGCCATTTGTGTCATGTCCAAGACTATTGGAACGATACGCGCATATTGGGGTTGTATCGGAGAGAGGAAGTCTTGGGATTCTGAGGAGGATCTCTCAATGTAATCAGCTCTGCCTTCAACAGGTGTTGCAATGCTTGAGATAATGGCATATTGATTTTGGTGAATTGTCTCCTAGGTGCATCTGGTCTACGCTGATTTCCTTATTGTTGATGTTGCACTGGTGCGGGATTGGAAATCATTACTGCCCCCACAGATTGATGGTAGTCACCTTTACTACGACCTTTCTGGCCGTACACATCATTAGCTTCTTTCTTCCTGTTGAATGAATTATTCGCAGTACTTGAAGATGCAGCCGCTTGAATTTTTTGCTTCTGATTCCACCTTCAACATGTTCCTCTGTTAATATCAACTCGGTGAACCCGGTTGAAGAGCTTCCAAAGAGATGATTGAAGAAAGGACCTGTCAAAGTTCCCATAAACATGTCAACTAATTCCCTATCAGACAAGGGAGGTTGAAATCTTCCTACTAGATCTCTCCATTTCTGGGTATACTCTTTGTTAGCTCCTAAATTCGACACCCACGACAAATTGGCCTTATGAGCCAAAAATAGATTAAACAAATCTAAGCTGGAAATACTTCGACATATTGGAAAATACTTAGAGAAATTTCTAAGTTAAAGTTAATCTTCGAACAGAAGGTTCTTGCGACCTTCGACTGAAAGGGCTCGAGGGCCTTCGACTAAAAGGGAACCTCGTATCAGCAACAAGTGATTTTGAATCTGAAGAAAGGAGGGAAAAGCAGTTCGCTTTCTAGTTGAGGAGAGTAATGTGGCATGAAGATAAAGGTTGAAGAATATACAGAAGACACTTGTCCTCATCCTAGAGCAAAGAAACTCCTCGACGGTTACCTAGTTCTAGTATAAATATAGGAAGTTTATGTAGATTTCTGGGTGTTCAACTAACTGTACAAGTCATTCAATACTATTCGAGTACCCGCTGCATGAGAAAGAATACTGAAAATGTATGTTTGAAACACCACATTTTATAATCAAAGTCTTTTACATTCCTCTTTAAATTCCTTGCCTTTTTATCTTGCTTGCAAAAATCTATTTTCCCTTGCACTTTACTTGCACTTTTTATAAGATTTCTGCACTTAAACTCTTCTTAACCCCTTCTCTATTTACTTTCTACACTCAAACTCATTTCAAACCTCAACCTTTCTCAGTTGAACGTGTGTTCTTTATTTATATTAGCATTTATATCCAAACAATGCCAATAATTAGCATATGTCCAAGGATCAAACTGATCGATCCTACGAGTAACCAAAAAATTACCCTTTTTGGAAGATCAACGATTATTTACCAATCAACATGGCAAACAAATTGGCACACCCGGTGGGAAGTTGCTAATTTTTATTTTGTTTTGCTTGTTGAAATCACCCGGCCAGAACCTGTCATCTAGATGTAATGAAACATCAATGAAGTCGCCACCGAACGTCTTTTATCCCGCCGAAAGGGAAAGGTAAACATCGAGAAAACCTGGAAGAGGGAGAAATCATAGTCTTTCGACTGAGATATCGGGTAAGGGAGTCTGTTACACGAGGGGAAGGTATTAGCACCCCACGTGCCCGTAGTACTCTACGGTATCCACTCTTGTTGTCTAATCTAATGGGTGTGGTCAAAACCTATGTATATGGCTTAAAGCTGAAAAGGGAATGCATGCGAAAGAGAAAGAAATCAATGTAGGGAAAATAAAATTTATGCTCGATCGGGCCCTACCCCAATGCCTACGTATCCCTTTTAAGGAATCAGAGCAGCCATAGTTCGTCTATTGATTAAGTAAGATCAAAATTCAAACAATTCAAACCAAGATCATCCAAGACTCAAAGAAACCTTATATGTCAGAATACATATTTTTTCACATTTTTTGAATTAAGGAAAATCAAAAATGAAATCAAATTCAAACAATTAATCAATTAATCCAATAATCACATCTCAAAATAAAGTTCAAATCAAAAGTAAAAAAAAAAACGTCCAACCAAAATTATATTCAAATATTAGAACTAAAAACACACATCTCTAATTTTTTTTGGAATTTTTGAATTAAAGGAAATATAAAATAAAAATTAAACAAACAATTAACAATTAAACAACTATTTAAGGGAAAAAATGCAAACCCTAGCCAAAAGTCATAAAAAGGTCAAAATAAAAATATATTCAGATTATATGATTAAAAACAAGCTTGCATGATTTTTTTGAGGATTTTTAAACTAATGGAAGTATTAAAATGAAAATTATAAAGCAAAAATTCAAAATAAACTTCTCAAATTAAATTCATAATCAAAAATAGAAAAAATTCTAAACAAATTTCGGAATCAAATTCTACATTATTTTATGAGTCCAAAATATTTTTTTATGGAATTTTTATAATCCAAGAACTATTAAAATAAAAATAATCACTAAACAAATAATTAAATAATAACACAAATTTTTAAACCAATCAAAACATTTTTAAAAATTATCAAAAAAATACACAAGGTCAGGAATATTATTTTTAGGTTTCATGAAATTTTTTATAATTTTTCAACCATTTTTGAGCAAGAAATAAAATCATGAAAATCAATTTATGAAACAAAATTCAAATGAATTAAAGAAACAAGCCAGCCAACCAAAGGAGGCCACGCAATCATCTTCAACCTCTGGCTAGGGCAAAAACGCGCGCGTGATCAGGTTCATCATCTCATGTTCCAGTCAACATAACATGCTCAATTCTACACCATTTTTCATGAAATCTTGTGCAACTTAAAGCCAGCATATCATACTTCAACATGAAATTCGAATCATATCAAATAATTAACCATGGATCAAGAAAAGATCATGTGAAAATGTCAAAAACTCACTGAACAGAAAATTTTAGATACATCATTCATGCATATCTCATCAAATTAAAAGCTCTGAAGCTACAGAAACACTTAATGAACTTCAGACAACATGATTATGAACTCAAATCACACAATGCACGGCTAGAAATCAAGATCCAAAGTTAAGAATTCAAACCTTTGAGGAAAAAAAGAATCTACTATCTCCTTCACTCCAGTTGCAAACTAAGCCTCGATCTACAATCCTTATCACTTGGAGAAGAGAATGCAAGAAGAATCAACCAAAACATGCAAGGGAATTGAGAGAATCGAAGAAAAATGCATAACAAGTGGTTATGGAGTTTTTTGAATTCAGGGATGAAATGAAGCACGAAACCTGTTCAATGAGGCTTGTTTCTCAATATATAGAGCATGAAGAGGAGGGTAGGATAGGTTTTTTACACTGAAAACTGTTAGAAAGAATGAATTTCTCTTTTTGCCAAAATCAAGTGTGCACATGCAGCCCTCATATCCCTCGTGCGTTTCCTTGCATTTTACGTGCATTTCAATCCATTTTATCTCAGGAAGAGATTAGCAAAAGAATTGAGGCTTAAATCCTTGTATTGAGCAAGTGTTGGTGATTAGGCATTTTCATGCTACTTTTTGCAAAATCACGAATTGCCCTTGCATTTGCCCATGTGCAGCTCAAACTTTGGCATGATAGGCCTTGGTACTTTGAATATCAGTCATTGGCCAAGTTTGAAGTGAAACAAATGGCCACGAGTCAAGTTATCAAGAATTTGCAATTTGCATGGTATGCATAAATTCAATGAAATGCCTCCAAATTCCAAGGTCCACAACTTGCTCATACTTTTGAATTTTGACACAAATGAGTACAATTTGGAAAGGTATTGAAAATATCTGCAATCCCTTAGTTTTAAGTTTTTGCAATTGAATCCCTTAAGTTTATCAAAATTGAGCTTGAAATTCACAAATTTTGGAAAATGACCTATAATTTTGTGACTTCCAAAGACCATAATTCTTGATTCCTTTCCAATTTGGACATTATACCAAAAGGAGATGAAAGATAATCCTCTCATCTTTACAAGAATGTTTCATTTGCATTTTTTTTATCAAAGGTGAATAAAATGTGAATTTTTGAAATTAAGTCCTTATTTTCCAAAATTTAGAAACTTTTAGGGTTTCTTCATGAACAAGTTTCAACCCAAACCTCAATCTCTTTGATCCAATGATCAAAATGGACTTGAAATATGAAAAGTACATCCTTGAATTGATGGTTGGCCAAAAGTTCACTTAGTCAACCTTGACTTTGACTGATGTTGACCAAAATCACCATTTTGCCCTTCTGAATCAATTGATCCTCTTCCCTTCAAAATTGATGATCAAAACTTCAAATATAAGATCTTTCAAACATTTAGAGGCCACGTATAATGTTTCACTTCAAAATTCTCAAGAAATCTTGATGAAATCCCAAACCCTAGATTTGGTTAACACCTTAGGAGACTGATGAATCATCTCCAAAACTTCAAATCCTCTGGGCATCTTGACCAATTTCTTGTACAGAGACCTTTAAAATGCCAATGAGATGTTGTAGCTTCCAAATCAAGACTTGTACATTGATCAATAGCCTTGATCAAGAAAAACCCTAATTTGACTGGTGAATCAAAGGAGTGATTCCTTCTTATAGTCAAACACAAACTTCAATCCTCTGATGATCCAAAGAGATGGATAGAATACCTTGAGATATGTAATAAATTTTGAGCTTGAAAGATACAGAAGTTTAGATGATAAAGATTCTACTTGAGCAACTTTCCAATGCAATCAACCTTCAAAGCTTGAGGAAGACTTGATAACCAAAGTACTTTGATCCCATCACAATGTATGGATGCAATGTAATATGATATTCATGATGAAACATAAGTCAAAATCAAGAGGGTAAATTTTGGGGTGCAACAGCTGCCCCTATTCAAATATCTTCAACATGACAAGTGAGAAAAGTGACAACTTTCAAGCGTTCAGAGTTGAAGATGATTGAATACAAAAGAACCCGAAAATTTACACTCTTGAAGAAGAAAGAAAAAAGAATCAGGAAACCCCCCAAGACATGCGCCAGGATGAAACTGCAACGCAGGTTGAAATAGAACAAAAACAAAGAAGAGTAGACGCAACTAAACTTCCGGATAAATGTGTCAGGGCAAAAACTGGACTTCAAAAAGGGTGAGATAAAACTCAAACCAGAGTATAGGCAAAACTAAGCTCTAGAAAAGAAAGCGTACGCGGGTGAGGAGGCGAAACTCTGAGCTCGACCCAAAGCAAAAGTGGCTAGAGTGCGTGATTCTAGGGGCACTTTCTAATCTCAACTAAGATAGATAGTATGAAGGAACTGAAAGAATCTCAGAAATGAGGAACAAAAGCAAGATGAAACTCGACTCAATAACCAGTCAGACGAAACTAGACTAGATGAGTACCAGGACGAAACTGGATTTCACGCACGGGTAACGAGGTGAAACTCGACCCATAGAAAAATGATGAGAGCGCATGTTTCTCAGAGCACCTGTTGGTCTCAGGTTAATGGATAAACAGTGACGAAAACTGATAGAAGAATCCAAGGAACAAAGGAGACTGATTTCAAACCAGGGACGCAGTACGAACACTGCACTCGATAAACGAACACCGTCAAAGGGTCCAAGGTATGAAAGCAAAAACGAGACGAAACTCGACTCAATAACTAGTTAGGAGAAACTAAACTAGATGAGTACCAGGACGAAACTGGATTTCATGCACAGGCGACGAGGCGAAGCTCGACCCAAAGCAAGGAGATTAGGGCGTACACCTAAGAACCTACTTAAAGCGAATATCAAGACGAAACTAGTATTTGAAAGGTGCATTAATAGACATTAGAATGAACCAGAGAGGGTATTGAAGACTAAACCCGAGAAGACCGAGCCAGGGTGAAACTGAACTATAGTCAAGAGTAGACACTCAAACAAACAAATGATTGACGTCAAAAGGATATTGTTATGGGGATGAAACCTAGATAATTAGGACGAAGACCTCGCTGGGGATTTAATCCGAAGTATTAGCAAATTCACTGGGGACAACAAAAACAATAATGGCTTATGTTTCGATGCATGTTTGAATTCTTTTTATATAGCGCAATGTTCCATATAATGAAAATGCTACGCGTTTTGGTGGATGCAATGTGATGATGCATGTTTAAAAGTTTCACTGGGGAATGGCCAACTGAGAAGCCAATAACCAAGAAGTCAGGATCTGACAAGACTTGCAAAAATAAATTGCAAAATCCAAAGGAGAGGAGAAAATATGGGGAACCGCTAGAGAGGGAACCTCGAAGAGATGAAGCTTCGTGGGGAATAACATCCGAGCAACCAGTAGAAACAGGCCACAAACATTGAGAGGAGCTACAAAAATACATTACAAACTCCTAGAGAAGATCAGATCGACACTGTAGCTTCTGGAGAAGATTAGACATTTGAGGGGAAAATTCAGGGCAAGACTGCAATCTCTGGAAAAGACAGCGTGCGGCCGTGTTGAGGATGATACCAAGATAATAAACCCGACATGAGGGACAAAAACCTTTGCTGGGGGGACAGGGCTCTGTTGAGGAAACAAGACTCCACCGGGGAGACAGAACTTTGTTGAAGATTTTTGTTGGAAAGAGACTTTTGGAATGCAACCATTGGATGGATCATGCAAATAGTCACACAATATCGACCTTACTGGGGATAAGGAAAGATCATAAGGATGCCCCAGTCAGCAGATTGGCTGGGAAATGAGAGGTCAAGGCGAGGGATCTCTGTTGGCAATTCTGTTGGGGAATTAAAACTTCTTCAGAATGTGAGTTCCCATTTAAGCAACTCCACTGGGGATGTGCGACATATGCAAACTTGAAGTCTCAGAATTAAGCCTTTAAAAGAAGATTCTTGGGGCAACAAAACTTCACTGCAGAAACGAAACTTCACTGAGGATAGGTAAAGTCCTATTCAAACATAGGCTCTGTCTAACAGAAGAAAGCTAAATATTCCCTTCCTGACAATCATTAAACTCTTTACAGGTGTTCAACGTGTAAACTCTTTTATTGATGTCAAACAAATGTTTTGCATGCAGGAAGATGTTTATTTTGGGAATGACATATCTGATGCGATGATTATTTAAGCCTTGAAGTTTGAAAAACTTAACAAAGTGTCGCATCTTTGTTGTGAATGAATCACTGGCTAGAGTGCAAAAATTTCCAAAACTTTTCTCCTTCCCCTTTTTTTTTAGAAAAATAAGTCAAAATGTGGGTGATAAGATACCAACATGGATATGCAACACATATTTGGGAGTTTTAAGTAAAGCTATCATGTTGTAGTATGCTTTCGAGTTAAACTCTTTGTTTCAGTTAGGACTTTTAAAGGTTGTAACGTGGCCTGGTTCGAGGTTTTTTAGAAAAAAGTTTTTCAAGGGTCAAGTTATTTGGTTCCCACCCCCTTCGTGATATTCTCCTATCCTAAATTCAGCTGGCTCATCACAAGCATTCATATTTCAAAAGGATTTGTAATGGTTGAGTGATCACGACAAATTCTCCAACATGATTGTTACTTAACTTCTGCTGCTTTTATTTTTGATATTATTGTTCTTCTTCTTTTGATGAAAATTTTATTGAATAATCTTTTTTTTTTGCCTTTTAGGCTCTCTTTTCCCTAACTTTTTCCCGGACAAAATCTTTTGAATTTCAATTTTTGAAGTCCAGCGGGATGCCCTAACTTTTGCCTAAGCGAATTGTTTTCAAGTTTCGACTTAGCGGGGCTTTTTGTTTCTTTCTTATTGATACTTTCCACTTTGAACAAGTCAATGTGACTTTACTTTTCGAACTTTTTCTTTCTTTCTCTCTTTTTTGTTTTTTTGTTTTTGAAGAAAACAAATGCCTCATTCCTTGGTCGGCGAGGGATAGCCATTATTGTATCGATTCGATCTCGACCTCAGGACTTTGTGAGGAAATGAACATCGTGGTTTTGACATTTTTCCTGATCTCATGATGCGAAAGATAGAATGTGGTGATCCTCAGATGGGACATTCCTTCTGAAATTTCAATGCTTGGTCAAATCAACTGAACATCTACCCTGCCCCTGGTTTAAAAAAATAAGGTTTTTTTGAACGGAAAAGAAACTCCTACTTCGAAGGCTCAGAGGGGTTAACGAGGGTCTAACTCCCTTATATCTCTGGTGTTTTGGAATTGAAACAATGCTTGTAAATCGTCAACGGGGTTCTACTCAAAATCATACCATTACAGACATCGTTTTCAGCTAAACTCCTTCCTCCAAACTCTTGGCTAAGCAAAAGAATTGGCACAGTTGGTATCAAAATGCCCGAAAAAAACCGATTAAAGAGTGACACTGGATGGATGAAACATTTTTTTAAGGCAAAAATATTCAACGCATCAAGACTGACATTCTGCCATAAACAAAATCCTATATGCAGACAATGCTTAAAACAATCAATCAAGATAACACATGAAAGTGCGGCAAAGAATCGTAATAAAAGCCATTATGGGGAAGAAATATCTCCAACTAGGTTTGCCGATCTTGCTGACCTGCTGTAATCTTGATATTACCCTGACCCATGACCTTTACCAACAGCACGGAGCTGTGAAACAAAATTGGCAAGGCATCCGCCAGTAAATTGAATGAGAATCCTATCAAACAGAGAACCAAACATGCCCCTTGCATAGTAGTAGTGTTTGTTATCCGTATTTCAAGCGATCAACCAACTATGACTTAAATTACCATTTCCGTGTAAGGCCCACGAAGTTTATATGCACATGCTTATCAAAAGTATTGGACATTTTTGCAAACAAAATAGTAAAAAAGGGAGAAAAGAAAAACATATGTATACTTGAAAGAAGATATTCTATTGATTTTAAGAACTCAGCCTGTGAAAAAGGCGTTTACATTTGGAAGCAAGTAATTACAAAATCAAAGCAAACAAGTGTTTACAAATGGCAATGTGAATGTGAATCTCCATCAAGTCCCGACTCTGCTATGACTCCTATAACTCTCACACTTCCTGCTTTCAGACAGATCAATCTTGGATTAGCTTCGAGCTTATGCCAGGTGACGGAATGAAGGAAAGAAACAAAGGATCTCATGCTGAGCATAGTCATTTTCTTTAAGTCCCTAACTTTTGCCTGAATCGCCCTTTCGGGTTTTCGATTCACCAGGACACCCTCTTTTTGCCTAAACCGCCCTTTTGGGTTTTCAGTTTAGCGGGTTTTTATTATTTTTTATGCAAAGTATTTTTTAACTACATCAGCAGTCACAGGGAGAGGGAAGTACTCTCCATCCATAGTCGTGAGCATCATCGCTCCTCCAGAGAAAACTTTTATGACCACGAAAGGACCTTCGTAAGTTGGAACCCTCTTTAGCACAAGGTCACTTGGCTTGTAACTTTGAGGTTGTACCCTCTTATCAAAAGCTTTCCTCATCCTTTGCTGATATACTTGACCAAGACACACAGCCTTCAACCTCTTCTCATCAATAAGTTCCAACTGATCCATCCGATTTTGTACCCATTCACTTTCATCCAGCTCAGCATCTCTCATGACCCTAAGAGAAGGAATCTCAACTTCTACCGGCAATACTGCTTCTATGCCGTAAACCAACAAAAATGGGGTTGCCCCAGTCGAAGTACGCACAGTGGTGCGATAACCATGCAACGCGAAAGGCATCATCTCATGCCAATCTTTATAGGTTACCACCATCTTCTGCATAATTTTCTTGATATTCTTATTGGTCGCTTCGACAGCACCGTTCATCTTTGGTCGGTATGGGGAAGAGTTATGATGCTTGATTTTGAAGGACTCACAAAGCTCCTTCATCATTTTATTATTCAAATTAGACCCATTATCAATAATGATCTTTTCAGGCACTCTGTAGCGACAGATAATATTGTGCTTAATGAACCGAGTTACCACCTGCTTGGTGACATTGGCATAGGATGCAGCTTCGACCCATTTTATAAAATAATCAATGGCAACCAGAATGAAACGGTGATCGTTGGATGCAGTCGGTTCAATTTTGCCGATCATATCAATTCCCCACATTACAAACGGCCAAGGGGAAGTCAAGACATTCAAAGGTACTGGCGGAACATGCACTTTATCAGCATAGACTTGACATTTGTGGCAAACCCGTGCATTATTGTAACAGTCAGTCTCCATGGTGGAACAATAATAACCTGCTCACAAGATCTTTTTGGCCATGGTATGCCCGTTGGAATGGGTCCCAAAATCACCTTCATGTATCTCTTTGATGATTCAAGCTGCTACTTTCTTGTCAACACATCTGAGTAGTAAACCGTCATGATGCCTTCTATACAACACACCACCACTGAGAAAGAACTTGGCTGAAAATCTTCTCAAGAACTTCTTATCTGTGACGGACGCTTCTTCAGGGTACTCTTGTGTTTCAAGATATCGTTTAACATCATAAAACCAAGGATTACCATCTGGTTCCAAACTGGCCTCAAAACAGAAAACTGGCTCACTCAAACTTCTGATGGTAATGGAAGGTGCCTCATTAGCCCACTTGACCTTGAACATGGAGGAAAAAGTTTCCAGTGCATTAGCTAGATTGTTTTCTTCTCTGGGAATGTGCTCAAACATGATCTCTTCAAAGTACGGAATCAGATTCATAACATGTTCACGATATGGAATTAGGTTCTGATGGTGAGTCTCCCAATCTCCATTAATCTGGCTGATAACAAGATTGGAATCCCCGTAAACTTTCAAAAATTTGATGCGCAGATCTATTTCCGCTTCAATGCCATAAATGCAAGCCTCATACTCGGCCATGTTGTTAGTGCAATCTAAATAAATACGAGTAGTGAAAGGAATGTGGTATCCCTCAGGGGAAGTGATAATAGCTCCGACGCCGTTGCCCATGGCATTAGAGGCACCATCAAAAACAAGCGTCCAACGTGATCCCGGCTCAGGTCCTTCGTCTGGGTCTGGCATATTACAATCCTGAATATACACAATTTCCTCATCTGGAAAGTCAAACTTCATCAGTTCATAATCATCCATGGGCTGGTGAGCAAGATGGTCGACCAGTACACTACCCTTAATTGCTTTTTGAGTAGTGTATTGGATATCATATTCGGTGAGTATCATCTGCCAACGGGCTACCCTGCCTGTAAGAGCTGGCTTCTCAAAAATATACTTGATTGGATCCATTTTGGATATCAAGTAGGTGGGGTGAGTTAACATGTATTGCCTCAAACATTTGGCGGCCCAGGCAAGTGCACAACAAGTCTTTTCCAGCAATGAGTACCTCGACTCGCATTCCGTAAACTTCTTACTCAAGTAGTAAATAGCCTGCTCTTTCTTCCCTGTCTCGTCGTGCTGACCGAGGACACAACCCATCGAGCTCTCCAACACAGTTAGATACATGATTAGTGGCCTTCTTTCCACTGGCGGAATGAGTATCGGAGGTTCCTGCAAATACTCCTTTATTTTGTCAAAGGCCTTCTGACAATCCTCATTCCATTTCACTGTCTGACTTTTCTTCAACAACTTGAACAAAGGTTCACAGGTGGCTGTGAGATGAGAAATAAATCTAGAAATGTAGTTTAACCTTCCTAAGAAACCACGCACCTCCTTCTCTGTCTTTGGTTCAGGCATTTCCTGTATTGC